>JANAVB010028397.1:18058487-18671245 GCA_029216955.1 Iris pallida
ATTTCTTTATAACCTCTCATGCTTTATATTCCATACTATGATATACTCTGCTTATTTATAGACTCATATCATTCTTGGAGTCTAATCGAACAATATGCTAATGGGCTGCAGACCATGACCCATACTTGTTCATTCTTGTTTATATGATTCCTGTGGATTGAGATATAGTTTAGATTAGACATGATACCCTACTCTGGATAGCTTATACGTACTCGAGTCGGGTTAGAGTCCGTACGATACGTAGCTGGCTTGCTCACGAGCTCGCGTTCGGAAACTGGGTGCGGGTCGTGACACTCTTCTTGCATTTGTGAATGACTACCTCTCGCAAGTCGAGAGCAGATTGATCTACCTTTGCATATGTTTTGTGGGCCCTGGTATCCCGAGCACCCAGGTGCGTAGGTATCATATTTGCTCCCTGATCTGAGGCTAGTAAAAGCACTTACTCTCGATCGTTGTAGGAAGACTTTTGGGACCATTATATTTGCTCCCTGATCTGAGGCTAGTAAAGCACTGCCCTCGATCGTTGTAGGAAGACTTTTGGGATCATCATATTTGCTTCCTGATCTGAGGCTAGTAAGGCACTGCGCTCGATCATTGTAGGGAGACTTTTGAGAACCACCCTGTCCGTTTGCCGCCGGGGGCTGGACACGGGCGGTTCTGTACAACTTTCCATCAGAGGCCCACATAACAGTTAGCGGACTCTCTGATGGTCAGTAGCTTGGACAGTTGACTGGGCTTGTTGGGCCCGTACTGCCTTAGACTTCTTCGACTTAGCACCCGTAGGTGCGTAGTAGGAAGAGTCCAAGTTGGAAGGAGGGAAGGGAAGTTGGTGCCCTTTTCAAAGGAGGCAAGGGGGCTCTATTTATAGAATGGAGTGAGCCCTTTCTTCTTCTTTCCGATATGGGACTAAAAGCAATATTTTCCATGCTTCTACATATATGAACTACTTGATCAATCTAGTCGTTTAACCTAGTAAGATTCATTATGAATACCTGACCGTGGTAACCAGAAATCCATATCATATACATGATGCAAGACGAGACAGGTAGGTTGTACAGTCACAATCAGAAAAATCAACCACGGTGTCAAGACAAGAGTTATACTTAGCAAGTCAGGATTGGCTGTCGCAACAGTAATCAAATTATACATGTCATGTCAGGTCTACTTGTCATGTCAAGAGTACTTGTCAAGAGTGCACCTCGACGGGCCACTATCAAGATTATCAAGACGGGTTCATGTTATCATGTTCAAGTCAAGTTCTAGTCAAGTTCTGTCATGCTCAAGTTCAAGTCAAGTTCTATCATGCTCAAGTTCAATAATAACAAGTTATCGAGTCGGGTCGTTGCAAGTTAGGCTAAGTACAGAAAACATGCCAAGAAAAGAAAAAACTATGCTTGAAATTATCAGTTGCATATAAACTCCAATTAAGGTGAAACAAGAAGGTTCTTAAAGCCAAGACGAAGATCTACCACTTTCATGTTATGAGTTTTACAAGGTTCTAGCTACAAAATAGCTTAAACAGGCAAAAACAGCTAAGTGCAGGAAAGTGCGCAGGAAGCCTGCGCACAGAAGTGTAGGTAGTGTGCAGGAAGCATGCGGGCAGAGTAGTGCACAGAAGCACAGGTAGTGTACAGGAAGCCTGCGTGTAGATTAGTATACAAAAGCGCAGGTAGTGCACAAGAAGTGCACACAGCTGTTCATCTTTCCTAAATCCGTACCGAAGTGCATAGGGAACCCATGAACTCAAGGAATGTCATAACTTCCTCAAAATAAGTCAAAATCAAGCGGTTCAAAAGCCAAAATTAGGTAGAATGAAATTTTCCACAACATGGAACCATTAGATTTCGGAAATAATAAACTTTAAGAGATCAAAACCAAGAAAAACAAAAAAAATCTTAAAACTTAGATCTACAAAAATGTAACCATCAAAACCAAAAACTTCAAGTGCTAAAGATGCTTAGAGTTATGAGAGGAAGAGAATAGAACAAACAAAAATAGAGATCCAGCATGTTCTCTATAGAGCAAGTTGTATTTGCCTTGGCTTGGTGGGAGGAGTAAATGAAGAAGAAGAAGGAGATAGAGAAGTAAATGATAATAATGGAAGCGAGAGAGAAGTTGGTTTATATACCAACCTTCTCATCTCAAACCAACCCAACCAAACCAAGTCAAGCCAAGATGAACCAAGGTGAACCAAACCAAAACTAAACTAAGTCAAGATTAAACCAAGACAAAGCTAAGCAAGACAAGTCAAGCATGGGTCACCAGATAAATGTCAGAAATTCGTACATGTACCTGAAAATATGTATAATAGAAAACGGAAGTGACAAACGTGTTTGGACGCTTTTACACTCCCGATCCCCTGCGTCGTTAGGACGCTTGTTAAAATTATTACGGACAACTGGCACAGCTCATTGCAACATACGACCGAAGATCCGCTCGCTATCAAGAGCGGCATCATAGTACTCGCGGTAGGTTCGGCACTTTTGATTCATGACGTCCTTTCGTAGTTCGTCATTCAGGCCCTGTTAAAAACGTTTGCACCAGGTTTCCTTGTTGGACAGAAAGGCGCCAACAAACTTTACGAGTTTCGAGAAGTTCGAGTCATAATCATCAACTGACATATTCTTCTATCTCAACATCATGAACTCGTCTTATTTTTTACGATAGACGGCACGATGAATGTACTGCTCAAAAAAGGATTCCTTGAACATTTCCCAGGAAATCTTGGTGTCGGGGTCGGTTTTATAGATTTCATGTTTCTCCGCCGCCTACCAGTCGTAGGCCCTCAGTTTGCAGTTGTAATGCTGCACATGCTACCCTCTGCAATCTCTTAGTGCAGAGAAGATTAAACAAGTCCTCAATCTCTGCGAGCCATACCACGATCACATCAGGATCTGCTCGACCGTTGAAATTAGGCGGGTTCATCTTACAAAACTCCGTTGCTTTGAATAGGGAAGAAGAGTTCATCGTTCATGGTTGAATCTCTTCATGGTCTTCTTTCTTCTCTTCAGGTGCCACGATCGTAGCATTGGTTTCGGCCGCCATATTGCTTACGATCTGCGTCAGGGCGTCCATCTGCTTCTGTTGCGCACCAAATTAGGCTTGGATCTGCGCCTGAAGCTGTTGCTGCTTCGGCTCCATCAAGTGCAACATTTTCTCCATCATAGTCTCTCTAGGGCCAGCGCCCTTTGAACTATCCAAATTCGCAACGTTTGTTGGGGCGGGATTATTTTTCTTAGTCATTTCTATAAAACAAAGTAAACTCGTTAGTATTTTTAAAATATCTATGGGCTTACCTGTATGGAAATTTTATTTTACGTAGCAGGTCGACAAACATTCAATCGAGTAATAGCAGCCATCATTCCAAATGAAACATTTTTCAAAAAATTGAGGAAATTTAACTGTGCTTTGATACCAATTTGCCATGCCCTGATTCGACAAATCGTTCGTCCTTGCATCATTATGCTGAATCGATCGTCCTCGCTAGGGCGTGATGCCGTACGAGTCTGAAGTTGGACTTATACAAAGCAAGAACATTACATTTGATCATTTATTTGAAACATCAAGTTAAAACTTTATAAATTACAGAGTAATTGAACACGCAATATTGGAAGATAGAAATATGTTTTTCATTAATAATTTGCAACGAAGTGCAAGTCATAATTATATTAGATATGCCATTGCGACAACATTGATTGAAACAAAAGAAAATACTCGACAAGCTGCCTGAACTAAAACTTATCGTTCCATATATTCACCTTTTTTATACATTGAAAGCCTTCGATGAATTGGCTTCAAAATACTTCAAATAGGCAGAGCTTCAAAATGCCTCCCCAAACTTCAGCTTTAGCCTAGCACCGTGCACCCCAGAGTTCTCGTCACCTGTGGGGTTGGGGGATTAGTACACTTGAAAATGTACTAGTGAGCGGGACGAACCCACTCGTCTAAACTGACTCAGATTATTAAGGTAGGCATGCATTGAAGAACAGATGGCAACTCTAGAGGGGGGTGAATAGAGTTTATAACGATAATAACCAATTAAAAAATTAAACTCTTTCACAAGCTGATAGTAATCAGAGTAAATGCAGAAATAAATAAGGAGCAAGAAAGCATACGCAAACACAGCCAATTTTTAACCTGGTTTTCCTCGTGGAGGACTAGTCCAGGCCTGAAAACTCTAGCTCAGGATTAAATCCACTATTTGTGAAATAGTAGTTACACCCCGTGCCTTTTCTTCAGAAGAGCACGTCAACTTCTTACAAAGATCGCAGTGGCGATGCTTGGAATTTTTCAAGCGACTTCTTGAACTCTTGCACAAACTCCTAACTGAAAAATGCTGAGCACTTGAGGCTTAGGGAGCTTGTGGCTAGTAGATGAAGAAGGGTATGGCTTGTATTGAGCTTTAGAGAGAAGAGAAGAGAAGATTGGATGATTTGAAATGAGAGAAATCATGGCCTATTTATAGGATACCAGATAGGCAGAATTCGGCCAGAATTCTGGTTGGATCATTCAAAAATTTGTCCGTTAGACAACTTGCAACCAGCCAACCCTAAAAATTAGGGTGCTAATTTTTAGGGGACAGAGTTCGGCCCGAACTCTGTGTGGAGGCAGAGTTCGGCCCGAACTCTGTCTCCAGAGCACAGAATGGGTCATTGGTCCAATGGGCTTATTTGGATGTGTGTGGAGCTTTTGGATTTTGGGTAGGGTATAGGTTAAGTCTCAGATGCTCAGCACAACTCAGCTTACATAAGTCTAGACTCAATAAAGTTATAAAATACAGACTCAAAAATGACTTGTATTGCAAAACTGAGCTGTCATCTGACTTGTGCTGGATGTAGTCTTCATGTGTCGTATTGAATTATCACAAGTATTATTTAGTCAATTCTATCAATATTTGGTTGACTGTGACTTTGTGTCAACAATCTCCCCCATATTGATAATTGACAAAATAATAATTGTATATTCAATATTCATACCTGGACACATTTAAGGACAAAAAGCATAGCTCCCCCGTAATCAGTGCCGAGCTTAAAAAATAGCTCCCCCGTAAACATTGCTTTGAATCCTATTGGCCTGATAAGAACATTCTCCCAAAAGCACAGATACAGAGTCTCCCAAAAGCACAGATACAGAGACAAAAAGAATATAAAATATACCAAAATATCTCCCCCTTTTGGCATTTAGCAATTAACCATAATCAATTAAGAACTGGTAAGCACACCAAAAAATAATAGAAGAAACTGCATAGAAACTGATAAAACTACTAAATGTCTCAAGAGTCACAACTCATAATAAGTCTAATACAATCAAAGCGCATAAAAGCAACTATATCAACTAAAATCTAAAAAGCATAAATCATAAGCTAAGATCCTCAGTAGCAGTAGTAAGTAGAAGTCCATATCCATCATCGAGCTCGTGAAGGCCCAGCGTCGTCTGACGGATCAGTGAAGGAACGACGAGGGTCCACGAAGGCTGCATCCGGATCCAAGTAGCGAATAACCCAAGGGTCATCGATACGATATCCCTCACGACCAGGGTCCTGCTCCATAGGAATAGGCATGGAAGGATGGCGAGACATGGAGTACCGAATATCGTGCAACGACTTGCTGATGGCACTCATCTGCAGGATGGTCCGGTAATCCAGCTGAGTCCAACTATCATCCTCTAAGGTGAAGCGATCGCAGAGCATAGTCTGAAGAGACTCGAGAGTGGCAGGAGGAGGAGGAGGATCCTGTCCAAAAAGAGGTGCATCGAGCTCATCGTCAGAGTGCTCAGACACGACGAGTGAGCCAACGGCTGCCTGAAGCCTCCGTGCCTTAGAGAGGAAGGCAGGGGCAGGTAAGAACTGGCACTCATCAAGTGGTATACGAAACACACGAAATACCATAGGAAGATACAAAGCATAAACCAAGGATCTTGGTTTCTTCCTATAATTAATCATCCAGTCCATCATGGTACGTAAAAGATTAAATGGTACATAAAAGTGAAGGTGATACAAGGCCGAGATTTCAAAGTAGGTGACTTCATCGGTGGATCCTGCTTTGGGTAGAATAGTATTGAAAATAATCCGATGAAGTTCATAAAAATGGGGATTGAGATACTTGGCCAAAAGCTTACGAGGACGTGTGTTAGGGGTACACAAGTCGTCCTTGAAGCTTTCAAGTGAAGACCCATCGGGAAATTGAAATGATCGAGCTTCAACAAGCTTTTCCCATGAGTTTGGCTCTTGGAGTTCAAGGTGTTCGGCCAAATTGAAATCATCAAAAGAGATGTCAATTCCCGCAACCCGTGAGAAAATATGTGTATCATCATGAGTTAGGTTGCAGTAAAACATTTGAATAGCACTACGATAAATGACCGAGTTGGTGGTGACAAGTTCGTCAAGGCAAAGGTCATGAAAAAGTGAGTCATATTGAGAGAAAATAGTAAAATTGATAGGGTGACCCACAAACACCGGACGTGTCTGAAAATCACTAAACCAATTATTAGATGCGTCGAGTGATACAAATATTCGGTCGTCAAATGTGTTTGGGTCAAGTGGACGAAGTGGGTTGAACAACGGGTGGATAGGTGGTTGTTGTTCAATGGGCGGTGCAACGGGCGGTTCAACACGAGGAGGAGCATTCGAAGAGGACACTCCCTCGGTTCGAAGTCTCTTCCCGCGATTGAACAAACGTGGAGCCATGAAACAATAAACATAATGGAGGAATTGAAATAAGAAAAGTCTTGAGATATACCTCAAAGTGATGATGAACAATGAAGGAGAATGGTGAAAGAGGCCTTCTCCTTGAGTTTGGGGAAGAGATGAGCTCTAAAAAGGAAGAACTAGGGTTAGGGTTTTGAGAAAAAGTGTTTGGAGTAGTGGAAAAGATGGCAATAGAGGAGAAGAGAGAGGAGAGCCCGAATATATGTGAAGGGTTCCAATTGGTCGAAACAAATATGGGCCATTGGATCTATTTATGATCAGCGGCTGAGACTGTTCCCGGTTCTGGAACAGCCAGGCCGAATTCGGCCCGAACTCTGGTTAGGGCAGAGTTCGGCCCAAATTCCGGATTCTGTTGACAGAACAGGAATCAGGCTGAGAAGAAAAAAAAAATTGTTAAGTATGAGAGACCAAAGGAAAAGGAAAGTGAGGACATATGCAAGAAAGACTCAAGTGGAGAATGACAGAAAGTTAACTTTGAAGCAAAGTGAAGTTTTGAAAAATTGTATTTTGGCATGTGATAAATTAAAAATGAACCATATAATAAATAAGGAATTATGTCATAATTCAATATTTTGAAGCTGCCATGGGTTAGCTGCAGGGGCCGGATCCCAGCTAGAGGTAGTCCTGAGGACTAGTGCACCATGTCGCTTAGGCTTTTACGCCTGGTTGTCAGAAGGACCCTTTCGGCTTGTACCCATAGCAATTTCATCATAAAAAAATCAAGATATACTCGATATTTATGCAAGTTTATTTTAATTAATAATAGCTTTATCCAAAATTCCAAGTTCACGACAGAGAAAATTGAAGCGCTCTTCGGATAATGGTTTTGTGAAGAAATCTGCTAGCTGATGATCAGTGTCAATAAATTCTAAGTTAATAGTGCCATTTTGCTGATGATCACGCAAAAAGTGGTGACGTATTTCAATGTGCTTCGTGCGTGAGTGACAAATGGGGTTCTTAGTGAGATTTATAGCACTAGTGTTGTCACAAAAGATTGGAATGTGCATAAAAGATAAGTTGTAGTCTTCAAGGGTTTGCTTCATCCACAGAATTTGTGCACAACAATGCCTAGCTGAGATGTATTCGGCTTCTGTTGTGGATAGTGCGACAAAATTTTGCTTTTTGCTAAATCAAGAGACTAAAGCCTTTCCTAATAAATGACACGTACTGCTCGTACTTTTACGGTCGACCTTGCATCCGGCGAAATCAGCATCAGAGTAACCAATGAGGTCAAATGATGTTAACTTGGGATACCATAGGCCCACGGTAACCGTACCCTTAAGGTATCGAAAGATACGCTTAACAGCAGTCATGTGTGATTCTTTAGGATTTGCTTGATATCTAGCACACAGGCAAACGCTAAACATAATATCAGGGCGACTAGCAGTTAAATAGAGTAGACTGCCTATCATACCTCGATACTTACGTTGTCCACGGGTTTGCCGCTTTCATCTGGTTCTAGTTTAGTGGTAGTAGCCATTGGAGTGCTGATTGGTTTGACGTTATCAAGGTCGAATTTCTTCAGCATGTCCTTTGTATACTTCGACTGACAGATGAAAGTTCCATTTGACATTTGTTTGACTTGCAGTCCAAGAAAGTAGTTGAGCTCCCCCATCATGCTCATCTCAAACTCGGTCTGCATACACTTGGCAAAATTTTGACAGAGGGTTTCATTAGTAGAACCAAATATAATATCATCTACGTATATTTGGACTAAGAGAATAGTGTCTTTAAAAGATTTTATGAAAAGTGTGGTGTCAATTTTCCCTTTAGAAAAACCTTTCTCAAGCAAGAAATTGCTTAGCCGTTCATACCAAGCTCTAGGGGCTTGTTTGAGGCCATATAGCGCTTTCTTCAGCTTGAAAACATGGTCGAGAAATTTGTGATTTTCAAAGCCAGGAGGTTGTTTCACATAAACTTCCTCCTTAATAAATCCATTCAAGAAAGCACTTTTAACATCCATTTGAAATAATTTTAAATTTTGAAAATTTATAAATGCACAAAGCATCCGAATGGATTCCAATCTAGCAACAGGAGCATACGTCTCATCGTAGTCGATACCTTCCTCTTGGTTGTATCCTTGGGCTACTAGACGAGCTTTGTTGCGTGTGACTGAACCATCTTTATTTACTTTGTTTCTAAAAACCCATTTAGTACCAATGATCGAGTGATTAGCCGGTCTAGGAATGAGTTCCCATACTTGGCTCCTCTCGAATTGGTTGAGTTTCTCTTGCATAGCAGAAATCTAAAATTCATCATTAAAAGCTTCTAAAATATTTTTTGGCTCAATTTGTGAAATAAAGGCAGTGCTAGCAATAGAGTCTCTTAATGATAATCTAGTAGTTACTCTACGTGAAACCTCACCTATTACCAAATTTTTTGGATGTGATGGCTTGAAAGAGAATTTCTTTGGCAAGCCTTCCAGAGAATTGGTTTCGGTTGTGGTATTCATTGGAGTAGAAGTTGATAGCTCAACATCATCATCAAGAGTAGCTGCTGCACTGTTATCTTCATCAAAAGTCATATTTGTAGACACTTCCACAATTAATGAGCATTTATTAAATACTCTATATCCCTTGCTCTTGGCAGCATAGCCAAGGAAAATACCATCGTCAGCTTTGGCATCAAATTTGCCTAAGTTGTCTTTGGTGTTAAGGATAAAACATCTACAACCAAAAACTCTAAAATAAGAAACATTTGGGGTTCTCCCAAACCAAAGCTCATAGGGTGTTTTTTTCGTAATAGGACGAATAAGCACCCTATTTAAAATGTGGCATGCTGTACTGACAGCTTCAGCCCAAAAGTATTTCGAAAGTGAAAACTTGTTCAACATGACTCTAGCCATATCGCCAAGTGTCCTATTCTTCCGCTCCACAACACCATTTTGTTGAGAAGTTCTTGGATAAGAAAACTCATGATCAAAACCATTAGAATCACAAAACTTTTCAAAATCAGTATTTTCGAATTCGCCTCCATGATCACTTCGGATTCGAGTAATCATGTAGCCTTTTTCGTTTTGAACTTTCTTAACAAAAATCTTGAAAACCGAAACAGCATCGCTTTTCTTTGTAAGAAAGAAAACCCATATAAATCTAGAAAAATCATCAACAATAACAAAAGCGTAGAGTTTTCCACCCAGAGTTTATGGAATGAAAAGAGGACTTGGTTGCCTTATTCAATTCTCATTCGGCACATACCGTGTCCTTTTTGAATGTGATGTCGGGCAAGCCTCTAACTAGCTTCTTAGTCGATAGCCTGGATATAGTATCCATGTTGGCATGACCAAGACGTTGGTGCCACAGTAATCTTTCATCCTTATGAGCATATAGGCATCTACCTGTATTGTTAGTATCTCTAGACAGATAGAAAATATAAATATTATCCTCTCTTACCCCTTCAAAAGCAATGTCCCATGTTGACCTATCATAAATAAAGCATTTATTTTGTCCAAAGTTAATGTCATATCCATGGTCAGCAAGATGACTAATGCTGAGCAGGTTATGCTTTAACTCGGTCACTAGGCAGACATCTTTTATTACGGGAGAGGGAGGATGACCAATAATACCATTACCTATAATATACCCTTTTAGGTTGTTACCGAAGGATACATATCCTTCTCTCTTCATCGATAGTGATGCAAAAAGATTTACGTCTCCCGTCATATGCCGCAAGCATCCACTATCGAGAATAGATGTGACCTTTGGTACCCAAGTTCTTAGTTGAGGAGGGAAGGTACACCTACATCAAGAGTAGATATGACATTTGGTACCCAAGTTCTTGAGGGTCCTGAAAAGTTAGTTTTCGGAAACCATGCATATATCTTTCTATCTATTAATCTTCTAATTCTACATTATGGTGAAATGTGTCCATGTAATCCACAATAAGTACATATAGCATTCCTATTTATGTTAGGAGCATGCATATAATATCTATGAGTAGAGTGATATGGAGTAGCATGATGATATGTAGAGTTAGCATGGTGATGATGTCTATATGTAGAGTGATGTGGAGCAGTATGGAGATAATGTCTATATGGAATAGCATGGTGATGATGTCTATATGGAATAGCATGGTGATGATGTCTATATGTAGAGTGATGGTGATTTTGTGCAACAAAGTGATGATTGTATCTATGTGTAGCATGATGATTCTGTGACAAATGAGAATTATTTCTACGTGCATGTGGTTTGTGTGCTTTATGAAAGTGTGTGTATATGTAAGCATGATTATGAGCTATAGGTAGATGACGTGGTTGACTATTATGAGTAGTGTCCTACTTTGTGTGTGTCTCATGTGATTGGGTTTGAGGTTGAGCAACCTGTTTTCCCAATTTAGTCTCTAATTTCTTAGAGACAGCCTGCAGTTCAGTAACCTTAGCATTCAAACCATATATCTTATTAATAGAAATCTTGTGTCTACTCTTTTCTTCTGTAAGCTCCGTGTTGAGTGCTGTGATTTCTTGTGTTTGTTGTTCAATGCGTGCTTTGGCATCATGTAAGCTTATTTTAAGCTTAGATACCTCATTTGTGACATCCGTGGGTAAAGTGTCTCTAATGTTATCAAGCAGTAAAGAAAGTCTTTGAATTTCGACTTCATAACTTTTGATCTTTTCCTTGGCATGTTTATTTTTACCAATGACCTTTTTGTGATCATCAAGTAAATCGGAGAAAGCATCGCCAAGTTCATCAAAAGTGAAATCATCAAGAGTTTCGTTTGATACCTTGTCGGACGTTGCCATTAGGCACACGTTTGCAGCGTCTTGAGGAGAGTCATTTTCTTCCTCGGAGTCACTAGCTTTGCTTTCATGCCAAATGCTTGTGTTGGCATATTTCTTTGAGGAAGCCTTCTTGTATGGTTTCTCATAGCGGTTGTTCTTCTTTAAGAATAGACAGTCTTTTCGGACATGTCTCGTCTTCTTGCAACCGTAGCATGTTGGCTCTTTTTTGTCATCTTCTTGTGGTTCCTTCTTTCTTCGGTTGAAGTGAAGGAATTTCTTAAAGTTGCGGACAAGGAGAGCTTGATCATCACCTTCCGAGTTGTCGTCATCCGTCTCTTCGGGGTCAGCCCTCCATCGGTGAGCTTTGAGTGCGATCTCCTTAGCCTTAGGAGCAGGCTCTTCGAAGTCTTTGAGATCAAGCTCATGAGTCATCAGCTTTCCCATCAAAGTCTCCATGGACATAGTTGTGAGATCATTTCCTTCTATGATGGCTGTCACCTTAGGGTTCCAAATCTTTGGTAGCCCCCTAAGTAGCTTGCGAATATTCTCATGATTTGAATATTGTTTGCCGAGCGAAGATAGGGGATTGATGATGTCGAGGAATCTTATGCACATTTGGGTGATCGTCTCATTTGACTTCATCTTGAAAGCCTCATATTCTTGAGTGAGACGGCTTATCTTCGATTCCTTGACTTGGGTGGTTCCTTCATGCGTCACTTCTAGAAGTCTCCATACTTCGTGAGAGGTGGTGCATGTTGAGACCCTGTTGAACTCATTCCTGTCTATAGTACAGAATAAAGCATTAATAGCTCTCGCATCGAGACTTGCCTGTTTCTTTTCCTCATCAGAATATTTGTCATGTGGTTTCTCAACGAGATCACCATTGATAACTATCCTAGCGGGCTTTTTGTAACCATCGGTGACGATGGTCCACAGGTCGAAGTCTAGCGACTTGAGATAAAAGCTCATCCTTGTTTTCTAATAGGTGTAGTTAGTTCCATCAAATAGGGGAGGCCTATGAGTGGACTGTCCTTCACCGTGATTGGAAATCAAGGATTGTGTGGTAGCCATGGATCAGCTCTAGGATGTTAGTCCTTGTTGAGAGAACCGAGCTTTGATACCAATTGAAGAACAGATGGCAACTCTAGAGGGGGGTGAATAGAGTTTATAACGATAATAACCAATTAAAAAATTAAACTCTTTCACAAGCTGAAAGTAATCAGAGTAAATGCGGAAATAAATAAGGAGCAAGAAAGCATACGCAAATACAGCCGATTTTTAACCTGGTTTCCCTCGGGGAGGACTAGTCCAGGCCTGAAAACTCTAGCTCAGGATTAAATCTACTATTTGTGAAATAGTAGTTACACCCCGTGCCTTTTCTTCAGAAGAGCACGTCAACTTCTTACAAAGATCGCAGTGGCGATGCTTGGAATTTTTTAAGCGACTTCTTGAACTCTTGCACAAACTCCTAACTGAAAAATGCTGAGCACTTGAGGCTTAGGGAGCTTGTGGCTAGTAGATGAAGAAGGGTATGGCTTGTATTGAGCTTTAGAGAGAAGAGAAGAGAAGATTGGATGATTTGAAATGAGAGAAATCATGGCCTATTTATAGGATACCAGATAGACAGAATTCGGCCAGAATTCTGGTTGGATCATTCAAAAATTTGGCCGTTGGACAACTTGCAACCAGCCAACCCTAAAAATTAGGGTGCTGATTTTTAGGGGACAGAGTTCGGCCCGAACTCTGTGTGGAGGCAGAGTTCGGCCCGAACTCTGTCTCCAGAGCACAGAATGGGTCATTGGTCCAATGGGCTTATTTGGATGTGTGTGGAGCTTTTGGATTTTGGGTAGGGTATAGGTTAAGTCTCAGATGCTCAGCACAACTCAGCTTACATAAGTCTAGACTCAATAAAGTTATAAAATACAGACTCAAAAATGACTTGCATTGCAAAACTGAGCTGTCGTCTGACTTGTGCTGGATGTAGTATTCATGTGTCGTATTGAATTATCACAAGTATTATTTAGTCAATTCTATCAATATTTGGTTGACTGTGACTTTGTGTCAACATGTATTGGAGTTTTTTTTCTATTTAGAACTAAATGAATTCAGTTCATATTGATAGCCTTCTTTGGAACAGTAAAAGCATACAGTACAACATAGCAGTTTATCTCAATTCTTACCACAGTCTTGCTCATCCCTGCATAAAATAGGGATTATAATTTTTACTTGCATAAGACAATAGGTGAGCATGCTACTATCTTATATGTGGTCATTAGTGTTACACACCACGAGGGACTTTTATATGGCATTGCGATACGCCTTTTCAGCATGGGTTGCAAGCCCTACTGGAGGTCACGTAATGCCTCGCGCAGAAGCACGAATTTATATTCCCCCTAGGTCGATTCGATTCCGATGCTCCGGATACCGTTTCGAGAAAAGTTAAACTTATGCACAAGTTGTCCATAACCATGCCAATACATGAACAGTTTAACATATGAAACAGATTGTATAGCGCGGTCAGTATTTTAGCAACATTATCATTTTGACTCATGCGAGAGTTCATTTTTTCAAAGTCGTATGTTCCAATTTAGCATCCCGTAGGCACCAAATTCTCCAAGGCACAATATGCCGCAACCGACGTTTCATTATATTTTTGCAGTTCATGAAATAGTCTATCTCTTTTCTAGAACCTTAACTTTTTTCTTTTTGGTGCGAAACCTATATTTTCAAAGTAAATTACTCTAAATCAATACAGTTATCCCGAGTCTTGGTCTTAGTGATTTGACATGCATTTAACTTGGCATCGTCGATTTGAATCAGTTCGAGGCGAACAAAATTTTATTTGTGGGAAGGAGTAGAAAAGAAAGGGACGAACCATCCACCAAGTATTTGATCGTACCGAGGGTCGGAGCGCTTCGCAACGTTCAAGCTTTAGTTATGCGAACTCCTACATTGGCACCAACATTTTATCGGAATTCCTTCTTTAATACTTCTGTTACTCCCCGTTCCCGAAATACATGAATTTTTTATTTTTCTGTATATGGTATCTGGCACTTGTATCTTGATTGCATGTATCATATATTTATAACTGGCCATGGCATGTAACAGTATCTCATCGCAGATTAGTGTGCCACACATTTTCCTTGTCTGGTTGTAGGCATGACTCACTGCTTTGATGATAAGATTTTTGGACCGTGCTGTGGTTAGAATTTTTATTTAATTAATTTAATTAGTTGTATCATGCACCATTTAACATGTCATTAGTCATATGGTTAGGTCATATTAGGGTTAGGGTTTAGTTGAACCAACCCATCCTACAATATATATTCTCTTCCCCTCTCTCTCTCTCTCCTCATTAACTTTTTATTTCTTCATCTAAGCAACTTTTAGGCAAGTACATCTTGCACAAATGAGAGACCACTTGCATTTTTTATTTTTTGTTATTTTTTTGATATTATTAATCTAGATTGTTTATCTATTCATTCTCTACAAGTTTAGTTCTTGGAGTTTTTGATTTCAATAGCTAATTTTGTGTAGATCTAAGTTTCTAAAACAAGAATTTTATGGATTTTTGTGGTTTTGATCTATCAAACTTGGTTTTTTTTTGAAAACTAGTTGTTCCATATTATAGAGAATTTGATTTTATCCAATTTTGGCTTTTGAACCGCTTGATTTCGACTTTGTATGAAGAAGTTATGCCATTTTTCGTGTTCATGGGTTTCCCACACCTTTTGGTGCAGTTGGGACGATGAACAGTGCCTCGCGCAGCATTTTCGTCGTGCGCCGTGCTTGCGCCGTAGGCATTTTTGCTCGCAGGTGCAGTGCATCTCGCACGCCGCACGCTCGCGCGCCCGTGCATCGTGCTTGCGCGCACCTTGCACCGTGGGCATTTTTGCCCACGCGCGCAGCGCATCACGCGCGCCGCGTGCCTGCACAATTTTTCGTCGTACGCCCGCACGTCGTGCTTGTGCGCACCTTGCGCTGTGGGCGGTTCAGCCTGCGCGTGCAGTGCTTGCGCGCACCGTGCGCCGTGGGCAGTTTTGCCCGCGCACGCAGCGCACCTGTGCCCGAATCACCCTAAATGACTGTTTTTGCCTATTTTGCTGGTTTGTAGCTAAAGTCTTGTAAAACTCAAAACATAAAAGTTGTAGATATTTGTTTTGGCTTCAATAATCTTCATGTCTCACTTTAGTTGGATGACATTGTCTTCCTAGCCTGACCTTAGTGTGCCATGAATGTCTGAGAATTGCATGTCCTATGTGACTTCTATGTCACGAGGGATCCATGTGACTTTCTGACTTGACCATATTCCCGACTTGATTACATGTATACGTGCTGGTACCTTTTTCTAAGTTTGTATTGAGGTACAATATTAGTTTGCACCGCGGTGCTATTTAATGAGTGCACTGAGGTGTGACTCTTCGTGCTAAGTGATCATTCGTGTTATATGTCAATACATGCATACTTTCCAGCACAGTCATGGTAATTGGTCAGTAATAATGTCGTGGTATATTGATTGTTGTTTGATGCATTACACTAAGCATGGATCTAGATTTAGGACTCCTTGAGCCGATATGGATTCATACTTAGGGTACACATACTATGGTACGATATATAGGAGAATGACCATGTGACCACGACGTGTAATTTCAAGATCAAGATAGGGTTAATCTAAGCAACTTAAATCTGTAGAAGCATTTGGAGGGAACAGAATCTCGAGATCGTATGTTACTAGCCACCCTAGGCCCTGTCCTAACGTGTCGGGTTGGCCGCCACGGATACGGTTTCATCCGCCTATAGTGGATGACTATATTCGACTCCTACGTGCTATGTGTTATATGTTTTAGCATGGTAGCCTTACGGGAGACCGGTGCATAATCAAAGTGCTACATATATACATATATATAATGGATTGGCTAGCCCTGTTTGGATATGATACGATCTGAGGATTCTTATATATTTGCATTACTGGGATAACCCAAGCAAATCATAGAAAGTCGTAGGATTGATTGGCCGCTTGTAAACTGACTTGCTTGTGATTTGTTTCTTCTGTTAGTAACTGAGGAACATGGACGATCGTGGTACGTGGTCCAACCCATGTCCTTGTTTGGTTGTTGGGTTGGGCTATTGTGCTGCGATAGGCTATGGACCGAAGTTACAACTAGAAGTCCTTAGCCTGAACATTATAGGATGTATCTTATTCCGGTACGATATTGGCACCGTTTGTCTTTGTTTGGTTGTAAGGGTGCCGTATTGCCTCGATGATATGGTATAAGCCTATAACTCTTGAACCAGGTCTTAATTTACTCATTGGGTTTTGTCTTATTTATTATGTGCTCCCTTGTAGTACTTGCTATTCGGGGCTTGACCCCGCTGGTTTTGTTTGGCCAGATATCGTAGCAGCGCCAGAGGATCTAGCCTTCTACCTGAACAATGGTGCACACTAGGAGTATGGGCGTCAGGGACCATAAGTGGATTTTTTTTTTCACCGCTCTGATATCTTCTATTTTGTACTTGGTGTTTAGCCACCGGCACCTGTTAGCCTGATGTTCTGGATATTTAGCTCCTTACATAATTGTGAATAAATCAGACTGCAGCTGACTACTATTATGTACTATTGACTTTCGGTACTAGCTTATCCTTCTGTGTAGCTAGTCTCATGAACCATTTTGATGAAGCATCGGGGACGCCTTACTGTTTTGTCTTATATGATCATTATTACTGCTTCTTGGTTTATTGATTGAGACATAGATGCTCTGAGAGACCATAGGAGACTTGATTGTAGCATGCACCCCTAGTCTCTTGACAGCCACAATCGTTGTATGATGTTTTTGTACCTCATACGGGATAGCTGGCCTAGTCCGTCTCCGTATTTCGGTACTAGGGCGTGACAATTTCGTTTCAAAATTCTCAGAATGAATGCAAAAATCGATGCGAAAACACATTCACCAAAATCAAGCAGCAAAACTCAAAAAAACCATATAGCAGCCCGATCCCGTCGAAAGGACTATTATATAAATCTCACTCGTCGAGATGCAGCCTGCTGCATCTAGGACTTATTCTAACAGAAGTTGTTCCATTAGTTGGATCGATTCTCATAACATTCGTCTAAATTGATTTATTTAATGCCATAAAGTATTATCGTAAGCCAAGCTCAGGAATCAAGTCAGACTAGCCATCTAAATTTCTGACCGAGTCTGACTCGCCGTAAGCATATTACATAGTACGCCGTCTATCGAAAATGGGACACTACAATATCGTGTCCTCTGGACACAAAGAACATGATACGAAAATTGGTATCGGGGTTGAATGTGAGTTGAGGCCATGTCCTCGGGATCGAACCCGAGGACACGAGGAATTGAGTGTAAATGGTGGATTGGATCGTGTTGTATCGGACACAGATTTGGATGTAAATATAATAGCTAGAAATCTAATTAAATGGGATGGACATGCCGACATGGCTAGATACTAAGTTTAGGTTGGACACTGACACGATGAGGATGCGAAGAAAATGGATTAGAGTTTTGGCAAGAATAGGTTAGGCTAACAAAATAACCAGTAAACCTAAAAGAAGGATACATGCCCAGAAAAAATTACATGTTATTCGAGACCCTGTTGTTAGTTCTATCCATATATGTTTTGATCGCCAGTTCATGTTATGTTAGATCTGGTTGCATTTTATTGGAATTGAGAGAATAACAAAAATGAATTTTACTTTTCTTGATGCCGAAATAACTTTCATCAACTATTACTATTCGGATATAAACCATTATAAGTAATTGCTTAGATACATTGACTTTTATTATAAATTAGAAAAATATTTGCGGATCATTTTTAACCAATATATACCCATCCGCATATACATGCATTTATGCCGATATAATGTATCCGCATGCATAACAATTCTTTCATTTATATTCGAAAAAAGTCATATATCTTATCATATTATACTAAAGAAATAGCTTATTATGATCTAGTGTTGAAAAAAATTGATGCAATTTTGTCCCTTGGATCTAGACTATCTTATTTTTTTGGACATGAAGAAATAAAGAAGTCATTACAATTGCCTGGAATATTAGGCCAACTAAAGAAACAAAATAGAGGGTAAGTTAAGATCTGTCATAGAATGAGTACCTCAAATTATTATTATATTTTTACCTATTATAAAGATATCTTACGATAAGTTTATCTATTATAAAAAATAGTAAGTATAAGTAATAAATAATAAAGGCTTAATTGCACTTTCACACCCTCAACTATTTCAGTTTTTCAACTTAATACCGGAACTATTTTTTTTCAACTTGATACCCTAAATTTTTTTTGGACAATAATGCCCCTGTTCAAAATTTAAAATTATCCCCCAACCCACACCCCCCTCCGGCCACCCGTCACCGTCCCCCTCCACCCCTACCGCCCCTCTCCCTCCTCCAGCAACCCGCTTGCACCCCCCCTCGCCCCCCTTCATCAACCCGCTTGCACCCCCCTGACTCCCCCCCCTCCGGCCACCCGCACCCCCACCCCCTCCTCTACCTGTGCCCCTTCCTCGCGCACCGCCGGAGGGGAGGGGAGTAGAGCTGTCAAGACGGGCCGGCGGGGCGGGCCGGCCCGTAACCCACCATAACCCACCATTTGGCGGGGCGGGGCGGGCCGACCCACCATTTTAACGGGCTGGAAAAATTCCAACCCAGCCCAACCCACCGGCGGGCCGCGGGCTAGGCGAGCCGGCCCGCTTAATTTTTTAAAAATTTTAAATTATTATTTAGTTTCTTAAAAGGAAAAAAAATTATATATATAATATTTTCTACTCACTCTCATATGCATCAAATTACAAGTAAAATACAAGAAACATTATAATAGTAGATATTTCTTTAAAACCCCTTCATTCATGTAAATAAATGACCAAATTTAATATTTTATACATCATTACTTGCATTAAATGAGAATTTTTATCATTTATAATACATATCTCATATATGTGCTAAATAAAAAAATTGAAAATTTTATAAAAAAAAATAGATGGCGGGCCAACCCACTTGGCCCGCGGGCTAGCCCACCGCGGGGCGGGCTACTAGCGGGCCAGCCCACCTAGGCCCGCCTGTTTGGCGGGCTCCTAAATGCTCGGTCCAATCCATCTTTTTGTGGGCGGGACGGGCTTAGCCCATTTTGACAGCTCTAGGGGGAGGGGGGAGCATCGACGGAGAGGGGGGCTGGGCATCGCCGAAGATGGAGGGGGGGCATCGTCGGAGAGGGAGGGAGGCAGCATTGGGAGAGGGAACCAAGGGTATTTTGGGGATTTTTTTGTTTTAGGTATTAACTTAAAAAACTAAAATAGCTGAGGGTATCGAGTTATTGAGTAAAAAAGTTTAGGGTATTAAGTTGAAAAATTGAAATAATTGAGGGTATCAAAGTGCAATTAAGCCAATAATAAATAATATTAAGTAGTTAATAAGGGCAAGGAATGGAAAATTAAGTGTACTTATTTCTCTTTCTACACGAATATGATGATACGCTTGAATAAATTTTCTTATTATTCTTCTATCCTCATATTATTTCTATCTTTCGAATAAGGAGTTTCTTATTAATAGTAAATATTGAATTATTTCTAAATTACATTATTAAGTAAGTGACTTTAACTATAATCCTAGTAAAAAGGGGGATTTTCTGGTAGATATAGAAATCCACTTCTATTCTATATTTTCTTTCTATGCGGCTACTTGGCTTGACCACGTTCCTGACATGATTACCTGTATAAGTGTTGGAATATTCTATGTGTGTACTGAGGTACAATTCTATGTGTACACTATGGTGCTAATCTACGTGCTAAGCGATCCTATGCAATATATGTCAATACATCCATATTTCCAGCATAGTCATGGTAATGGTCAGGAATATTGGTGTGGTACGATGATTGCTTGATTGCACTACAAGAAAAATGGCCTTTCTTGACGGTTGATTTCTTGACGTATGGCCAAACACGTCAAGAAAAATAGTTATCTTGACGGTTTTAGACATACGTCAAGAAAATACCCTTTTTTCTGTTAAGTATTAAAATTTGTCCATATTCCTTGACGTTTTTAGATGAAGCGTCAAGAAAACCCATTACATTACTTGACGGTTTGCTGATAACCGTCAAGTAATGCATATGCGAAAAAAATGCCGCGCACATTTTAGATGGCATTTTTGTAATTTTTTTGAAATTTTTTTTACTGTAGATTCTTTGTTGACGGTTCCGTGATCAATTTAATCGGTGCTCAGTTATTTTTTTCATTTCTCTCCCGAGCCTCTCTTCTCTCCATCCTCTCTCCATTTCTCCATGTGGCTGCTCTCCTCCGCCACCTCCTCTCTCTCCTCCCTAAACTCTCAGATGAAAACCTAGCCTCTAACGACCTCCAAACCCTAGCCGCAAACCTTAGATAGTTGGAGGAGACCTCTCTTCCTTCGCCTCTTAACCTTCTTCCTCGTGGGATTCTTTCTCCAATGGAGACTGTTCTCTTCATATGGAGCAGCTGTGGCATTGTCGACATCATCAACTCCGTCCCCCTCAACAAGGAGAAGTCCAGCCAACAAGGAGAAGTCGACGGGAAGAAGAAGAGGCACAGCGGCGTGCTCCACTTCTTCGACGACACGACCGTCGACACCGATTTGAAGGAGGAGGAGGATCTCGATGAAGACGATGTCGACGTCGACCTCGAGGACGAGGAGGTACCTAGGTCCAATTTCTCTTT
Source organism: Iris pallida (assembly GCA_029216955.1). Classification (NCBI taxonomy): domain Eukaryota; kingdom Viridiplantae; phylum Streptophyta; class Magnoliopsida; order Asparagales; family Iridaceae; genus Iris; species Iris pallida. The sequence goes on from JANAVB010028397.1 coordinate 18,079,636, forward strand.
CCTTTATTATTTTAGGGTTTTTTTCCTCAGTAAACTTAGGGTTTGATTCTTGCTCTCTGCGTATGATTTTAGGGTTTAGGTTTGCTTTAAATTTAGGGTTTGGTTTGCTTTAAATTTTCTATTATAGTTTAATTTTAATCAGGTGTAAAGAACATGATTTAAATTTTCTTGCTCTCTGCAGAGCTTCGATCCCTCTTAGGTACAGCCTCCTCCTCCTTCGATCTCCCTCTCCGGTTAGGCTTAGGGTTTAGCATCATTCTCTTTCAAATTAAAGTTGGTATTTTTGTTTTAATTTCAAAGGAGCAGAAGCCATCGTGTAGTCTTCACATTTTGCTCGACGCCGCTGGAGCTACCGAGCGGAGGGATAGAGGGCAGCTACGGAAGAGCGTCGAATCCATTTGCAGCTGCTCTGGAAGTACTACTCTTCACTTGGCGGCTCGTGGGGGGTGTATGGATTGTATCAGAGAATTGCTTGCATGGGGTGCTGATCGGATTCAAAGAGATTCAGCTGGGTAAGCCATACACCCTATTCGTAGTTTGATTAGAACAAGTTATTCTGGAATGTCACTTAATCGGTATAATGGTGTTACCGTCAATTCAAGCTAACTTGTTCTAAAAATGTAGAAAAATGTATCGACACTGTCACGATCTATAAGGGGTTAATTCATAGTTTATTTTCTACCTGTTGTATTGTTTGCCAGAAGATATCTTAGATTGTTTATAAAATGGAATAAAAACTTCAAATGAGAAAGTCTAATAACCGACTTCTTCCTCTATTGTTACCGTTTCTGCGTTTCTGAGATTATTGATGTTTCCTTGTGCAAATCAATTCCTTGATACAATTTAGTTCTATTTTGGGTTAATTGCAGGAGAATACCATATGGAATAGCACTAAGGCGTAATCACGGGGCATGTGCTGCTCTGCTCAACCCGTCGACAGCAGAGCCTCTGGTATGGCCTTCTCCTCTCAAGTTCATCAGTGAACTCAATCCTGATGCGAAGGTTTTGTTGGAGACTGCCCTTATGGAGGCTAACAAGGAAAGGGAGAAGGATATCTTAAAGGGGACAACATTTTCCTTGCCATCCCCTGCTCATTCGGATGACAGTGTTGATGATGATGATATCTCCGAGGTAGACTAATTGCTCTTGCTTCAAAATCCATATCTCCAGGTTAAGATGAAATTAAAACCTCTACAATTTTGTTATAAATATGATTTTAGTTTTCCGCTGAACATTGGAATATTTCCATTCTTACATTTGCATCAGACCTTATCTAAGTATATAGGCATATGAAACTTCCTGTCCATACTCATTGCCGGCACCATATTGTTTATATGATCAAAGAGATACCATCTTTAAATTATATTCTGAACTAAATATGCTACCTTAAGGGCCTAAAATTGCCTTAGCATGATGTTCACCATTTATTGAAATTATGCTATAGTTCTAGTTCATAGCCATTATTATTTTCGACTCATGTGTGTGTGTATTAAGCGGTAATTCTACGACTATGTTGGTGGGTTGACTGATGTGCGTGTGTGTGTATAAGGCCATGTACAAACAAATATCACTATGTACTTATATAATGTATTAAGTGGTAATTCTACGACTATCCCAAAAGCAGGTTTAACAATGTTTATTTATGGCTTCGTCTTACACAACTAGCCTTATTTTTTGTTTTTATATTTCTAATTACCTTCATATTTGCAGTGTTGAATACTTCAAGGTACTGAATTGGGTTTCAATTTTTTCTAGGAGACGTTATTTGACGAGTTTGTCCTTGCTCACATATTTGGATGGTGGGGCAAAGCTATAATGATTCATAACCAACCACTTGTATGGGTAATTTCAATAGATTTTGAGTTGGTAATATCTCAAGCTAAACAACTCATAAATTGTATTCTTTTTTAATCTTCAATAACTTACAATGTGATGCAGCTCACTTTTTGCCATATGTTGCCAAACTTCAACGAATGTTGGTGGGATAGTATTATTTTGGATATTCTAATCTGCAACAGGTTTGGTGAGTCCAATTACTGTCATATTACACTATATGATTCTTCCATCTTTTTTTCCATGTCGAATTCTGTGCATATTTCTCAGTAGAATATTCTATATGTACGTCGGTATAAAATTTAACATTACATATAACTTGTTTTTCTATTGCAAGTAGGAAAAATGCTCCATATGCAATCTTAATAAAAAATAGACGTAGAAAAGTTACTAAGAGTGGATTTTTCGATTTTGTGAAATGTTGATAGCAACTGGTGTCTATTGTATATTTTATATATGTGACTATGTATGAGGAAGTGAACATTGGGTAGTGACTATAGTTAGGTTATTGAGGAAAACAAGAAGATGCTTGAAGAGCACTATGAGGATGTACCATCCTTCTGAAGTCTCTCTGCCCTCAAGGTCAAGGTATTAGGATAGGGCGGCCTTAAAAAGCCCATAAGCCTAGATCGATCAAACCTGGCTTGGCCTTGTCAGGCCCAGTAAAAGCCCGGACCCAACCCAACTTAAACCGGGCTGGGTTGGGTTCAATCATTAGAAACGTGGCCCGGTGGCTTTGCAAACCGGAGGCCCGTCCAGAACGGCTGCCATCAGAGCCCGATTAAAACCTTGTTTATATATATATATATATATATATATATATATATATATATATATATATATATATATATATATATATATATAACCTTGTTTATATATATATATATATATATATATATATATATATATATATATATATAAACAAGGTTTTTATATATATATATATATATATATATATATATATATATATATATATATATATATATATATATATATATATATATATATAAAAACCTTGTTTATATATATATATATATATATATATATATATATATATATATATATATATATATATATATATATATATATATATATATATATATATTACAAAAAAAAAAATATATATATATATATATATATATATATATATATATATATATATATATTACTAAAATGATCGACCCACGGCCCAACCGAGGCACATCCTGAGTCGTAGGTTAGGATTGGGCTTGGCTCCTGCGACAAAAGCCCGGTTCGACCGCTCCAATTACCAAGCTAACCCGGCTCAAGCCTTGGATGGTCCAAACCGTGCTAGCCCATAATTTGAGTGGGTTGGTCCAAGCTGACTTTTGCTGCAACAGCCAAGCCCAGCCGTGACACACAACCTAATTTGATCTGTACCAACCCGTCGGTCTGTCAATCCATTGTGATAAAAAAAATTAAATTGGATTTTTGTTTATTCCACTCCTCAATCTCTTCAGTGATATGTTGTTCTTTGGCTTTGGCTTGATCTAGTTGCTTTTATCTTCTTTTGTAGCTTTATCATGATCTACTTTCTCTTCATGTCTTTAAATACGTTACTAGTATGATTGTTCACATTTAAACATTATTAGTGTAATATTTAGTGTGATCTTTAAATTACTAGTGTGATTGTTCATATTTTAACAAACTAATCAACATCAGTTGCCTGATCATTTTTTTAGCTTTTTTTACCAATACATGATAGGCTAACTAGTAAAAAAACAAATTTTGGACTGCCAGTAAACCTGGTTGGAAGTGGTGGAGAACTTGTTGTCAATACAAAGTGGAATTATATTGATATCTCTACTACTTTTGTAAATTTGAAATGCTAAGATACACTGATACATAGAACATGATACACTGATACACATACTTCTTTCAGTTTGCACTGGTTTAAATTTTTATATACAACTATTGCACTTGGAAAACTAGTTCAAACGATTGAAAATGTGCAGTATGTTTCTGAAAATTATTCAACATTGATTTCTAAATATTAAAGAAAAACATTGGAACATAGAAGGCAAATGGTGGTTTTCAATCGATTATAGATTTCCATTACCATAAGCTTTTGGTACTGAGCTATTCAGAAGGAAAGATTGCAATAGAGATATTTTGATTATGATAACCTGTCATGATGGCGGTGATTATGAATTGATTATAGATTTCCATTACTCCATCATTGATTTCTAATAATTAAAATTCATAAAATTGTGTTTTGAGTCTATAATAAAACAATTTTATTTTGATTATGATAACTTGTCATGATGGAGTAAAGCAAAGAGAAATGTGCACAGTGACATTATTGGTAGAATTGTGATATAGAATGTTGGGATGAATTAGTAGTAATTATAGGGTCTATGTTGCTGAGTGTGTTCTTTTTGAGTTGCCATTGTCCGATAGTCCAACATATGATTTGATTTGAGGACAATCCCGGTTCCTGACTGCAATAGTTCATGTAATTTTAGGCTATGACCTGAGTCAGCCACATAACTGAATGTGTTGTTGCACTCCTTTCCACTGAAAATACTACAATGAGTTCTGTAGAAAAGAAGGGGAAATGGACAATTAACTGGGGATAAAATATTGAATGATAATAATGGAATCAATAGTTCATGTAATTTTAGGCTATGACCTGAGTCAGCCACATAACTGAATGTGTTGTTGCACTCCTTTCCACTGAAAATACTACAATGAGTTCTGTAGAAAAGAAGGGGAAATGGACAATTAACTGGGGATAAAATATTGAATGATAATAATGGAATCAAAGGAATTAGATTAAAGTTGAAGGAAGAAGAAATGGAATAAACGGAGGTAGGGAAATCATTAACTAAATTGAATGTAATTATCGCGTTTCATTTAGTAATGTTTGGTAACAATTTTTTATACAATTTTTTTATCCACTTCGAACTTGCGTAGCTTCTTTCTGTTAGACTTTTCAACAGTTTTATGTAGGAGCACGTCACTAAATTTGAAAACAACTTGGTTGGGACTTTAGGAAATACTAAGAATATTAGGGGAAAATGTGTTTGCATATGGGTAATCACCAAATTGCTAACTTAACATGCTAATTGTATTTAATTCAAGGTTAGCAGTATCAGAATCAGCGTCTTGGACCTATCCTCTACTGAGCATTGGTCCATTGGACCTATGCAAAGCACTTAGGAGGGACATTAAGTGTTGTTTGTCCGGAACACCTGAGAAGCACGAGCCTTGTTAAGGTTCGACAGGTTCTCATTGTTGTGTGGCAACAATGAGCATGGGAGCAATTTTACTTGAGGCAAGAGAAAACATTATCTGCTCACGCAATTGCTAGTTCGCTATGTATAAAGTACTTTGTTGACTTTTTTTGAAAAACTTCATGCAGCTTGTGTAGTATTGAGTTGATGTACTCAAATATATCTGGAATTGTCCATAAATGTTGAATTCATTACTGCACATTAGGCCAGTTGATTGTTGAAAAGAAATAACTATTATGAATTAAACCAGGGATAATTGGAAAGATGGAAATCATGGATTTTGGGGAACCAGTCTACAATATCATGTTTGTGATCTCAATCCAATATTCATATTATTTCATTAGAGTCTGAGATGTTTTCTTCTTTTTTTACATTTTATTTTCCAGAACCTTTAAAGTTTATGCATATGTAACTCCAATTGTCTTTGTACCTTATCTATCACAGCCACGAACACCTACCGCCTGACCATATGAGGCTCCTACTCCTGGTTCATGATGGGCTATCGCTCCAGGAGGGAATTGCAGCAAATCTAGAACACCGAAGGATGGCAGTCCGCCATATGGTATTGGGATCATGCTTTAAAGTTTTTCATTAGTGGCATTCAACAGTTTTTTCTCGTCGGTAGAAACTTACAAGTTGATGTCTTCCTCCTGTTCTTATATCAGGAAATGCTCCAAGCCCATACTTGCCATCAACTCCTGGCTTGCAGCCAATGACACCTAGTTCTGCACGTATCTTCCTGGCACACTTGGTGGACTGCAAATGAGGCTTGAAAAAGTTGGACTTGATGTTATGTCACCTACAATAGGTTATTTTCCATCAACTCTGTTCCCATACAAGAGTGCTAGTCCTTCTTACGCATTAGAGCTGTTTCAAAACTACCTCTACTTCAGGTGGAGAGTATTATAATTGTAGTTTTCAATGCTTGCTTTGGTTGATTTGTGAATTGTGATATGATCCATAGAGCATATTTAATGTTTCATTATCTTTAACCAACCTAACTTTTGTGATGCATTATCTGTCATGAATACCATTTACTGGAAGCTATCCTTCTCATAATCCTTTTTGGAGTTGAAAATATGACCTATGTTACCATGCACTAGTGTTTAGCAGCAATGGCTTGTGACACTGTTCCAGATGACTAATGCAAGTATCCAGTGGAACATGCCATGGAAGTGGCTAATTATATTAGTTGCTCTCATGTCTGTGTTAATAATTGTAGGTTCAGATGTAACGTTCAACTTATTTGTTTGTTCTTGACAATAACAAGGTTGTTCTCCTTCGTCCACAATCCTGAGAAGACTCTTGAAGGAAATCAAGCTCATATTATCACCTTGAGGATCATCATCATAATTATGGTCATGCTTGTGATTCTTTGTACTCTTCTTCCTCCAATCTTGAGAAGAATTTTTGTATACTTTGTATACATCATTCTTGGATGTTTGTGATGTACAAACTTTGTATTTGTGATCAATAAAAGGATTGTGTATTATAATATTATGTGTGTGTTGTAACTGGCATATATTGATATTATGTGTGTTTGGTAATTGGATTCTGGAATATATTGATATTATTGTAAACATGTTTATCTTGACAATTGCAAAACGTCAAAAAAATTCATTTCTTGACGGTTTTTAAACATCAAAAAATATTTTCCTTAACGGTTTTTTCCCGTCAAGAAAGACTTTTCTTGACGGTTATTAGCCATCATCTAGGCCCCCGTCAAGAAAAGTCGACACTTTTCTTGACGGTTTTTTGTTTGTTTTCTTGACGGGTTAAAACCGTCAAGACAAGCTTGTTTCTTGACGGTTTAAAACCGTCAAGAAAACAAACAAAAAACCGTCAAGAAAAGTGTCGACTTTTTTTGACGGGGGCCTAGATGACGGATCCAAAATCGTCAAGAAAATTCTTTCTTGACGGGGAAAAACCGTCAAGAAAAGCCATTTTTCTTGTAGTGTTGACGCATTACACTAAGGATGGATCAACATTTGGGAGTCCACGGGCCGATGTGGATTCATACATAGGGTACCCGTACCAAGATACGACATCTAGGATAATGACCATGTGACCATGACATGTGATTCCAAGACCAACTTAGGGCTAAAGTAAGTAACTTTTAAGATAGAAGCATTAGATGTGAATGGAATCCCGAGATCGTGTAATACAAGCTACCTCCCAAACATTAATCATGGCGTGCAGGTTGACCGCCACGGATATGGTTTAACATCCTCCATTAGGGAATGACAATATCCGACTACTATGTGCTATGTGTTATTGTAAAACCGGCAACCTGATTTTCTGGAATTTTTGGATAAATTAGAATTATTACATTTTTGGGGATATTTGTTCAATTTTGTTTGTCAGCATAGACCTGGATTCCCAGTTGGAATTTTAGTATTATTATTATTATTATTATTATTATTATTATTATTATTATTATTATTATTATTTTATTATTATTATTATTATTATTATTATATATTATTATTATTATTATTTATTAGTCAAAATTAGGAAAAATATTATTTTTAAAATTATTATTGGATTTTTGATTGTGCCCTGCCTCGATCCCGTGACCGGAGTCTTACCCGAGTACGAACCCGATCCCGTTCCGAACCCATTCTTTTTACTCCTTTTAATTTCTGATTATATATCTGTTATTAGTTATTAAAAAAATAAAATAAATAAATATGCATTTTCTTCTTTGATCTGGTCTCACACGACCAGATCCAACCACCCCCATTCTTTTCCCATAACTCCCTCTCCTCCACAACTCTCCCAACTCCTCCTTTATTTCCTCTCTGACGAACACACCCCACCAGCACCACTTCTCCCACTCTTCCATTTAATAACCACCCCCACCACCAACTCTATCCACCAGCTTCTATTTTCCTATTCTCCCCACTCAAATCCTCTCACTCTCCTCCTTTCTCTCTGAGTTTCAATCCGACCCCCATTTCCGGCCGCGCCCGAGCCTCCCGCCGGCCTCCGGCGACCCCGACCTCCCCGAGCGCCCGTCACCGCCATCCGCGCGCGCCTCCAGCGCCCCGGCGCCACCCCTCTCGGCCGCCTCCCTTGGCCAGAGCCTTCCGGCATTTTCTGCCGCGCGCACCCCTTCTCGCCTGCCGCCTTCCGTGCCGGCCAGAACACCGCCCGCCGTGCCCTAGACCCGGCGCCGCCCTCTCCGACCAACCCCTCGACCTCCAGCAGCTTCCCCGGCCGATTCTGCGGCTGTCCGCGCCCGGCCCGGCCACGTGCGCCCTCCCGCGTGCGCCCCGCTGTTCCAACAGCGCTGTCCAGCACAGTTCCGGTGTTTTTCCGCTGCTGTCCGCGAGTTGGAACTTTCTCGAGTCCACGGAAACGTGGTTTTTTCTCTATTATTGCATCTGAGAGCTCTAGCCGAGCAACCCAAGGTATATCTTGTGTTCCCGTGTCCCTACCTTAGTGTCGATGATGATTCGGTCCCCGATCCCGTTAGAGGAAATCGGCTTAGATAAATTCGGGTTTTCCGAAGTCCATCTCGGAATGGTGCTGGCTTGACGTTTTGTGCTGTGGTTTGGAATATTGGTTTTGAGTGATAAGTTCTTCTGTTGGTTTTTGGTTCTGTGGGTTTTTGGAATTTCCGAGTTTAGATTTCGGGTTTAATAATACTTTTGTTGCGGTTTCGATTTTGGATTTAATATTATTCCTGGGTTGGAATCCTTGTAGTTTTGATAATTGGAGTCCCTGGTTTGGGACAGTTATTGGTATTTTTGGCATTTCTTCCAGTATTGGGTTGTCCCAATTACAGAGGAGATGCTTCCCGAATTTTCAGAAAATATTTTTTTAAAAAAAGGGAGTTCTATAAAAATTCTAATTTCCAAAACCGACTTTTGCAAAAGATTTGTTGTTTTGGTTTTCGATTACCTTTTTTCCGAGCGACGACCAAATTCGGTCTATGGGCCCTAGCAAAATGCAAACGAAATCGGCCACTCCGGACGTTGAGGCATTAGCTAGAATGCGAAGTGACTTTTGGACCAAGTCTGAGACGTATTTTACAACTATATTTATATTTATAATTATTTTTAGAACTGGTACTGCTGTAGTATTTTTGGTGCAGGACTTCGGCCTACTATTTGGACCGTTCACGGCACTCAGAGCTCGCCTAGATGATTAATTAATTTATGTAAAAATTTGTAAAGGGCATAAGCCCAGTTTTCTATTTTATTTTGCTGTGACCCTGTATTGTGTAGTTTAGGTTTTTATTTTCTTTTCTGAGTTGGTTTTTGTTATTAGACACGTAATTATAATTTGGTTATTAATTATTTTGTATAAAACTAATCAGGTTTTCACAATAAATTAACATGAATAAAATATTGGTAGATAACGAAGTCCATGTTTTATCACTAAAAGGAAAATATAGTTTTATATATATATATATTAAAATCCAAAGTTTTGCCAATTAACCGGTAATTGCCATTTTTCCAATTAATTAAATAACCGACTTATTTAATTAAAATAATAACGAACGTAGATTGCGACGTTAGACGATTTCCGGTAGATTAACTAAATAAACTAAACTATGACTAGGGTCTACTTCTAGAGATTGTAACTAGGACACCTAGAATGGTTTCGTGATGGTTCTAAGCCAAGGTTCTCAACTGTAGGATCTCGGAGACGAACCTGACATCCTCCTCGGAATCGACTTTACCGATCCAGTCAACTAAACAGAGGCAAGTTACGGTTATATTTTCTTGTATTTTATTTAGTAATTGTCTAGCTGCATGTTTAAACCACATTGCTACACGGAACCCTCTCCTAGGGTTCAGATATTGATTGATATTGATTGTAGGGATTGGAGGAATAGTATAACGTTTATGGCCAATACCTCCTATATTGCAGGATTGTGCGAGCTTACCCCTCTTACACACGGGGATAAGCCGTATTGCGTCGCTAGGACGCTATTGTATAAACCAAGCTGGTCATAGACGATTACACATTCAAATCACGTTGTTTTTAATCGTAGAACTACTGGAAAATATTATTTCAACTGTTTAGCCTGCACTTTTCCATTATTATTTGAAATATGAGATACATATTCGTACTTGCTTCCTCCTGACTGGAGACAACATTTTTAGGTGATATTGAGGATGCTGAGCTATTATACAATAGCTATTATGACCCAGTTTTGTGTAGTGCCCCGTCCCTACATCGTGCCCCGTACTCTGTCTACGGGGTGCGCGAGAAAGGAACACTGTCGCTATCGATTCGGTCGGGACCGATAGGTCGGGATCGGCCGAGTCGATCGAACGGGAACGGTTGAATTAAGATCCATTCCTCGTTATGGAATGTCTTCTTCGGAACCAAGTTCCATATTCAGCGGGTTGCGCCTCGAGGATTGACTCTGCGGCTGAGTCGGGAGAGACCTACCGTTGCTCTGCTTTTCACACCGCTTGCGTTGATTTTGGCTTTGTTTTCTGAATGCGCTTTCGTGAATGTTTTCGATGGTTTTCATGGCTTGCATTTCGAACTCGCATTTCCTATCGAACTCCTTGAATAATGCACTGTTATAATCGGTTGCTTGTGCGATTTCAGGTAATCGCGTAGGCGACGTCTAGCGCAACCAGCAAGTTCTCTCGCCAAAGTAAACTCAAGGTGAGTGGCTGACCCTTCTCTTCTCGACCCCCTTCTTAGGCAAAGTCGATAGTGTTGTTGCGAATGAAAAGATAAATGCAAGTGCACGAACACGAATGAATGAGCAAGTTCTCAAAAAGAAAGGGTAGGCTATGTCTTAACAACTGAAAACATGTCTTTGTACGGTCATGGACAACTTGTCGACAAGGTGAGCGTTTCCCCGCACGGCAACCCGAGGCCACGGGACCGTTGCGGGCAAAGGGAAACAAATAATTAGCTGTGCTGGACACGGGTTAGGCGAGGACTTGCAGCGGGGCTCGCTACTCACACTGAAAGGACCCCGTCTAACAAAAGCTAGAGGAGTCCACGATGGCTCTGGGAGCCAGTAACCAACACACGAAATATTGCACTTGGTATGAAAATGATAACAATTGACAGGGAAGAACATGGTAAGTTTCATAAGGCACGGCGCGGCCGCCGTCGGTAAGTTTCAACGTAAATTTTACTATGCTTGTCATATGCTTGGTTGCAATTCATTAGGATGGTTAGAAACATTCATACTTTAAGTCAATTAAACTCTTCAACCAAATGAGAGCTTGGAACTTAAATAGCCACGCACCAGTACAAAGTGTAATATACTGATCCTCGCTCTCCATGCAGGTACCCCGAACTACGAAGGGCGTGCCACTTGAAAGCTCAGGCGAAGTGAACCCTTTTGAAGCCTCGTCCGCGTGTAAAGGCTTGTTTCTGGATTCCTTTTGAAGAAGACCCGCACTCAGTCCAAAAGAAGATGGCGGCTCGACTCGCCTCGATAGCAGGTAGAAAGATGTTATATTTTGCTTGTAAAAAGGGGATGTAATGTATGGAACGACTATCTCATCGGCGTTCATTTTATAAGTCGAGTCATGTTGTAGCCGCGCGGCAATGATTGTAAAGGAGTCTATGTAAAGTTTTATTATCATTAATGAAAAAGTCTATTTCTATTTCAAATGTGTCATTCAATTTCTTTGCGTACTCTAACTTGATGTTGTGTTTTGGATAACCTTATGACTATGCCTTGTGCGATCGCAACTTAGGTTCGCACGGCATCACGCCCGGGGGACGACTATCGATTCTACGGAATCGGGGCGTGACATAATGGTATCAGAGCACGGCTTTACATCCTTTGACCTCGCATTGATGAGATAAGTTGTTTCATACAATGAGTTCATAATATTTTGTGACTGATGCGTTTGCCTTCGTATCGCAGAAGTGACGGAACCCACGGCCGAGCAAGAACAGAGCGCTTCAAGCGGCTCTAGTAGTTCGCATCGTCCGCAGGCCGGACCTTCTAACGATACCATCGAAAGGATGCTGTGCATGATGGAACCGCAGCGAAACCAGTCCGAGAACCGACATCAACAAGTAGTGGAACGACAGGCCCAGTTCGAAGCTCGCTTTGATACATATGCCAAACTTCAGCAAAAGCAGCTAGATACCCTGCAGCAGATCGTCCAGACAATGGCGGCCAACGGGAATTCTACGACTACGCCTACCGTCACCGTGCCGGTGATCCAACCCATTGATGTCGACACGGAGGATCCCGAGCGTCAACCAGCGGCACCGAAAAAGTATAACTTTGAAGTGTCAGAATTCAAAAAGGCGTGCCGCACTTCCTTCAGCGGCACCGAGGGTCCCTCCATGGCAATCGACTGGTTGGAAGAGCTGGAAGATCACTTCAAGCTGCTCGGCATTGAAGAATCCAAGCAAGTCGCCTGCGCACAACTTCAACTACGGTTGAACGCGCACGACTGGTGGGCCGTGCGCAAGCGAGCGATCCGACCGGACAACAATACCGCGCCGATCTCTTGGGCCACGTTCCGTAAAGCTTTCGAAGTCCAGTACCTTCCGTCGGCCGTTCGTCAAGCGAAGGAGAATGAATTCATGCAGTTGAAGCAAGGGAGCAGGACGGTGGAACAGTACGCCGCAGAATTCAACAAGTTATCTAAGTTTGCTGGCCAGTTTCTGCCTACTGAAGAGTGCCGTGTGCGACGGTTCGAAGTGGGTCTACGACACTCTATCGGTGCGCATGTCGGGGTCCCGGAGCACAAGACCGTAGGCGAGGCTCTGAATCACGCACTCCGCCTTGAGAACCTGATCCTTCCGGTGCTGACGACGTTGTGCGCCACTCCAATCACAAATGTCCTAGCTATACGGGAGGCAACAACGACGCGTCAAAGCGTCCAAATAACGACGCTACAAGGGTGAGAAGAAAATACCTAAGTGCTCCAATTACGGGCAACTTGGACACCGTGTAAGCCACTGCTTTTTTTGCAATGTTGAATGTTTCGCTTGCGGAAAGAGGGGTCACACGGCTCCAAATTGTCCAAGCTTTCGTCAGACTCGTAACGCCCCGCCACAACAACACCGATAAGATAATCGAGGACAGGCACCTCAACCTCCTCAGCCCACTCAACCCGTACCGTAAAATGGCAGAGACCGTCGCCCCAACACTCAGGGCCGCGTCTACGCCATGACTCGAGACGAAGCGCTGGCATCAGATACGGTAGTGTCAGGTATACTAAAATTCAATAATGTGCCTGCTCATGTGTTACTTGATTCAGGCGCTTCGCATAGTTTTATATCGGCGGACTTTGCCGTCGAGCATAAATTTCCTGTAATATCATTAGATCTCGACCTTAGCGTAAGCACACCTTCGGGTACACCAATTCTCATAAACTTAGCTTGGGCCGACGGGATTATCTGTATCGGCGGTCAAAAGATCGGTCTGGATGTGATAGTTCTAGATATGAAGGACTTTGACATCATTCTGGGAATGGATTGGCTCGGGCCGTGCAACGCAACCATAGACTGCGCTAAAAAGAAGGTCACATTCCGCATGCCTAGAGTGCCTGAATTCTGCTACTCATATGGTGAGGCGTCGCCGACCTGCATGGTGATCTCCGTAATATCGGCTCGACGGATGCTGCATTCCAGGTGCGAAGGCTATCTAGCTTCCGTTCGAGACATGCGACAGGATGGTGTAAACGCGGGTCAGACCGACGTTGTGGCAGAATTCCCAGACGTGTTCCCGGACGAGCTACCCGGCATGCTGCCCGATCGAGAAATAGAGTTCACCATCGACACATTTCCCGACACCCGTCCGATCTCGAAGGCTCCGTACAGAATGGCCCCTACAGAATTGAAAGAATTGAAGGCACAACTTCAGGAATTGCTCGACAGAGGGTTTATCCGTCCGATTGTCTCGCCATGGGGTGCGCCCGTGCTGTTCGTGAAGAAGAAGGATGGATCGATGCGACTCTGCATCGACTATCGAGAATTAAATAAAGCCACCGTCCGAAACAAATACCCCCTGCCCTGCATCGACGACTTGTTCGACCAGCTCCAAGGTGCAACGGTGTTTTCGAAGATTGATCTACGATCGGGTTACCACCAACTCAAAGTCAAGCCAGATGACGTGCCGAAGTCTGCCTTCCGCACTCGTTACGGCCACTACTAGTTCTTGGTAATGCCGTTCGGTCTGACAAATGCCCCTGCCTTCTTCATGGACCTAATGAATCGGGTGTTCCGTCCGTTCGTTGACAAGTTCGTAGTAGTCTTCATCGACGACATCCTCGTCTACTCGAAGGATCGAGCGCAACATGCAGAGCATCTGCGGACGGTACTCCAAACCCTTCGAGAGAATCAGTTGTACGCGAAGATGAGCAAGTGCGAGTTCTGGCTGGATAGCGTCTCATTCCTTGGGCACATCATCTCCGCCGCGGGCATCGCGGTCGATCCGAAGAAAGTTGAGGCAGTTGCTGATTGGAAATGGCCCGCATCAGTTAGCGAAATTCGAAGCTTCCTAGGCTTGGCGGGATACTACCGACGCTTCGTGAAGGACTTCGCGAAGATCGCATCGCCGTTGACTCGCCTCACCTAGAAAGGAGTCGCATTCCAGTGGTCAGACGACTGTGAAGCTTCCTTCCAGGAGCTCAAACAACGGCTCGTTTCGGCCCCGATACTTGCTCTTCCTGAAGGGACGGAGGGATTTCAAATCTTCAGCGATGCTTCTGGCCAGGGCTTGGGGTGTGTGCTCATGCAGCGGGATAAGGTGATATCTTTTGCTTCCCGGCAGTTGAAGCCGCACGAGAAGAACTACCCCACACATGACCTAGAATTGGCGGCGATTGTGTTTGCGTTGAAGCTGTGGCGTCACTATCTCTATGGCGTGGCGTGCAGGATTTATACGGACCACAAAAGCCTCAAGTATCTCTTTACCCAGAAAGAACTGAATTTGCGGCAGAGGCGATGGCTCGAACTAATCAAAGACTATGACTTATCGATCGACTACACGCCGGGCAAGGAAAATGTGGTAGCGGATGCGCTGAACCGAAAGTACTTAGCTTCGTTATGCATCAACGATCTACTGCTGCGTGACTTGGAAGGAATGGGCATTGAACTTCGAGTTCGTTTCAGAGACGTGAAACTAGCACAACTGCGGGTGGAACCGAGCCTACTGGAGAGGATCAAGTCTGCACAAAAGGACGACCCCTACCTGGAGAAGATGCGGAAGCTGATATCGACAGGGAAAGCATCTGACTTTATAGAGGACAAGTCGGAAGTATTGCGTGTGAAGGGACGGCTATGCGTACCGGACGACGTAGAACTTAGAAAGGAGATAATGACGGAGGCGCACTATACAAAATATTCCTTGCATCCTGGCAGCACCAAGATGTATAAGGACCTCCGCGTTGTCTTTTGGTGGCACGGCATGAAGAGGGACGTAGCGCTCTTTGTGTCAAAATGTATGGCCTGTCAGCAAGTCAAAGCCGAGCACCAGCGACCGGGCGGGGAGATGCAGAACCTCGCCATTCCAGAGTGGAAGTGGGATCACATCACTATGGACTTCGTTGTTGGCTTGCCGAGGACGCCGCGGGGAAACGACGCCATCTGGGTCATCATCGATCGACTAACCAAGTCAGCGCACTTTATCGCCATCAAAGTTACTTGGAGCGTCGACCGCCTTGCTCAGATATACCTTGATGAAATAGTTCAGCTGTACGGGGTCCCAGTTGTAGGAACGATATAGTAAAGCGTAATACTCTAGAGGGGGGTGAATAGAGTTGGCAGCGGAATAATGCTAAATAAAAATTGTTAGCAACACAATCACAGTATATAATCACAATTGAAATAATGTAAAGGCAGAGTTCAGAAAGCAAACGCAAAGACAGCGATGTATACTGGTATCCCTCTATTGAGGACTAATCCAGTCGGTAGAACTCTTACTACCAGTTGAATCCACTATAGGAAAAACTGCAAGTTTTCTTACGAAGTCCTTGCAACTTCTACAATGCGAGCTTTGATACGAAGAACTCGTCCAACTTCAAATGTGAAGAGGTATTCTTCAATCAAGCCTTCTGATTACAATCTCTCAGAAACTTCTAGACCGTACCGCACTGGCAAATCGACTAGAGGATTGTAACTGGCTTGGGATCTGAAATTGAAAGCTCTAGAAAACTCTTTGGAAGGCAGAAAGCTTTAGATAGAGAGAAGATTGAAAGTGAATTGGTGTGTTGAAATGATCGAAATCCTTCTCTATTTATAGGAATTCCAAAGGAAGAACTCTGTCAGAATTCGGGCAAAATTCGGGCAGAACTCGATGAGCAAATCTCGGTCAAATCCGCAACTGCAGGAGGACCAAGTTCCAGAGAATTCAAAAATCAAACGGCCACCAACCGAACTCTGGCCGAACTCTGGCCGAGTTCTGTCAGGGTTAGGTTAGGGTTTTAAAAATAGATTTTGGTGATTTTTGAAAACCTTTTTGAAAACCTTTTTGTAAACATTTTGATAGGTCATTTTAAAAACATTTTGAACTATTTGGGGATAGCCTATTTGCCAGTACGACTCGGTGTACAACGTATTCCTAGACTCAAATAAAATGAAAATTACATTGCATAGGAAATACAGACTCAAGTAGGCAAACAGATCTTCAGTCTTGAACGGAGTGAATATCCAATCTTGCTTATGTCCAAGAAGCCGAGATGTCCCAACTAGCTTCGTATATCCAGACAGAGTTTTGATCAATTATTAAAATCAGGTTGACCATATGACCAATGGGCCAACAATCTTCCCCATTTTGATAATTGACAAACTATGAATGATATAACATTAATCTTGTTCAAAAAGAATCAAAACGTGAAATTGTTCATGTCCTGTATTTAACTCAAAAAAATGTTAGAACTTTAATTTTCTCCCCCTTTCTCACTTAGCAAAATAATTGCACAAGAGAAGGCTCTCCCACATTTAATGCAGAAGGCTCCCCCGCAATTAATGCATAAGGAACAAATAGTGAGAAAACATGATAAATAAAACATAAAGAGTAGATATATATCATCACAGGCATGTAAAGTTTATACAGATTATCATTACATGCATGCTATTGTTTCAAAAGAATAAAAGAAATCTCAGACATGCTATTTCACAGGCAGCTTGTAATGAAGAAGCAGTATAAAGAGATAGTGCTAAACAAAATGCTGAAATAAACTGAGATGTCATAAATGAAACATCATAAGCATGTCCATGAAGATAAAAAAAATACTGAAAGCATACTTCAAAGTACTGATAAGAACTAAAAAAATGATAAAAACTTGGAATGTCGGAGCATTTCCAAGTGTACAATAAAATATCACTAATAATCAAATCACATCTCATCATCACTATCCTCATCATCAACATCATCAGCAGCTCGGCCAGCATGACCGGAAGTACCAGCACCAGAAGTACCAGCGCCAGAAGGATGAATAGGGGCGCCAGCATAGAACTCACCGACGTAATCTCGAGGAGCACGATACCAATCATAGGCGTTACCTGGCTGGAAGTAGGCATGGACAGCCTCATCCTCACAGCGGTAACCCAAAAAAACTGGATCACGAGGGATGGAACCGGCTGAATAACCAGTCTGAGCGAAACGAAGATCAGCCAAGGAGTTTGCCATCGCCTGATAACGGGTGACATCGCAGAACTCACGCTCGCGAGCCATGTCCGTCATCGAGACGTGCAAAGCTGATAAGTGCTGATGTATGCCCTCAAAAGTCATGGCATACGGCTGATGTGGTGGAGAAGGTGCAGTAGGAGGAGCAGGAGGTGGAGCTGAAGCAGTCCGGCTGCGACGAGATAGCTGGAGAAACTTGGGCTCAGTGTCCTGAGTACAAGTCGATAGATCGATCTCGAATCGCTGAAAGATACGAGGGAGAATCATCGCGTAAGAGAGATTTCGATCTCTAGCACGACAACGTCCCATCATCTGAATGATAGTCTTAGGGGCGAAAAAATGAATCCCCTTAATAATATGGTACATGGCGGACAGCTCAAGCGAAGTCACATCATCCTTGAAAGTGGATTTGGGAAGTAGAGTAGAATAGATGATGCGATGCAATTCGTAGTTAAACAAGTTCAGGTTGTTAGCCTTGAACTTTCCAGAACGTACTCTGTCAGGTGCACAGAGTTCCGCTTTGAAACTAGTGAGTGTTGTGCCTTCGGGGAAATCGAATTCCGTGATGTCAACTAGCGGTTCACCTTCATTGGGAATGCCAAGAATCTCCACTAGGAGGGCATCATTGAACTCAATGTCTATGCCTCCGACACGTGTGCTCACTTCAAAAGTGTTTACTCCGAGATTGCAATAGAACAATCTAATGGCATTAGTAGCTATTGGGAAGCACAGTTTAACAAATAAGTGTAACCCTAATGCCTCAAACAAGTGACGATGATCAGGAAATACCGTCCATTTTACTGGAGCGCCGCCGCATATGGATCGGGTGGAAAAGTCACCGTACCATAATAAGGCTTGATCAAGGGTTTGAAAGAAAAACCCATCGAAAGCGCCATCGCTCGTTTGGATCGGCGAAAACAGTGAATCCGTGTGAGGATTCGAAGACGACCCTTCCTCACTAGGAGTGGTCTTCTTCCTCTTAGATGGATTAAATCTAGGTGCCATTGGAATAAAAAGCACTAATTGAAAGGTGGAGAGAGAGGGAGTTATACCTCACGAAATCAAGATATGTTGTAGAGAATGACGATCTCTGCACGATTCCAAATTTTGGAGAGATTTCACCAAGTAGATTGGAAGCAATAGATTGGTGAAGAACTAGGTTTGGAGGTTCAGGTCGGCTGTTGCTGCTGTTGTAATTAGTTTGGAAGCAATAAAAGAGAAGAAGCTCTCGGGTTCTGGATATATACATAGATATCTACAACCGAACTCGGGCCGAATTCGGTCAGAGCTCTGGCCGAATTCGCCTAGAGTTCTTCCAGGTTGATTTTTGCCACTTCTTTTTCATTGTCTCATTTCAAATATTTAATTCAAAGATTAGTTATTTTAGCCTTCAAATAACATAATTAATAATATTTTATGAATTAAATGTCTTTACACAGCGACTGTCTCAGATTAGCTGTAGGAGTACTGTTCCAGCTGGCGGAGGTTCACCGGAGAACTCTTAAATATCGCTTCGCTTCAACCGTAGTTGTGGTGACAGACAGACTCTTTATTAGCTTGTCTCTAACACAGTTTTGCATAATGATATATAATCATAAAATAAAATCAATTAATATTACTGACGTCCAAAATTTCTAATTCTTGACGTAAATAATTGAAGCGATCTTCCGCTAGAGGTTTAGTGAAGATGTCAGCTAATTGATTTTTAGTATCTATGTACACAAGGTTTATATCTCCATTTTGATGATGATCTCTAAGAAAATGATGCCGAATCTCGATATGTTTAGTACGAGAGTGACATACAGGATTCTTAGTCAAATTAATAGTGCTCGTGTTATCACAGAAAATGGAAATATGTGTAAAAAATAAATCAAAGTCTTCTAGGGTTTGTTTCATCCACAAAATCTGAGCACAACAACGTCCTGCGGCGATGTACTCAGCCTCTGTTGTTGATAAGGCTACAGAATTTTGCTTTTTACAAAACCAAGAGACTAGAGCCTTGCCTAAGAAATGACATGTGCTGCTAGTACTTTTTCTATCAACCTTGCATCCAGCAAAATCTGCATCCGAATAACTAATAAGGTCAAAGAATTTAGTTTTGGGATACCACAAGCCAACAGAAGAAGTGCCCTTAAGGTATCGAAAGTTACGCTTAACTGCGGTCAGATGTGATTCCTTTGGGTTAGCTTGAAAACGTGCACACAGGCAAACACTAAACATTATATCTGGACGACTAGCAGTTAAATAAAGTAAACTACCAATCATACCTCGATACTTACGTGTGTCGACTGGCTTGCCTTGTTCGTCAGAATCAAGCTTTGTTGAAGTTGCCATCGAAGTGCCAATAGGTTTGACATTGTCCAGATCGAACTTCTTTAGCAAATCTTTTGTGTACTTGGCTTGATTAATGAACGTCCCATTGTCGGTTTGTTTGATTTGCAATCCGAGAAAGAATTTCAGCTCTCCCATCATGCTCATCTCAAACTTATTCTGCATACACTTAGAAAATTCTTGACAAAGAGATTCATCAGTGGATCCAAATATGATATCATCAACATAGATTTGAATTAAAAGCAGCTTGCCATTAAAAGATTTAATAAATAGTGTAGTGTCAACCTTTCCTTTTGAAAATCCGTTGTCAAGTAGAAAAGAGCTTAGACGATCATACCAAGCACGAGGGGCTTGTTTCAAACCGTATAAGGCTTTCTTCAACTTGAAAACATGGTCAGGATTTTTGAAATCCGTGAAACCCGGAGGTTGTGCTACAAAAACTTTTTCTTTTATAAAGCCATTTAAAAAAGCACTTTTTACATCCATTTGAAAAAGTTTGAAATCATGAAAATATGCAAATGCATATAACATGCGAATGGATTCTAATCTCGCAACTGGGGCATAAGTTTCATCGTAGTCGATACCCTTTTCTTGATTGTATCCTTGAGCTACGAGTCGAGCCTTGTTACGAGTTACTAAACCATCCTCATTCAGTTTGTTTCGGAATACCCAACGGGTGCCAATGACCGGATGATCAATAGGCTTGGGAACAAGTTCCCAAACTTGATTCCGTTCGAATTGGTTCAATTCCTCTTGCATAGCATCTATCCAGAAACTATCACTACATGCTTCATTAATAGATTTGGGTTCTAGCTGTGAAATAAATGCAACACTAGAAACAATATCTTTACTGGATGATCGAGTACTTACTCCTTTGGTAATGTCACCAATTACCAAATCTTTTGGATGATCAGCTGTGAATTTTAACCTTTTCGGTAGACTCTGTAGGTAGCTGGTTCCTGGATCTCCTCTAGGAGGTTCAGCTAGTGCAGAGCTTGGTTCAGGTTCAGCTGATGTTGAGCTTGATGTAGGCAGATCTTCATCACTGTCATCGAGAGTTATTTGGTTCATTTCATCAAAAGTGACGTTGATTGATTCTTCGATGATCATGGTACGTTTGTTGAAGACTCTGTACCCTTTGCTCTTGGCCGCATAACCTAGAAATATACCTTCATCGGCCTTTTCGTCAAACTTTCCCAAGTTATCTTTAGCATTAAGAATAAAGCACTTACAGCCAAATATCTTAAAGTATGAAACTGAAGGAATTCTATCAAACCATAACTCAAATGGAGTCTTCTTCGATTTGGGTCGAATTAGAACTCTATTGAGCACAAAGCAAGCTGTATTGACAGCTTCAGCCCAGAAGTATTTGGGTAGGCTAAATTGATTTAACATCACTCTGGCCATTTCGGTTAGAGTTCTGTTCTTACGTTCCACAACTCCATTTTGTTGTGGAGTTCTAGGGCAGGAGAACTCGTGTATGAAATCGTGTGTGTCACAAAATTGCTCGAAATTAGCATTCTCGAATTCGCCTCCATGATCACTTCTAATTCGAGTGATCATGTAACCTTTTTCATTTTGTACTTTCTTGCAAAAGGCGACAAATTCGGATAATGCGTCTTTCTTGCGTGTCAAGAAATATACCCACGTGTATCTAGAAAAATTATCTACAATTACAAATGCATATAATTTACCTCCGAGACTAGCAACTCTGCTAGGACCGAATAAATCCATGTGTAGCAATTGTAGAGGTCTAGTAGTACATACTGCATTTACAGACTTGAATGTGGATCTGGTAGCCTTGTTCTTTTTACATTGGCTGCATACCGAATCCTTCTTGAATGTTATGTCTGGTAAACCACGTACTAACTTCTTTGTGGATAATCTTGAAATTGTATCCATGTTTGTATGACCGAGTCTCATGTGCCATAGATGACTCTCATCACTTTTGGCCATTAAGCATCTACCTGAAATGTTAGCTTCTTCCAGCAGATAGAAAACATATATATTGTCTTCCCTGATTCCTTCAAAGATTGTACTACCAGTTGAGCTATCAACTATAGTATATTTGTCTTTGCCAAAGTTGATACCATAACCATGATCAGCTAGATGACTTATGCTGAGCAGATTATGTTTCAACTCGGTAACCAGACAGACATCTTTAATCATGGGATAGGGAGACTTACCAACATCACCGATACCAACAATATACCCTTTCAAATTATTACCGAAGGAAACATAACCTTCCTTCTTTTTCTTCAACAGTGTTGCAAATATAGTAGCATCACCGGTCATATGCCGTGAGCAACCGCTGTCGAGGACCCATTTGCTTCTAGCATGTGAAGGGTGTTCCACCTACAAAACAGTTTGCAGATGAAACTCTTGGTACCCATTTCTTGTAGGGTCCTGAATTGTTAGCTTTAGGTATCCAAGCATAAATATTTAGATCTACAAGCTTTCTCATTCTACATGCAGATGATATATGACCAATGAGGCCACAATAATGACATTGTGCATGTCGAGTGTTGAAAGCTGAGTGGTGTGCATGGTTGGTAGGTTTGGGTTTTCTAGTATAGAAGAATGCATACCTATGGTCATGTTTGGGCTTAACCTTTTGGGGTAAAGGTTTTATATGGTTTGGTCTGACAGTGTTTGGCTTGGGAATGTTCCGATTTCTCGGTAAGTGACACGTGTTATGATAGGAAGCAGCAAGCTCAGGCTGTTTTCCTAACCTAATTTCCAACCTTTTAGAAGTGTCATATAACTTAGTATAATCAGAAGTGAGTGATTCCATTCTGATTTGTGCAGATTGAAGACTTTTCTTTCTTTAGAAAGATCTTCTCTCAATTGGTCTATAATCTTGTCTTTCTCTTCGGAGGACTGTTTAGTCTCGTGTAATAAGAGCTTTATAGAGGAAAGCTCACCAGACTCACTAACATTAGTTCTAACCTCAGCTAGTAGGTCGGTAAGTCTTCCTATTTCTCCTTTGTACTCTTTGAGTACCTTCTTAGCGGTCTGATATTTACTACGCAGTTTCCTGTAGTCAAGCATCAGGTCACTGAAGGCATCTCCTAATTGCTCAAAGGTAAAGTCATCATATGTTTCTACAGGTTCAGTAGGTACCTGATCGATTGCCATGAAGCAGATGTTTGCAGCGTTCTCTGAATGTTCATCTTCTGAGTCGCTGGCTTCACTCTCATGCCATATACTGGTGTTGGCATATTTCCGAGACGTTGATCTTTTCAGGTTGCCTTTTTCATACCTGTTGTTCTTCTTGCTCGATGATGAGTTGGTGGGACAGTCCTTCTTCATATGTCCCTTCTTCTTGCAGCCATAGCAGACAGCATCTTCTTGGTACCAGTTGTTGCTGTTGTTCTCTTTGACTCTCTTCTCATGTCTCATGAATCTTTTGAACTTCTTTGCTATGAGTGCTTGATCTTCAGCGTCAGATCCACTGCTGTCTGAGTCATCTTCAGCAGCTTTTCTGTGCTGAGCCTTGAGGGCGATCGTCTTCTCCTTTGGTGCAGGCTCTTCAAAATCTTGCAGATCCAGTTCATGAGTGAGTAGCTTACCCATGAGTACTTCAAGTGATATTGTGGTGAGGTCGTTTCCTTCAATGATAGTTGTAGCCTTCGAAATCCAGTTCTTGGTGAGAGCTCGCAGGAGTTTGTGAATCTTTTCGTGGTTACTGTAATCTTTGCCTAAGGAGGACAAAGGGTTTACAATATCCAAGAACCTCTCGAACATTTGTGTGACTGTTTCATTTGGCTTCATTTTGAACGCCTCGTACTCTTGAATAAGTCTGCTAACTTTTGACTCCTTGACTTGAGTCGTGCCTTCATGTGTAACTTCGAGAAGCTTCCACACACCATTTGCCGTTGTGCATGTAGATACCCTGTTAAATTCTGTTCTATCTAAGGCACAAAAAAGAGCATTAATAGCACGTGCGTCAAGACTGGCCTTTTTCTTTTCCTCCTCTGTATAACTGCTTTGGGGTTTTTCAACCAAAACTCCCTCAACAGTTATACGAGGTGGCTTTTGATAGCCATCAAGAACAATAGCCCATAAGTCAAAGTCAAAAGATTTCAAGAAGAAACTCATCCGTGTTTTCCAATAAGTGTAGTTAGTACCATCAAACAGTGGGAGTCTGTTTGTGGCCTGACCTTCACTTGTGAATTTCATAGTAGCCATGTGATGTGCTGTGATCTAATAAATAATGAATAAATAATAGCACTGTTACCTCGCTTTACCTGTAACACTCGCTCTGATACCAATTGTAGGAACGATATAGTAAAGCGTAATACTCTAGAGGGGGGTGAATAGAGTTGGCAGCGGAATAATGCTAAATAAAAATTGTTAGCAACACAATCACAGTATATAATCACAATTAAAATAATGTAAAGGCAGAGTTCTGAAAGCAAACGCAAAGACAGCGATGTATACTGGTATCCCTCTGTTGAGGACTAATCCAGTCGGTAGAACTCTTGCTACCAGTTGAATCCACTATAGGAAAAACCGCAAGTTTTCTTACGAAGTCCTTGCAACTTCTACAACGCGAGCTTTGATACGAAGAACTCGTCCAACTTCAAATGTGAAGAGGTATTCTTCAATCAAGCCTTCTGATTACAATCTCTCAGAAACTTCTAGACCATACCGCACTGGCAAATCGACTAGAGGATTGTAACTGGCTTGGAATCTGAAATTGAAAGCTCTAGAAAACTCTTTGGAAGGCAGAAAGCTTTAGATAGAGAGAAGATTGAAAGTGAATTGGTGTGTTGAAATGATCGAAATCCTTCTCTATTTATAGGAATTCCAAAGGGAGAACTCTGTCAGAATTCGG
Organism: Iris pallida; assembly: GCA_029216955.1. NCBI lineage: Eukaryota > Viridiplantae > Streptophyta > Magnoliopsida > Asparagales > Iridaceae > Iris > Iris pallida. The sequence continues at coordinate 18,104,483 of JANAVB010028397.1, forward strand.
GCAGAATTCGGGCAGAATTCGGGCAGAACTCGATGAGCAAATCTCGGTCAAATCCGCAACTGCAGGAGGACCAAGTTCCAGAGAATTCAAAAATCAAACGGCCACCAACCGAACTCTGGCCGAACTCTGGCCGAACTCTGGCCGAACTCTGGCCGAGTTCTGTCAGGGTTAGGTTAGGGTTTTAAAAATAGGTTTTGGTGATTTTTGAAAACCTTTTTGTAAACATTTTGATAGGTCATTTTAAAAACATTTTGAACTATTTGGGGATAGCCTATTTGCCAGTACGACTCGGTGTACAACGTATTCCTAGACTCAAATAAAATGAAAATTACATTGCATAGGAAATACAGACTCAAGTAGGCAAACAGATCTTCAGTCTTGAACGGAGTGAATATCCAATCTTGCTTATGTCCAAGAAGCCGAGATGTCCCAACTAGCTTCGTATATCCAGACAGAGTTTTGATCAATTATTAAAATCAGGTTGACCATATGACCAATGGGCCAACACCAGTTTCTATCATCTCTGATCGGGATGGACGGTTCGTAGCGCGCTTCTGGAGTAGTCTTCATTCAGCATTGGGGACCAAGTTGAAGTTCAGTTCAGCTTATCATCCTCAGACCGACGGCCAAACAGAGCGGGTGAACCAAATTCTCGAAGACATGTTACGACTCTGTGCGATCGACTTGAAGTCAAGTTGGGACATCCATCTACCGCTGGCCGAGTTTGCATACAACAACAGCTATCAGTCCAGCATCCAAATGGCGACGTATGAAGCTTTGTACGGCCGGAAGTGTAGATCGCCCATTTGCTGGGATGAAGTCGGGGAACGGTAGATACTTGGTCCGGAGCTGGTGGAGCAGACCGTGCTGAAGGTCAATTTAATTCGAGAAAGATTGAAGATAGCACAAAGCCGACAGAAAAGCTATACCGACACGCACCGACGCCCCCTCAAGTTCTCGGAAGGCGACCATGTATTCCTGAAGGTGATGCCTATGCGTGGAGTTTCCAGGTTCGGTGCGAAGGGGAAATTGAGTCCAAAATTTATTGGCCCGTTCGAAATATTGAAGCGAGTCGCCCCGGTAGCATACCAAATCGCCTTGCCGCCTGCGTTGTCAGAGGTACATGACGTCTTCCACGTATCGCAATTGAGGAAGTACGTGCATGATCCGAGCCATGTTGTGGATTTGGGTAAGCTGGACCTGAAGGCGGACTTGTCATATGTCGAAGAGCCGGTACAAATCTTGGAGCGCAAGGATAAACTTCTTCGCAATCGTGCTATTCCCCTCGTCCGCGTCCTCTGGAGAAACCATTCAGTCGAGGAGTCGACGTAGGAGCTTGAGTCAGAAATGAAGGAGAAGTTCCCTTCATTGTTCTCGTAGAGGTAGGTTCTATTCTTAAGTTTCGAGGACGAAACTTTTTCTTAGTTGGTTATGGTGTAGTGTCCCGTCCCTACATCGTGCCCCGTACTCTGTCTACGGGGTGCGCGAGAAAGGAACACTGTCGCTATCGATTCGGTCGGGACCGATAGGTCGGGATCGGCCGAGTCGATCGAACGGGAACGGTTGAATTAAGATCCATTCCTCGTTATGGAATGTCTTCTTCGGAACCAAGTCCCATATTCAGCGGATTGTGCCTCGAGGATTGACTCTGCGGCTGAGTCGGGAGAGACCTCCCGTTGCTCTGCTTTTCACGCCGCTTGCGTTGGTTTTGGCTTTGTTTTCTGAATGCGCTTTCGTGAATGTTTTCGATAGTTTTCATGGCTTGCATTTCGAACTCGCATTTTCTATCGAACTCCTTGAATAATGCAGTGTTCTAATCGGTTGCTTGTGCGATTTCAGGTAATCGCGTAGGCGACGTCTAGCGCAACCAGCAAGTTCTCTCGCCGAAGTAAACTCAAGGTAAGTGGCTGACCCTTCTCTTCTCGACCCCCTTCTTAGGCAAAGTCGATAGTGTTGTTGCGAATGAAAAGATAAATGCAAGTGCACGAACATGAATGAATGAGCAAGTTCTCAAAAAGAAAGGGTAGGCTATGTCTTAACAACTGAAAACATGTCTTTGCACGGTCATGGACAACTTGTCGACAAGGTGAGCGTTTCCCCGCACGGCAACCCGAGGCCACGGGACCGTTGCGGGCAAAGGAAAACAAATAATTAGCTATGCTGGGCACGGGTTAGGCGAGGACTTGCAGCGGGGCTCGCTACTCACGCTGAAAGGATCCCGTCTAACAAAAGCTAGAGGAGTCCACGATGGCTCTGGGAGCTAGTGACCAACACACGAAATATTGCACTTGGTATGAAAATGATAACAATTGACAGGGAAGAACATGGTTAGTTTCATAAGGCACGGCACGGCCGCCGTCGGTAAGTTTCAACGTAAATTTCACAATACTTGTCATATACTTGGTTGCAATTCATTAGGATGGTTAGAAACATTCATACTTTAAGTCAATTAAACTCTTCAACCAAATGAGAGCTTGGAACTTAAATAGCCACGCACTAATACAAAGTGTAATGTACTGATCCTCGCTCTCCACGCAGGTACCCCGAACTACGAAGGGCGTGCCACTTGAAAGCTCAGGCGAAGTGAACCCTTTTGAAGCCTCGTCCGCGTGTAAAGGCTTATTTCTGGATTCCTTTTGAAGAAGACCCGCACTCAGTCCAAAAGAAGATGGCGGCTCGACTCGCCTCGATAGCAGGTGGAAAGATGTTATATTTTGCTTGTAAAAAGGGGATATAATGTATGGAACGACTATCTCATCGGCGTTCATTTTGTAAGTCGAGTCATGTTGTAGCCGTGCGGCAATGATTGTAAAGGAGTCTATATAAAGTTTTATTATCATCAATGAAAAAGTCTATTTCTATTTCAAATGTGTCATTCAATTTCTCTGCGTACTCTAACTTGATGTTGTGTTTCGGATAACCTTATGACTATGCCTTGTGCGATCGCAACTTAGGTTCGCACGGCATCACGCCTGGGGGACGACTATCGATTCTACGGAATCGGGGCGTGACATTTTGTACCATGTGCTGTTGTCAGAGTCCCCCTTGGAGGACACACGACCTGAGGCCGACGAGCCGACCGCTTAGCTAGTTATTTCCAGTTTCTAGTTTTATTGTTTTGGAATTTTGTTAATTTGAATTCAGTACTTTATTTTCAGTTCTTTCATTCCAATTGTACTTTTCAAATGTTGAATAAAAGTTTTAAAAAATTTCGTATATTAAGTTATGACAAATGTATAGATATTGTTGTGAATACCTACATATAGAACAGCTTACTGCCGCCGTCTCACAACGGTGCAGGCTGGGCATGATCCGGTTCGACCCAATTATTTGGGATCGGGTCGTGACATATTTTTAGTGGTGGCCCATGCAGGTCCAAAAACAACAATTTAGGAAAAACATACCTAGAAACAATTAGAACACTAGAACATTAATTTGTCACAACATAGGACCGAAATATATTATAAATAAATATTTTTGTTTGTTATAGACTGGTAGGCTACCTTGCTTATGTTTTGCATCCTAAGCCTTATCCAGCATAGGCCGATTGTATGGTGGTCTATTTTACTATCTACTTTAGTTTCTAGATTTTATATATCTTTTAGTGTCCCTTGGCTTTTTGAGCTTATTTTCCTCCATATTCTTATCATACTCCAGCATTCCTTAGCATCCATACTCTTTTATTATTTTTGGATTAGGATTAGATTCTTCCCAATCTCCTTCTTCAAAAAACCTACTTCAAAATTTTCAATTAGTTGATCAAATCATACTTCTCTATCTTTATCTAGACCTACTTCACTATTTAGAGTTTTAAATTCTCCTTTAGCAAACTTGGTAAACTTTTATCTATCCAGAGTATTTTTACAACTAGTGTACCCAACCATTTATCTTGACATTATTTTCAATTGACTTTCTTGGGACCAATCCTGAACCAAATTCTTCTTGAACCATAAAGCCCCAAGGTTAATTATTACCAAAAGATTTGGTTCAACTTAGCTTATTCACGAATCTTCCAAGGGGATTATTTTCCAAAAATAATTTCAATATTGATTGATATTTCCTAAGTTATTATAAGACCAAGAATATCTTCATTTGTTGACTTCCTCCACTCAACCTGAAACCTTACTCTCTCTAAGAACTTCTTGATCAGTTCAAGGCCTAGAAAGCTTCCAAAACTCAATACTTTATTCTTGTTGATTATTACTAGATGATACCATGTAGAGTTGTAATAAGATATCTTTTGAATTCATAAGAATTTGCTAAATCTTCCCGATATGAATCGACCCTTGATTACACTCTTTGTTGGCAGTGTCTTTCACAAAGTCATGTTTCCCTTACAATACGAATTCTGAAAACTTAGAAGATTCTAATCTTAATGAGAATATATGGCGGTACTCATCAAAGAAATATTGGTGTTAAGATTTGAGAAGAATGAAATTCTGGTAAATCCTTAGATACGTGTTAGTACTCGAGGTGATAATGACATGAGGAGTGAAATTCAAATCTGAATGAGTTACAGTGATAAGACAAACGACTTACCGAGAAAATATATTACGGAGTGTAAAGGTGAAAAGATATATGGATATTTAGGGATCGAAATCATTTATGGAAAAGGCAGGGATGCAGTAACGATCAATTAATTGTGTGACTTAGAGGTTGAAAAAAAATACAGAGGTGTACCTTAAAGGAATGACATATGGAATAAAAAAATCTACACATGGTGGGCGGATCAAGAAAACTCGAGGTATAATTTAATTGAAGACAACGATTGATGATGAGGAGATGAATCATGGTGTGTTTTTCATAAATAAGATTGTAAGTATTATAAGAGAAAAAAAAATGTGTACGATGAATTGAAACGTACCATCGATGGGTGAAACAAAATATTTGAAACTTGAGGACTACTCAATTGGGGATTGAAAATACAAATCGAAAGATCCAGATGTTATAAATAAGAGATCAAAGGATTAAGGGATGCAATAAACTACTCCTGAGAAAAAAAAATTATTGGCTAAGTGATAACAACAAAATTAGAAGCTCAAGATCGAATAACCGAACTTCCATTTGGTCAAGGATTTTGAATCAAACATTTAAATCAGGAGATGTCAAAATGTACGTGATGGTGAAAATAAAAGTCTAAAGGAATACAAGATTGATGATGGATTAAACAGTTGCATAAGAATATCATTCACGACCAGTTTAATTTTGGAAGAATATTGGGTTAATTTTCTAGAATATTATTTTCTTTGAGATACCCAATTTTCAGTAACATTATTTCGTATGTATTCGTGACTATACATGACTTTGCTTGACATGACAATTTAACCATTCCTTAGTGTGTCTTTTGCAATTCTTAGACTTTGCAGCACTGTTAGGATCATAGAGATGGAATATTGATAAAGATAAGAAGACAGGATGTGTAGGATCATGAATAAGTGAGTTGGTGACCATAGAGTAGTTTGGATAACGAAGTTAAATCATGATGTTTTGAGAACTACCACTTGTGGGAGAAGTGGTGCAAGAGTCAAAATTGATGATGAAAAAAAAGGGGGCTAATGATTGTAAAATTGATGTCTGAGAAAATATTTCATAACTGAGGTACCATTTTTTGAGATATAACCAACAGTTGACGATGTCTTTCGTCCCATGACTTTCTGTTAGAATAAGACCCTGTTTTATTACCATTACAGGTGTAGCTAGTAGTATTTAAATAGTCTATAGAATTTTATTACGGGATCAGTGTTTATGAGAAGTTGGATTACAATAAATATTTGGATAAAATACGAATATTGGAAGAAATCTTGATCAATGAATGTAAAGTTCGGACATGATTAGAGGGAACTTATATATCAATCTTTGTTGTTGGATGACAAATCTGGTTTGACAAACTTTGACAACAAGTTGGAAGAAAATCGCAATTACACGACTCTAAACGGTGACATAACGAAAAAGTTTTAAATGATATATATTTGAGGAATGACTTTTGTAACTCAGTTAATGAAAGAGTTGTTGCAACAAATTGATTAAAAAGATAAAATATGGGACTATAAATTCATCGATATGCGATAAAAGGGTTACTAATGCTTGATATTGAGTTAAAGACACGACACCAAGTGGAGTGTATCAAGAATATTTTGGAGCGTATATAGCGACGCAATACGAAACTGGATCCTTGGTAAATATTAAATTGATTGGTAAGGTGATACAAATTGTTGGAGAATAATTATGTGGGTTTAAGTGACTTATTTTTGCACAAGTATTTTGCCGATTTATGACTTGGAAATAAGGGCATGCTAAAAGTAATTTTGCACGATTATTTCGGCGATTAACAATTCAGAAATGGAAGCAAACATTAAATTGTGGACAATGGCCGTATTTCTAAGGAGGGAAGAATGTTGTTGCATGAATTGACTAAGATATTTCTTTTGTAGCTGACTTAGAGATTGCCAACATTATTAAGAGATAATCAAGGTATTAATTGTAAAGGTTTGATCATCCCCAAACAGTACCCTTAAATTTCGAGGACGAAATTTTCTAAGGAGGGAAGGTTGTAAAACCCGCAACCTGATTTTTTGGAATTTTTGGATAAATTAGAATTATTGCATTTTTGGGAATATTTGTTCGATTTTGTTTGTCAGCATAGACCTGGATTCCCAGTTGGAGTTTTAGTATTATTATTATTATTATTATTATTATTATTAGAGAATTTTTGACTTGCCCTCCACTTTGTTTACCCGAATTAAGGGTACACCCCACTGTTTTGCATTAATGTACATCACCCCCCACATTGGACGGATTCTGTCAAAAAAATAATTGGACCAAAATGTCCTCGTCTTCTTCCTTCTTCTTTCCTCTAACCTCCCTCCCTACCCTCCGACCCCCCCTTCCCCCCCCCCCCCCCCCGCGCGGCCACCACCGCCGCTCCCCGCCGCCGCTGCCCCCCTCCCCGCCTGCGCTCCCCCCTCCGCCACCGCCACCGCCACCGCCCGCCTCTGCGCCTCCGCTCCCCTCCTCCGCCACCGCCCCCTCCCCCCCTCCCCGCCTCGCTCCCCCCCTCCACCACCGCCCCTCCCTCCGCTCCCCCCTCCCCTTCCCGCAGCCGCAGCGGCAGCAGCAGCGGGGGTGGCAGCAGCGGCGGAGGCGACGGTGCGGGGGCGGTGCCCGCGAGGGTACGGTAGCCGCCGGAGGGGGAGGAAAGAGGAAGAAGAAAATATGAAGGGCATTTTAGTCCAAAATTTTTGGTCAAAACGTTTGACCGTTAATTTTTGACAAAATCCGTCAAATGTGGGGGGTGATGTACATTAATGCAAAACAGTGGGGTGAACCCTTAATTCGGACAAACAAAGTGGGGGGCAAGTCAAAAAATCTCTTATTATTTATTAGTCGGAATTAGGAAAATATTATTTTTAAAAATTATTATTGGATTTTTGATTGTGCCCTGCCCCGATCCCGTGACCGGAGTCTGACCCGAGTCCGAACCCGATCCCGTTTCGAACCCATTCTTTTTACTCCTTTTAATTTCTGATTATATATCTGTTATTAGTTATTAAAAAAATAAAAAAATAAATATGTATTTTCTTCTTTGATCTGGTCTCACACGACCAGATCCAACCACCCCCATTCTTTTCCCATAACTCCCTCTCCTCCACAACTCTCCCAACTCCTCCTTTATTTTCTCTCTCACGAACACACCCTACCAGCACCACTTCTCCCACTCTTCCATTTAATAACCACCCCCACCACCAACTCTCTCCACCAGCTTCTATTTTTCTATCAACCCACTCAAATCCTCTCACTCTCCTCCTTCCTCTCCGAGTTTCAATCCGACCCCCATTTCCGGCCGCGCCCGAGCCTCCCGCCGGCCTCCGGTGACTCCGGACTCCCCGAGCGCCCGTCACCGCCTTCCGCGCGCGCCTCCAGCGCCCCGGCGCCACCCCTCTCGGCCGCCTCCCTTGGCCAGAGCCTTTCGGCCTTTTCTGCCGCGCGTACCCCGTCTCGCCGGCCGCCTTCCGCGCCGGCCAGAGCACCTCCCACCGTGCCCTAGACCCGGCGCCGCCCTCTCCGGCCAACCCCATGACCTCCAGTAGCTTCCCCGGCCGATTCCGCGGCTGTCCGCGCCCGGCCCAGCCACGCGCGCCCTCCCACGTGCGCCCCGCTGTTCCAACAGCGCTGTCCAGCACTGTTCCGGTGTTTTTCCGCTGCTGTCCGCGAGTTGGAACTTTCCCGAGTCCGCGGGAACGTGGTTTTTCTCTATTATTGCATCTGAGAGCTCTAGCCGAGCAACCCAAGGTATATCTCGTGTCCCCGTGTCCCTACCTTAGTGTCGATGAGGATTCGGTCCCCGATCCCGTTAAGGGATTCGGCTTAGATAAATTCGGGTTTTCCGAAGTCCATCTCGGAATGGTGCTGGCTTGACGTTTTGTGCTGTGGTTTGGAATATTGGTTTTGAGTGATAAGTTCTTCTGTTGGTTTTTGGTTCTGTGGGTTTTCGGAATTTCCGAGTTTAGATTTCGGATTTAATAATACTTCTGTTGCGGTTTCGATTTCGGATTTAATATTATTCCTGGGTTGGAATCTTTGTAGTTTTGATAATTGGAGTCCCTATTTTGGGACATTTATTGGTATTTTTGGCATTTCTCCCAGTATTGGGTTGTCCCAATTACAGAGGGGATGCTGCCCGAATTTTCAGAAAATATTTTTAAAAAAAAAGGAATTTCTATAAAAATTCTAATTTCCAAAATCGGCTTTTGCAAAAGATTTGTCGTTTTGGTTTTCGATTACCTTTTTTCCGGGCGATGACCAAATTCGGTCTATGGGCCCTAGCGAAATGCAAACGAAACCGGCCACTCCGGACGTTGAGGCATTAGCTAGAATGCGAAGTGACTTTTGGACCAAGTCTGAGACACATTTTACAACTATATTTATATTTATAATTATTTTTAGAACTGGTACTGCTGTAGTATTTTTGGTACAGGGCTTCGGCCTACTGTTTGGACCGTTCGCGGCACTCAGAGCTCGCCTAGATGATTAATTAATTTATGTAAAAATTTGTAAAGGGCATAAGCCCACTTTTCTATTTTATTTCGCTGTGACCCTGTATTGTGTAGTTTAGGGATTTTACTTTCTTTTCTGAGTTGGTTTTCGTTATTAGACGCGTAATTATAATTTGGGTGTTAATTATTTTGTATAAAACTAATAAGGTTTTCACGATAAATTAACTTGAATAAAATATTGGTAGATAACGAAGTCCATATTTTATCACTAAAAGGAAAATGTAGTTATATATATATATATTAAAATCCAAAGTTTTGCCAATTAACCGGTAGTTGCCATTTTTTCAATTAATTAAATAATCGACTTATTTAATTAAAATAATAACGAACGTAGATTGCGACGTTAGACGATTTCCGGTAGATTAACTAAATAAACTAAAATATGACTAGGGTCTACTTCTAGAGATTGTAACTAGCACACCTAGAATGGTTTTGTTATGGTTCTAAGCCAAGGTTCTCAACTGTAGGATCTCGGAGACGAACCTGACATCCTCCTCGGAATCGACTTTACCGATCCAGGCAACTAAACAGAGGCAAGTTACGGTTATGTTTTCTTGTATTTTATTTAGTAATTGTCTAGCTGCATGTTTAAACCACATTGCTACACGGAACCCTCTCTTAGGGTTCAGATATTGATTGATATTGATTGTGGGGATTGGGAGAATAGTGTAACGTTTATGGCCAATACCCCCTATATTGCAGGATTGTGCGAGCTTACCCCTCTTACACACGGGGATAAGCCGTATCGCGTCGCTAGGACGCTATTGTATAACCCAAGCCGGTCATAGACGATTACACATTCAAATCACATTATTTTTAATCGTAGAACTACTGAAAAATATTGTTTTAACTGTTTAGCCTGCACTTTTCTATTATTATTTGAAATATGAGATACATATTCGTACTTGCTCCCTCCTGACTGGAGACAACATTTTTAGGTGATATTGAGGATGTTGAGCTATTGTACAATAGCTATTATGACCCGATTTTGTACCCTGTGGTGTTGCCAGAGTCCCCCTTGGAGGACGCAGGACCTGAGGCCGACGAGCCGACCGCTTAGCTAGTTATTTCCAGTTTCTAGTTTTATTGTTTTGGAATTTTGTTAATTTGAATTCAGCACTTTATTTTCAGTTCTTTCATTCCAATTGTACTTTTCAAATGTTGAATAAAAGTTTTAAAATTTTCCGTATATTGAGTTGTGACAAATATATAGATGTTGTTGTGAATACCTGCATATAGAACAGCTTACTGCCGCCATCTCACAACGGTGCAGGCTGGACATGATCTGGTTCGACCCAATTATTTGGGATCGGGTCGTGACAGTTATATGTTCCACACAGTGGCCTTGCAAGTGACCGGTGTATATTCTACGTGCTAAGCGTTATTATTGGACTGGCTAGCCCTGTTGGGACTGACACGATATGAGAATATATATATATATATAAAAGCATTATTAGGATAACCTAGACAAATCATAGAAAGCTGTAGGGATGATTGGTCGCTTTAAATTGACTTGCGTGTGATCTGTTCCTTCTGTTAGTAGACAAGGAACATAGACTTTCTTGGTACGAGGTCCAACTCATGTCCTTGTTTGGTTGTTGGATTGGACTATTGTGTTATAACAGACTATGGTTCGAAGTTGCAAAACAGAAGCCAATAACCTGACTGTGGTTATAGGATATATTTTATCTCAACACGATATTGGTACTCTTTGTCGTTGTTTGGTTGTAAGGCTGTCGTATGGCCTCGATGATATGATATAAGCCTATAATCCTTGGCTAAGTCTTACTTGTTGCTCTGGATTTCTCTTTCGTATATGCTTCTTATGGTACTTGCTATTCGGGGTTGACCCCGCTGGTTTTGTTTGGCCATATCTCGTAGCAGCACCTGAGGATCCAGCTTTCTTTCCTGAAGATGGTACATACTAGAAGAATGGCCGTCGGAGGATTCACCACTATGATATCATCATTTTGTACTATAGCGTTTAGCCACCAGCACCTGTTTAGCCGGCAGTTCTGGATATTTAGTTTTTTTTACATAATTATAATTAATCAGGCTGCAGCTGACTATGGTTATGTATTATTGACTCTCTGTGCTAGCTGGTATTTTGTACAAGTAGTTCTTATGATCATTTTGATGAAGCGTCGGGGACGTCTTACTGCTTTATCTTATATGCTCATTAATTGCTGATTCTTGATTGAATGATTGAGACAGTTATTCTGTGTGACCCTAGGAGACTTGATTGTAGCATGCACCCCAAGTCTAGTGACAGCCGTGATCGCTGTATGGCATCTTCGTACCTTATACGGGGTAGCTAGCCATGTTCGTCTCTGTATTTCAGTACTGGGGCATGACAATTAATTTACTTTTATATGTAATTCTGTAAGAACGTCTTATGAAAATACAAATTTGGTTAGCTTTTGAATTTTGGTTTGGAATTTACATGGAATCAAAGTTAATATGTAGCTAGCCATTTAGTATATGTGTAATTATGTACTATGTAATATATTTAAATAAGATTATAAGCCTATATAACTAGTTCAACCCGGGTTAACCTACTAGTTGAATCGGTTTGACCCAACCCAGTGTCCTGACCGGATCGATCTCCGATACTATTTTTAGAATATTGTTTAGGAGATATTTTTTTCCCCACTTATTTTCTGTGGGCCTCACTTGCAAGATCATCTCCAATCCTATTGTGAGTTTAGAAAAAATGATTGCCACATAGAAATGACAAGCTACAATTTCAAAGTAATCCCTAAGAGCATCTCTAACCCTATTGTCTTGTTTTGTGTTGTGATTCCTATGTGGCATGAGGCACAAGACAATGTCTTTCCTATGTAGCAAGATGATATTCACACAAGACAATGAGATAAAAAAAGTGTTCTCCAATGCAAAAGTTTGAGAAGACAATAAGATTATTTTTTTTCCAACTTCCAAGACAACTTTTCCACTTCTTTCTTTTTTTACAAATATTTTTATCTATAATTGATGATGTGTAAGTAAAACATTATGAAGTCTATTGTCTAGATCTAGACAACCAACTTCACATTGTCTTTGACATGTCATTGCCATGTCAACTTCATAATTTATTTTACATTTGCATTAAAAAAAAGTTTTAAAATAAAAAATGATAATTCTTATGTGGCAACTATTTTTTTTCTAAACTGAGTTAGAGATGCTCTAAAACCCAAAGCAGTCAATATCCATAATTAGAAAACGGCTAATTATAAGGGCACATATCTTTTTGATCGGGGCTAGCCAGGATTAGGGCTAGCCAAGTTGGGAGGAACTTTTACTAGGGCTATCAAAATATTTCACTCAGGGGGCTGTCCAAAGCCCACAGCCCCCCAAATCCAAAAAATCACTCTCATTTCTAAATTTCACTCTCTCTTCACAAACCCTAACTTTCTTCTTCTTCTTCTTCTATCCATCTTCTTCTTCTCCACCATTTCCATTCTCACATCTTCATCAAAACCCTAATTTTTTTTCTCATCATCATCATCTTCTTCTTCTCCACCATTTCCATCATCACCATCTGCATCAAAATCCTAGTTTCCTTCTCTTTCCCAATTTCGATGGCACCCAAAAAATTAAATAAACCCTAAAATGTATGGAAATAAAGGTTAAATACTTTTTTCCTCACAAAGAATGCATGAAAATAAATCCTAAAATGCATATTTCACTCTATTATCAAGATTGAAATAAACCCTAACATGTTTTTTTTTCATTCGGGAATGTCGACTTTAGGACTGCCAGAAATTGTGGCAGTCCTGAAAGGAACTTGCTGTACAGCAAGTATCTTTAGGACTGCCTCAATTTCTGGCAGTCCTCAATATGTCTAGGACTGCCAGAAATTGTGGCAGTCCTGTTGTAGAGCATGTCCCTTTCAGGACTGCCACAATTTCTGACAGTCCTTGAGGACTGTCAGGAATTATGGCAGTCCTGTTGTACATCGAGTCTATTTCAAGACTGCCACAATTCCTGGCAGTCCTCATTACTTCTAGGACTGCCAGCAATTTGTGGCAGTCCTGTTGTACATCGAGTCTATTTCAAGACTGTCACAATTTCTGGCAGTCCTCAATACTTCTACGACTGTCAGAAATTTTGGCAGTCCTGATATGAACCCAATTATTCTACAACTAGGATTTCTTCCATAGTTTTCTTCTACAACTAGGATTTCATGCATAATTCTTCTATTAATAAAGAAAAATTGGTTAATAGACTAATAGATTAATAGATTTAATAGATTTGATAACCCAATTTCTTCTGCAACTAGGGTTTCATCCATAATGTCCAAACAAGAAGAAGAAAAATAAAGTAGGGTTTGGAGAAAGAGATCTGAGAAATTAGAAGAGAGCAAAAAATCAAAATAAACTAGGTTTGCAAAAATTGATGTTCTTGTTTTTTTTTTCTTCTTCTTGTTCTTCTTGTTCTTCTTCTTCTTGTGAGGAATGGAGAGTGAGGAAGAAAACAAAAATTATAACACTTATCTTTTATACCTACCACTTGGATAGTCCTGAATAATTTTTTCAGTGACAAACTTGTAAATAATGAAAAACTAATATTTGGACAGCCCTGATCAAAATGTGTTGTGCCCTTATAATTTACCTTAGAAAATCCGGCCCAAGTTGGGAATCCAGCTTTACGTATGCCGAGCCATCACGGAACATCCGGGACTTTTCCGACTCCTCCAGAAACCACTTTTACGTGAAACCAAGGCAAATTCCAGCTCACATATCCAACGTGGCACCAAACCATTGGCTGATTCCTCGGCAGTTCCGCCACTTGGGTCCTAAATCGGCAATCGAGAGGCTATAAATACTAGGTCCTCTGCTCCTTTTTAACCATCCTCATCTCATCGCCGAAACAAACCCTAAAATTTCCCCTCTTCTCTCTCTCTCTCTCTCTCGAGGTTCGTCCTCTTCTCAAACCCTAATTTCAGTTTCCTGTAGTATTTTCTTCAATTAAATCGTTCTATGTTCAATTACTGATCTGTTCGTCTCAAACCCTAATTTCAATTCATGTACTATTTTCTTCCATTAAATCGTTCTATGTTCAATTACTGATCTGTTCGTCTTAGGAAATTATTGATCTGTACGTTTTAGGCCTCTTTTGTTCCTCGAAAGGGAAATTAAATTTTATGTTGTGTTTGATTGAGCTTTTTTTTCCATTGAAAATATTTTCATCACAAAATTTTCACCAATTATAGTGTTTGATAGCGTATATTTTCCATGCAATTATTTTTTTCAAAAATCTATTAATTTTCAATTTTTTCCAAAATATTGGAAAATAAAACTGGCACAGTCCATAGGAAATTATCAATTTATATGAAAAATAACTATTTTCCATGGAAAATAACTATTTTTTCATGGAAAATAACTACAATTGAATACCCAAAGTAATCCGTGGAATTTTTTTCATGGATTTCTTTCCTAGTAAACTAATTCTGCGGAATTAATTTATTTTTCACATGTTTTCCACCTTGTAAACAAACACAACTGAATCTTGTTTTTTTTTTTTCTATGGATATGGAAATTATTGTCTTTTCCATGGGGAAGGAAAATTAGAATCTGTCAGATTTCAAGCATTCAAGCCGACCATTTGATGTTACTTCCAGTGAAAATTACTCCCATGGGTTGTGTAAATCATCCCATATTTTCTTCTCTGTCAGAAAAAAAACTCCCCGAATTTGTGGCTACCAAATTCACATCCCAATTCCTTAAATCCGTGAGCTTGTTATTTTTACAGTTCTATTATTTTGGGACTATTGTTTAGTTGGATATAGGAACATTCATTGAATTAAAAAGCGCGCCTAGGCGCAAGGCACAGCGAGGCGCAGGGACAGCGAGCCAGGCGCACAACCTTAAAAAAGCGCACGCCTAGTGTAGAAAGGCGCAGGCTCCAGGCGCTCAACAAGGCGCGCCTAGGCGTAAAGTTACTTATATATATTCCAACCTCCTATATACATGTTATATAGTTTATGGGTTTTATTGGAAAGTATAGAAATTATTGTCATTAATATTATTGTGGGTTTTAGATTGTTTTCTAAATTAGAATGTACTTCTATATTTAAAGGCTTATATATATGTGGTTATATTATATGTATATAGTTTGGGTTATTTATATCTAATGGGCTTTTATATATATATATATATATATATATATATATATATATATATATATATATATATATATATAAAGAATAATTTTGTGCCTATAATTAGTGATATTTTCAAGGAATTTGGACTTCTATGTAGCTAAGTTTTTAAATGTAGATATTTTTTACATATAAAGAAAAAAGTGCGCCTAGCTTTCAAAAGACGTGCCTTGAGCCTTGCGCCTAGCGCCTCAGGCTCCAGGAACCTTTGCGTCTTGGTGCGCCTTTCGCCTTTTAAAACTATGGGAACATTAGTAGGGTTGAAAATATTACACTAAAGTGCAGTTTTTTTTGGGTGTAATTGGTTCGCGGAACAGTAGCTTCAGGTTTTTATGTTGATTTGGATCTAGAAATACATATTTTTTGGTTTTTTTGGTTGATGGAACCTAAATTCGTACGCTGATTTTTTTTTTTTTGTCATATGGATGTGCTAAATTTAGGACCTCTAAATTTGTTCTTCGACTGCTATTAGATTGTATCATCATAATATTTGTCGGTCTTTGTAATTTTATATTATGTGCTGATTTCTCTAGACGTTGATCTCAGTTTTTATGCTGGTCTTTGAGATTGATGCTGATCAAAATATGTTGGTTTTAAGGCGATTTTTTGTCATCGGGAATTTAGTTTTATAACCTATACTATTTGAAGCACTCGGATTATTTGAATTATTTACTTTCAATCGGTTGATTTGATTGATTTGTTCTTAGATGACGTCTTCGGCAACTATTATATTGTATCGCTGCAATACTTGTAGGCCTTCATTCTGATTGTGTTTATCAAGCTCGACAAGCTTGGTAACTAGAATTTAATGCTTATTTGTTGAAATGTTAATTTTAAGTTGCTATTGCTGATTCTATGATGTCCTGAAGACTACTAATCTTGAAAATACTCGTCATATTCTTTTGGTATGTTTTAACATGAAATTTATGTTTGATAAAAAAAATTTTTTGTCATTGTTCTTCATATTTAAACTTTCTGATTATATTGGCTCTACTCCTTTAATAGGTGTAGGTACATACATTTTGCTTGCACTATCTGTATGTTTTGATTGATAATTATTTTAGTTGTTTGATAAATTTGTTTGTCCGAATCTTCTACTTGCTGTATTCTTCAATCAACAGATGCAGATCTTTGTCAAGACACTCACCGGAAAAACCATTACCCTTGAAGTTGAAAGCTCTGATACAATCGATAATGTAAAAGCTAAGATCCAGGACAAGGAGGGCATCCCTCCAGATCAGCAGAGGCTGATCTTTGCCGGCAAGCAGCTCGAGGATGGCCGCACTCTGGCTGACTACAACATCCAGAAGGAGTCCACCCTTCACTTGGTCCTCCGTCTTCGTGGTGGCATGCAGATCTTTGTCAAAACTCTCACTGGCAAGACAATTACCTTGGAGGTGGAGAGCTCCGACACCATTGATAATGTAAAGGCTAAAATCCAGGACAAGGAGGGTATTCCACCAGATCAGCAGAGGTTGATATTTGCCGGGAAGCAATTGGAGGATGGCCGCACCCTTGCCGATTACAACATTCAGAAAGAATCTACTCTGCATCTGGTTCTTAGGCTTAGGGGAGGGATGCAGATTTTTGTTAAGACCCTCACCGGAAAGACCATCACCTTGGAGGTTGAGAGCTCCGACACCATAGACAATGTTAAAGCAAAGATCCAGGACAAGGAGGGCATCCCCCCTGACCAGCAGAGGCTCATCTTTGCTGGGAAGCAACTTGAGGATGGCCGGACCTTGGCTGACTACAACATCCAGAAGGAATCCACCCTCCATCTTGTCCTCCGCCTCCGTGGTGGGATGCAAATCTTTGTGAAAACTCTCACCGGAAAGACCATAACTCTCGAGGTCGAGAGCTCAGACACTATTGACAATGTCAAGGCGAAGATTCAGGACAAGGAGGGTATCCCCCCTGACCAGCAGAGGCTGATCTTTGCTGGGAAGCAGCTGGAAGATGGCCGAACCTTGGCAGACTACAACATTCAGAAGGAGTCCACGCTGCATCTTGTCCTCCGTCTCAGGGGAGGTATGCAGATCTTCGTGAAGACTCTGACTGGAAAGACCATCACTTTGGAGGTAGAGAGCTCCGATACAATCGACAACGTGAAGGCCAAAATCCAGGATAAGGAGGGTATTCCTCCAGACCAGCAGAGGCTGATCTTTGCTGGCAAGCAGCTCGAGGATGGCCGTACTCTGGCTGATTACAACATCCAGAAGGAGTCGACCCTTCACCTGGTGCTCCGCCTCCGTGGTGGTATGTGAAGAATTGCAAGTCTGGTTCTCTGTGGTGATGCCTGTCTAGTACCTTACGTCTCGTCGTGTGATGTTATGGTTTATTTTACTTTTGTGTGTTTAGTTAATGCTCCAGACTTTGTTTAGTTTCATGCGTAACTGCTGAAGTGGCCGATGTGCAAACTGTGTCTGATCCCTGCATTTGTTGGGGTTTGTTTGCTTTTATGAATAAAGTTTATGTTTGCTGTTATTGGGCTTAATCTGTCGAATCCGGACGTGCATTCCACCAATGTTGAATGTGAAATTGCTGTAGTTGATGTGGCAAGACTGCCTTATATTTGTTCGACGATGTGGTTTCTGATATGGGATGCCTGCAACTTTTGAGTATGTGATTTTTATTTTACATTTCTCCACAACAAATCAGTAATGTTGAGTAATCTGTTGGTACTGAATTCATAAATGGTTTTACTGAAATCATCAATGCTTATAGTAGTTGATTCTTTGGATCTCTTCTTGGTGCCCCACTCCAAATCACTTTATCAATTATGACCCAGATGCCACGACAAGAGCAAATCGGCACTTCTTTGAATGACTGGGGGAGCCCTGACATCAGAAGAGACATACCTTAGCTAGATAGGCTCCGTTTTGGAAGGATGGAAAATTGGAAGTCTCTTCGTTAGGAAGGATATTTTCTTCCATAATTTTTGTAGGGTATAATTGTCTTTCACTTTTCTTTCACTTTTGGAAGAATTGAATTTCTTGGCTTAGGAGTGAAAAGTAATTCCATACAAGTTTCCTACTCAGAAAACAATGTGAAGCAAAAGAGAGATTGAAAGTATGAAAAACTTCATTATACTAGAAGAGTTTGGGTGGTGAGCAGCAAATGAGGCATGGCTTCTAGAACATCTAGAAAGTTCATGAGTCATGAATGATTCCGAGTTTTCTAGATGATTCCACAATCTTCTAGAATATTTTTGAGTCTTCCAGAGGATTCTACCATATTCTAGAAAGTTCCGGAAGCTTCTAGCATAACACTGGTCCGTGAAGGGTTACGCAAATCTGTTTCGGTGGGACACAAATTTTTGTGCGTACATTCCCCCCACCTGTCTTGTCAATGTCCTCATCGACGGGTGCACTAAGTCTCAGGACGATGTCCACTCTCGTAGGCATAGTCGCTCCGCGTCGTCCCTTCTTTGTGCGTCTCGTGCAGCGCTTCCCAGACATGCCTATTTTTTTCTCAAGTTCGGAAGTAAACTGGTTTGCCGCACCAACTCTGGCCTCGATCTTTGCCCTCCTCGGCACATGACGAATCTCGTGCGGGCTGTCGAGTCGCCGATTTCCCTCGTCTCGTGGTTGCACATGGTTTTGCACACCTCCGCGCATGCGAGTCCCATTGCAACCCCGTCGACCCGAATGTTCTCCACGAGCTTTGAGCAATCTTATCCGAGTTACTCCGCCTCGTAGCTTCTGCCACCGCACAACTTGCGACGCCCTTCTCTGCACTCGTGCCCAACTCGGTAGCACGGTCTATCTCCCTCCCTCCGCAGAAGCGGCACCTCAGGACGCCTCTTTGTAACACCCTTGGTCTCGCACGAAAGGCCTTCCTCCTCGAAATCTTCCTTCTTCTCTAGCATCGCTAGGTATGTCGTCGCCCTTTTGCCACCCTTCTTAAGCTGAGTAGCGGAGATAGCTTTCCTCATCGAAGGCTTGTCTCATACAGCTTTCATCATGCATGATGAGCCTTCCTCTATAAAGTCGACAACTCCCAAATGTGGCATCAGAATCGTCTTAGCCGCGATAAGAAAATCTATGTCCAGTATCATCTTGAAGTCATCCAGCGACGTAACGGTGAAATTGGCAACACCTGACCAATTTTCCACCGCTATGCAGACCCCTTTGGCCACCGCCTGCACGAGGCGCGCCTGCGCATTGACTGCCTTCATC
Source organism: Iris pallida (assembly GCA_029216955.1). Lineage (NCBI taxonomy): Eukaryota > Viridiplantae > Streptophyta > Magnoliopsida > Asparagales > Iridaceae > Iris > Iris pallida. Next base: position 18,123,877 of record JANAVB010028397.1, read on the forward strand.
TTGTTCAAATCTTCCTCCAAGGCAAGACCCAAGCGACAGACCTCCGCGTCCGAGATGAAGTTATGAGTGGAGCCCGTGTCAACCAACGTCCGTGTGCTCATGCCATTGATCCTCACGTCAACGAACATGAGCTCCTTGCTCAGAGTCTTCGACACAACGGACTTGGCCTTGACGGCGTTGAGTAAGCGCAACGCTTCTATGTGCGCTCCCAGTTCGCACTCTTCGTCCTCCACCTCCTCAGTTAGGACGACGCCAACACGCATGCTCCTCTTTGGATAATCCCGAGCAAAGTGATTCTCTCCGCATATGAAGCACGAAACAACTCGCTCAGGTTGGGCCTTCTCGTGATTATTCCCCTCGAACAGACCCTCCTTATTAGAGCTCTCTCGCTCTTCCCCACCATTTTTCTTGTTGGACATTGGCTTGACCTTGGCATCGTTATCGTCTCCATGTACTCAAGGAGCCGCTCGGCTGCTGCCACGACGGTGTTCAAGTCTTATACCCTCTGTCGCTGCAATTCTTGAGCCGCCCACGGTTTGAGTCCATCGAGGAAGAAGAATAAGTGATCCTCCTTGTCCATGCTAGATATCGTGAGCATCAAGCGTGTGAACTACGCGATGTACTCCTTGATCGCCCTGGTATGCTTAAGTTGTCGCAAGCTCCGTCTCGCTGCAAACTCCACATTCTCCGAATAGAACTGAGACTTGATCTCCTTCTTGAGATCCTTCCAAGTCTCTATCGAGCACCAACCCTTCTCGGCTTCAATGTACCTTCGATGCCACCACAACATTGCATCATCGGTGAAGTAGAGTGAAGCAATATCCACCTTTTCGGCGTCATCGTTGATGTACAACGCCTTGAACTATTGCTCCATGTTCCACAAGAAGTTCTCAACTTCTTTGGAATCATGCACACCGTTGAAGGATTTTGGCTCGGGGATCTTCCTTCGCTTCGGTGCCTCCCTACTCGAAGGTCCACCGTTCGCAATGGCCTTCTCCACTATGGCAACTTTGGTCTTGAGTTATCCACAACTCTCGACCGCGGTCTTTAGCCCCTCGTATCCTTGGACCTTCATATACAAGTCCTTATTCTCCACACGATGCCCCTTGAGGTCCCTAGGTGTGGATCAAATCTCTTGGAATTACTTCCGAAAAATTGCCATGGACGAAGCGACGTCACTCTCCAACCCATCGTAGTACTCATCTAGCCTCGTGTTGCTTTGTTCCACGGAGCCCATGCCCATCTTCATGTCCCTCGAACCCGTCTCCAAGACTCCAACGCGCTCGGCAAGATCGGCAAAGCTACGCTCCACCGTAGACTTCTTGCTCTTGTCCCTCTTGTGGATCTTGGTGTGTCCCTCCTTAGACGACGCGGGTCCCTCCTGGATGTTCTCGGATGTCGACATGGCACCAACCGACCTTCGCTCTGATACCACTTATCACAGATTTAGTATTTTAGGCTACACTTTAACCCGTGCGGCACACAAGCTTCCTACTCGAATACTCGTGCCAGCCTTTTCGAACCCGCTTAGCTAGATTGCTAAGATGATAGTGAGAATAATATGGAGCAAATGAGGGAGATAGAAAGTATGAAAAGTTCACTATACTAGAAGAGATTACAACTTTGGGTGGTGAGTAACAAATGAGGCCTCCCACTTATTTATAGTGCCCATAGGGCTTACAAGAAACTTCTGAAAACAGAATATTCTAGGAATTATTTTACGAAACTCTAGAACCTAGATATTTATAAGGAGGCTTCTGGAACATCTAGAAAGTTTATGAGTCTTCATGAAAAATTTCGAGTCTTCCAGAGGATTCTACCATCTACGAGAATATTTTTGAGTCTTCCAGATGATTCCACCATCTTCTAGAAAGTTCTGGAAGCTTCCAGCATAACCCCGGTCCGTGAAGGGTTATGCAAATCCATTTCGGTAAGGCCCAAACTTTTGTGTGTGACGCTCCGCTTCTCTTTCCCTTAACTTTTCTATCCATATCAAACAAGTTTTGAGAAAATGAATTCATCTCTCCATTTTTACTTTGGTGAAGGTCCTCGAAAACCAAAACCAAAAGCTATCCATAGGAAGGAGATATTGTTAAAAATTGATTGTACTTCACTGACCAGTTCTGCGAAGTTGAATATGTCGTCGAGGCTTGAATCGTGCATTTAGCAGCACTTTCCTTAAAGTGTTTCGGGCACTCCGGTAACGTCTTAGAGTCAGCACGCCAGAACACCCAGGATAAGACAGCCTTTCTGCCGGAAGGTTCACTGGACGCTGTGAGACACCGGCGTAGGGAAGAACACCTTTCTGGAAACTTTAGAAGAGAAAAGAAAGAGGAATGAATACTCAGATTCTGTGTATTTTGGACTCAGAATTCTGTAGTATTTATAGATGAATTAGTGTTGTTTCGTGAAGTCGCGACCCTTCCGAAACAACATTCATTCACCTGTTCGTAGATTCATTCACCCTTTCGTTTGTGTGGGCTGCTACAAAAATAGGAATTCTCGGGGCGAGAATCGTCGCGAGGAGCCCGAGGCCCGAGGCCCGAGCCTACGCTGCTCGCCCGATGCCACGTTGCCTAAGTGCACAAGTGCGTCTACAATGCGCCACTATCGCCTCTACGCCCGAGCCCGAGCCCGTGCCCGATCCCGATCCCGAGCCCGAGCCGGAGCCGGAGCCGGTGTTTCCGGTGGCAACACTGGCTACATTTTCATGAAGAGGATAAAACAACAACCAATGGTCACCCACTAGCAACCCTTTGGTTGTTGCACACTCCTCATGAGTGCACATTCCTATTTAAGCACTCTCAAAGCCTTTCTCTTTTTTCGATGTGGGACTAAAGTCCCTTCTCTTTCCTTTTTATTCTTTAAGAACAATGAATGGAATTAATTAATTCCAACAATCCCCCACTTGTTCCATAAATGATGGAAAGGAATTCCAGAATACATCACTTAAAGAATGTTAATACAGTTAGGTATCTTTCGATTTGAACCTAACCTTAGTAGATGCAACACAAGATTTTATCGGAATTTCTGGTAGCTGGGCTTTGAACCAGTTATTCCTTGTGATAAAATCGGTGTTACTTTACACACATTCTTTTGTAGTTCTTCGCCTACATCTCTCGCTTAGCACTATTAATGGCCATGTGCTGATCCTGTCTCGTAAATTTTTATAAGATAAACTCCAAATCTTACTGAGACGGCACCATCTCTAAATTCACATAGGTGAAGTTCTTTCAGTATCTCTGTTGCTTTACAGATACATGTCAATATTACTGAACTTCATTAAGAGTTTTATAAACTCAACCCTCAAATTGCAACAGTCGATATTATCATGTCATATGCATCCAAATCAACAGTTTGTTGTTACCCATTGAATCTAAGATTAAGGTTTTCTTAACATTAGATTGGGTTGCCACTGTTGTTGGAACTCTTACTCAAGGAGTTTCAATCCCATACCTCTCGAGGTAGACTTTACTAAATCCCTAGCTAGTGGTTTAGTAAAGGGATCAGCTAAGTTATAGCTGGTACACACATACGTAAGAGAAATGATTCCATCTTTGATCAATTTCCTTACGTAGGTATGTCTTAGACTTATATGTCTAGACTTCCCATTATACACTTCGTTGTAGGCTCTTGCTAGAGTAGCTTGACTATCGCAATGTATTGACACTTTTGATACATTCTCTTTAGCCAGCGGAACTTCTAATAGAAGATCCCTCAACCACTCAGCTTCTTGTCCTGCAGAAACTAGAGCCACAAACTCTGACTCCATGGTCGAATGGGTAATGCACGTTTGTTTCTTGCTCTTCCAAGAAACTGCCCCTCCGGCTAGCGTAAATACCCAACCTGTCGTAGATTTGTTATCCCCGACACTTGATATCCAACTAGCGTCGATATATCCTACTAATACGGCAGGAAATCTACCATATTGTAATCCAAGATTCTTGGTTTTCAAAAGTTAACCAAAAATTCTTCCGATAGCCCTCCAATGCTCATTATTAGGGTTGCTAGTAAATCTACTCATTTTACTAACTGCAAATGCTATATCAGGTCTTGTGCATTGCATTAAATACATAAGACATCCAATAGCACTTGCGTATTCTAATTGGACGACGGCTCTTCCAGAATTCTTTTCTAGTTTAACACTTGGATCAAATGGAGTGTTCACTTCTTTGAACTTTAGGTGTTTGAACTTGTCTAGCACTTTCTCAACATAGTGCGACTGCGTAAGTTCAAAACCCCTACTGTTTTGTATTACTTTGATCCCCAAAATAGTGTCAACTTTTCCAAGATCTTTCATCTTGAATGTGGAAGTTAGAAACCTCTTCGTTTCTGTAATTCCACTCATCTCGTTGCTAATGATCAACATATCATCACCGTAGAGACAAAGAAATATCACAATATTTCCATATACTTTAGTGTATAAACACTTATCACAAACATTATGAACAAAGCCATTAGAAATTATGACTGAGTCAAATTTCTGATGCCACTGCTTTGGTGCTTGTTTTAATCAGTACAAGGATTTAACAAGTTTGCATACCTTTTGTTCATTTCCCGGGAGCACGAACCCTTCCGGTTGCTCCATGTAAATCTTCTCATCGAGATCTCCATTTAAGAATGCTGTTTTGACATCCATCTGATGAACATTAAGATGATGCAATGAAGCTAACGCAAACAATATTCTAATTGTAGTCGTTCTTGCTACTGGTGCATATGTGTCAAAATAATCAATTTCTTCTTTTTGTCGAAATCCTTTGGCTACTAGTCTAGCCTTGTAGGTGTTTAAAGTACCATCACTATGATACTTTTTCCTGAACACCCACTTACATCCAATAGGTCTTGACCCTTTGGGTAGATCGACAATTTTTCAAGTGTGGTTAGACATTATCGAATCCATCTCATCTTGGATAGCATCTTTCCAAAAAGATGAGTCCCGCGAAGCTATTGCTTCCTTAAAGGTTTTAGGATCATCTTCCACCTGAAGAATGATAGGAATCTTTCGAATAAATTTCTCTGTATTTCCTTCCGCTAAGTAAAAGAAAATAAGTTGAGAATCTATTTCATCAGGTCCTAGATCCTTAGCCTTTCGAACTCTCTTGCTGATCCGAAGCTCGGGTTGTTTTTTCAACTAACCGTGAAGAGCTCTCCTCACGAGACTCTTCATTAGCAGGAATTTCAGGATCCTTATTCTTAGTAATAAGGTTCTCGAAAAATTCCACATCTCTGGATTCGACAATAATGTTAGACTCTAAGTTTAAAAGTCTATATGCCTTACTATTGGCAGCATAACCTACAAAAGCACTTTTGATTCCACGAGGACCTAATTTGGTCCTTTTAGGATCTATTTTTTTTAATAAGCTATGCACCCCCACACTCTAAAATAACTGATATTAGGCTTACGGCCTTTCCATATCTCATATGGTAAAATACCAGTTTTCTTCAAAGGAATTCGGTTCATTATATGACATGCAGTAAGTAAAGCTTCTCCCCACAAACTAAATGATAATTCAGAATGCATTAGCATTGCATTTATCATTTCTTGATACGTTCTATTTTTTCTTTCTGCTAGTCCGTTCTATTGAGGTGTCCGTGGTGCAGAACATTCATGAATAATACCGTTTTCTTCACAGAAGGTATTAAATTCAAAAGAAAAATATTCACCACCTCTATCACTTCTAAGTATTTTAATCTTTCTACCAAGTTGATTTTCAACCTCTGATTTATATATTTTAAAAGCATTAAAGGCTTCATCTTTATGCTTTAATAAATATACATATGTAAATCTAGAGCAATCATCAATAAAGGTAATAAAGTATTTATTACCTCCTCGAGATAATGTGCCATTAAATTCACATAAATCAGAGTGAACTAAATCTAGTAGATTGGTGTTACGCTCTACACTGTAAAAAGGTTTTTCAATCATTTTGGATTTTGCACAAATTTCACACTTATCTAAATCTTCAGAATTGCATGAAATTAATCCAGATTTAATTAACCTTTTCATAGTACTAATACCTATATGCGCTAATCTAATATGCCATAAAGTAGATGACTCAATCATGTAAGCAGAAGTAGAAACTTTATTGATATTATTCTCAATGATACAAAGTTTTATCATACCCTCATCGGTATATCCCTTTCCAACAAATACACCATTACGGGTCAATATTAATTTGCACAACTCAAAGACAGACTTTATTCCTGGTTTACCCAACAAGACTCCACTGACGAGGTTCCTACTCATATCCGGGACGTGAAGTACGTTAGTCAGAGTTACTTTCTTCCCGAAAGTGAATTGGATTTCCACATTGCATGTTCCCACGACCATTGAATGCCCTTCATTTCCCATCTGAACTTCTTGTCCATCATTGACTTCAGAGTAGGTCTTGAAAGCTGCTTTGTCGTATAAAACGTGAACGGTAGCACAAGTATCGTACCACCATCCTGGAGCCTTCCCTTTGACCGTCATGAGTTTGCTCACCGTAGCAATTATGTCATCTGTCTCAGTGAGATTTACCTCGCTGTTTTGGGTCTTTCGAACCCGACAGTCTCTGGCATAATATCCTGCTTTGCCACATACAAAACAGTCGGTCTTGGGTCCTTTAGCGGTGCTGGAATTCTTGAACTTTTGTTGGTCCTTCTTAGGACCGAGAAAGTTCTTCTTTCCTGCAGGTCTCTTGCCTTTCGCGCTCACCGCGTTGGCTTTAGAAACTCTGTTGTTCTCGGATTTCTGTCTTTCCTTCGATTCCTCTTCGATTCGAAGGTGTTTTTGAATCTGTTCCAGTGAGAAATCCTCAGAGCTGTGAAGTAGTTTCTTCCGATAACTATTCCAAGATGCTGGCAATTTAGTAATTATAGCACCAACTTGGAATGGTTCTGGAAGTTCTATCTTCACTGCCCTGAGTTTGTTGACTAGAACTTGTATAGTTCGTGTACTTAGGCTAGTTTAGGCTTTGTATCAACCATTTTGTAATCAAAATACTTTGATATAAGAAATTTCTTTGTACCTTCTTCTTCTGCTCTGAATTTGAATTCCAGAGCCTTCCAGATGTCAATTGCCGAAGGATTTTCTGTATAGAGGTCGTACAGTCTGTCCGATAGGGTGTTCAGAATGTGACCACGGCACAGCAGTTCGTCCTCTTTGCGCTTTTTGCGTTCTGCCTTGACCGCATCAGAATCTGCTGGAGTGGGTTCTGGAATGGGTGGCAGATCTGGATCGAGGATGTAGTAGATCTTCAGTGCTGTCAGGAGGAAGATCATCTTGTCCTGCCAGCGTGTGAAGTTTGTCCCGTCGAAGCGATCTAGTTTGACTAGATCCTGATTCATGACCTTGATGCTCGAAATTGCAGCCTCGGACGCCATTATCCGAAACACTTTAAGATTGTTAGAAATTGATTGTACTTCACTGACCAGTTCTGCGAAGTTGAATATGTCGTCGAGGCTTGAATCGTGCATTTAGCAGCACTTTCCTTAAAGTCTTTCGGGCACTCCGATAACGTCTTGGAGTCAGCACGCCAGAACACCCAGGATAAGACAGTCTTTCTGCCGGAGGTTCACTAGACGCTGTGAGACACCGGCGTAGGGAAGAACACCTTTCTGGAAACTTTAGAAGAGAAAAGAAAGAGGAATGAATACTCAGATTCTGTGTATTTTGGACTCAGAATTCTGTAGTATTTATAGATGAATTAGTGTTGTTTCGTGAAGACGCGACCCTTCCGAAACAACATTCATTCACCTGTTCGCAGATTCATTCACCCTTTCGTTTGTGTGGGCTGCTGTAAAAAATAGGAATTCTCGGGGCGAGAATCGCCGCGAGGAGCCCGAGGCCCGAGCCTATGCCGTTCGCCCGATGCCACGTTGCCTAAGTGCACAAGTACGTCTACAATGCGCCACTATCGCCTCTACGCCCGAGCCCGAGCCCGTGCCCGTGCCCGAGCCGGAGCCGGAGCCGGTGTTGTCGGTGGCAACACCGGCTATATTTTCATGAAGAGGATAAAACAACAACCAATGGTCACCCACTAGCAACCCTTTGGTTGTTGCACACTCCTCATGAGTGCACATTCCTATTTAAGCACTCTCAAAACCTTTCTCTTTTTCCGATGTGGGACTAAAGTCCCTTCTCTTTCCTTTTCATCCTTTAAGAACAATGAATGGAATTAATTAATTCCAACAGATATTAAGGATGAAAACTAATTATTTAAACAATTGCATATTATTACTAAGATTGGAATATTACAGTATAGTTAATAACTTTGAATGACAAATATAATAAAAGATCCCTAGCTAAAATTTTGACTAGTTATTTATTATCACAACCATGGCGATACGAAGACACACACGTACGGGAAATGCTAAACTTGCCAGTTGATAGAGTAATATGAAGGTGATTATTTCAGCTATTTAGCTAAGTTTCTTCGTGTTTTATATGCTAAAGCAAGAATCAAGTGAGCTTGAATCATCTGAAGAAACATTTTGTTGGACGCGTACGGAAGCGTTTTCCAACCTACCTAATCAAAACCAAATTCCGTCTAACAGACACCAAGCACAAGATGAAGACAAGTATATGACGGTGACTACGTCACCTGGATAAATCCCAACCTTTATAACTTAGATGAAATTACAAGATTGATAGAACTCACGTTGAACCCTTTGCCCTAATAGGTTCAACCCCCTCACCACTCTCAAGAAGAAAAACAGAATATTACAATTGAGATCACTCACCAACCCGTAGCAATCTCCCTAATCAAAGTTGAAGACTCCTCGATTAGATCTTCTTCTTCCTTCTGTCTTGGATGACAAAGTTCTAAGAGCAAAGTACAAACTTTCTCTTAGATTTTTTTGTGGACGAGCATCCTGAATCTCCACTTTGTGTTGTTTTGTTCCTCCACCCTCACCCCATATATATGGTGAAAAAAATCATATTCTAGTAATAATAGGGTTTCCTAAATAGGAATAAAATAGGAATCATATTATGCCTAAAATATTCCATCAACATCATATTTTAGATTATAATAGGATTTTCTAAAATAAGAAACCTATTATATCTAAAATAAAACAACACCAATTATGGACATCCAAATCTAATCAAATCAAATATTTAACTAGATTTGGATTCCACAAATATGTTGTTACCAAATTCAGACTGGATTCCAACAATCTCCCCCTCCAGTCTGATAATAGGGTGTTGATCCCATGGCTCCTCAACTGGACTCCATGCATGTCGTCCATCGACAGACTTCTTCTTCTTCATGCCAATGATATCCGATTCCCCGAGATGCTTTGCACCTTCCTTTGTCTCCAGCTCCTCGACCGTCACGTCGACGCTAGCTGTCATGCATAAAACCTCCTGCACCACTGGGATCCTACCAATATCAATGATACGACCAAGACCAAAGTCTCTGACGATCAGCCGCACTATAAGTCTCGGCTGCCTGTCCCCGACTTCCATTTTCCACTGAAAAGTGTTGACGTTCTGACGAGATTTTTCACACTTGGCTGGCCCAACCAAGCGGACAGTACGGTTCTAACGATATTCGAACTCCTAAACCTGTCCACCTTCGTGTCCGAACTTGAAGTTCTTCCATACACATGCGTCCTCGAGCAGAACATCACGTATTGTGCATGTCGTCGATGACCCACAGCTCCCCTTGAACTGTGTGAATGATGACGCTCTCGTCTTAGATTGAGTTTGCTGTAAATCTTAATCTCCTCCCTGGCTACGAACTGCTGAAACTAATGTCACTCCGTAAAGCTTTGGCAAACCACTCGTTGCCAAAACCAATTCCGTAGAGCAACCCCCACCTGGAGATCGACCAATTGTCATAGGACCGATAGACTGACCCTCAATATTTGACTCATCTCCATTCGTCGCTTTGTCTCGATGAACCGAATCCTCCGTAACCCTCAAAACTTCTCGAAGACCCTCCTCAGCAAGTTTTCGATGATCTACCTCCTGTCGAATACCCCTTGAATCTCTATCCAGTGTCTGTGGTCTCCTGTACAGCTCAACGGCTTGAGCCTGTACATGCCACAACACAAATCTCCCCGATCCAGCTGTTGGGAACCCTTCGCAAGCATCCAATCTTTGTCCCTAAACAGATTACGACAGCCATCATCTGCCAGCCTTCCTACCGAAACCAAGTTGTGTCGCAAACTCGGTACATGTCGCACACTACTGAGGATGAGCTTCTCACCAAACTTCATCGTCAAGTACACATCATCGATGCCTACAATTGCTGTCGTCCACTTGCCGTCCATATTCACACGTCTAAACCTGCCGCTGCGGTATGACCTGAAGATTCTCCTATATGGAGTGACATGATACGACGTCCCCGTATCCATGACCCAGTCGCCATCATGACACATGCCAAAAGGTTTTTCTGTGTTGGTCGCTGCGATGATGATATCTCCAAACGCCGTGAGATCCTCCTGATCGTTCTTGCCTTTGGCCTTCTCAGATTTGAGCTTCATGCAGTTCCTCTTGATATGACCTCTTTTGCCATTGTGATAGCAGCCCTCCTTGCGGTCCATAATCGCAAGATCCCGAGTACTCTCCCGTGTCCTCGCCTGTGACTTGGGTCTTCCCTTTCAGTAGGAAGCCATCAGAGCAGACTCATGCGACGATTTGACTTGCTTGTGCTGAACCTCCTCATTCAACAAGCTACTTTTGACTACCTCCATCGTGACAACTCCATCAGGCACAAAGTTGCTCATCGACACCACCAACATCTTCAAGCTTTTCGGTAGAGAACTCAAGACCAGTAGGGCCTGAAGCTCATCATCAATGACCATCTTCATCGCAGACAGCTGATTGATGATATCCTGAACCTCGTTCAGATGTTGTGTTACTGGGCACCCTCTGTGTACTTTGAGTTGACGAGTTGGCGAATAAGAAATGTCTGTTGCCAGCCATCTTCCTTTCGTACAGCAAATACAACTTCTCCCACAATGCTTTTGCCGAACTCTCCATGGACATATGGTAAAACATCGAATCATCCAACCATTGGCGGATGATCCAACCGCCTTCCGATCCAGTCATTTTCAGTCTTCAGCAGCTTTATCCGTTGGCTTTGTGCTGTCGTTTTCTAACGGATCATACAAATCCTTGGACCCGAGTATATCCTCTATTCTTGGCTTCCAAATCGCCCAATTTCTCTTTGTGAGGGTGATCATACGAGTGTTCATATGCTCCATAGACATGGTTGCCAGAATCTTCAATGCTCTGATACCAATTATTGGGCGCATGCGGAAGCAGTTGCCAACCCACCTGATCAAAACCAATTTCCGTCTAACAGACAGAAAGCACAAGATGAAGACAAGTATATGGCGGTGACTACGTCACATGGACAAATCCCAACATTTATAACTCAGATGAAATTACAGGACTGATAGAACTCACGTTGATCCCTTTGCCCTAAAGGTTCAACCCCCTTATCACTCTCAAGAAGAAAAGTAGAAAATTACAATTGAGATCACTCACCAACCCGTAGCAATCTCCCCAATCAAAGTTGACGACTCCTCGATTAGACCTTCTTCTTCCTTCTGTCTTGGATGACGAAGTCCTAAGAGCAAAGTACGAACTTTTTCTTAGATTTTCTTGCTCCACTTTATGTTGTTTTGTGCCTCCACCCTCACCCCATATATATATGATAAGAAAATTATATTCTAGTAATAATAGGATTTTCTAAATAGGAATAAAATATGAATCCTATTATGTCTAAAATATTCCATCAACATCATATTTTAGATCATAATAGAATTTCCTAAAATAAGAATCCTATTATATCTAAAATAGCACAACACCGATTATAGGCATCCAAATCTAATCAAATCAAATTTAACTAGATTTGGATTCCAAAAATATGTTGTTACCAAATCAACATTGGACTCCAACAAACTTGTATGAAATACGGTATGACCCGAACTAGAGTTGGCCCATGAGGTACGATATTGAATTGGGCCCATATGACTTAAAAGAGAATTCTCATGTAAGGCCTAAACCAATCCCAATTATCTATACCACATAATCCCACCTACTAACCGATGTGGGACTAAATTACTAACTCCATTGTCACCCCCCATTTGAGCACTCAACCGAAAACGAGATACAATCCAACAATCTCCACCTTAGCTCGTTTCCGCTGACCGAGCAACCTAGCACACCTGGCTACCATTTGTTCGTTCCCGCTAGCCGAACACCCTTAGCACACTCCGGCCACCTTTGCTCATTTTCGCTAACCGAACAACCACTACAATTAGGGGTGAGCATTATTCGATTTTGGACCGAAAACCGAACCGAACCGAACCGAATAAGAGGTTCGGTTCGGTTTCGGTTTTGAAAATACTAAATTTTCTTATTCGGTTTCGGTTTCGGTTTTGGGTTTCGGTTTCGGTCCAAAACCGAAAACCGAATAAGAAAATTTAATTAATTTTTATATATATATATATATATATATATGTGTGTGTGTGTGTGTGTGTGTGTGTGTGTGTGTGTGTGTGTACTATATATATAAGTATTAATATATATAGGTACATACTAAATATATATAGGTATATACTAAATATGTCTATGTATATTTAGTTACTATATATATTAACAAATAAAGCTCAAAAAATTAAAAAATATGAATAAACCGAAAACCGAACCGATTTAATTCGGTTCGGTTTGATTCGGTTTTGGGCCAATTTGGTTCGGTTTCGGTTTTGCTTATTCAGTTTTGGTCCAATTCGGTTTTGGGATATTCGGTTCGGTTTAAACCGAATAAACCGAATGCTCACCCCTAACTACAATCCAACAATGGTTGCTTGCTTTCGCTATGCATCAATTGATGTTCACTCTGTTTATCTTCCACCTCTCATGCTTGATTTCAATTATGATCATCAGGAATGGATACAAAATGAAGCAAATGAGGTCTGCTGAATTTGTTTAGCAAAGATCCTTTCCAGTACTTGGCATAATCTGGCTCTCTCTCTAATAGATGATCATATTAACAGGTGGCTGACAGGACAAAACTTCTCTTCACCGAGGTATATATATAATGCTTTGCAACAAATTTCAGAGGGAAGACGCAATTTGCCGTCGCATAATGGTAACTTGAAATCCTCAGAATCAAGACAACATACACTTGAGCTTGAAAAAACGTTGCAAAAGGAGAAGTGGAATTCGAGGTGTGCTGACTTGCTTCCTTAGCCTTCTTTTATTTGATGAATACAACTCATAGTTTTACATTGAAGATAAATATCATTCTTTTGCAGGAATCTCTACAGAAGTTACTGAATAAGGAGGCAAGCAAGGGACATCCTATCATTGACATACTTGAGGTTAATAAATTAAGGAGGCAGTTTCCATTGTCGTGGAGCCATATACTGTAATCCTTTTTGTATATCAACTTGTTGAGAATGTGGAGTAATGTATGGTCTCGGATTATGAGGCGCTTTATGATATTTGTTTTGGAACACTCAAGCTGCCACTCCTACCTATAAGGCCTCGTTTGGTTCGCGGAATGGAAAGGAAAGGAAACTGATTCCTTGATATTTTCTTTCCTTTAGGAAATTATAATTCCTATAAACTTTTCTTTCTGGTGTTTGGAAAGATCGGAATTATAGCCGGAATATATCTTTAATTTCCATTATAGTGTTTGGTGTTTGTAAGGAAAGGAAACAAAATCAAGTCAATTTTTCAAAAATACCCTCGTGCTAATAAAAATAATTATTACTTAGAAATATTTTTGTCTAAAAGATATTATGGATAAAAATGGTAAATAATATTATGAACATGGATATTTTGGTCAAAACTTTTTGTAATAAATGCGGAAAAGTTGGAGGCAAAGTGATTCCTTAGATAAATGGGAGGAACCACTTTCCCCCATATTTTCCTACCTCTTGGGAATCATTTTCCCTTTCCAACAACTTTCCTTTGGCTCCCAAACATAGGAAAGGAATCACTTTCCTTTCCCAAGCTCAAATTCCGGTAACCAAACGAGGCCTAAGTTTAATGTTCTTGTATCGGTTGATATAACTTAAATTCTTCTATTTTGTTTTTGTTTGTTTGTGATATTATCCTATTTTAATAGATCATATCAACACTAATACTTTGATATTGTCATATCCAGTAAATGCAAATATAACTCATGTTCTTTTTTTCCAAAAGCTATTGGTTTGCAATTTCAAATAATCTGGGACACTTTATATTATGAAATCACTACCAAAATACAGTAAATTAGCGACGGACAATTAGCGACGAAAATTTTCAATCGGCGTTAGCGACGGCTTCGTGGCCGCTCGCCGACGGATTACCGACCACACGTCTTTACATTTTTTATTTTAATTTTATGGGGGGGGAAGGTCGCACATCCGTCGCTAGGGTGTTGGAGATATAGCGACGGATCGTTAGTCGTCGCTACGTAGTCGATTATTTGGCAGGAATTGTGTAGAGAATTGGCGGGACATTTCTGCGACTACGTAGCGACGGATATTCAGTCGGCAAGTATCAAAAATAGCGACCACCGGGCGACGGATTCTAAGACGTCGCTATTCCGTCGCTGAATATACGTTCAAGACTTAAATTAAAACGGCGGGGGAACTTTTCGCATTCCCCCCAATTTCACTCTCTCCTCTCTCTCTCTCTCTCTCTGCCGCGGCTTCGGTGATCGGCGTCCTCTCCTCTCTCTCTGCCGGAGGTAATCCTCTCTCTCTCTCTCTCTCTCTCGATCTCTCTCTCTCTCTCTATCGCGGTGTCGACGTAGGGGCAGCGGGGGCGGCTGGCTTGGGGCGGAGGCATCGGGGGCTGGGCGGCGGGCTTGGGGCGGGGGCGTCGGGGGCTGGGCGGCGGGCTTGGGACGGCGAGCTTTGGTCGGGGGCGGCGGGGGGCTTTGCTTTCCAAATTCATCTGAGTTTATATATTGGCTAAATAATGTGTTATCCATATTGGGTGTTATCCATTAGTTTGGTGGTGTTTGGATTAGTAAATGTGAATATGGATGTATATATCTATACATCTAACTGTGATATCAGTTGTGTGCTTCTATATAGATGTATCAGTTGTGTGCTTCTATATAGATGTATCAGTTGTGTGCTTCTATATAGATGTATATATCTATACATCTAACTGTGATATACATATATATGTGTGCTTTAGTGAGTGAGGAATGAAGGCAGGCCTACCATGCCTATTAGCATACAGGACGGCTTGGGGTGTAATGTGTGAGTGTAGACATGGTAGGAATTATAGGTAATTAATGCTAGTGTGACTAGACTAAGGTAGTGCTTGCTAGATAGTAAGGACACTCTAGTATCCTAACCAAGTTAATTTTAGACTAGATATTTAGGATATAGCTCCCATATCCTAGAAGTGGACTCTTGCAATTTAGAAATAGATAGATTGACTCAGTTTGATTAATTGACCTATAATGACTCTAAAACTTGATTTGCTGCTGCAAGCATACAACACCACAAAAATATTTAAGAACTCGTCAAGTTGAACCATGTATAACATGCTCGACGCTTAAGAGGAATCATTTCGACTTAGTGGACTATCGAAGAATCGGTATCGGACTATCGGTATCGGTATCGGTATCGAACTATCGGACTATCGGTATCGAACTATCGGTATCGCTAGCGGACTATCATACTATCGCACTATCGGTATCGGTATCGCACTATCGGTATTGGACTATTAGTATCGGTATCGCACTATCGGTATCGGTATCGAACTATCGATATCGGTATCGGTATCAAGCTATCGGTATCGAACTATTAGTAACAACTGTACTTAGATTTTTCTCTTCTCGAGCTAGAATACCAGCGGATCCACCAGTTACATGATTATATACTAATTCTGTTTAGTTTGTCTTACTATACAGATTTTTACATCTAATCTGTGATAGATCGTTTCGTTGATCATACATGGATGTACAAACGACAACACGAGAGCAGAATAGGTGTGAGTGACGATTTTCAGGCAGGCGTGGAAGTGTTTCTTAAGTATGCCATGAGCAAAGCTCAGTTTATGGATGGTAACAAAATCAAGTGTCCATGTCGTAATTGTCGCAATAGACGTTACGAAGAAGTGGTGAGTATAAGAGATCATTTGACCCCTAAGGGTTTCGTACGTGATTACGGCCTGTGGTCATCACAAGGTGAACTATATGCAGAAAGACAGGTTGCGAATGCTGCTACTTATGCTTTTGGTGATAATGCTGCAGCGGATTTTATCGTCGATGATGACGAATGCTCCGTTGATTATGGAAACGTGCAGAACCTTGCACGAGATATGGTGTACGACGCGGTAGGGCCTAATTTTGATCCAGAGGATCCTAATCCCGAGGTGAAGGAGTTTTATGATATATTTCAGGATGCTGAAACTTCTTTATATCCTGGTTGTGAGCCATATTCCGTACTGTCAGTGACGATGCGGTTATTGAACATAAAGTCCGATTTTAACTTGCCACAAACTTGCTATGATCGGATTACACAATTAATGAAGGAGGTGTTACCGAAGGAATCAAAAGAGCTTCCAAAAAACTTCTACAAGTCGAAGATGATGGTCCGACAACTGGGACTGGGGTACGACAAGATAGATTGTTGTCGCAACGGATGTATGTTGTACTACAAGGAGAATGAGGATGTAGAAAGTTGCAGCTTCTGTAATGCGGATCGTTACAAGCAAGTCAGGAAAAAAGGAAAGTCAACTAGAAAACGACGTCCTTACAAGTATATGCATTACTTGTCGATCACGAAGCGCTTGCAGAGGATGTATATGTCTCAGAATACAGCAGAACACATGACGTGGCACACGAAGAACGCACAAAAGACGATAGAGAATTGTTACATCCTTCGGACGGAGCGGCGTGGAAATATTTTGATTTTTGCCATCCAGATTTTGCTGCAGAGCCTAGAAATGTACGCATGGGGCTATGTTCTGATGGATTCGCCCCTTTCGGGCAGTCGGGATCTCAATACTCTTGCTGGCCGGTCATTCTGACCCCTTACAATCTGCCCCCATGGATGTGTATGAAGACTCCTTATATGTTCTTGACAGCTATCATACCGGGTCCCAAAAATCCGATGAAGAATATCGATATATATTTACAGCCGTTGGTGGATGAGCTGAAACAGCTGTGGGAGATCGGCGTCACGACCTATGATATTTCCAGGAAACAGAACTTTCAGATGAGAGCTTCACTGATGTGGACAATCAATGATTTTTCCGCATATGGTATGCTATCGGGATGGAGTACTCACGGCACCCTGTCTTGTCCGATATGCATGCAAAATAGTAAGGCGTTCCGCCTTAAGCACGGAGGAAAAACTTTTTTCTTTGATTGTCATCGTCAATTTCTGTCCGCGAGTCATCCTTGGAGAAAGAACAAGGACGCGTTCAGAGCTGGAAAACAAGAATTTTCTCATCCGCCTGCCAAATTGTCGGGATACGATATTTAGGAAGATGTAAAGGACTTGCCCACTGTAATGGAAGATCCATCGAACAATCGTGTCGATGGGTTCGGACAAACCCATAACTGGACCAAATGGAGTATCTTCTGGGACTTGCCTTATTGGAAAGATAATCTTATAAGGCATAATCTTGATGTTATGCATATCGAAAAGAATGTGTTCGATAATGTCTTCAATACCGTCATGGACATTAAAGGAAAGACGAAGGACAATCCAAAAGCAAGACAAGACATTGCCGAGATATGCAAGCGTCCTTATCTGAACTTGATACAAAGGGGAGCTGCTGGACAATTAAGTAAGCCGATAGCATAATACACATTGAGCAAGGAAGATAGATTAATAATCTGCAAGTGGATATCTACTTTAAGATTTTCCGACGGCTATGTGTCGAATTTGTCTAGATGCGTTGATATCAATGAACGCAAGCTAACGGGAATGAAGAGTCATGACTGCCACGTGTTTATGGAAAGATTACTGCCCATTGTTTTGAAAGAGTTGTTGCCTTCTGCTGTATGGGTTCCGTTGGCCGAACTATCAATATTTTTTAGGTATATTTGTTCAACTAAGTTGACTGTGGAACACATGGTTGAACTTGAGGAGAAGATTATCTTAACAATTTGCAAGTTGGAGAAAATATTTCCTCCTAGCTTCTTCGACAGCATGGAGCATCTACCGATTCATCTAGCATACGAAGCCCGTGTCGGTGCATCTGTTCATTATCGATGGATGATACCAAGAGGACCAGATCGAAAAGTCCCAATACTTGGGACAACACTCAGATACAATGGATGTTGAAGATATTGTTGAGAAAAATAGAGGGGAGGAAGAGGTTGATACACAAGACTTAGCTGTCAACCAGGGGAGAAAGAGGCGTCTTGTCCCAAATATTGAGGCAGAAGAAGAAGAAGAAGAAGAAGATAAGGATGAGGATGAGGATGAAATCGACGATGAAGATAAGGATGAGGATGAGGATGAGGATGGGGAGGATGATGATGAAGACGAGGCCGAGGATGAGAACGAAGACGATGATTAGGTTAAATATTGTTGTATATTAAAAACAATTCCAATTACGTGAATTAAGTTTGACCTCATAAAAGTAATTACGTGAATTCATGTTTTTTTCATTCGATTATTTACTTATTGCAGATGGCACTCCTAGTCTTTTTCGTCGCGGCAGCACTCGTCTCCCTACTGGTGGTATATATATTTTAGTTTAGTTTTTTATATCCATTTACACTTTTATATTGTTAATTATGTTTATGTGTTCTATTTACAGGTCATGATGGCTGGCCGTGGCCGTGGTGGTGGTGGTGGTGGTGGTGGTGGTGGTGGTGGTGGTGGTGGTGGTGCGGGTCGTGGTCGTGGTCGTAGTGGTGCTGGTGGTCGTGGTCGCATTCAAAGTTTTCGGGATGTGACCCCATCGAGCGACCCCGACCCGGAGAGTACCCCGGGCACAGACGCATCCCGCCCTCGATCGACCACTTCATCGAGGCATGAGTTCGGATCTGCTAGCGGATCCATTCCGCTATCGGAACCACCAGCTGCGGATCCACCAGGGGATGTCCCAGTTACTGCACAGTGGGCCCCGGAGTACCCCCATACTCGGTTCCATCCAGTTACTGGGGAGTACATACGCGGACCCGCGGATCCTCCGACGACACCAGAGAGGCCGAGAGGCGAGTTCCGACGAGAGTTATAGCCCGCGGGGACCTCATAAGTAAATTTAAGATAATTTATTAAATTTCTTTCATTTATTCAAGTTAATAATCCAGTCATTTCTTCTTGTCACGACCCGCACCCAGTGTGAGGGCACGAGAAGTAACGAACGCCCAGCCTACGCCGCAGTGTCGACGGTAGAACGCTGTCCAGAGTTACCATATCTAACACAATCTAACCAAGCTATGAATAGAGAGTAAATAATACGTAACTCAATCACAATACTAAGATGGAACAGGAGAATAATCTCAAGAAAGTCACTATAAAAGTATAGGTGTAAACCACCAAGAATATCTCAAGTACAACTCATAAAAGTCTCAAATAGAAAATACAAAGTAAAGTACTAAGTCTCAGCTAGACTATGGGCAAGTCCTAAGCGACTGTGGGGTCCTCCTGTGGGCCCACGTTGCCAGTGTCATTTAAGCCAATGCCAGAATAAGTAGGACAGTACTCCTCATCATCACCTGTAAAATTTTCAACATGCCCAATCAGGACGGAACGAGCACATATCTCTCACAACAGTTCATATCAGGAATGGACATATAAAGCAAGCTATAGAAAACTATACATGAATCGCTGTAAAGAGAAATCAACAGGAAAGAAGATATAACTGAGGTATAAATATGATAAATAAAGAATATAACCTTCTACGTGAAACAGAGCATGAATTGGTTATGTAAACAGCTTGGGTTGCACATGGATACAACTACAGAAAGAACATGGATAACAACTACTGGGGATAATGATCACATAACCAACTACACTCTCCCTGCCCCCAACCAATACACAAGAATCAAAACATGTTATGTTATTGCACATGGATAACAACTACTATATACATGGAGCTCATATGGTCATGAGTGTACATGAATAACATATGAGTGCACATGGATAAAAGTGAATACATGGAGTACATGATGAACATGATAAAGTACATGAAACATGACATACTCGATGTATCCGAGGGGATAACATCGCATGAAAAGATCCATAGGGTACCGATCCGTGTGAACGTCGTGTCAGCATCAAGTACACTAGTCTATAACAAGAGTATATGTCCAAAGAAGCATGAAAAGATCAGAGAATGTACTCGCCTGGCAATCCGAACTGCTGATGATGAAAAGTGACTGGACTGGAGTAATACGATCCTATTTAAAACAACCAATGTCATAATGCAGTCTAAAATATCATAAGAAAAGTCTTCAATGCAAATTCTACATGATTTGGGTCAATCTTGGTCAAAGTCAACCTTGGGTCAACTTTGGTCAACCAAACTAGTCAAACTAGGTCAATGTTGGTCCACTAGTCTATAAGTCCACTTTTTTAGGTCAATACTAGTCCTACATATCAATTACCAATGCATCCTAATACTAAAATCCTACTAACTATTTAATACACACAAAATTAGAATCTATCCTACTATTCAACAATTCCTAAACTAATCAATATGCTAACTTGGCATTGCCAAACCAATCTAAACTCTAATCTAACCACTACTTTGTTTGGTATCCCTAAAATCAAATCCTAAATTAGCTATAGGCATATCCTATACATCTTGATATATATATATCCCATACACTTGAATTTCCCATGTCTAATCCTACTAAACATATCCTATCCATCATCAACTAGTAGGTATTCTAAGGCTGGGAAATACTTGAAACTGAAAACTGAACAAGGCAAGGAACTGAGCTTCATGATACCCAAATCAATATCAACCTACACAACTAATTTCAGCTTATAGGGTTACTTGAGCATAGCCTATGCTAATACTTACACAATTCTATATAACCTTCCCCTCATGATACAACCAATATGAAATCTCCTGTATAGGTTCAGTTCAGGCCTGAAAGCTTGGTTTATATTCAGAATTCATCTTCAAAACTAATGGAAAGAATGCCAATAACTAAAGGCTGAAACCAAGTAAAAGGTAAGGAGCTGAAACAGGACAGTACAGAGATCCACTCTCTGAACAAAACTGGGATTAATCTGATAATTCGATACTCAAACAACCCCAAAGTCAAACACAATAGATTACAAACTATCCTATTATGCAACCTAACATGTAATCACCTATGTGGATTAACTAGGAACCTGAATGTTTGCTTTGACAGTAGTATACAATCGAAATTCAGAGAAATGAAAAGAAGAAACTGATTTCAGAACAATAGATTACTAAAAGGAAACCTAAACTAGCTTGATACTCAAACTAAAACCAACTCAAACTACAAACTACTGGGTACTCTCCTAGAGGGTTAATAGGATCCTGTAGGTCGATATCTACAGGGTCAATAATCGAATTAAGGGAACAAATCAACTTCTGATCAGAAAACTGAAATCACTGCTACCCAATACTTAAGGAAACCCAAATTCAACACAAATTGATTACAACCTATACTATTATGAAATCTAATAGGTAATCACACCTGGGAGGTTAATTAGGAACTGTAGGTTAGTATAATACATGAATAACCTATTGAAAACCGATCAACAGGAAGAAAAATTCTGAAACAGAGAATCAACTCTCAAGAAAACCCCGATACTCAACATCCAATCCTACTCACAACCAAGAACATCGAAAAACCTATTAATATTCAAACCTGAAGGTTGGTAACGTGTCCTGGGCCTAATCATGATGTGTTAGTGCAATCGTGTCCAACAAAATAGGACATGAAGTATCCTTGACATGAAAAACCCAAAACTGAACTAATTCTTGTGCACGCGTGTCACACAGTCTAGATCTCGACACAGAGCAAGGTAGGACACGTGGTTGCTCGTACACGTAGCCCAACTATAGGGCTACACATCCATGTGCCTGCACAGGATCCTTGCCACGTGTCCGAGTCGCACGAAGTGCGTATCGGACGCGCGTTCTTCACGCGCGCGCGACAGGCTGCGAGCGATGCCGTCTCGATTTCTCTCTCTACGCTCCACAAAATCCTACGAAACTTTATGAGTGTGCTGTCAGTCATGGAGCCTAGCTACCTACCAAAAATTTCGGGTTGAATCGCCGTGTCCAAAGAGAAAGGACACAGCAGTAGCAGGACACGCGCGCGGTCCTCGTGCTGCGCGTGCGTGTCCTGTTTCGGACACGAAAACGTGTCGATTCAACCAAGAACCTAGGGCTTAGGAATACTGACCTATAGGGCTACAAATTTGTGAAATTAGATTACAAAATAAACATGTTCGAAATCTAATAGGAATTTCATCGAACACCTATAACCCTAATCCGATACGTGTCCGATACCCTATCAAACGGACACGAAACTTAACCAAACTTCATGGGTAGTTCTAGGGTACCTAGATGCATGATAATATGAAGAAAAATCAGAAGAAACTATGGTGTTTGGGTGTTTACCTATTGAGAGTTGAAGTATCAAAGAAACTGACTCATCGATCGATGAGACGACCAGTTTCCACCGAGCAAACGCCTCCAACTTCTTGCTAACAATGCTCCAGCAAATTCTCCTCCTTCCCACGATCACAACGCACTTCATTTGGGGTGAAACGGAGGTCGGATGAAAAAGTTAGGGTTTTGGAGAGCTGGAAACTAGGGTTTTGTGAAGGGGTGTCTATTCCAATGCAATGCTTATATAGGGGATGGGAGCTTCCTGTTTTGGCCGACCATAGGAGTCCTAATAGGGTCAAGGATGGTTCATGGGTCCCACTCCTCTATTTAAGTTGAGTTTAAGCTCAATTAACAAAAGGCTACAAAGGCCAATTAATTAATTAGCCTAAAAATAGCCAAATGGCTTCTAAATTAAACCAAAACCTAAAAAAAAAATCTAATTAGCTAGATACTCATCATAGGTCATAGTTAGTCTCTAATGTGGATTTCTAAAGTTAGACCAAAGGCTAAATCAATCACAAGCCAATAATATCTAGAAAATCACAAAAATGACTAAAATGACTAAAATACCCTTATTTCAAAAAGTGGGTGTTACAAGTCTACCCTCCTTAAAATAATTTCGTCCTCAAAATTAAAATGATCCTACTCTTCCTAGGTCAAAACCCCAACAATCATGGTCTCAAGAAAACTTATCTAAATCATGCAGTTGAAAAGAAATCATACAGGGTTACGGCATGCAATCAGTCTGGAGTCTCGTCTAGCTACTAAAGTCATACTAGATCAAAAGTAGTCATAAGGTATCAAACATACAAATATTATGGTAGGGTACAATAATCATCAAGATAGGATAAGGTATGGGTCAAGAACTCACCTCTACTAGGTCTGGTAGCTGGAACTCTCTCTCCTAGAGGTAGGCCTCGTCTAGGGGCAAATGTAGTAGGACAGTCTCGTATCTTGTGCGCAGCTGACCCACAAAATAGGCACAATCCTAGTCTCTTCCTACAGTCCTTCCATTCGTGCCCAAGCTTCTTACAGAAGGCACAGGTAGGCACTCGCTCAGCTGGTCTCTGCTGAGCAGGAATCTGAACTGGATAGGCTGGTCTAGGCTGAAAGCCTGGGTACTCCTGAGGCTCTGGGTATAAACTGCTCCTTGCTCTCTTGGGACTAGGCTCCTCCCTCGAATGCATGTAATCCTGCAACAGTTGGATACTGAGACTCTGCTCTCTCATAAGCTCAGCCTGAAGTCTCTGTACCTCCCGCAAATCCTGAAGAAATCTGTGAATATGAGCTTCAACAGGAATGACATGGGGTACCGCTCCAGGAGGCAAAGGAAGGCCCTCAGTCTCCGGCTGAACTGTAGTCCCCTCCTGAAGGACTGGAGATGGAGGGAAGTTCTTCGGTGAGGCTGCTAATACCTTCTGAGCAATAGAAGGGGAAGTTACAATCTCGGTCTCATCCGAAATTGCGGCTGTGCACTGGGGACAAATTCTGGTCATGGGTGCCATTCTGGAAAAGATAAGGATAAATAATAAATCATTGGGCTGTAAGACAGTATATCATCCTATATAAATACTGGTGATTATAAAAACAACTGAAATTAACCATAAATCATTAATATTCTAAAGGTGATCAAGAATCGAAAGTTTAAAGCACGACTGTCAATAACACTGAAATCCAAGCACACTATATATACATATATCTATAGATATTTTAGTCTCGATATGATCTAAGTTGATCAAATCCAGGATGAATCGAGGTTTGGTCAAGATGGAGAACGAGGTCATTGAAGTCTAGGCACGAGTATCCAAGATTTGAAATCCATGTCACAATTGAATTAATTCAATTGAATAAGGTTCCAAACATTGGACGATAAGGGAATGACCAAGTCAACTGGTCGCGATCGTGGGTTTAGAATTCAACACTATTGAAATCCTAAAGGATACTGTGAGGATATAGAATTAAGTCACTATCCTCCTTCTGATAAGGAAGCTAAATGTGATACTCTGTGTTGACCTATTAAGTAGAGTGCCTTGCCTTTCTGAAATATGTGAAAGACAATAACAAAAGAGTTCAAAGACGATACTATTGAGTACAATACGTGGTTCATAGACGACGAAAATAGTTCAAGGAGAATTGCCAAACTGTCGTGGCTGAGACAGATGCTCTAGAGTCTCATCCACGTAGAGTAATATATGAAAGCGAACCAAGTGCACTAGGTTGATCAGACCATCATACACCGGTTCTGATTAGACAATATGTTAGTGGGTCGCGACCCAATAAAATATGTCATGATCAAGCTCAAAAAAGGATAAGCTTGCAAAACTAAGGCTAAGTTAGCAACATAAGGTAGTCAAGTATAAGTAAGGGAGGTAATGATGAAGAAGAAAAGAAACAGTCCAAGATCCTTAACTAAGCTGGTCAAGCGATCAAGATAAGGTGCAATGTTAAGCATTTAAAGAACAAGAAGAACTCCATCCCATGTCGGGTCGAAAGAATTGAGTCATGGTTGAATCTCGAATTTAAGTCAGAAAGTAATCTAGTATCATGGTGGGGGTACATGAATAAAGAAAATCAAGTTGAAGCATGAAATAAATTTAATTAAGAATCCAGTGAAATAATCTAGGGACACAATACTAAAGGCGAATACTGTTAAGGAATGATCAAATACAAATGGTTAGAAGTCATAATGAAAGATCTAGATTTGAGAGAAGGTTGAGTAGGTCAAGATTTGAGATACAGTCCTATAGTTTGGCAGACGACTAACAACACTGGTGTATATACTATAGTCACGAGTGATATGGCAATTAGTGTGGAACAGTTCTATCTCATTAAGGTTACCTTGGTGGCCTACCTTTACATTCCTTTAAAAAGAAATTCCAAAAAATAACTACCTCAATTTGTATTCACTCTAAGCCTTCCAATCTAACCACGACTAACATTTAAATCCTTTTCATAAATCTCATAATAACTTTTATCTCGTTACTACTAACCTTTCCTAATTTTTCGTTTCAATCCTACTTTAAACTCCAGAGTTGATAAATCATGAATCCATAAAATTCTATATCACTTCCTAAAATAAAAAAACTCCCCAATTTGTCTCAATAATACTCAAGATAGACACTCAGCTTATCACGGCAATCTAGCATTTACAGCTTAATATTTTAACGCGCTTATCAACCATAATTTCTCCTTCTAAGTCATTGAAACATAATCACTACTTCTTAAACCAAAATCCAAATAGATTTTTAAATCTTCAATCAATTGACACGATTCCGAATTTGAGTTTTTTTTTTCTTCCAAAACAATTGTTTTCATATCTTCCCAATCTTTTAAACCAAAAATTTTAATATCATTACTCCCACTTAAATTGAAATCCATAAACATATACATCGCAACTTGTACGACTCCATTTAATAGTTCATAATGCCACTCCCCCCTTTTTTGATCATTCAAACCAATCTATATACTTTCAAGGATGTATAATCATAATCCAATAATTCATGAATCACATCAATTCCTGAAATCAATTTATTTAGATTCTAACTAATTTCCTCCAGTATCAAGATATAATTTTATAATCCTCTGGTGATTACTACTTAGAATCTTCAAGATAAATTTCCTTGGTAATATCCCAACTTACAAACTACTAATCATTAAAGCATCTTTTTAGAAAAATGCCCTTATAACTTAATCAAAATCTCCGTGTATCCCAATTCCTTAATGTAATTCTCCTAGCCATGCGTTTGACCAATGAGTATATAGCAGTGTAGCCATCTTCCTAACCATTATTAAACACAAGGAAGTAAGGGTATTGGTGAAAAGAGTTCAAACAAGATGCAAGAATCGAGGGAGGAAGGTGGACAAAAGTAAGGGAAAAGGAATTTAAATCGAAGCTCAAAATGAGATTCTCAAGGGTCGTTCCAGGAATCTCTCAGGAATTCCTAATAGTGATTGAGTACTTTAACTTATTCCTATATCCTACTTGCAGGTGTAATGATACTCTAGTTCGAGTACCACTACTAATCATACTAGTTGTGATTGAGACCTGCATGGGCCACCACTAAAAACGTGTCACGACCCGCACCCAGTATGAGGGCACGAGAAGTAACGAACGCCCAGCCTACGCCGCAGTGTCGGGTAGAACGCTGTCCAGAGTTACCATATCTAACACAATCTAACCAAGCTATGAATAGAGAGTAAATAATACGTAACTCAATCATAATACTAAGATGGAACAGGAGAATAATCTCAAGAAAGTCACTATAAAAGTATAGGTGTAAACCACCAAGAATATCTCAAGTACAACTCATAAAAGTCTCAAATAGAAAATACAAAGTAAAGTACTAAGTCTCAGCTAGACTATGGGCAAGTCCTCAGCGACTGTGGGGTCCTCCTGTGGGCCCACGTCGCCAGTGTCATTTAAGCCAATGCCAGAATAAGTAGGACAGTACTCCTCATCATCACCTGTAAAATTTTCAACATGCCCAATCAGGACGGAACGAGCACATATCTCTCACAACAGTTCATATCAGGTATGGACATATAAAGCAAGCTATAAAAAACTATACATGAATCGCTGTAAAGAGAAATCAACAGGAAAGAAGATATAACTGAGGTATAAATATGGTAAATAAAGAATATAACCTTCTACGTGAAACAGAGCATGAATTGGTTATGTAAACAGCTTGGGTTGCACATGGATACAACTACGGAAAGAACATGGATAACAACTACTGGGGATAATGATCACATAACCAACTACACTCTCCCTGCCCCCAACCAATATACAAGGATCAAAGCATGTTATGTTATTGTACATGGATAACAACTACTGTATACATGGAGCTCATATGGTCATGAGTGTACATGAATAACATATGAGTGCACATGGATAAAAGTGAATACATGGAGTACATGATGAACATGATAAAGTACATGAAACATGACATACTCGATGTATCCGAGGGGATAACATCGCATGAAAAGATCCATAGGGTACCGATCCGTGTGAACGTCGTGTCAGCATCAAGTACACTAGTCTATAACAAGAGTATATGTCCAAAGAAGCATGAAAAGATCAGAGAATGTACTCGCCTGGCAATCCGAACTGCTGATGATGAAAAGTGACTGGACTGGAGTAATACAATCCTATTTAAAACAACCAATGTTATAATACAGTCTAAAATATCATAAGAAAAGTCTTCAATGCAAATTCTACATGATTTGGGTCAATCTAGGTCAAAGTCAACCTTGGGTCAACTTTGGTCAACCAAACTAGTCAAACTAGGTCAATGTTGGTCCACTAGTCTATAAGTCCACTTTTTTAGGTCAATACTAGTCCTACATATCAATTACCAATGCATCCTAATACCAAAATCCTACTAACTATTTAATACACACAAAATTAGAATCTATCCTACTATTCAACAATTCCTAAACTAATCAATCGGCTAACTTGGCATTGCCAAACCAATCTAAACTCTAATCTAACCACTACTTTGTTTGGTATCCCTAAAATCAAATCCTAAATTAGCTATAGGCATATCCTATACATCTTGATATATATATATATCCCATACACTTGAATTTCCCATGTCTAATCCTACTAAACATATCCTATCCATCATCAACTAGTAGGTATTCTAAGGCTGGGAAATACTTGAAACTGAAAACTGAACAAGGCAAGGAACTGAGCTTCATGATACCCAAATCAATATCAACCTACACAACTAATTTCAGCTTATAGGGTTACTTGAGCATAGCCTATGCTAATACTTACACAATTCCATGTAACCTTCCCCTCATGATACAACCAATATGAAATCTCCTGTATAGGTTCAGTTCAGGCCTGAAAGCTTGGTTTATATTCAGAATTCATCTTCAAAACTAATGGAAAGAATGCCAATAACTGAAGGCTGAAACCAAGTAAAAGGTAAGGAGCTGAAACAGGACAGTACAGAGATCCACTCTCTGAACAAAACTGGGATTAATCTGATAATTCGATACTCAAACAACCCCAAAGTCAAACACAATAGATTACAAACTATCCTATTATGCAACCTAACATGTAATCACCTATGTGGATTAACTAGGAACCTGAATGTTTGCTTTGACAGTAGTATACAATCGAAATTCAGAGAAATGAAAAGAAGAAACTGATTTCAGAACAATAGATTACTAAAAGGAAACCTAAACTAGCTTGATACTCAAACTAAAACCAACTCAAACTACAAACTACTGGGTACTCTCCTAGAGGGTTAATAGGATCCTGTAGGTCGATATCTACAGGGTCAATAATCGAATTAAGGGAACAAATCAACTTCTGATCAGAAAACTGAAATCACTGCTACCCAATACTTAAGGAAACCCAAATTCAACACAAATTGATTACAACCTATACTATTATGAAATCTAATAGGTAATCACACCTGGGAGGTTAATTAGGAACTGTAGGTTAGTATAATACATGAATAACCTACTGAAAACCGATCAACAGGAAGAAAAATTCTGAAACAGAGAATCAACTCTCAAGAAAACCCCGATACTCAACATCCAATCCTACTGACAACCAAGAACATCGAAAAACCTATTAATATTCAAACCTAAAGGTTGGTAACGTGTCCTGGGCCTAATCATGATGTGTTAGTGCAATCGTGTCCAATAAAATAGGACACGAAGTGTCCTGGACATGAAAAACCCAAAACTGAACTAATTCTCGTGCACGTGTGTCACACAGTCTAGGTCTCGACACAGAGCAAGGTAGGACACGTGGTTGCTCGTACACGTAGCCCAACTATAGGGCTACACATCCACGTGCCTGCACAGGATCCTTGCCACGTGTCCGAGTCGCACGAAGTGCGTATCGGACGCGCGTTCTTCACGCACGCGCGACTGGCCGCGAGCGATGCCGTCTCGATTTCTCTCTCTACGCTCCACGAAATCCTACGAAACTTTACGAGTGTGCTATCAGTCGTGGAGCCTAGCTACCTATCAAAAATCTTGGGTTGAATCGCCGTGTCCAAAGAGAAAGGACACAGCAGTAGCAGGACACGCGCGCGGTCCTCGTGCTGTGCGTGCGTGTCCTATTTCGGATACGAAAATGTGTCGATTCAACCAAGAACCTAGGGCTTAGGAATCCTGACCTATACAAATTCGTGAAATTAGATTACAAAATAAACATGTTCGAAATCTAATAGGAATTTCATCGAACACCTATAACCCTAATCCGATACGTGTCCGATACCCTATCAAACGGACACGAAACTTAACCAAACTTCATGGGTAGTTCTAGGGTACCTAGATGCATGCTAATATGAAGAAAAATCAGAAGAAACTATGGTGTTTGGGTGTTTACCTATTGAGAGTTGAAGTATCAAAGAAACTGACTCCTCGATCGATGAGATGACCAGTTTCCACCGAGCAAACGCCTCCAACTTCTTGCTAACAATGCTCCAGCAAATTCGCCTCCTTCCCACGATCACAACGCACTTCGTTTGGGGTGAAACGGAGGTCGGATGAAAAAGTTAGGGTTTTGGAGAGCTGGAAACTAGGGTTTTGTGAAGGGGTGTTTATTCCAATGCAATGCTTATATAGGGGATGGGGGCTTCCTGTTTTGGCCGGCCATAGGAGTCCTAATTGGGTCAAGGATGGTTCATGGGTCCTACTCCTCTATTTAAGTTGAGTTTAAGCTCAATTAACAAAAGGCTACAAAGGCCAATTAATTAATTAGCCTAAAAATAGCCAAATAGCTTCTAAATTAAACCAAAACCTAAAAAAAAATCTAATTAGCTAGATACTCATCATAGGTCATGGTTAGTCTCTAATGTGGATTTCTAAAGTTAGACCAAAGGCTAAATCAATCACAAGCCAATAATATCTAGAAAATCACAAAAATGACTAAAATGGCTAAAATGACTAAAATACCCTTATTTCAAAAAGTGGGTGTTACACTTCTTTGTAGGTTTTTTCGTTTAATGTTGGCAGGGCTCTTGGAGAAATTATCAGGGCTAACTTCCACGGTCCCTACCTCAACTTTTTGTCAGTGCCCCTAAACGTGAAGTACGTCTGGCTCGACGAGTTGAGGGTATATATCTATATCTTCTGGTTAATTATTAGTTACTCTTTAATCAACCATTTTTTAAATTATGTGATAATTGAATTTTTATGTTAGACGACGTACTGGTGGCCCCCCCCATCGCAAGGACGCGATCCGCAGGACCTACAGAAGCGCTGCCTCGAAGAAGATACGGGATATGATTCATGACCTGAAAATGGGGCATACGAGGCCGAATTGGATCCGGCAGGAGTATTATGAGGACCTCTTAGGTATGATGGATACCCTTGCGTATAAGGAGAAATCGGAGAAGGCGAAGGCGAACCGACAGGCCGCAGGCCTTCATACGGGGGGATCAAGGCCCCACGCAGCGACTCTTGCAGATCTGGTGAGCTACCGTAAATTTATTTCACTATCGAATTAGGTATTATTAATTAAAGGAGTTAATTGGGTTCTACAGAAATTTCGTATGGAGGTCCAACAGGCGGTGAAGGAGGGAAGGGCGCCAGAATTGGTCACCATGCACGACGTGTTACAGTATACGCACAAAAGACGGAAGGACGGGAGCTTCGTCCACGAGAGGGCCAAGGAGACTGATGTAAGTACTTATGTTTATGAGATTTACGTTAGAATTAAAAGTATTCGGACTATAACTTAGGTAAACTTAGGATTCACACTTAACTTAGTGAAACATAGGATTTAGATTACAACTTAGGTAAATCTTATAATATAAACACATTCATTTGATAGGCTGCGTATCGTGAGGCCCTTAGTCGGGCTCAGTTAACTAACACCGAGGATGTCGGTGAAACGACGCCCGCCCGGACGTCCTCTTCTTTGGCCGCTCGCAACGACTTGTTCGTAGATACCGTCGGCGACTTCAAGAAAAGGCTCATGTACGGACTCGGCTCCCTAGGGCCGTTGCACATGGCGACGCAGAGATTTCCATCGATACCGCCTCCTCTCGTGGCCCCGGAAGACGATGATGTTAGGTCGTAGCTTACGCAGCTGCACGAGGCGGTGTCGTCCTTGTGGGAGCAATTTGCCACGTACTTTTTGCCTCCGTCTGCTGATGGTGTTGGTCCATCTTCTACTGGTCCGTCGACTGCTGGTGTCGGTCCTTCTTCCATGGGTTATCTTTCTTTCAACCCTGATGCCCCTGTGGTACCGCCTACGACTGTGACGTCACTCCTGGATCTCATGTCGCCAGAGCAGCTACGCCAACTTCCGAGCAGTGTCTACAACGGCTTGCCGCCGTATCTAGTGGAGGAGTATATTCGTCGGTCGCAGCTGGGATTACCACCACCGGACAATCGACCTCCTCCTTCTTCTTAAAATATTATATTAAAAAAATTTGGAATATTTGTGAGAGCTTTGGATTAATTGTGCTATAATCGGATTATAGCACCGGATATTATGTTACTCTTCAGGATTATTGATGTTTATTTTTTATTAATTTGGTTTGGTCTGTGATTCTTAGATAATTGGTGTGCATTAAATTCGTATGTGCATATTTGGTCTATGTGATTCTTGGATAATTAGTGTACATTATATATTTTGTCTATGTGATTGTTGGATAATTGGTGTGCATTATATATTGGTTTGGTTTATGCATATTTTTGTGAACAGGAAAAGTGCTGCAATTTTTTTCCAAAAAATCTCAGTTAGCGACGGACCAGCGACTGGTTAGCGACGAATATTCCCAGTTTCCGACTGATTTTCGACGGATGAGCCGTCGCTAATTGGAGATTTGAAACTGTTTTCAGGTAGCGACGGGTGATCGATGGAATATCCGTCGGCAAGGTTCTGGTGGTATATCGTTCGACGGAATAGCGACGGAATATCCGTCACCAGGGCGACTGATAATCAGCACTAATCAGTCGCTCTAGCGACGGCGTAGCGACGGACAATCCGTCGACAAGGTTCTGGAAATGCTTGACATTTCCAGAACCATGGCGACGGATAATCAGCCACTAATCAGTCGCTCTGTCGACGGCGTAGCGACGGATTAGCGACGACTATTCCGTCGCCATGGTGCTGGAAATGCCAAGCATTTCCAGAACCTGATCAACGGATTTTCCGTCAGCAAACCGTCGCTAATCCGTCCTTTGTTATCGACGGCGATCGACGGATTAGCGACGGAACGATACACTCTGATACGCTATTACGACGGTTTACCGACGGAACTTTACGTCGCTATTGTCTAAACAGTTCAGTATTTAATACTTGAAATGGACGACAGTCCGTCGGAAAGTAGTCGCTAATGCTTCGTATTGTGAAGTCGAAATGCTGTCGCTAGTCCGTCGCTTGACGACTACGTAGCGACGGACCGTTATTAGCGACGAGCTGATTGCCGACGGATTTTTTTGGCCAAAACCCGTCAGTGATCGGTCGCTAATAGAAATTCTCGTCGGACTGGCGACGAATCTGGCCGTCGCTAAATCGACAAATTTTGGTAGTGAATTGCCAGGTTTTTTAATTCATAGCATAAGTGGTTGTGCTGTAACGTATTTTCTATATATTATTTGAAGCTATAGGATTGTAATTTCAAAAATAACATGGGCAATTAAACAAAAGATGCCAATAGTATTGTTCAAATAGGAACGCCTTTATATTGTTCCAACAATGGAACACTTTCTAGCCATTATATTAAAGTGGTATGAAAATTAATTTGACACACTATTTTTGGAACGCTTTATTGGTGTTCCAATATTGGAACACATTTAAACCGTTCTAATACACGTTTCTTGGAACATTTTTTTTTTCGTTCCAAGAAATTTGGCAGCCCAAAAATAGGTACGGAATAAAGGCGTTCGAAAATATTTTGGAACACAATTTCTCCGTTCCAAAAAGATATTTTTGGTGTTGTGAACCTTAGCACACTTCGGCTACCTTTGCTCGTTCTCGCCAGCTGAGCACATAAGAGATCCAACATATTGTCATCTCGATCCGTTCGACCACAGAACCAAGCCTGACACGTTCATCCATACCACAATTGTGTGCCAAACACAAAGCCTTGCTCCACCTTGGGCTTGTCAAACCCACCTTTAAAGCTAATTCTTGTAGTTGATGCTCCTACTCCACCTTGAGAAGAGTTCGTATAATCAAATTATACACATGAACGTTCAACACCATCTATCTCGAACCAATTAGAGCCGCCCAAACTAGCCCCATAATCATGGGCTCTGATACCACTTGTATGGAGCGTGGTGTGACCCGAACTTGAGTTGGCCCATGAGGTACGATATCGAATTAGGCCCATATGCATTAAAAGAGAATTCTCATGTAAGACATGAACCAATCCCAATTATCTACATCACATGATCACACCTCTTAACCGATGTGAGACTAAATTACCAACTCCATTGTCACCCCCCCCCCCCCCCCATTTGAGCGCTCAACTAGAAACGAGATACAATCTAACACATTTGTTGCTCTTGCTGATCAGGTTGAAGCTTCTTATGCAAGTTCATAGATTTTACTTCATGTTCTTGCTCTTTTATATATATATATATATATATATATATATATATATATATATATATATATATATATATATATATATATAAAATGAAGTCTGTTGTACAACTGTAGAACTAGTGCCGAATTTTAGATTTCTAAGATCTGAGACGAACTTTAAAAGTAGTGCTCTTAAAGTTTAATGTTCATATAATTTATTTTTTCATCGCCGATGATACGATACAAGATCTTTCTTTCTTTCATATCATTTTATTACAAATAATACAAGATCTTAACAACAATTCTTTCAATTATACTAATAGTCTATAACTCAAGCATGTAATTCTTCTTTTTTGACAACATACGATAATGAGTCTATGGAATCATTCTACATTTCTTTAGCAAGTAGAGCATCAGTTCTTCCATTTCTATTTACGGTCCAACTAAAGCATGCAATCAATCATTATCTTTCTTTAACAAACATAACAATAGTTCTTTCAATTATACTCACATTCTATAGCACAAGCATTCATTTCTTTCGTTAAGGACATACATATTTCATGTACTTATTATTATAGTGATTACGAACTCTGATCTTAGTAGCAAAGCATATATTTATTCCATGTGAGTTCATTATTAATCGTGAAAGAATCAGAAAATGAAGTCTTGTCCACTCAGCTATGATGAAACGTCTTCCTATCCCAACAAGAGAGCTCTAACTGAAAGATTTTCTCTTAGTTGAGCCAACAAACCGACATTAATATTAATATAATACCACCACTAGGAGCTGGACATTACACATGTGACGTATACCTAGGGATGGGCGTTTGGTTTATTCAATTTCAAACCGAAATTGTCAAAACTGAATAAAACGTACCTATAAAAATCCAAAATCGAACCAAAATTAGCCATAATTGAAACTGAACCGAATGGGTAATCAATTTTGTTTCTTACGTTTATTATTGGACTATTTTTATTATTTAATGGATTTAAAATTGTGGTTAAATTATATTAAAAATATAATTTTTTATATATAATGTATTTCAAAGTTGGACTAGTAGTTAAATTACCTTGGACTTTAAAACACATATAAAATTGTTGTTTTAAAATATACACATTTTTAATCATAAAAAATATATATAATTCAGGTTGTTTAATAATTGTTGTAAGTTTCATTCGTTTTGGATAGAAATCGAAACAGAAATCAAAACCAAAATGAATATATTTCAAATAACTTCAAAACTAAAATCGAAATGATTTTTTCAAACCGAACTGAACTCTTATTCAATTTGGTTAGATTTTTCGTCTAAAATGCACGCGTCTAGAAAACCAGAGAGCAGATTTGTTGTCCACAAATTTCATGTCCCAAACATGTCCCGTATTCTATAAAATATGTATTCCATCAAATTAAATAACACAAAATCTATGAAACACACATATTTATTGAAGGGGAGATATATATGTAAAACCCATAAAATTGGAGATTAATAATAAATGGGATTTTACAATTTTTAATTGTTTTCTAGTAAGTAAAATAGTTATTATTATTATTATTATTATTATTATTATTATTATTATTATTATTATTATTATTATTATATATTTAGTCGGTTAAATAGGAAAACCAATTTTATTTGTAAAGATTAATTAAATCATAGTCATTGCAATTGTTAATTTAATGGTTGATTTTTAGCTAGTTTAGTTCAGGCCTATTAACTAAGCCTGCGGTTCCTAGCCTATAACTTAAACCCTCTAACCCGAAACCCATTAACCTAAACCCATTTATCCGTTCAAACCCACTCCCCCTAGTCACTCGTCAGATCCGCACCCCTCGCCCACGTAGCCATCTCCCTCTTCTTCACGTACAATTCTTCAGAAAACCTCCCTTCCTCTACAGAAACCTCAGAGCCTTCATATTTCTCCACCTTCACAAACCCTTCCTATCTCCACCCACACTCCACATCTCCTAAATTCGATCGCACCACGACGCTTGCCGCAACGCCCTGCCGATTTAAACACCTCTTTTGAGGTGTTTTCGACGTAACCCGAGCGACCCCCGATAGGCCGATCGCCGCCCGACCGACCAACTGACCGACCGACCGTCCGCGCCCCTGTACGCGTCCCCCGTGGCCAGCCGGACCGCTTCTGTCGCGCCAACAGCCAGCCCAGCGCGCTCCTGTCGTGTGCCATCGGCCAGCAGCCATGCCCTCGCGTGCCAGCGCGTCCCGCGCATGCTCCCACCGCGCGCCAGCCGGTCGTATCCCCGCGCGCCCGTTCAACCCCCGCCCGTACGCCAACGTCGATCCCGCTCGCGTGCCTGCGCTCGTGCTTCCGTCGTTCCATCGTCTTGTGCGACTCCGAGGCCGAAGCCACCATTCGGTTCTCCTGCATCAGATTTCTGGTAGGTTCCGTAGACTTTCTGTGTTATTTCCAGTAGAGAAAAAATCTTAATCCTGTCCGACAAAAATTGACAGAATAAAGCTATGTCAATCTTGGGATAATTAGTTTCCCAATTATTTTAATTATTTGATAAGTTAATGTGATTAGTTAAATAGTTGGTAAATAACGGTTAGATTCCATCGTAGAAATTGTTGGATTAAACATATAATTTTATTACAATAAAATGTTCTATGTAAATAATTATTTAGTAATTAATATTACTACTATCTTATTAGAATATAATTTTAAATAATATTTAATTACTATTTTTAGTAAATATTCTAAAATAAATAAAATGATTGTTAAAATAAGGGATTATCGTATTAATCATGGCATTTTAGGGTTAAAGGTTTTTACTAAATATGTTGCGTTTATTTCACGTAAATAAAACGCTAACTAGTTTCAAAATTATTTCCATTACAAAAAAGTGTATTTTGAATATAAGAAATTAATTAAAATATTAGTTCTATTTTTATAAGTAAAAATCTGTTTATTATTTATTTTAGACAAAATATAGTAATTCTCACGTTATTATAATAAATAATTTTTTTTTAAAGATCGTTTTATCCACTAGTTGCTAATTACGTGTATTACGTTAAAAGATAAAAGAATATTTTTGGATAAATTATTTTTATAGTCACAAATAAAAACTAATTTGTCACGATCTTATTAATAATTAAATTAATGATAATTCCATTTAAGGAAATAATAAGTTTTATTATTTTATTATTAAAAACATTTTTTTTTATTTGTCACTTAGAGTTTTTCTAAAATATTTTTATAATTAAGCAACTACCTTATTATAATTATTAGTGAATTTAGAGTCTAGATTATTATTTTATTATTAATAAGTTAATTAATTAGAATTGCAGCAAACCTTAGATTGGTAACTAAGACATGTTTCACTAATGTAGGGTTTAGTTTCGGACATTAGCTTGAGTATTTTCTTGTCGTCACCTACAGCACCAGAAAATCAAGGCAAGTTTCATGTTATTTAAATTCGTATTTTAGTTGATAATTAAATGCATTGTATCATTAGGATTATATACTGTATCAATACTTGACTCACGGGATCCCTCTCAGACCCAAATTGATTGCTTGATTGACTTATTGACTCGGGAATTGGGGAGTAGTGTAGCGTTTGTGACCAAAGCCATGTTACTAATATTGACTCTCTCCCGCTAAGCCCGATTGCACAGGGGGTTGAGCCGTACCGTATGCTACCATTAGGCCCAATGCTAGTATACATATTGACCCTTCCAGCCGGTCACAGATTGCTACACACTCAAATCAATATTGAATCATTATAGATTGTATCATTATTGCTCTTGAGATTTTACTGCTTCTTTAACTCATTGTTATTATTTAGAAAATATAATAATGCTTAAAAACTGCTCCTTGTATCTTCAATTATTTATTAGAATACTGGAAATGGATATATGTTTCTTACTCATCTCCTAACGGGAGACCAACATTTTAGGTGACTACGATGTCACGCCCCAGAACCAGAATACTGGAGAGCGGGGGCAGACACAGCCAGCTACGTATATAGAAGTGTATTCCACCTCCATATACGGTTCCGGCTGTCTAGATGTATGAGGGTTTATCTACAAGCCAACGATGTCTTACGGTTAAGAACAAGCCTAGTGTCTCAATCTCAAGCAAGTAATGATAGTTACAAGATGTTAGACCATCAGATATTCAATAGTAAGGCGTCCCATACATTTTATATACAGATAATCATGAAGCTAATCGTACAAAATGCGAGGACTAGCAAGAGTTTCAGTCATACATGATCAACCCTAGGATTTGTTAATCATGTTACAGCCCGTAGGCAGACAAAAAATATAAGTATTCAATACGAGCTAACACTTGCTCGGCGGCTAAACGCCTCAAAAGAATAATTTACACTAGAGTGGGAGAGCAAAATAAAACCCACTCATTGCCAGGGTTTTTTCTAGTGGTCACCATCTGGCTGGAATGCAGGTAGAACCTCGGGTGCTGCTCCGAAATTTGGCCATACAAAACCAGCTGGGTCAGACTCCAGAAAGAGCGAGTGCCACAAAGGAAGCTTCACTTAAGAACTAAAACCAGCATATTAGCACATAAAATCATAGATGAAATAACATGAGACATGAGTTAGAGAAAACATGATGATAAACGATAAGATAACTAAAGGACTATTCCGGTAACCAGGTTACAACTCGTAAACCAAACAAGGACCGGGGTTGTAATCCTTCGCCTGAAAAGAACTTAGTCTCTACCCAATTATCGATAAGTAAGGTATACACAAGCATGTCCAGAGATAGTCATGTACTGGGTCTAGACAAGATAGGACCCCATCCAATCATTTACGGCCATGCAAGAGTACGGCCTGATAGTTAACTAGCTAGGGTTATCACAGGCCTAGTTACTAGCAAGATGCAATAAGATATTCCTATGGCCACAAGCCCTGCAGACCATCCAGGTTATCCAGATGCAAGGTTCATGTTAAGAGTTGTCTTGACTTGTTAGGTGACTTGGATGCAACACATGACAGTGTGCATAGTAATCGTTTAATGTAGTGCCCCACATAACAGTGAGCTAGAAATATGCCCTACTCGTCGGCAGGCTACAAGTCCATCTGGAAAGCGCCCAGATAACGGGATTGCTTGTAGCCGAAATATCTCTCTATATGAACTACTTGATCAATCTAGTCATTAACCTAGTCAGATTCAGCATGAATCCCTGATCGTGGTAACCAGGGATACAAGTCCTAGACATGATGCGAAACAAGACTGGTAGCTTATACAAGCACATTCAATACAATCACCCACGGTGTCATTAGAGTTACTAGCATGTCCAGTTAGCTGTCGCAACAGCGTTCATGAGTTACATGTCAAGGTTACTTGTCAGGGGTGCACCACAATGGGTCACCATCATGTCATGTTACTTGTCATGTTCTTGTCAAGAGTGTGCCACAACGGGCCACTGTCATACTTCATTACTTGTACTGGTTACTTATTAGGGGTGCGCCACGACGGGCCGCCATCATGGTTCATTACACGTCATTCATCATTTCGTGTTCATATATCATGGTTGTGATCATATAGCATATCATTGCACAAGCTAACTTGTAAGTAAGGAAGAGACATAATCCTGAGTGCACCCTAACGGGCCACCATTTAAGAAAAAAAGTATGGCATAGAGCATGTAGTATAATAAGGCTGAAAAGAACATGGCACTTATAAAGAATCCGAAAGAATAGCATATCAAAAGAAACAAATATTGCTTAGCATAAAACAATGATCAATCCGTGCTAGTGTGCCATACATGAAAAATCGTGCCATGCTATACTATGCCAAGCCATGCCTTGCCATGACATGACATTTCATGCCATGCCAAGTCGTGTCGTGTCAAGTTGTGCCGCGAAAGTCGTACCGCGAAAGTCGCATCACGAAAGTCACATCGTAACTAGTCGTACCAAATCGTGCTAAGTCGTGCCAAGCCGTGCCACGGCTAGCACGGGCCAGGCCGTGATGAGCCGTGCCATGCCATGCCATGGCACGCATGTGTCGAGTCGTGTCACAAAGACCAATCATGAGAAAATATCACAAAATCACAAGTTGTGGAGAGCAAAATGGCAAAAGACACGAAAATCCTAAAAGGGGGCATGTCTCCTGCAATATGCGCCCAAAGGAGGGCAATATGCGCCCAATACCAGCGGCTATACACCCAAGGCTTAGGTGGGAGACCCCTTATGCACCCACTAAAGAAGTTCTCCAAGTTTCAAATCCAAGAAAATTGACTAAGGATCAAAAAGGTGAAAAAAGGTGCTGAAAATCATGCGTTCTATGCGTCCACATGAGGCTATGCACCCACATGAAGGTTCTATGCGCCCACATGGTGGCTTATGCGCCCACATGAGGGGGAAGAACTGCTTTAGGTGCATAACAATGTCTATGCGCCCAAGCACTACACTGTTCTTCTTCTCGAAAATTCCGAGAAGAAGAACTCGGCTTTCGAACTCCGGCAAATCTTCATCCGATGTCCATTTTCGGACTTCCTTAGGTCGATTTGGGGTAAAACAAAATTCTCTACGACATAGAAGCATCAAATCATGCAAAAGAAGAAGTTTAATAGATCAAAACTCCAAAAATCCGAAAACACTTCAATCCTAGATCTATAAAAAATCATGCATCAAAATAAAAATCTCTAAGTTCTAAAGTGGTAGAGAATCATGCTAGGAATCCATTGGAACCATCAAAATGGGTTCTTGAGTGAGAGCAAGGTGCACTTGCCTATGGAGGGGGAGAGGTTTTTAATGGAGAAGAAGAAGTTATGGGAAATTATGAGGAGAGAGAAAAGTAGGTGGCTTAATAAAGGGGGATGGTGGTAGGTAGGGGGTTTACATGATGAACCATAGGATTGAACCAACCCAAACCAAATAATGAACCAAGCCAAACCATGATGAACCTAAACAAGATTAAATCAAAATCATCTAGCAAGACAAGACAAGTAAAAATACTGGACAAGATCCCGTACACGTATACTGGAAATACGTATACGAAAAACGGAGGTGACAACTCTACCCACCTTAAAAGAATTTCGTCCTCAGAATTTAATCAAGAGGCTAGAGATATCGAGCAAGATATACTAGTCACAGGCAAGTTACAACTAAGCAATCATTCATGCAAGCAAGGAAGTTGAAGGCATAAGGAAGACATTATACCTTACGAGTCAAACAGGTCAGGATATCGCGATCGGATATCATCATCACGCTCCCACGTTGACTCATCCAAAGAGTGATGACCCCAAGCAACACGGACTAACTTGATAGTCTTGTTCTTGAGTATCTTCTCTCTTCGGTCCAATATGGATACGGGCCTTTTCTCATACGAAAGGTTGGTACCAACAACCAATTCCGAATGATCAAGTATATGGCTCGGATCCGGGATATACCGTCACAATTGGGATACATGGAAGACATCATGTACCTCATGTAACGACGGCGGAAGAGCGAGACGATAGGACACATCACTTACTCTCTCCAGGATGTCGAAAGGCCCTATATACCTAGGACTAAGCTTTCTCCGTACGCCGAAATGAATGACGCCACGGGTAGGCGAGATCCTAAGGAATACATAGTCGCCGACAGAAAATTCAAGGGGGCATCGATGAGAATCGGCCCAATGATGCTGGTGATCGCATCTTCACTGTCGTCAAAGAAGGGAGGGTCAAGGCGCTTAAAATTGTTGGCTGCACTGTTACCTTGATAACCAACTCTGTCCATGGCTGTCTGTACTGTCTGGTTCAGGGCATCACCTCGACGATCCTGTGATGCAAGCAATTCTCGGGTAAGTCCTACCAGGGTTCCATTATCAGGCTCTGCAGGCTGGATTGGCTGAACCGGCTGAACTAGCGGCTCATGATCTCCAGAAGACATGACTCAGGAGGCTGCTTCTGAGTGCTGGGCTTGGTCCCCAGGTTGCTGCTGAGGTGTTGGTTGAGCTTCTCCAGGATGATCGGTAGGACCAGGAATAATACCACTGAAAAATAATGACATAGGGGACAATAAGGAAGGACCAAGATAGATCGAGGATATAAGCATGTGATCAGGTCAAGATTTCAATAAGATTAGGATACACGAGTAGAGATCAAGGGAGAGTGTTGATTGAGACATCTATTCGATAAAACTCTTACACATCTTGATTTACAAGACCTGCATGGGCCACCACTTAAACCGTATCACACCCCAGAACCAGAATACTGGAAAGCAGGGGCAGACACAGCCAGCTATGTATATAGAAGTGTATTCTACCTCCATATACGATCACGACTGTCTAGATGTATGAGGGTTTATCTACAAGCTAACAGTCTCTTATGATCAAGAACAAGCCTAGTGTCTCAATCCCAAGTAAGTAATGATAGTTACAAGATGTTAGACCATCAGATATTCAATAGTAAGGTGTCCCATACATTTTATATACAGATGATCATGAAGCTAGTCGTACAAAATACAAGGACTAGCTGTCACGCTCCGCTCCCGTAGAAGCGATCGTCCTCGCTAAGGCGTGATGCCGTACGAGGCTAAATTGCGCTCGTACAAGGCGGGTTCCATAACGGCCGATTACAGCGGCTGCGACGGAATCGTCGCACAGAAGTCCCGAGCAGAGACATTGAATAATAGCAGTGGAATTTAGAACAAAACACAGGTTATTTCAAAATACTCTTTTATTGATATTGAAGCAAAGATTACATTAGGGCGCAAGGCCAATATTACAAGTCTCTCAAGCTCACTCAAGCTCACTCATCTCATATTACAAGTTCATTCAGCTCTCTCTCATCTCTCAAATACAAGTCTTGATCCAGCAGAAGCTTCGGAAGGCGACGTCCATACATTATGTCCCGTATAAGTCTTTTACTTCATGCGGTCGTGCGCTTCGAATCGCCAAGAAACTCCATGCCTCGACGCATCCAAGCGAGCTCCGCGCCACGAGCTTCTACCTGTGCCTGCATATGTAAACTATGTGGGTGTCAGTACTCAACTGTACTGGTGGAATGAGCTCCTCGCCCACCCATACAAACCCGACACATTATTTTACTTTGTGCAACATAGTCATTTCTTATCGATTGTCTTTCTAGTCTTGCCTTAGGATCAGTTTTATGACCGACGCCTTGCTCATTTTGTGTCTTTAGACCATCTCGTGCTCGCAACATCAATGTTAACTCAACAACGTTAACCTATCAAGTCGTGTTTGCCTTACGGCCATAATCAGAGACGCAACTACGCGATGAAGCTCCATTTTTGTGTGACCGTGCTTACAAATCCATCACACCGTACCTCGCAACTCAATGAGACTCAATCATATCGCCGCCTTGCGGCCCTTGCTACTTTAATCACCAACTGACCCAATCAAGACTTCTGGACGGAGTGTCACTCGACCGACTTTGCCTTGCGATATTTCCTGACTTAAACTCTGGACAACTCAAACCCACTTATGCAACTTATATGTCGACAACTTAGAACTTGATGCCATATCTCGTGCCGAAGCACGTCGCCTATGTTTATGCCACATCTTAGGACCAAATCTTGTATTCTAACTGTACACACATCCAACTGACTCAATCCAAAGGCACACACGCGGATTGCCGCCCGTACCGACCCATCTATATGAATTGGTTACTAACATCACAAGTTATCCTGGACTATAGCCTTGCCATTCGGCGACCCTTTCAGCACAAGTAGCTAGCCCCGCTGAAAGTTCCCGAATGACCCGAGCGGTTCGTCCAGCTACGGCTATACCGTATTTCCCTCCGGAATACCGCGGTCCCATGGCGCCCAGGGTTGTCGTGCGTGGAAACTCCTCCTTGTTGACAAGTTATCCAATAACCATGCAAGACTCGACACAAACTGACATCTCACAAAGTCATTCCTCTTCCAACGCTACCATCTCTTTCAAAACCAATATCAAACCATCTATCATTTGAGACCCCTCGACGACCCACGGTCACGAGCATTCTTTCTATCATTTAAGACCCCTCGACGACCCACGGTCGTGAGCATTCTTTCCATGTTGCCATATCATTTCATTCACTCAATGCCTATTCGATAGTCCTTCCTCCAAAACTCATTAAATCAACCGTGGTTCCTGCCTAAACACTAGGTCCGTGCATCGTGCCTCAAACCGACTTCCATTCTATGCGATGTTATCGCCCAAGTCATACTTTATATGACGGGCCTTGGGATCGTAGGACTATTTAACCTGACAACCGCAGAATGAGCGGGACCGTACTTAGAATGACTTAGGTCGACTGGCATAACTTTG
The DNA here is from genome assembly GCA_029216955.1 of Iris pallida. NCBI lineage: Eukaryota > Viridiplantae > Streptophyta > Magnoliopsida > Asparagales > Iridaceae > Iris > Iris pallida. Next base: position 18,168,155 of record JANAVB010028397.1, read on the forward strand.
CCTAACATACTCAAGCCTACAACTTAACGAGCAAAGGCCGCGTCAAGCCTTGCCTCGATGGAACGTGTCGTGCACGCGTTCAACTTTGAACGACCAAGTCATTTGGGTGCCTTGACTTATGGCACAAGCTGTGCAACGCAACTTAACTCATGGGGCAAGCCAAGGCTATGCCAAGCCTTGGACGACATGACCGTGCATGCTTTATGAAGCATTCATGCGGGCGACGCCTATGACTTAGGCTATGTTCAAAACTTCGCCGACTCAACCAACTTTCCTTCTCCCAAGCCACGGGACGAAGGATCGAGTGTCATTTTCAAAGCACGCCGTGCACCAACTCTAAGCCGACCATTGGACCATTCTATATTCTAACTCAATTCGCCCCGTCGGGATTATTCCCTTTAGCTATGTGGATTTGTCTCTTTTATTATCAAGCCTACTTGTGCAAGTTGAAAACATAAAATTTATTATGTGAAGGGAAAGATGAGGCAAGTTCAACGAAACTACCCCACCTGAGCGATGTCTTCGAGTCGTCGTGGTAAGGCCAAGCCGAACGTCGTCGACGTTTCGATTCCTCCGATTGACTGAGCGGGACGGGGCTCTACACTAGCAAGAGTTTTAGTCATACATGATTAACCCTAGGATTTGTTAATCATGTTACAGCCCGTAGACAGACAAGAAATATAAGTATTCAATACGAGCTAAGACTTGCTCGGCGGCTAAACGCCTCAAAAGAATAATTTACACTAGAGTGGGAGAGCAAAATGAAACCGACTCGTTGCCAGGGTTTTTTCTAGTGGTCACCATATGGCTGGAATGCAGGTAGAACCTCGGGTGCTACTCCGAAATTTGGCCATACAAAACTAGCTGGGTGAGACGCCAGAAAGAGCAAGTGCCACAAAGGAAGCTTTACTTAAGAACTAAAACCAGCATATTAGCACATAAAATCATAGATGAAATAACATAAGACATGAGTTAGAGAAAACATGATGATAAACGATAAGATAACTAAAGGACTATTCCGGTAACCAGGTTACAACCCGTAAACCAAACAAGGACCGGGGTTGTAACCCTTCGCCTGAACAGAACTTAGTCTCTAACCAATTATCGATAAGTAAGGCATACACAAGCATGTCCAGAGATAGTCATGTACTGGGTCTAGACAAGACTAGACAAGATAGGACCCCATCCAATCATTCACGGCTAAGCAAGAGTACGGCTTGATAGTTAACTAGCTAGGGTTATCACAGGCCTAGTTACTAGCAAGATGCAATAAAATATTCCTACGGCCACAAGCCCTGCAGACCATCCAGGTTATCCAAACGCAAGGTTCATGTTAAGAGTTGTCTTGACTTGTTAGGTGACTTGGATGCAACACATGACAGTGTGCATAATAATCGTTTTATGTAGTGTCCCACATAACAGTGGGCTAGAAATATGCCCTACTCGTCGGCAGGCTACAAGTCCATCAGGAAGGCGCCCAGATAATGGGATAGCTTATAGCCGAAATATCTCTTTATATGAACTACTTGATCAATCTAGTCATTAACCTAGTCAGATTCAGCATGAATCCCTGACCGTGGTAACCAGGGATACAAGTCCTAGACATGATGCGAAACAAGACTGGTAGCTTATACAAGCACATTCAATAAAATCACCCACGGTGTCATTAGAGTTTACTAGCATGTCCAGTTAGCTGTCGCAACAGCGTGCACGAGTTACATGTCAAGGTTACTTGTCAGGGGTGCACCACAAAGGGTCACCATTATGCCATGTTACTTGTCATGTTCTTGTCACGAGTGCGCCACAACGGGCCATTGTCATGATTCGTTACTTGTATTGGTTACTTGTTAGGGGCACGCCACGACGGGCCGCCATCATGGTTCATTACACGTCATTCATCATTTCGTGTTCATATATCATGGTTGTGATCATATAGCATATCATTGCACAAGCTAGCTTGTAAGTAAGGAAGAGACATAATCCTGAGTACACCCTAACGGGCCACCGTTTAAGAAAGAAAGCATGGCATAGAGCATGTAGTACAATAAGGCTGAAAAGAACATGTCACTTATAAAGAATCCGAAAGAATGGCATATCAAAAAAAACAAATACTGCTTAGCATAAAACAATGATCAATCCGTGCTAGTGTGCCATACATGGAAAATCGTGCCATGCCATACTGTGCCAAGCCATGCCTTGCCATGCCATGACATGCCATGTCATGCCATGCCAAGTCGTGTCGTGTCAAGTCGTGCCGCGAAAGTCGTACCGCGAAAGTTGCATCGCGAAAGTCATACCGTGACTCGTCGTGCCAAATCATGCTAAGTCGTGCCAAGCCGTGCCACGGCTAGCACGGGCTAGGCCGTAACGAGCCGTGCCATGCCAGGCCGTGGCACGCACGTGTCGAGTCGTGTCTCAAAGACCAATCATGAGAAAACATCACAAAATCACATGTCGTGGAGAGCAAAATGGCAAAAGACATAAAAATCCTAAAAGGGGGCATGTCCCCTGCACTATGCGCCCAAAGGAGGGCAGTATGTGCCCACTGCCAGTGGCTATGCACCCAAGGCATGGGTGGGGGATCCCTTATGCGCCCACTAAAGAAGTTCTCCAAGTTTCAAATCCAAGAAAATTGACTAAGGATCAAAAAGGTGAAGAAAGGTGCTAAAAATCATGCGTTCTACGTGCCCACATGAGGAGGAATAACTGGTTTGGGTGCATAACAATGTCTATGCTCCCAAGCACTGCACTGTTCTTCTTCTCAAAAATTCTGAGAAGAAGAACTCGGCTTCCGAACTCCGCCAAATCTTCATCCGGTGTTCGTTTTTAGACTTCCTTAGGTCGATTTAGGGTAGAAAGAAATTCTCTACGACATGGAAGCATCAAATCATGCAAAAGAAGAAGTTTAATAGATCAAAACTCTAAAAATCCAAAAATACTTCAATCCTAGATCTACAAAAAACCATGCATCAAAATGAAAATCTCCAAGTTCTAAAGTGGTAGAGAATCATACTAGGAAGCCATTTGAACCAAAAAAAAAAGGGTTCTTGAGTGAGAGCAAGGTGCACTTGCCTTTGGAGGGGGAGAGGTTTTTAATGGAGAAGAAGAAGTTATGGAGAATTATGAGGAGAGAGAAAAGTATGTGGCTTAATAAAGGGGGATGGTGGTAGGTAGGGGGTTTACATGATGAACCATAGGATTGAACCAACCCAAACCAAATAATGAACCAAGCTAAACCATGATGAACCTAAACAAGATTAAATCAAAATCAGCTAGCAAGACAAGACAAGTAAAAATATTGGACAGGATCCCGTACACGTATACTGGAAATACGTATATGGAAAATGGAGGTGACATACGATGACGAGGAGGTGACCTTTAGTACCTACTACGGACCCGATTTGAGTTCTGAGGACATAGCTGAACCCGATCAGGGAGCCCAGTATTTCTAGTCGTACTTGTAGATTAGTTTCTTTGTCTTTAAAGTTGTAATAAAAGACTGGTTGTAATAATTTGACTATTACCGTGTTGGTATGTTTTTATTTCTTAGACATACATTAGTTATGGACTTTAATGTTTAAATAAAACTTTTTTTAATTCTCGCATTTTAGAATATTGCACTTGAGTTACTATTGATTGATATAGCTTAGTGTCGCCGTCTCATAACGGTGCAGGCTGGACATGATTCGACTGGACCCGAAATCTTAGAATCGGGTCGTGACATATTTTCAGTGGTGGCCCATGCAGGTCCATCAATTTTACAAATTTTGGTCTAGTCAACTTAGTCTCGACAAACATGGAGTCATGCACCTTGACTTAGATCTAAGTATGACTTTAGGAAAATAGACTCTAGAAACAATTAGAAAACTTAGAGAATTTCGACCCATCACAACATATGACCGAATTTTTATTCAAAATATTTTTTAATGTGTGTAACTTAGTTGATTTCGTTTCTTATGTTTACATCCTTCCATTCCAGAGAATGGAAAATGAAGGGCTTACTCGACCTGGATTAGTTGGAGCCTCAGATGTTCCATCCTCTGACGACTACCCTCCCCATCCCGTAGTTCAGAAGACTAGTACCTTATCTCTACCACCACTTTTCACATCATTAGGCCGATAGTTATAGTGCTTATCTTTACATTCCAAACCTGTCTTCTCACTTAGTATTAATGATCTAGTATTTAGTCTTTAGATATTAAGAAGATAAACAGAGTATGACTAGAGGAGTAATGTCTAGAAGTAAGTTGCATGGACGTATGGTCACTAGAAATAGGTATCATAGTAAATCCTAAGGAGACGATAGCCAGGAAGACACGAACTAAGCTCAAGGATCAGTTGCTGGAACCAGAAGTTTTTTTTTAGCCTAGTAAGATATATAGGTACATGACTAATTAGTTGAGCATTCATCATATGAAGAAGATAAAAAAATGTTGAGATTTAAATTAAAATTTAAGAATTAAGGATGATGATACCAAAAAAAAATTTGATACGATAATATCACAAGTTATCAAGATGGTAATATAGAGTTGCATGATGAAACCTAGGATATAGTTGTGATTAAGAATTTCATAGTAGAACTCTAGGTAGATATGAGAAGACTATGACAAGAGGGGTCATAAATAAGTATCGTTGGTGACCAAGGCATAATTTTGACAAACAAAACCTCATCATGGATAAAATAATAGGATTTCAGAAATCAAAAAATTCAAGGAAGTCAACTTTAGGAAGAAGATAGGAAAGATTATTAAGATAGGACTTGTCATATATTGATGTTAACTTTGAGAATTTTGGTATGTCGTTTGGATGAAGCCTTAGGTATGACAGTACTCGTGATAATTGGAGGTAATATTAAACATAAGGAACATAAATTTAAATGTAGAATGATTTATTGTAAAGGATTTATAGAGTACATGAGTTATGGGATAAAGATGAGATAAATATGAACACTTGAGATTTGAATCAAGGAAGGGATAATTAATGATGTGAATACCAAGCAAATTGACATTGTAAATTAGAGGTTGTTAAAATGATAAGCATGGAGATACACTTTAGGAAGGTATATGATGAATCAAAAGACATATAAAGGATGACCAAATAAGAAATTTTGGACTATAGTGATCAATTTTTTCTAAGGAGGAAAGAACGTTATTTGAGAATAGTGGTTAGATTGATTAAGATAATGCACTATAAGACTGTTAGTATAGTTAAGCATGAGGCTGTTGTGGAAGAAATACCCTTACTTGTTTGAGACATGATTGCACCTCGGCCCTCATCTTTGAAATTTCGAGAACGAAATTTTCTAAGGAGGGAAGGTTGTAAAACCTATAAAATTAGAGTTTAATAATAAATGGGCTTTTATAATATTTAATTGTTTACTAGTAAGTAAAATAGTTAGGGTTATTATTATTATTATTATTATTATTATATATATATTTAGTCGGTTAAATAGGAAAAACAATGTTATTTGTAAAGATTAATTAAATCATAGTGATTGCAATTGTTAATTTAATGGTTGATTTTTTAGCTAGTTTAGTTTAGGCCTATCAACTAAGCCCGCGATTTCTGTCACGACCCGCACCCGGTGTAGGGGCACGAGAAGCGGGTACGTACAGCCTACGCCGTAGTGTTGGCCGTAAAACGCTGTTCTAGGTCATTATCACAACTAACCGCAGTATGATATACTCTCCAAACGGGGGCCAAATCACAGAAGATACAACTCAATCACAAATCTAAAGATAGATAATAGCACGATAAGATAGATATGAAATCTCAAATAAAATACATACAGATGGGAAAATAAGTCTAAGTGTCTAGACGACACTAACAACAACATCAACATCTAAATTTATACAACTCTAAATCCACAACACAAAGACAATAAAATAAGATAACAGTCTAGCTATCTAGTATAGACTAAAGAGATGGTGTCCACAGCTATAACTGGATCCTCCTGAAGGTCCAACTCACAGATATCATTTAGGTGTGCACCATAGTAGATGGTACAGAATCCTTCGTCTCATCTGTAATATTTTCAACAGGTCCAGTCAGGACAGGAACGAGCACAATACATCTCACGCAGTTCATATCATGACAGAAAATGTAAAGCATGCAAAAGAGTAAGATATATGAACTGTAAGAAGACATATTTGAAAAAGAGAGAGAGATTTGATGACTGGAAATATATACATGATAAGTAAGAACTGTAAGTGCCTAGTGATTTAGAGCACAATTGGTTAGGTAACCAGGAATGGGTTGCACATGCATAAGCACAAAAGTACACATGAATACCTACTGGGGGAAATATGATCCACATAACCAATTCTACTCACCTATGCCCCAATCAATACACAAAGATCCATTCAAGTTATGTTACGTACATGAATTCACGTGAAACTCAATAAATGAGTGCACATGAATAAATTATACATGAAAGCTCAGTGAATATGAGAGTACATGATTCACATGAGTATACATGCATAGTAAAAGCACAGGAATACATGATGTACGTAAAAAGCACATGACATGACGTATCCGATGCTCCCGAGAAAAATAACATCTTATGAAAAGATCCATATAGTACTAATCCATGATAACATCGTGACAGCAAGTAAAGTAATCTAGAGCATGAATATAAGTCCTAGCAAGTATGAAACAATCAGAGAATATACTCGTCTGCAATCTGAATGTCTGAGAGAATATAAAGTCCGAAGCGAGGTATCTGACTCCTATTTAGAGTAACACAAGTCATGATGTAGCCAATGGGGTTATAAATGAAGAGTACAATGCAGTCTACATGTTTCTAGGTCAATCTGGGCTAAAGTCAACACTTGGTCAACTCTGGTCAACTGTAAAGTCAATCTAGGTCAACTCAACCCAATCTAGGTCAACTCTAGTCTAACAAGCAAGTCTAGGTCTAGCCAAGCCTAAGCATACCAAAACACATAAAGTACATTCATTATATATATATATATATATATATATATATATATATATATATATATATATATATATTTTTTAATTCATTATATATATATATATTTTATATATATATATATATATATATATTATATTTATATATATATATATATATATATATATATATATATATATATATATATATATATATATATATATATATATATATACCAATTAAACCAAAGTCTAAACTACCACATATATATATTGATATATAAATACATATAGCATGTAATCATATAGAGAAGTTAGAATGAGAGAGTGTATGTGAGTGTGATCGTGTACAGTTCACTGTGACAGAGAACAAATGTGAAACTCAGATTATCTACATTAAGTTCCCAGGTTAATACTTTATTCAAATTTCAGGTTATTAAAAATGTTCTCAGGTATATTCAAACTCAAGTTAACATGTTAAACAGTGGACACATACATGAAACTCAGATATCAAGTACATACTCAGTTTTCAATAAGTTAAGTTCTCAGATTTGAACCAAACTTAGGTATGTATCTACATAGCAGTTTTCAGTTTTAAACTATATGCAATATCAGTTTAAGCAAACAGTCCTCCTGTTTACAGTCCAAACTCAGGTTCAAGTTAAGTTCAGTTATCTACATTAACACAACAGTGAACTACTAATCTCAGAAATCAAACAACTCAGTATCAAACTAAGTTCTCAAGAAAACCATATTAAAAAATTTAGTAGCCAACTCTTATCAGTTCTCAGGATTAGCATTCAGATTTAAACATTCTCACACAGGTTAACATGTAGCATCATTTTAGGTTCAAAGTGTATACTCAGATATCATAACATGACATATACTTGTTCAGTTTTAACTCAGGTTTACCAATTTAAGTTCTCAGGTTAATTCTTATACATGCTCAGTTTAATACTCAGGTTAAGTATTTCATCTCAGGTTATCCTAACATGCATCTCAAACTGTTATTCACATTTCAGTTTCAATTGAATGAAATCGGTTTTGAACCAAACTCAAGTTCATTTCAAACAGTTCTTCAGTTTTAACATATTGGATTCTTAGTTTAAACATGCAGCAAATCATTCCAAAGGTATCAATCTCAGTTTTCTTAACAATCATTAAACTCAGTTTATCTCATTGAATTCTCAGATTTAACATAGCATCTCAGATTTCATACATCATTCCTAGGTTTCATCCTATCTCAGATTAACATGTATTCAGTTCTCAGTTTAATTCATTATCCATGTTCAGATTCAAAACCCCAACTAGGATATAAAAAACTCAGGTAATCACATTTCGAAAATAGGTTGATACTTGTATTAAATCTTAGTTTTAAATCACACAGTGAACTCAGATTCACATATGGGTTCTCAGTTTTATTTGAAATAGTGTTCTCAGGATAATTATACATGCTCAGTTTAATATGTTCTCAAACCCATATCCCAATAACAATCCCAGGTTATAATCATCTAAACACAGTTGAAAATTAACATTTTAAACTTGTATTAAACATTCAAACTCAAGGGAACAGTGTACTCAATTTCAGTGTATCACAGTTTTATGAAACCCGATAATTCAACTCAAAATAAATTCAAAAACCTAAATAAACATCAAATTAATAATGCACAAATGTGGGTACATATCATACATGTCAGGGGTCGTGTCTCGTGTTCACAAAGTTGGACACGAGATGTCCAATTTGAAACGAACATGACAGAACACTGCCTCGTGCGGTCGGGTCTTACATTCGTGGACACGACACAGTCCATAGGACACCACGTGGTCGTGTCCACACTTAGGCTAGGTATAGGGCTAGCCATAGGACATGCTGCCACGAGTCCTAGTCGTGTCCACACTTGATACGAGTCGCGTATCAGTAAGGATAAACATAGTGCACAGTTTCAGTGAAAACCCAATGCACGAACGTTTTCGTGTTCGATACGATACAAGGTCGAGAGTGGCTTGGGGGGTGACTTGTCAGTCACTGCCCATGTAAGCCTACTTTCCAGGAAATATATTTTAAATGAATTTTTGCAAACTTTTTTTTTTGTAAATTAATTGCTTGATAATTCTTTAAATGATATATTATACCATTTTAAATAGAGTATTAGTTTTTGTGTTGATTATGTATTGGGCTTCTCAGCCCACTACTGAACTTTTATTTGGTTCAGGTTAAAAGTTTCAATTGAGAGAGAGAAAGAAGGGAGCATGTGCTTGTACAGCTCAAATTCCTCCTTCCTTCTATAAAATCATGGTGAGTTGTGTAACTGATTTTTGAATTTCTAACAAATTTCCTTTCCCCCACTAGAGTGAGTGCTGGCCATTGTTGGCGCCTAAACTTAGCGTGAATCTCAAGCTCGATCGACCTATATAACCATTCCTTCAGGGTCAGTACTACCCAGAAATCCTAAACGAAGCAGCCTCTCTCTTTCATTCTTCTTTTCCAACTCCATCTTTCTAAAATATTCTTAAACTCTCTCAACCGGCCATAGCGGATAAGTATACCTCGGCGAGGAGGAGCAGCATCTAGACGTTTAACTCCAGGCTCGGCAGTGATCGGCTTCCTTTAATGTCTTCGTCATCACTTCAGCGGCCTATCTCGACTTGTCGATCAAGTGAGTTGTTGGAATTATTGAGATTCGATCTACTCTGTTATCATTTCCTTTTTGATCTAAATTTTGGATCGGGATAAAGGACAGTTGTTTTCATCTCGTGGTCTTCTTTCGAAGCTTTGATTCATCCTTGCACTGACGGTTAACATCAGTTGGAAGAGGCGAGGGATCGTTCTGATTTAACAAATTTGATTGTGTGATCTCTTCTTAATTTTTTTCTCCATCTCTTTGTGTCGAGAATGTAGATCTGGATTGGAGAATTCAGATTGATTCTGTTCGAGTTGATCATCTTAACAAATTACTGAACACTGGTGAGAACCCATGTTCTTTCAAACTGTAGTAGGAGTATCACTACTAAAATCTGTCAATTCAGCGACGCGTAAAGACGTCGCTAAAAAGGAAAATTACGTCGCTAATTACTATTAGCGACGTCATTAGCGACGTTTTCAAGTAGCCGAGATTAACCTAGTCGCTAAACAAGGAAACGTCGCCATACGTCGCTATTGCGACGAGCTTTAGCGACGTGTCAACGTCGCTAATATAGCGACTGCCAGCGACATAAAACGTCATAATATACCGACGTAAACTAGCGACGTTGAGCGACTCTCTCTCGCAACGATGCTGACCTGGCATGAAAGCGATATGGCGACGTTCTGCGACTTTCCTACGTCGCTACATTACCGACGTTTACCGACGATCAGCGACGATTTTACTTACAGTTAGCGACGTAATTAGCGACGTTTCTTTCGTCGCTGACCGTCGGTAATCGTCGCTAATATTAAAAAAATAAAAAAAATACAGCATTTGCAGCATTCCCTGCAGCATTTCCCGTAGCATTTGCAGCATCCTCCACACCATTTGTTACAGCAACAACGGTGTGTATCACGAACACAGTATCAAACAACACAGATACACACAATCACGAACACGTTTGAAACACAATCTCATCAATCAACACAGATATATGAAAATTTGTAACAACAATGTCCAACATAATGGTCCACAACTTAACTACCAAGTATGGGAAGGAATGGCTCAGAACACAACCCAAAATTCATTCTAGCATACATTAGTGTGAATCATCTATGTTCTGTACATATGGTGTAGTAGATGTTCTTATCGTATGTAGTATCTGAAGAATGTAACAGAATCAAGATGAACTCACATAATGTAATACTAAGACGTCATCTACTACTATATAAGATATAGTGATAGGTTGTCGTATCATCATTGTCAAAGTCGGAGAACAGTCAACTTTATCTACGGCTACATAGTTTCTGCCTCGCCAGTCGAATGGCTGCAGGGACTATGTCCTGATCACCATGTCTTACCGTAGATTAATGCAAATGGAGCTGGAGCCAAAATACAGAAACCAAAATATGATATCCACCTCAAGTGTAGAGTCGGAGGAGAAGATCTTTTCCACCCTCTCCCTCCCTCACGCTATCAACGTCACAACTTTTCCACCTCAAGTTCTGATCAAGTATTTTCCTTCTCCTCTCCTCCACCATGGCTCTGAACCTATCTGCTCCTCCCTACTTCCCTTCTTCTTATGATATCCAACTTTTCGGAGTCATCGGAGAAGGAGTCGAATGAGTCGGCGGTGACAATGTAGGCACCGAGAAGTCGGATAGCATCACAGATGAGGAGGCTCGAGTATGACCTGCGTCAGAGGAGGAGAGGAAACCAGTAGCGCGGCGACGAGTGCGAGTCAGAGCTCCGGGCCGGCAAAGAGGACCCGTTCCCATTTCGACTCTGCAGCCAGCGAGAAGTTGAAGAAGCCGGGCACGCTGAGCAGCCCGTTATACCTTGATGAGCACGATCTGGAAGACAATGCTGATTCAGTTTTGCCTTCCTTGGATGATATTGATTCTGTAGATCCGTGTATAAAAGAGGAAGAGATTGGGAGTAGAGTGGACCCGGAAGGAAATGAGAGATTGGAAGCTGGGTCAATATCCAAGAAGCGAAAGAGAGTCGAGGATTCTGATAGGTTGTCGTATCATTATTGCCGAGGGATGAGGGTTAAAGGACAGTCAACTTTATCTACGACTACATAGTTTCTGCCTCGCCAGTCGAATGGCTGCAGGGACTATGTCCTGATCACCATGTCGTACCGTAGATTAATGCAAATGGAGCTGGAGCCAAAATACAGAAACCAAAATACAAAATACAGAAACCAAAATACAAAATACAGAAACCAAAATACAAAATACAGAAACCAAAATACAAAATATAGAATCCAAAATAGGACCCTCTGTGAGAACGGATGGCTCAGAACACAACCCAACCGGAGAGGATATTCTGAGAGATCTATCTGAGAGGGACGTATACTCTAAGAGATCACCTTTACAAGAATTATATCAGTAGTAGGATCGAGTGTTGGAGGAGATATTATCAAAGTATACGTCCTACTCAGGTAGGTCTCTCACCGTTACTATTTTTCTTGACAGCATGGATGTGCTCCGTCCACAGATTCTTGCTCCGAGCCAAAACTTTGTCCCGGAGCTCAAGTGGACATCCTTTGTGTAGAGCTCGAGTGAGATGTTCCTGACAGCATGGTGGTCTCCTTTGTTAAAGTTTCTGTGCTCGTCCCACAACCAATGTGGGATGAGCACGAATACTTTAACAAAGGAGGCCACCATGCTGTCAGGAACCTCTCACTCGAGCTCTACACCAAAGATGTCCACTTGATCTCCAGGACAAAGTTTTGGCTCGGATCAAGAATCTGTGGACAGAGCACATCCACCATGCTGTCAGGAAAAAAATAGTAACGGTGAGAGACTAATCTGAGTAGGACGTATACTTTGATAATATCTCCTCCAACACTCGATCCCACTACTGATATAATTCTTGTAAAGGTGATCTCTCAGAGTATACGTCCCTCTCAGATGGATCTCTCAGAGTATCCTCTCCGGTTGGGTTGTCGTATCATCATTGCCGAGAGATGAGGGTCGGAGGACAGTCGACTTTATCTACGGATACATAGTTTCTGCCTCGCCAGTCGAATGGCTACAGGAACTATGTCCTGATCACCATGTCATAGTCCAATATAATCTAGAGATTGACACAGTTCTAATTCATATATGTAGTCCAATACAAATAGTCTAATACAAAAATAACCCAATACCAATAGTCCAATACAAATAAGTACTAATAGCTAATGAGAACCACGCTGCTCACGCAAACGCTCAGTGATATGTTCACGCATCCACCTCGAAAAAGCTAGATTTTTGGCGCGAGGAGAGATGTCGTCCCTTGCAAGGACTGCATGAAGAGAACTCTCGGTCTCACTAGCTACCGGTGCTGGATGAATAGAACTTCCGGTCTCACTAGCAACCGGTGCCACTTTCTCCTTAACTGTAGGAGGAGCCACCTCAGCATTCACTGTTTCCCTCAAACGACGTGCCGCTCCTCGGGTCATGGGTGCCATCTGGTAAGCAAGCTAATATAATTGTAACATAAGCAAGCTAACTAAAGGAACCATTATGTAATTTGAGTACATTTTCGAAAGCAGATAAAGTATAATAAATTTATTTTTTTGCCAAGTAGCAGAACGGATGGCTCAGAACACAACCCTAAAATTCATTCTAGCATACATTAGTGTGAATTATCTATGTTCTGTACATATGGTGTAGTATATGTTCTTATCGTATGTAGTATCTGAAGAATGTAACAGAATCAAGATGAACTCACATAATGTAATACTAAGACGTCATCTACTACTATATATATAAGATATAGTGATAGGTTGTCGTATCATCATTGCCGAGGGATGAGGGTCGGAGGACAGTCAATTTTATCTACGGCTACATAGTTTTTTGCCTCACCAGTCGAATGGCTGCAGGGACTATGTCCTGATCACGATGTCATATCGTAGATTTAGGATTTAAAATATGGTATTGAACAGAAAGTCTAATTATCCCATATTTTAGTAATGTCTGTGAGCTAAATCATACTCAACTGTCGAGAATACTTAGGAGAAAACTCATTCACAGGATTAGTATATCCATCCTTCGTGACATAGCTGAAATTTTATAGGGCTCGATAATAATTATTAGTCAATTTATTCATCATTTCAAAACCCTGAAAATGCCCAAAAAAACTTCCAGTATCAGTAAATAGGGCTCGAACCCTAAATTAGAATTCGAATCCACCCAAAACATCAAATTGACAGTTGATATGCCCAAAAAATGAGTTTTTTCAGTATATAGGTGTCACACTGTGAATCTCGTGTCCACGCAGTGGGACACGACGTGTCCAAACCAACAAAATAGGTGTCACACGAACTAGAAGCGAGTCCACGCTCTCGTGTCCCCCGCAACGAGTCCACTGTCAGTCTCGTGTCCCCCGCAGTGAGTCCACGCTCTCGTGGACATCAAATTAACAGTTGATATGCCCAAAAAAACAAGATTTTTCAGTATATAGGTGTCACACTGTGAATCTTGTGTCCACACAGTGGGACACGACGTGTCCAAACCAACAAAATAGGTGTCTACGCTCTCGTGTCCCCCGCAACGAGCCCACTGTCAGTCTCGTGTCCCCCGCAGCGAGTCCATGCTCTCGTGGACACGAACTAGAAGCGAGAGAGAGAGAGCTTGAAGACGAGGAGAAAGTGGGGAGGAGCTACTAGAGGAAGGAGGAGGAGGAGAAAGAGGAGAAGAAGGAGCTACCTGAGGAAGGAGGAGGGAGATCGCCGGAGGAGCACCGCGGAGGAGGAGGAAAATTGACGGAGGAGCGTCGCGGAGGAGGAGCGTGCCCAAATTTGGGGGAAAATTTTGTGAAATGATCGAAATGGAAACCCTCGCTGGCTATATGAAACGTTTAGCGACGTCCGCCTAGGACGTCGCTAAACATCGCTGATATATAATAAATAGCGACGCAACTTAAAATGCGTCGTGAAACGTCGCTATATCAGCGACGCGTACCGACGAACTTGTGACGCACTACCCTATTGAACAAAATGAAGACGCTAGACGTCGCTATTAGTCGCTGTTGGCGACAAACAGCGACGTCTTTTGTTGACGTCGCTAAAACCCCAAACATTAGCGACGAAATTTCACGGAGTCGCTAAATACGTCGCTGATTTGACTTATTTTGGTAGTGTATATTTCCTTGATTGATTTTATGATTCATTGTGGTTTCCCTGTATCTAGGATTCAATAGATGTTATGGATCGATGGATAATCAAATTCGTGTCAGGACAGTTGGTTGAATAAGACTCGAGCCTATTGACACAGGACACCAGTTACTCTTGGATTCATCTCTAGAGAAAGTTCGTTGGGTAAGTTTTCCTGTACCCTGAGCAACTGCAGAAATTTTTATATTTCATTCTAGATCTAGTTGAATGGTTAATCTAGTGTAGGTCTGTGTTTGTTGAGGTTGGAACCTAAAATTCAATTTAGCTAATGATAAATTAGGTTATAGACTGATGATATCAGGATTGATGAACTGATATTTTAAAATCAGGCATGTTACAGTATTGATAACCAGTAAGTGCAGGCCCATGACAATTGTTTGAACATTTGGTAATCACTTGTGAAATTTGATGGTACTTCGAGTAGGAAATTGTTTACCTAATCAATGTTGAGAATGTAGCTGGACTGTGGTGAGTGAGTATCCTGTAAGATGCATGTTTCCTGATAGAGGCTCTGGGATTGGATGTTCTTACAGTAGAAGGTCTAAACCTGTGTACTGCTATATGAACAGCAGTTGATTACTGTTCAAAGAATTGAATGTTGAAGAGGATGTCTGTTCTGTCCTGAGAATCTTAGATACATTAGGATAATCCTTGTTAATTCGAATCACTGATTCTAGAGAATGGAAATTCTGAATTTAGTAGATGGGTTGTGCTATACTTATTACGACTGATAAGAGTCCTTAACTAAACCTGGATGTTATGGTTGCATTAGTCTTTCATAAGACTGATTTCTGCTCTTATTCAGGACTGATTTTGCTCTAATTTTGACTATTAATATATCATTGTCTCAGTTTCAGATTTATTGTATCATCCATATTGAATACTGAATTAGTCTGAAACCTTGGTAAGATATTAGATTTCACTGATTTTGTAAATTGAAGAAATCGAGTAAGAAATGATGTGATTTAGATTTTGGATGTCAACTTGAGTACAAAACAGTTGATTTAGGACTGTTATCAGCAACATTACTGACTGAACCCTATTTAATATCCGAACTAAGCCTGATTTTATACTTCTTATATCAGTATCCTAGCTAGATGGGTCTGTGATAGTTGGCTTGGACTGAATTTTAGAATCTGAACCTGGGACAAATTCTGAGTTTTGTTATGCTTTCACCAGACTGATAGCTAGCAAGTATGGGGGAAGGGCAGGTTAAATTGCTTTTAAAAAGTTCATGATACTTTTGTTTCAGGTGAAATGGGATATCATGAGTTATCAGTTAGATATAAATTGCAAATCAGTAACCTGGAATATCCAGGACTTGATTTGGTTCAGCACTATTACGAACTGAATTGAATCAGTCTTAGATTAAGCCTGAGATGTGTCAGCTGTATATTGAATTGGTATTTTGAACTAATATAGGATTGGTATTTAAACTGATAGCTAGTATGAGGGGGAGGACAAGTTACCTTGATCTTAGAAGTTCACCATTGTTACAGTTGAATGAAACAGGAGATAGATTGGAGGAACTGCTGTTTAGGATATGGGGACTGTTAGATGGTTCTGTACCAGCCATTGACTTGGACTGATTTATAACAGTCTCTTTTCAGGACTGATCTTTAGAAGGCTAACCTAGTTCCAGGAAATAACTATCCTAGAGTGGAAGACTGAGTGATACCAGTCCAAATTCAGTACTGACCCTTGGGATTGGTCTGAAATCTGATAATATCACTACTAGAATTAAAAACCTGAGATTTAGACTTGACTGATTAGGATACCAAGTAGGCCACTGTCCATTGATTTATTTTAAACCATTTTTCCCTAATAAGATGTTGGAAAATACTTTATCATTAATTAATTAAGGACTGTGTATCTGTCAAAGTTTTAAATATTAGGAATCCTTATTAAGCCTGGATTATTGGTAGAGAATTAGAGACTAAATTCCTCATGACTGAACTCTAAGTGACGAGGATACTATTATGAATCCTAGTATAATCCTCTTAACCCAATATAGACTTTAGGAATAAGTTTACACTAGGAGAGTTTTATTTCAAACTTCAAACTTTATTTATGATAAAACCAGTTTAGGATAGAGTGCTTATTAATCTATATTATAAATCATTGACAGGAGGATATCCAGCTATACATCCCACTCTTGATCACCCTGAGCAAGGCAAGTATACTCCTCGGACTTGTTCATTTTCTTATGTCTTGTATATTCATTCCTGTATCACCTTGTCGACACGATTTATCACGGGATTGTCTTGTTTCATGTTTCTTGAGTTTACTTGTATCTGGGAGGCAAAATACTACAGATGTATGATCAAACCCATGTTACTATTCATGTGAATAGCTTAGGCCCCGTATTGTACACGCGGGATCGAAGTCGTACCATTTTATGTTCATTGAATCTACCCAAGCCGATCACACACTCTGGATATATTTCGATATATTGCACATTCATGTTCAGGTTGTATTTTATGTTCAGGTTGTATTTCATGTTCAGATTGTATTTCATGTTCATGACTCATAACATGTTTCCTGTATTTACTTTCAGTATTCATGTTCAGTTTCATGTCTTGTTCTCATTCTCGTACTGTATATATATTTCATGTTTTTTGTTCATACCATGATGTTCATGTTCATTTCCTTGGATATACTTAACTCCGCTGCTGACTAGGATATGTTGCAGGTGAGCTGGAGGCTATCTGTGATACTTATTACGGACAGGAGCCTGGAGGCACCTATGAGCCAGTTGATGTTGCCCAGGACCTAGAAGCTGAGGAAGCCTAGTATTTCTTCTTAGTTATATTCTGGACTTGTATTAGAGACATCAGTATATTTTATATTTGCTGGAATGTAATAACATTTAGACTTGTATCTAAGATTCTGGGATTCGATATATTAGATGCTGTGATTTACTTTCATTCTTATCTTGATTCATAGTTCTCCCTAGATATTGGTACAGCTTACTTCATCATGTCTAACGACGAAGGCTGGGCGTGTCCGACTCGTTCCGATTATTCGGGAGCGGGTCGTGACATATTTTTAGTGGTGGCCCATGCAAGTCCATCCTAATAGTACCTAGGTATTAGAGTACTATTGGGGGACTTGGTTTAAACTAGGGAAACTTGATCACATCATAGGAATTCGGGTACATCGAGTATATTGATATTCTATAAACACTTGTTGTTTAAGGTTAGGACATTTTAACAATTTTTTGTTTTTTAGATAGTTCAAAAGCACGAATACCGGAACAGTCGATCCACCTACACTTGAAGGTTTCGAGCTCCCACTTCCTTCTATCATCCTACTATCCCCATAGGTAGTACACAGTTGACGGAGATGTTGAAGAGCTCCTTGACAACCAGAAGGAGCATGACATCCTTTTCCAAGCCAGACTTGTGGATACATTCTCCGAGCCAGGGAGGACTTCTGACTTTCAGATCTTGGACTTCTCCGACACCGAGCGCATACCTTGCATAGAGGAGCAAGATCAAGAATCTGGAGTCGCAACTGAAGATCATCCAAGTTCCCGAGGACCCGACTCCTCTGAAGATTGGAACTACCAGCCAGGAGATTCAGAACGTAATACAGACAATAGAACGAGACGGGAAGCTGAAGATCGGAAGAGACATGAAGACTTATGACAAAGACAGCAACTACCCGGGACCTGCAAAGCATCACCACACTCAGACAACATTTCTTCAGCCGCATCATCGAATTCAGATAATGGCCATTTGTGTCTTTGCTGCCATCCGGGACATCGCTTCGAGGAATGCTGCAAGAGGCTCAGATTCTGCTTATACTATGGATGTCCTGTCTACCGAATGAAGGATTGCCAGCATGTTGCTGATCATAATGGTTGAGGAGCATCAGGATTTCAGCAGCCAGCATGCCAGCAACCGTATATTTCTGTCAGAGACCCTGCACTTTAGCCACCCCAGCGGGAGATCCAGATTCAGATTCAGCCGACGATCATTTGTGCTTTCTGTCGCCATTCAGGACATTGCTACGGCGAGTGCCTCAAGAGATGGAGGCTATAATTATTCTGCGGATCGCCTGCCTACCAAGTCAAGGATTGCCCGGAGACCGTTGATCACACTGTCCAAGGACAAACACGAGGAGCACCAGACTACAGCAGAGGGACCCGCCTCTCCAGGTTCAGCAATCGTATGGAGCACTGCTGCAAGGACCAGCCTATGTTAGGACAGCTGAAGAAATTGAAGTGATTCCAGTCACGGAGGAACACTGAAGATAGAATGAAGGCAGAAGATTCTTTTGCATGGTTGGAAAAACCATGTATCTTGATTCGCAATACAGTCTTCCCTTAAATTTTCTCTTAGCACTTAGATCATTTCTTGCAACTTCTCGTTTTCTATTTTTGAAACCTGGGATGATATTCGAAACTTATTTCGAGATATTGTTTCCTATTCATTAAACATGTTTCATATCCACAATTCTATATTGTTTGAAATCCACTACTCGATACTGTTTGCCTATTTCCTTTGATGATTTCAATTTTCTATTCGAAAGTTGTTATTCACTACCTGTTTCGACCTTGTCTCCTATCCAAGATTTTGCTTATTTTTTGGGATACTTGTTCCTACTTGTTATTGATATTCTGTACGCCAATCGAACTTGTACTAATCAAGATTTATTCCTACTTGAAATATTATTCTGAAACCGTGTTTGAACCTTCGCTTCTATTGATGGTTGTTTGAGATTCTATCTCTTATTTTAACTTTATTCAGGACTCTCTCTCTATTTACAACTTTGTTTACTATTGAGATTCGTATGTTTCATATTTACGATCCAATACCTTGTTTCCTATTGAAACCTGTTTTCTAGTCACTATACAATACCTTGTTTCCTCGTTGAAATTTCTATTTGAGATTTTGTTTCTTATTCACAACTTCGTTGATATTTGATTTTCTATTTTTGACTGTGTACCCTACTGGAGATTTCGTTTTCTCTTCGGGATTTGCTCAAGATTTTATTGTTATTCAAAATTTTATTGAAACTTGTTTTCGATATGAGATTTTATTCCTTATTTTAAAATTTTCTCCTATTTGATACTTTGCTTCTGTTTATCCTTCGAGACTCTGTTATTCCTTCGGGATAACGTCCCATATATGGAATCTTGTTACCATTCCAGGTTTCATTTGAGATTTTGGTTACCATTTGAAACTTTGTTCACTGTTGAGGTTTGAAAATTTTCTTGTTGCCTTTGTACCCACTATTGCTTGATTGGATCCGTTGCTGCCTTTTAGTACCTAATAAACCCTTGTATTCTAACAGGCAGATAATACCATTTTTGTGACTTGGACTATGAGAACCCATTTTGAACTCCTTGAATTCTTTTTGAAATTCCTATGGATAAGGTCGATAGACTACTCAATAACCTACTAGGGCGTGGCAGTTGCACACTGCAACCATTATCTGAATTATGGAGACTAAGGGTTCACTGCAGCCAGCAGCACACTGGCGAGGCAGGAACTTTAGGTTGAAATAATTTTAGGTATTTGTCGGTTTTCGAGTATTATCGAGACTTTGTCCAAAACTTTCATATTTGATCTCTTGAGTTGTTTCGTTAACACTTGTTTGAATTGATAAAGTTGATAGAGCATTCGGTAACATATCGTTGTTTGAGTCATGGAACTGAATGTTCGCTAGAGTCAGATGTACACTGGCAAGGCAGGATTCTAAGTACAGTGATTTCAAATGGCTATATGTTTTTGGACACCCTAGAGACTATATTTTTTTCGTATGATTATTGATATTTCAAAAATCGCAAATCCTTGTACGTTTTCCTTGATTTGATACTAATACCTCTTGGGTAGTTCTATCTGATTTCTCAAATCGAACGTTGCAAATTCTCTTCCTATATTTTATTGACGGACCATTTGACTTCCTAGACTTAGATTTCATTCCATCTGATTTTACCAAATCTATATTTTAATCATATTTTGTCCAAATTTGATCTGATCATACTTATTTAACAGTGATTCTCCTATCGTGCTAAACTTTTAATCATGCCTGGAAGATAGTGCCCTCACGACTTATCCTCTAAGTTGTAATTGAAATTCATTCCACTTCATGACTGTTTGATCCTCGATCCTTGTCAAAGCGTGATATCTCAAACTTCTTGTGTTTACTTGGTCTCAAGGCTCAGAGCGTTATGGATCGACGAAAGCATTGGGCGGACAACAACAGATGGCCACTGGAGTTCGTAGTTGGAAGCAGAGTGTTCCTGAAGATCTCGCCGACCAGAGGTGTCATTCATTTCGGCAGAGGTGGGAAACTCAGTCTGAGGTACATTGGGCCCTTCGATATGATGGCACAGATTGGCAAGATGGCATATCGATTAGCGCTTCCAGCCAGCTTGGAAGGAGTGCATGAGTCTTCCACATGTTCCAGCTTCGACACTACATTCCAGATCTGAGCCATGTGGTGGACTACTCAGAGCTAGAGGTGGGACCGAGCTTGACCTACGAGGAACAGCCAGTGGAGATCCTTGATCGGAGGGAGAAGCGCCTGCGGAACCAGACTATTCCTCTTGCCCGCGTCATGTGGAGACACCACTCTCCGGGAGAGTCCACATGGGAGCACGAGGACGAGATGAGGGATCGTTATCCCAGTTTGTTCACTTGATTGTATCTTGGTTTTTGAAAAAAACCAATTGTTGTATTTACTATTTTATGGTTTTGATTGAGAGTCAATGCTTCTATTCTAATTTCGAGGACGAATTTTTTTTTTTGGGGGGAGGGGGATATTTGTAAACCTACTTTCCAGGAAATATATTTTAAATGAATTTTTGCAAACATTTTTTCTGCAAATTAATTGCATGATAATTCTTTAAATGATATATTATACCATTTTAAATAGAGTATTAGTTTTTGTGTTGATTATGTATTGGGCTTCTCAGCCTACTACTGAACTTTTATTTGGTTCAGGTTAAAATTTTCAATTGAGAGAGAGAAAGAGGGGAGCATGTGTTTGCACAGCTCAAATTCCTCATTCCTTCTCTAAAATCATGGTGAGTTGTGTAACTGATTTTTGAATTTCTAACGATTTTTCTTTCCCCTACCAGAGTGAGTGATGGCCAATATTGGCGCCTAAACTTAGCGTGAATCTCAAGCTCGATCGACCTATATAACCATTCCTTCAGGGTCAGTACTGCCCAGAAATCCTAAACGAACCAGCCTCTCTCTCTCTCATTCTTCTTTCCCAACTCCATCTTCCCAAAATACTCTTAAACTCTGCTCTCAACTGGCCATGGCGAAGAAGTATACCTCGGCGAGGAGGAGCAGTATCTAGACGTTCAACTCCAGGCTCGGCAGTGATCGGCTTCCTTCAGTGTCTTCGTCATCACTTCAGCGGCCTATCTCGACCTGTCGATCAAGTGAGTTGTTGGAATTATTGAGATTCGATCTACTCTATTATCATTCCTTTTTGATCTAAATTTTGGATCGGGATGAAGGACAGTTGTTTTCATCTCGTGGTCTTCTTTCAAAGCTTTGATTCATCCTTGCACTGACCGTTACCATCAGTTGGAAGAGGTGAGGGATCATTCTGATTTAACAAATTTGATTGTACGATCTCTTCTTAATTTTTGTTCTCCATCTCTTTGTGTCGAGAATATAGATCTGGATTGGAGAATTCAGATTAATTCTGTTCGAGTTGATCATCTTAACAAATTACTGAACGCTGGTGAGAACCTATGTTCTTTCAAACTGTAGTAGGAGTTTATTTCCTTGATTGATTTTATGATTCATTATAGTTTCCCTGTATCTAGGATTCAACAGATGTTATGGCTCGATGGATAATCAAATTCGTGTCAGGACAGTTGGTTAAATAAGACTCGAGCCTATTAACACAGGACACCAGTTACTCTTGGATTCATCTCTAGAGAAAGTTCGTTGGGTAAGTTTTTCTGTACCCTGAGCAACTGCAGAAATCTTTAGATTTCATTCTAGATCTAGTTGAATGGTTAATCTAGTGTAGGTCTGTGTTTGTTGAGGTTGGAGCCTAAAATTCAATTTAGCCAATGATAAATTAGGTTATGGACTGATGATATCAGGATTGATGAACTGATATTTTAAAATCAGGCATGTTACAGTATTGATAACCAGTAAGTGCAGGCCCATGACAATTTTTTGAACATTTGGTAATCACTTGTGAAATTTGATGGTACTTCGAGTAGGAAATTGTTTACCTAATCAATGTTGAGAATATAGCTGGACTGTGGTGAGTGAGTATCTTATGAGATGCATGTTTCCTGATAGAGGCTCTGGGATTGGATGTTCTTACAGTAGAAGGTCTAAACCTGTGTACTGCTATATGAACAACAGTTGATTAGTGTTCAAAGAATTGAATGTTGAAGAAGATGTCTGTTCTGTCCTGAGAATCTTAGATACATTAGGATAATCCTTGTTAATTCGAATTACTGATTCTAGAGAATGGGAATTCTGAAGTTAGTGGATGGGTTGTGCTATACTTATTAGGACTGATATGAGTCCTTAACTAAACCTGTATGTTACGGCTGCATTAGTCTTTCATAAGACTGATTTCTGCTCTGATTCAGGACTGATTTTGCTCTGATTTTGACTGTTAATATATCATTGTCTCAGTTTGAGATTTATTGTATCAGCCATATTGAATACTGAATTAGTCTAAAACTTTGGTAAGATATTAGATTTCACTGATTTTGTAAATTGAAGAAATCGAGTAAGGAATGATGTTATTTAGATTTTGGATGTCAACTTGAGTACAAAACAGTTGATTTAGGACTGTTATCAGCAACATTACTGACTGAACCCTATTTAGTGTCCTAACCAAGACTGATTTTATACTTCTTATATTAGTATCCTAGCTAGATGGGTCTGTGATAGTTGGCTTGGACTGAATTTTAGAATCTGAACCTGGGACAAATTCTGAGTTTTGTTATGCTTTCACCAGACTGATAGCTAGCAAAGTATGGGGGAAGGGTAGGTTAAATTGCTTTTAAGAAGTTCATAATACTTCTGTTCAGGTGAAATGGGATATCATGAGTTATCAGTTAGATATAAATTGCAAATCAGTAACCTGGAATGTCCAGGACTTGATTTGGTTCAGCACTATTATGAGTTGAATTGAATCAGTCTTAGATTAAGACTGAGATGTATCAGCTGTATATTGAACTGGTATTTTGAACTAATGTAGGACTCGTATTTAAACTGATAGATGGTATGAGGGGGAGGACAGGTTACCTTGATCTTAGAAGTTCACCATAGTTACAGTTGAATGAAATATGAGATAGATTGGAGGAACTGCTGCTTAGGATATGGGGACTTTTAGATGCTTCTGTACCAGCCATTGACTTGGACTGATTTATAAGTCTCTTTTCAGGACTGATCTTTAGAAGGCTAACCTAGTTCCAGGAAATAACTATCCTAGAGTGGAAGACTGAGTGATACCAGTCCAAATTCAGTACTGACCTTTGGGATTGGTCTGAAATCTGATATTATCATTACTAGAATTAAAAACCTGAGTTTTAGACTTGACTGATTAGGATACCAAGTAGGCCACTGTCCATTGATTTGTTTTAAACCATTTTTGCCTAATAAGATGTTGGGAAATACTTTATCATTAATTAATTAAGGACTGTGTATCTGTCAAAGTTTTAAATATTAGGAATCCTTATTAAGCCTGGATTATTGGTAGAGAATTAGAGACTAAATTCCTCATGACTGAACTCTAAGTGACTAGGATACTATTATGAATCCTAGTATAATCCTCTTAACCAAATATAGACTTTAGGAATAAGTTTACACTAGGAGAGTTTTATTTCAAACGTCAAACTTTATTTCTGATAAAACCAGTTTAGGATAGAGTGCTTATTAATCTATATTATAAATCATTGACAGGAGGATATCCAGCTATACATTCCACTCTTGATCACCCTGAGCAAGGCAAGTATACTCCTCGGACTTGTTCATTTTCTCATGTCTTGTATATTCATTCCTGTATCACCTTGTCGATACGATTTATCACGGGATTGTCTTGTTTCATGTTTTTTGAGTTTACTTGTGTCTGGGAGGGGAAATACTACAGATGTGTGATCAAACCCATGTTACTATTCATGTGAATAGCTTAGGCTCCGTATTGTGCACGCGGGACTGAAGCCGTACCATTTCATGTTCATTGAATCTATCCAAGCCGATCACACACTCTGGATGTATTTCGATATGTTGCACATTCATGTTCAGGTTGTATTTTATGTTCAGGTTGTATTTCATGTTCAGGACTCATATCATGTTCCCTATATTTACTTTCAGTATTCATGTTCAGTTTTATGTCTTGTTCTCATTCTCGTACTGTATATATATTTCCTGTTTCTTGTTCATACCATGATGTTCATGTTCATTTCCTTGGATATACTTAGCTCCGCTCCTGACTAGGATATGTTGCAGGTGATCTGGAGGCTATCTGTGATACTTATTACGGGCAGGAGCCTGGAGGCATCTGTGAGCCAGTTGATGTTGCCTAGGACCTAGAGGCTGAGGAAGCCTAGTATTTCTTCTTAGTTTTATTCTGGAGTTGTATTAGAGACATCAGTATATTTTATATTTGCTGGAATGTAATAACATTTAGACTTGTATCTGAGATTCTGGGATTCGATATATTAGATGTTGTGATTTACTTTCATTCTTATCTTGATTTATAGTTCTCCCTAGATATTGGTACAGCTTACTTCATCGTGTCTAACGACGAAGGCTGGGCGTGCCCGACTCGTGTCCGATTATTCAAGAGCGGGTCGTGACAGCTGTAACACCCAGTTTCTGGAATGAGGGTATTTTTGGAATTTTGTGTTTATAAATATTATTTAGTTGTATTTATTTCACATTATGATATCTGGTGATTATTGATTTTGACTTTTGACTAGCTGTGACTTAAGGAACTGTCCTAGATTTTGACTTTGACTTGGTGACCTAGTTAACATGGTATGGACCCTAGTTTAATTTAAGTCAACTCAAGTTAGGACACTTAGGATCAAGTTTGGAGTAGGAGGATTGGTGTATTGGTCCATAGACTTGAGACTTAGAAATAGGTTCCATGACTAGTGCAACTTGGCCCATAGCCATTATACTAAACCCTAACCCTAATTTTCTACTTTATGACCAGCCACTAGGGCTCCCCCTTCCCTATAAATAATCTCCTCCTTGTTCTTGCCTCTTTTATTAAATTTTTACAAGTTTGAAGAAAGAGGTAAAGAGCCTTCTTCCCCAATCCATAACTTCCTCATTTCAATTCCTTTTTGGCTCAAATCTTTTGCATTGGGTTCTAATTGATCCCTACTTTATGTTCATGGAGAGAAATCTCAGGTTTGAATCAATTTGGGAGCTTTTGGATAGCAAGGAGGAATTCCCCATTTGAAGCTTTTCCAAGCTTTTTGCACATATAGGTAAAACCCTTTAAATTGCATTAATATTTCGTTTTCCTTGCATTTAGGGCTAGATCTAGGAGTCCCCTAGCTGTACCTCGAATTTGGGTGGATTTCGTGTCCGTTTGGTGCCCGTATCGGACACGTGTCGTGGTGTATCCTAGGTGTTTGATGAAATGCTTGAGTGAATTCAATATTGTTTGTTTTCAAAACAAATTACATATTTGAAAAGCTTGTTATATGTAGATCACGAATCCATTTGACTGAGTCGAAATCACTGCATTTTTTGTGTCCAAATTGGACACACACCGCGCGCGCGTTGACCTGTTCAGTGTCCTGCTACTCGATATCTCGTGTGGACACGACACGCCACGTGGCGGCCTGCCACTTGGCACAGACCAAGGGGCAGTGACTGACATCACATCCATTAAGTTTCGTGTCGTCTTGTGTCGTGTCGGGAGAGAAATCCCATGTGCACGGGTTTTGTACACTGTCAGTGCGTACTATTTTTGCTCACTGATATGGGCTTCCCGTTTAGACACGGTGACACGTAGACTCGTATCAGGTCCTATGAAGGAAGCCCTATATGTGGCGAACCCAGGTGCACGATTTTGTGTCCTGGTTTGACTCGTGTCGTGTGCACGAGGACACGGCACGCGTGCACGAGCCAGTCCTCACTGTGTAATTCTGTTACAATGTTTTATTTTGTTTGGACACTTCGTGTCCACTCTAGTGGACACGAATCATACCCCCCTAGACACATGACACATGGTACACACACCTACATGCCTGTTTGTTAAATTCAATGGTTTGATTTTGGTTTTTGAAATGGGAAGTTTATGTATCAGTCGAAGTTTTTAGTTAGGATTAAAACTGGGATTTGATTCACTGTTTTAAATGTTAAATAATGTAATTGATATCCATTTTATAATGTCTACATGTATGTTCATGCCTAAGAAGTAACTCTACATCTCTGAGTTCATAGGTTATGCATTGGGTTCAATGTTGGATTCGAAATTAGGTTCAAGTGTACACTGAAACTATTGGTGCATCCACTGGTTTCTTCTGAGTTTTAATTGCATGTTAAACTATTTTTTTCCTATTAGTTAATCTGAAATATTAATTCATCTACATGTGTAATGAGTACTGCTAGCTTGGTTTTTCATGTTAGATTAGGTTGGGGTCTAGAGAAATGGATTTCGGATGTGGGATTGGGGTTTGGGTTGAATGTGTGAAGGGAAGTTGTGTTAACTGACATTGATAAATTTTGAACTGTCAAGTGAATATTTTGTGCACCCATTACTTGGTTTCTAGTCACTTTTCCTGAGACACTAAGTTCATTCCTGTGACCATACACCCTACTAAATGTGAACTGTCATTGCCATGTTTGTACTGATTTGCACATCACAAATTCCTGAAGCATATCACAACCTGAGAACTAATTTTCAATTCACTATTGAACTGTCATCTACATTCCTGTCTAATTTCCTGAGTTGTACCCACTGATTACCTAACCCTTGTTCCTCCATTTCACCCACTGTCATCCACACGTCCCTGTTTCTGAAATCTGTAGACACACACTGGTACACTGTTTTGAGAACCCACATTTGCAAGCAGATGAGACACTAAAAACCTGAACCTGTTTTGAGCTGAAATGACTTAGAGTACCAGTCATTGTTGTATTTCAATACAGACATTCACTCCCTTGTTGTTCTGACCTTCTCGAACAGGTCATGAACTATATGTCCAGTTGTTGTCCAGCCTACATCTGGATAGTATTTGAGCTTGGGATTCACTAATTGATGATCAGGTGCTCATTTTTGGGTGTACATTACATTCACTCAATGTTGACTTTATATTAGGGAGCCTAGTTCACTACATTAGTAACCTCCTTGCCAGGCATTGCTTATTGCCCTAGCCATATCTTGTTCATCCCCCTTTTGTAATGTCTTGTATACCTATAGGAACCAACTGCCATTCATTTAACTAGGTTGTTCACTGAAATTCAGTTCAGTCTCTATATTTATGTATATATATTATATATGTTTATACATATTATGTTAATGGTTGTATGAAGTTAGGAAATGTATCCTAGGATTACATATAGGGTATATGACATTTTAGGTGTTGGATGTTAAGTCTTGATTTATACCTTTAGCCTAGAACAATAGCCTTTAGGCCATAACCTGTGTTCAGTCCCACACATACTTGCACTGCTCTCTGAAATCTGAATACCCTCACCCTCTCATCACACACACACATGTTATATCACACCCCCTTGACATTCTTGTACACTCTCACTAACACACATACTCTTGTGCACTTTCATGACACACACACACCCATGAACACATACACATGCTCTTTCTCTCTCTCTCTCTCTCTGCATATATATATTAGCCTATGTGATATTATATAAAGGGTATATGCAATGTGTGTTGCTAGTGACCTTGTGTTTGTGTTGGGATGCTTGTCTAGGCTTGATTAGGCCTAGTTAGACTGACTGGACTAGGATTGACCTAGTTTGACTAGAGTATTGACTTGGGTTGACCCAGAGTTGACCAAGTTTGACTTGGGCCTAGTTTGACCTAGACAGTTGACCAGGTTTGACTTAGAGTTGACTTTGACCTAGATTGGCCTAGAAATAATGTAGATTGCATTGTAAACTTCATTTACCTTATTTTAAACATATTATAACCTGTATTCCTTTGTTTAGGACATTGTGACTCAGTTGCAGACATCTGATATTACACTACTCTTTTCAGAGTAGCAGACGAGTACATTCTCTGATAGTTCTCTCATTTAATTGTCAATTACTGTACTTCAGTTATAGTTAGTTTTATGTGATTCTCTGTTACAACACGTATGGATATATCTGGATTCATGTATGCGACACACATACCATACTTATCTGGCCTCTATTACTGGAATCACTAGAATCATTTCGGAATCTATTTCTGGAATTATCATATTTTGGCTGGACTCATCTCGATTTTTGTGTCGTATTCTGGATTCACTTGTACTTGCTGGGAGGAGAAATACTTGAGTAAGACATGTAGACATATCCCAATCAAGAATCTCCCAACTGGAATCTACTGGAATGATAGCCATCTCACACCCGGCCAGGTGTGTGATGTGCCGTATTACCTACAGCCGTTTACATGTCGATCTTGGTATTTTAAAACACACTGTTAGAGTATAGGCTGGACTCACCCTGGAATCATTGATCACTATGACTGGAATCATCTTATACTGGACTCATCTTGTACTGGAATCACCTGGTATCAGATTCGTGTTGTCTGGATTTACTTGGGTTTTGCACTTGTTTACATTTACTATCTGGACTTATTATGTTACCTTAGTTTAGCTAGATTTATTTACAGTCTTCATTGCCATCATTCTTCTCTTGTTTAGTTACTTTACTTTCCTTGTATCTTACTGCTTCTCTATGCCACAACCTAAATATAAATTGCCATATTCATCAATAAAACTGTTTATAACTGCTTTATAGTTCTCTGTCATTTACTTGGGATTTCTTGATGAATTGTACTCGTTCCTGTCCTGACTGGACCTGTTGAAAATTTTACAGATGATTGCCCTGAGGACACGTGCCCTACATATTATGGATCAGGAGATGGCTTAGCTACCTATGGTCCCGACACTCAGGAGTGATCGGAAGTTTAGCTAGTTGTCCTGTTTTTAGCTTTCATGTTTTAGAACTGGAGTTGTATATAAGTTAAGATTTGTAGTTGAGATTGTTTGAGATTATATTATTAGTCGTTGGTTTTATTTCTGTTATTAGTCTTAGTTTTAATCTTTTGTGCTATCATATCGTTCTTAGACTGTGATTGAGATTCATTATATCTATACTTGTCCTCCGTTCGGAGTTGAGATTTGACAAGTACATTATATAATTGCGTGAGTTGTTGATTAGATAGTAACCTAGGACATCGTTCTACCGTCGACATTACGGCGTAGGCTGGGCGTTGTTACGTGCTCGTACCCTCACAGTGGGTGCGGGCCGTGACACGAGCCCCGACCCTCTGACCAAGTGGCAGGCCGCCACGTGGCGTGTCGTATCCTCTGGGACGATCGGACAGCAGGGCACACTATGCACAGTTTCGTGCAGTGTGTCCAATCCTATTTTGGATACGGACACGAGTGTCATCGTGCTCAGAGATACAAAAATGGAATCCCTACATATAGGGCTAGCAATCTATTCAATTAGAATTGAAATAACTGAAATAAAACTTATTCACACATTTGATCAAACACCATGTATAGGACACTGATACATGTCCGATACGTACATCAAATGGAATCCAAATCCTACCAAACTTGGTGTACAGCTAGGGTATACCTAGATGAATGCATCTATGGAAAGAAAATGGGATTTTGAATCAATTTGAGGGGTTTTACCTATTGAGTGTAAATCTCAATATAAAGGCCAAAAATGAGAATCCTTCACCAAGCTCCTAATGCCCAATGCTTACCAAATCCTTGCTAGCAAGCCTCCACTAGCCTCTACTTCTGTAGGGGAGTCCAATGCAATTAGTTTGGTCCAATTTGGAGAAGAAATAAAGAATTGGTGAAGATTTGGGGACGAATACTATTAAGGTTTGTGCAAGGATGAAAAAGAGGCAAGAATTTGAGAGGAGATGATTAAATAGAGGGGGGACTCTTGATGGCTGTTGGAATGAGCTAGGGTTAGGGTTTTGCAATTGTTAGATGAGTGGCTAAGGCTTCTCTCCATGTAATCAAGTTAAATCAAAGGCTCAAAACAAAACTAGGTTTCCTTCTACTAATATCTAAATAAAATATCATACTTACATAATATCTAGATATTTCTAATCTTGGCACTTAGTAGGAATGTTCCAATCAAGATTCTAATCTCATGACTAATCTAGATTAGGTTAAACTTCTAGGTCAAGTCTCAAATAAATAATTATTAGCACAAATTTAATTAATAAAATTCAATTTCACAAAACTGTCAAAATGACCAAAATATTCCTAGGCTAAAAAGTAGTAATTTGTAATTCTAATCTCATGACTAGGCTCCCATGGCCATGGTTAGTCTCCAGGCTTAGCAATTCTAGGGTTTCACAAGTTAAGCACCAAAATCACAGTTTACAATTTTAATTAGTTTTAAATTAATTAAAAATCACTAAAAATCATAACATGGTTTAAATCTTCTTATTAAATGATTATAATTACAAAAGTTCAAAATTATCCTCATTTTAGAAAAGTGGGTGTTACAGTTCCTAGCCCATAACTTAAACCCTCTAACCCGAAACCCATTAACCTAAACCCCTCTAACCGTTCAAACCCACTCCCCCTAGTCACTCGTCCGATCTACACTCCTTGCCCACCTAGCCATCTCCCTCTTCTTCACGTACAATTCTTCAGAAACCTCCTTTCCTCCACAGAAACCTCCAGAGCCTTCACATTTATCCACCTTCACAAACCCTTCCTATCTCCACCCACACTCCACCTCTCCCAAATCCGATCGCACCACGACGCTACCGCAATGCCCCGCCCATTTAAACACTTCTCTTGAGGCATTTTTGACCGGCCGACCGCCCGCGCGGGCCTCCCGTGCCCTTGCGCGCTTCTCGCGGCCTGTCGGACTACTTCCGACGTGCCAGCGGCCAGCCCAGCACGCTCTCGCCGTGCGCCAACCGGCCGTGTCACCCAGCGCACTCCCGCCGCGCGCCAGCCGGCCGTGTCCTCGTGCGCCCGTGCGACTCCCTTCCGCGTGCGTCCGTGCGTCGATGCTGATCCCGCTCGCGTGCCCCTCCGCGTATGCTTCCGTCGTTCCTTCGCCTTGTGCGACTCCAAGGCCGAAGCCACCCTTCGGTTCTCTTGTATCAGATTTTTTGTAGGTTCCCTAGACTTTCTGTGTTATTTCCAGTAGAGAAAAAACCTAAATCCTGTCCAACCAAAATTGACAGAATAAAGCTCTGTCAATCTTGGGATAATTAGTTTCCCAATTATTTTAATTATTTGATATATTGATGTGATTAGTTAAATAGTTGGTAAATAATGTTAGATTATTATTATAATTGCTAGTAATTATTGGGCCATCGTAGCAATTGTTAGATTAAACATATAATTTTATTAGAATAAAATATTCTACGTAAAATGATTATTTAGTAATTAATATTACTGCTATCTTATTAGAATATAATTTTAAAATAATATTTAATTAATATTTTTAGTAAATATTCTAAAATAAATAAAATGATTGTTAAAATAAAGGATTATTGTATTAATCCTGGCATTTTAGGGTTAAAGGTTTTCATTAAATATGTTACGTTTATTTTACGTAAATAAAACGCTAACTAGTTTCAAAAGTATTTCCATTACAAAAAGGGTATTTTGAATATAAGAACTAATTAAAATATTAGTTCTATTTTTATAAGTAAAAATTTATTTATTATTTATTTTAGACAAAATATAATAATTCTCACGTTATTATAATAAATAGTTTTTATTAAAAAGATCGTTTTATCCTCTAGTTGCTAATTATGTGTATTACGTTAAAAGTATTAGAAGAGTATTTATGGATAAATTATTTTGATAGTCACAAATTAAAACTAATTTGTCCCGATCTTATTATTAATTAAATTAATGATAATTCAATTTAAGGATATAATAAGTTTTATTATTTTATTATTTAAAACGTATTTTTTCTTATATTTCTCACTTAGAGTTTCTCTAAAATGTTTTTATAATTAAGCAACCGCTTTATTATAATTATTAGTGAATTTATAGTCTAGATTATTATTGTATTATTAATAAGTTAATTAATTAGAATTGTAGCAAACCTTAGATTGGCAACTATGACATGTTTTCCTAATGTAGGATTCAGTTCCTGCCATTAGCTTGAGTATTTTCCTGTCGTCATCTACAGCACCAGAAAATTAAGACAAGTTTCATATTATTCAAATTCGTATTTTAGTTGATAATTAAATGCATTGCATCATAGGATTATATACTGTATCGACACTTGACTCACGGGATCCCTCTCGAATCCAAATTGATTGCTTGATTGACTTATTGACTCAGAGATTTGGGAGTAGTGTAGTGTCTGTGACCAAAGCCATGTTACTAATATTGATTCTCTCGCGCTAACCCCTATTGCACAGGGGGTTGAGCCGTACCGTATGCTAGCATTAGGCCCAATGCTAGTATACATATTGACTCTATCAGCCGGTCACAGATTGCTACACACTCAATTCACTATTGAATCATTGTATATTGTATCATTATTGCTCTTGAGATTTTACTGTTTCTTTGACTCATGTTATTATTTAGAATATAATAATGCTTTAAAATTGCTCCTTACATCTTTAATTATTTATTAGAATACTATAAGTGGATATATATATATTTCTTGCTACTCTCCTGATGTGAGACCAATATTTTTAGGTGGCTACGATGACGAGGATGTGCCCTTTAGTACCTAGTACGGACACGATTTGAGTTCTGAGGACATAGCTGAACCCGATCAGGGAGCCCAAGATTTCTTGTCGTACTTGCAGTTTAGTTTCTTTGTTTTTAAAGTTGTAGTAAAAGCCTCGTTGTAATAATTTGACTTTTACCGTGTTGGTATATTTTTATTTCTTAGACAGACATTAGTTCTGGACTTTAATGTTTTTTTTTAATTTCCGTATTTTAGAATGTTGTGCTTGAGTTACTACTGATTAATACAGCTTACTGTCGCCGTCTCACAACGGAGTAGGCTGGACATAATTCGACTGGACCCAGAATCTTGGGATCGGATCGTGACAATATATGAGACATAAAATTTGGGAACAACAGATAAAACTTCCAAACTCCGGTCTCCAAACCCAAGAAAATCACTTCCGTGAAAATCACGGCATTCTAGCTCACGTTTCCTAAGGGCCTGTTTGGTTGGGCCCAACTGAGCTGAAAGTGGGGACTTTTGTGGGGTTTCACCGGATCTGAAGGGAGTTTCATTGTTTGGTTCGGCCGAGTAAATGGACTTGAAGTCCATTGATTGGACTGTGGAGCAGTCCCTGTCTCCTCCGAAAACTCCCATTTGAGTTCCGGCCATTTCTTGCTTGAAGTCCATGAAAGTGGGGGAGAGAGACTCTTGATCTCCCGAGAAGTGGTTGCTGTCGAAGAGTTGGGTCCGCTCTTCCGCTGTCCTCTGCAGATCTAGTGGTTTTCTTCCCTAATCTAGTATTTTTTTTTCCCGGATCTAGTAATTTTCTGCTCATTTCTTCCCCTTTTTTTCCCGATCTAGTAATTTTCTTATAGATCTTCCATTTCTTTTAATATTTGCCTATGGATCTGTCATTTTCCCCCGAATCTAGTGATTTTCCTCCCCAATATCTGTCGATTTTTTTTTCTTGTATAAATCCGTCATTTTGTTATAGATCTGTCAAATTTCTCATTATTCGACAAAATTTCATATGGCAAATAATTGGAAATTTGACAGATCAAATCGGGAAAAAAAATCACTAGATTCTAATATTTGCTTATGGATCTGTCATTTTCCCCCAAAAAATTTGGGAAAAAAATCAATTAATTCTAATATTTCATATGGCAAATTTCATATGTGATTTTCCTCCCCAATAACTGTCGATTTTATTTTTTTCTGTATAAATCTGTCATTTTGTTATAGATCTGTCAAATTTTCCATTATTCGACAAAATTTCATATGTAAAAAATGGAAAAAAATTGGGGAAAAAATCATTAGATAATGGGTCGATCTGTCAAATTTTGTTATGGATCTGTCAATTTTTTTACATATAAAAATTTGTATTGTATGTTTATAGTGGGTCGATTTGGTTGGAATGGAAAAAAATATTGGGAAAAATATTGGAAAAAAATAATGTTTATAGGGTTGCCCGAGAGTACATTTTTCCATCGGGCATGGCTAGATAATTTCATGCAAGACAAGTAGTCTTGTAGCAATCGACTGCATTTTCTATCTTTGTAGCATGCTGCTGTTTTCTGTTAATTCACTGCTTCATCTATGCTTTTCATATCTTTGTAGCATGTCGTTCTACGTTGTTTTGAAAGGAAAAAAGCCAGGGGTGTACACAACCTGGCCTGAATGTCACATGCAAGTGAATGGGTTCAAATGCGCTTGTTATTTCAAGTGCCGAGATTATGAGGAGGCAATGGGTTACTTCCACTCTAATTACAAGGATGAACGATGTGGAAATAAGGGGGAAGAAGTGCGCAATGGCCACCCATCGGCCATTATTGTCACTTTGGGTTTTCTAACATTACTTGTATCGATTTTAGTATGCATCTCTTTTATGTAGTACCAACTTATTTGTGTAGACCCAAGTTCTTTTTGTCTGCACCTATAATGTAATGACAATGTAATGACAATGGGTATGTACTGTTTGGGTGCAGGAGTTGTCTTCGAATGAGCTACGAAGGTGTAACCTAATTACAAGCTAAAGTTGGTGGCCTCCCCTACCAATGTGGTGATGGACGGAGGTAGCCAACTTGTAGCCTAGTTTTAGACCATGATGAGGAAGGTGCAACCTTTGAGTCTAAAATGCTATTTCGGTCCCGACAACACAAATGAGGAAGGTGCCCTACGATGAGAACCAAAACTTGATGGCCTCCCCCACCAATTTGGTGATGGATGGAGGTAGCCAAGTTTTTAAATTGGCGATGATGAGTGGGATGGTGAATCCTTTGAGCCAATCACTTTTTTTCAGTCTTGTGTTTCAGTTTTTTTTTACTGATTTCAGTTTTGGGCACTTCAATTTCAGCACTTCAATTTCAGTTTTGGGTTTATGATGAGTTTTGCTTTCTTGAAATCTTATATATGGGCTGTGATGAGTTTTGCTTTCTTGAAATCTTATATATGGGCTGTGATGAGTTTCAGTACCTCCTACTTATGGCCTATGCTGACTTGTGTTTCTTTGTGAAACAAATAATGATATTTTGGGCTATGATGACAATGCATAACTTGGTGACTTCAATTTTTCCTGAAACTGAGTTTCAGTATCTTCTTCTTCCTTCCAGTTTTTATGTGACTTCAATTTGGGGGCAGTTTTTATTTTCATGTATCTTCTTCTTCCTTCCAGTTCATATATAATATGTAGGCGATGATGAGAATGCATTATGGACTATGATGACTTGTGTTTCAATGTGAAACAAATAACAGTACATGTTCCCAGCAATATGACATGTTCCCAGCAAATATGGTACATGTGTCAATTTTATGTTACGCAGGAATTTACATTTTTGATATGTTCTTCGTATGATGATATTTTCGAAGAAAAATATGCTACATTCTGAGCCCATAATGTTCTCCTGAACAAGTTTTAATTATTTTCAGATTTCATACTCTGAGCCCATAATGTCCTTGTGAACAAGATCTTGTTTCGTTGTATCATATTGCTGGGAACATGTCATATGGCTGGGAACATTTCCCATTGCTGGGAACATGTAATATTTGCTGGGAACATTTAAATATTTGCTGGGAACATGTCATATTTGCTGGGAACATGTCATCTTGCTGGTTTTCTATATCATATTTGTAGGGAACATGTATCATATTTGCAGAGAACATGTATCCTATTTTGCTACATTCTGAGCCCATAATGTTCTCCTGAACAAGTTTTAATTATTTCCATTCTTCATACTCTGAGCCCATAAATTCCTTGTGAAGAAGATTTTGTTTCATTGTATCATATTGCTGGGAACATGTCATATTTGCTGGGAACATGTATACTTGCTTCAATTATTTTCAGAATTCATTGTTCTATTGTGTTCTCCTGAACATGTTTCATTGTTCCATTATGTTCTCCTGTGAAGAAGATTTTGTTTCATTGTTCCATTATGTTCTCCTGAACATGTTTCAATTATTTTCAGAATTCATACTCTGAGCCCATAATGTCCTTGTGAACAAGATTTTGTTTCATTGTATCGTATTGCTGGGAACATGTCAGATTGCTGGGAACATTTCCCATTGCTGGGAACATGTATACTTGCTGGGAACATGTCGTATTGCTGGGAACTTGCTGGACATATCATATTTGCTGGAAACGTGTATCATAATTGATAGGAACATGTATCATATTTGCTGGGAACATGAATACTTGCTGAGAACATATCATATATGTTGGGAACATGTGTTCATTTCTGGGAACATGTATCATATATGCTGGGAACATGTCATCTTGCTGCGAACATGTATCATATTTGTTAGGAACATGTATCATATTTGCTGGAAAAATATAATCGTGCAAACTTATATATCAATTTGCTGGGAACATGTCAATTTGCTGGGAACATGTTTCATAATTTTTTTCGGTTGTGAAACCGTTTCTCTGCTGCCAAAATCGGTTGGAAATGTTAAAAAATTATTTTTGGGTAACCTTACCATTCTTCATGAGGGTGATTATATCACTTGCAATGTCCTAACCAAACACACAAAGTCCATCAACGCCACTTTCAAGTGGTCATCCAA
The DNA here is from genome assembly GCA_029216955.1 of Iris pallida. Lineage (NCBI taxonomy): Eukaryota > Viridiplantae > Streptophyta > Magnoliopsida > Asparagales > Iridaceae > Iris > Iris pallida. The sequence continues at coordinate 18,205,753 of JANAVB010028397.1, forward strand.
ACAAATTACATTGTAAGTGCCCACTTGCGGGGGGACAAAAAGTTTGGCAACCAAACACTTTTTAGAAGGTGGAATGTATTGTAACTCAAATGAGTTACAATCCCATAAAACTTCCACTTTCACACTTTCATGCACCTACATCCAACCAAACATGCCCTAAGTGGCGCCTGGTGATTTTCAACAGTTCCGCCATTTCCATCCTAGGTCGGCAATCGAGATATTAGTCCTCCTCCTTTATTTCCCACCCTATTTTCTTCTCTATTCGCATAACGAACCCTAAATTTCCCTTTTCTCAAGGTTCGTCCTCTTCTCAAACCCTACTATTGATTCTCTCTGCTATTTTCTTCAATTAAACCGTACTATTTATTTTCTTTCAATTATTGATCTGTTCTTCTTAAAATGTGGGTTTTTGAGTGTAATTGGTTCATAGATCATCGGATCATGTCAAGATTGTTATTCTTTTTAGGGTTTTATGTTTGGTGAATTTACTCTTGTTGATGATATTGTTTTTTTTTTTTTCATTCCCAATTAGGCGACCTTCAGTGACTACTATGTGTAACTTAACATCAGAGCTCAGAGCTGTGCAATCCTACTTCAGACTCAGTCTGTGTATCAATATACTTTACTCTAGTGACTCCAGCAACAACTCTATTATCCAGTCAACAAGCCTTCATCCAGTTAGCAGGACAACTCATCATACAGTCATTTCTTTGCCTACAAATTCATCATCCAGCTCAACAAGTTAGTTACAGATATTTCTCTGATACATGTTTACTTATAGTGAGTATAAATAGGAGAAAAGGGAATGTAGGGAGCATAACTGTATTCTTGATCCAGTTTTCTTTAGAGTTTACTTTCTTGTAATGTCTTCTTCTTCCCAAAATTTCTGATCTCCACAATAAATAGACCCTAGAAATTTCTCTTCTCCAATTGTGTTTTTTTCTGTCAATTTTCTTCAATATATGGCTAATTCTAATGTTTCATGTTCCTTCTCGGGACTTCTGTCAAGAGGACCTTATCACTTCTCAACCCCTACTATTGATTCTCTCTGCCATTTTCTTTAATTAAGCCGTACTATTTGTTTCAATTATTGATATGTTCTTCTTAAAGCGTGGGTTTTTGAGTGTAATTGGTTCATAGATCATCAGATCATGTCAAGATTGTTATTTTTTTGGGGTTTTATGTTTGAATTTACTCTTGTTGATGATATTGTTTTTTTTTGGGACTAGGTATGTGGAGATTTTTTGGTTTATGTGATAGACCCGATATTTGTACACAAACGTAGTTTGTTTTAGATTTTTTGACTTTCGTCCCACTTATTAATATAAATTTGTATTTATATTCCACTTTTTGTGTTTATTAGACTTATATCTCATTTTTTTTGTCATAAAAATAATTTTTGGTGACAAAACGAATGTTTTTGTGACAAAACAAATATTTTTCGCCAGAAAAAGTGGGATGTAAGTCTAATAAACACAAAAAGTGTGAGATTAAATACAAGTTCTATATTAATAAGTGGGTGGGAGATGTAAATGGGATGTAAGTCTAATAAACACAAAAGATGTGAGATGTAAATAGAAGTTCATATTAATAAGTGGGTGGCACGAAAGTTAAAAATTCTCTTTTTTTGGTATTAACTACGAGAAAAATATCCTTTCATAACGCTTGAAAAAATGTTATTATACAGTTTATGGAAAAGTGTTGTAAAGTTTGAGAAACATCCCCTAATATGTCGGACACTTTTTTTATATATAAACGTCATATATAGTATACATTTATAGCGTTTAAATACACTACCATTTTAAAAGGCTTAAAAAAATTCCACTCTCTTCGCCCCCCGCTCTCTTTTCTCCGTTCCCTTTCTTTTCATTAGGGGTGAGTATTCGGTTTATTCGGTTCCAACCGAACCGAATAACCGGAAATCGAATTGGACCAAAACCGAATAAGCAAAACCGAAACCGAACCGAATTGGTCAATAACCGAACCGAACCGAACCGAATTAAATCGGTTCGGTTTTCGGTTTATTCGATTTTTAGGTTTATTTGTGTTTTTTTTGTTAATATATATAATAACTAAATATACCTAGATATATTTATTATATACCTATAGTATATATATATATATATATATATATATATATATATATATAAACTAAATTTTCTTATTCGGTTTTCGGTTTTGGATCGAAATCGAAACCGAAACCGAATAAGAAAATTTAGTATTTTCAAAACCGAAACCGAACCGATTTTTTTAAAACCGAACCGTCTAAGCTCTACCCCGAGATCTGCCCCTTCTCGCTCCCCTCTCCTCTTTGCGCGCCTTCTCTCCTCCTCTCCCCTCGCATCTACTCCTAACATCGTCAGATCCCAAAATCCTAACCCTAATTTTCCTTCCTTCTCTAGCAATAGAGGAGCACCGGAGATGGAGCGGGCGAAGGACACGAAGGAGATGGAACCGACATCGAGCACCTCCACCACTTCCTCAAGTCCTCCATCAGGACCCTCGGTTCCTTCGAGGTCACCTCCCCGTCGACGCCTCTGTTAGGATGACAACTTTTGGGTCCTTCTAACTCTGGTAATTTATTCCCCCCGCCCCGTCCCGTACTCCCTCTCTCATTTTTTCTCTTTGAAGTATAAGAAATTAGGGTTGGTTTGGTTGTTGGCTATAAATTATGGATTTTTGAAGAGTGGAGGAGAAAGCAGAGGTTGATGTGAGTAGATGAATTAGAAATTAGATGAGGCCTCTCCTTCTTATGGTACCTCTAAAGTACCATAGGTGGAGCTCCTCCACCATATCCTCCTCCTCCTCCTCCTTTCGATTGAGATGCGAACATTCAACAAGATCAAGGGAGCTCCCGACGCACCTGAAGCCGAAGACCAGGTGAGGAAGATGGTGATCAAGGATGCTACATCTAATAATTCATAGGGACGACTAGATCGATGGAGTCGCCTTTCCATATCTGCATTGGTGGAGCCTCTCTTCCACTTCTGCTTCATCGACTGCATGTCGCTCTGTCATCACAGCAGGCTGTCGCCGGTCACCAATGATTATAGGTGATCATCCATTTTAATTCCTCATCATCCAATACTTAATCTGTTAGGGCATCTGATTGTCTTTTATAATCGCTTTATTTCTTGGACTGGTTTAATCATCACAATCGATTATGTGAAGTTGTGGTTAGAATGAAAATTAGCTCTCAGTCCCTTGATCTCGTTTTCTCGAATTGGAATCCAATATGCACATCATATGAACATTTGCAATCATAGCTTTATTCATGTCCATCTCTTTCATATCTCTCCTTTGTACAACTACTAGGATGCATGAGTCCTCACATGAGTTCTATCAGCAGTAAACTTGGGAAAAATAGAAATTTGTTTGCTTGCTTTGAACATCTCTAAGAACTAACTTGCAAGTATTTCTTCGTTCACATTCTTTTGGTTATTTATTTGTTTAGTTGTTTCCATGAACATACCAAATGAAAATCTTGAATGAATCGGTGGGGAGGTTTGCCTCTATGAAATTCCCTCAAATTAGTCCTCATTCTTAAACCTTGGTGTACAAGTAAATTGCATAATATAAATTGATTTTTTGCTCCTGCTGTGTTATGTGAGAAATATATAAAGAATATATGCTTATTCAATAGCTGCTTATAGGAGTGGCTGATGCTTGTGCCAATTGCTTTTATGTTTTTTTTGTAATAAGTAGATAGAGAAAAAGTGAAGGAAAATTGGATGTAGTACATATATTTTCATAAATTTATTTAGTTTGTTCATATAATTTATTTAGTTTATTATAGTGTCAAAACTCAAAAGCTAGGTTTTTGTACATTATGAGGTATGACTTTCCTTTCGTTCAGTATATTGTATATGCCATTTAAATTATCCTCGCATGAGTTTCATAAGCAGTTATATGGGAAGAAACAAAACTTTTGTTTGTTGCTTTGAGCCTATGAGGACTAACTTGTAAGTATTTCATTGTTCAACATTCTTTTGGTTATTTATCTGTGTATTTGTTTCCATAGTTGCCAGGACATACCACATTAATAATCTCAAATGAATCAGTGGGAGGTTTGCCTCATGTATTTCCCTCAAGATATATACATAACACATTATAGTTTGTAGCAAAGCTAGATACAGACTCATGATTTAATATTTCATTGATTGTATAATCTGTTGATCACGATGCTGAACATTTCGTTACTTCCTATTCTCTTACGTTGTTAGCATTAGCATGCAATATGAGTATTCATAGGTTCCGAAACTAGTGCAAACGAACAATATTAAAATTTCAAAAATCAGCAAGAGGTAATAGTCTATTGGTAAACCAAGAATGTTATTCTGAATATAATTGCGAGCTTAATCATTCATAACTATCTGTACATGGTAATTGGATTAGAAAAGAAGAAAATCCTTGAGTTTGAAAAAATTAGAATTCAAAGGGCAATGTTAGCAGACCATGCATATACTGGTTTTCTACCAACATTAGTTAATGCCTTTATTTTAATTTTCAAGCTATGCAAGTCAGGTGGATGATTTCTCGAAAAAAAAAAGATCCTACAAATTTTTTCCTTGTGTAAGCCTTGGATTTTAAAATTTCTTCATCTTATTTTTATGTTTCATTAGAGCCTTGGTGATTCAGTACTTTGGTCATTTCTACCGGTTGGATTCGTGAACCAGAGAACTTTGCACAATTTTCCCCATTAACCCTTTGTCTTTAAGAGCATCTTCTAATGAATTACCCTCCCACCTTTCACTTTCAATATTAGTTAGAACTTCACTCCCATTGCTATGGATACATGTTTATATTATTCAATAAGAAGTAACCCAAAAGTAGATATAATGGAAAACAAAATCAGGAAGTATATAACAAATAAATCCCCAAAAAGTGCACCATCACAATGGATGTCAATCACAATTTTATTCTTTTTTTGTATGAGAATTTAGGACCATTTGCTAGACAACATAAATTTGTGAATTTCTTTTACCTATTCCTTTGTTCATTTGATACTAAGAGCTAGAAGTTTTCTGTCCCAAAAAATTGTGTATTGCTTTAGGAATTTTTTCTCCTACAAAAGATTGAAAGTGGCGTGATTAAGCTAGGTGAGAAGTAGGTCTGATAGTTTATGTTTGGCTCCTATTTTTATTTTTGGTTAACTTGGTATTTATATTTCCGTGGTCTTACAATGTGCTTTTGTTTGGTTAGAGGGCAAATGTGTGCTTGTTTACGGGCAAATGAATGAACCTCCTGGTGCTCATGCTCGTGTTGGATTGACCGGCTGACTATTGTTGAACACTTCCAATATGCTGAAGGTCAAGATGTGCTTCTCTTCATTAATAACAGCTTTAGGTATGGCTGTACAGGAAATGAAATTTCTGATTTTCGACTTCATTATTTTTGTATAGTATCTTATATTTGAGTGTGTTTACAGGCTAACTCTAAAGTATCTGCTTTACTTGGTCGTATCCCTTCTATTGTCCATTATCTTTGGTTGGTACGGCTTTAGTTCATGCTTTTGTTCAGTTTCGATATGATATTGAGCACACACAACTAAATGCCCTCCTACCTTTGCTCGTATTCTTTTCTTAAGTCTACTGACATGTAGGAAGGCATGCAAAAATGTTTTTTTTTTTCTTTTTTAAATTGCATCACTTTGGGGGTATCAGCCATTATCAACCAGTTCGACCCCTTACCTAACATTTTCCATTACCGAGTCTGTAAATCTGCAGCTCTACTAGCAATTACAAGTAGGCAAAAGCTCATGTCTGCATTGTGTCACCATAATAGCACATGAAATAGGAACATCAACTACATATCACCTAATGAATACAAGGTTCAACCAGATTAGAATCTGGCAGTTAGACATACATGAATCCGACAGCTTGGGGCGTATCATTTAAATATCACCTTGGCCTTACAACAAAAGAAACAAGAACCGAAAGTACATAATCAAAGCCTTAATGGTCTATCAAAACCCTAGCAAAACATTCTTCGTACAACCTTCATTTGGCCCTTGTATGTTGGTATTATGTGAGAGATATGATGGTATTGATATTTGTTGTACTTTTCTCAATTCCTCTCTCACCTAATATATTTGAAAGTGCAAATTGGATTAAGAGGCAAAGAGTCAAGTTTGTTTGTGGTGGAATATGCAGATTGGACGTCATAATATAATTTTCTGACAAACCAACCTTCGATATGGTACAAGGTATATTTAAGTGTTCTTGTTTGTTTTTCAAAGGAAAATTGGATTGTGTATATGGAAATATAATTGGAAGCTTGTTTTACTTGAAATGTCACTTATTGTGTAGAATTAAACATCAGAATACGTATCTAGGAAACACATGATACTCCAAACTTGGTGATGTGTTGTATCATGTCTGACAGATACGTGTTATACGATATGGACACTTCAAAAGACACTAGGATTTGCCAAAATTGGCATTGTGTTTGTATTATGTTGTGCATATTCATATCATGTCTGCTCCAGTTAAACAGACTACAAGAACCAAAAATGAACAATTAAACCGCAAATGTTTGCCAACACCAGCAGAAAGTTACCAATGTGGGAAGAGATCCTGCAATATGACATAAGTAATTAATGAGGTTGATTTATAGCAGCAAGTTCTGATGTTGCCGGAGACTGGGCTGGAGACAGGTGGCGGGAGAAGATTAATATAGAACAATACAAGCGTGTCAATCTTTCCTTTTCTATAGTCTCTGATGCCAAAACAGGTGACTGGATGGAGACAGGGGCCAAGATTAATATAAGAAGGTATGTTTCTTGTAGTTTTTGGTGCTACTACTAAATTGACATTTATAATCACGACAAGGCTAGGACTTTTAAATATGTTTTTTTGACATTTGGATTTTTTATAAAGGAAGAAGCAATTACCACTATTAGGGGCAACATTCTTTAAAAAAGACAAATGGATAATATAACACTTTAGATTCTACACTTGCTGGTGCTCTTCGTTACTGCCGTTTGCTACAGTTTGTTGCTGCTCTTTGTTACTGTAGTCTGCTACTGCATACACTTTAGATTCTACTGCTTCTCTTTGTTCTTGTTGCTGTTTGTTACACAATTTTTCTTAATTGATATATTCCTGCTACAGTTTGTTACACACATAGAAGAACATGCAGAAGATGGAACTTATTGTCAGCAGATGCTTAGAAAAGCAATTTTTTCGTATGATGCCTAAGATGTTTTCCGTATTTTATAGGAAAATTATTGTGATTATCCCTCGTCTTATGATTTCATAGTTTAGGAGTTGATATATACTTGATGCAATGATTTTCAGGTTTCTCCTTTTGACCATTTTGAGGGCGGATGCAATGATTTTCAGGTTTCTCCTTTTGACCATTTTGAGGGCGGTTGTACCTGTTGACATTTTTGAAGGGATGTCGACAGCATATATATATATATATATATATATATATATATATATATATATATATATATGTGTGTGTGTGTGTGTGTGTGTGTGTGTGCGCGCGCGCGCGTTATAAATAGGAAATATATATATAACGCTTCTTCAAACTGTTGTGGATGTAATTATAACACACACACACACACATATATGTGTGTGTGTGTTTGTGTGTGTGTGTGTGTTAATTACATCCACAACAGTTTGAAGAAGCGTTATATATATATTTTCTATTTATAACGCTTTGAAAATTAGTGTTATATATATATATATATATATATATATATATATATATATATATATAGCATTTTAGAAATAAATTGTTATATATAGTTATATTATTTATAACATTTTTAGGGAAAAGTGTTATGCATTAAGTATTTATTTATAATGGTTTTAGAAAACATTTATAACACTAGTTTTTATAACATCTGTGTGCTTACAAATAAGCGTTATAAAATGTCATTTATGACGGTTTTTAGCCGTAATAAAAAGGTATTTTTCTTGTAGTTGTGATATCTATCAATACAGACAATCTTTTTAATTATGGTTATTGATTAAAATACTAAATTTAGTTGTTGCTGATCTATTGTGGGAATATTACGTTGATAATCTTGGTATATTCCTGTTGAGATTTGTTTAGTTGGATCTAGGAATATAGTCTTTCTTCAGTCCATTATTTACTTTCAGTTTGTTGATTCATTGTTTTTATATGATGTCCAGAATACTACTGATCTTGAGAGTACTGGTTATGTTCTTTTGATAGGTTAGGTTATTTTAGGTTAGTGTGGGATCTAGAAACATGAAATCATTGTTTTTATATGATCTCCAGAAGACTACTGATCTTGAAAGTACTGGTTATGTTCTTTTGATAGGTTAGGTTATTTTAAGTAAGTTTAGGTTATTTTAGGTTAGTTTGGGATCTAGAAACATGAAATATAGGATCTGCATGGATTGAGAGAAAAAAAGCATAGTTAAATGGGGTTAAGTGAGGAGGAGTAGAGTATTACATATAATATTGCTTTGATTGGAGGGAGAGTTAAGTGGAGTGTGTTTCATAACTCTTGTTTGGATTGGAGGTCTTAAGTGAGAAAAATTAATAAAAATATAATAGTTACCAAAATATTCTTATTGCGTATGTTATATAATTAAATTTGATTGGAAATGTAATTAGAACTTGTCAAATATCTTCACAAATGAGAAAGCTACGGAACAACATGTTGAAAGCATAAAAGAAAAAAAAAATTATGTTATTTTATAGGACAAAAATGATATTTATGACTTTTTAAACAAAACCTCTCAATTTCACTCGTTAACCCTTCAATTTGGGTTTTTAAAAAAAGACAAAAGAGAGTTAAACAAACCCTCACTTAACCCTCTATAACCCCCATCTCCCCTCCTCCCTCTTAAACCCCCCATCCTCAAACCAAACATGTTTTTTTATTTCTCCTCACTTTAACTTTTTCTGGCTCAACTCTCTTAACCTTGAATCGAAGCAGACCCTTAGGTAGGTTTGATATTTGTATGGGGTGCGGCTATCCGCACCCCAGCCATTGCTAAGCACACCCCAATATAAATTTTTTTTATGAACTACCTATTCTACCCCCCTCCCCCTCCCCCGACCTCTCCTGCTGCTCCCCCTCCCACCTTCCTCCCCCGCCCTCCGGCTCCCCCGACCCCCCTCCTCCCCCGCCCTACTCCTCCCTCCTTCTTGCTCCCCCGACCCCCCTCCCCCACTCCGCCGACCCTCCCCTGTGTCACGTCCCGACTCGCCGAATCGGTCGCCATTGCCTTGACTCGATATAAATCGATCCCCACGGGTCGGGACGTGATGCCGTGCAAGTCTTTAATGGACTTGCACAAGGCAAGGATGTGTAATTGGTAATTCCTTTTTACTCGACGCGTTGAAATTAAACAGTGCAGAGAGTTGAAGACATAGCATAGGAAGAAATTTAGTTTTTCATTCATAAGCTTGCAAAGTATGTGCAAGGTCATTTTTACATTACATATGCCGTTGCGGCTACATCTTGAAACACAAGAGAAAAACTCTCGACAAGCTTGCCCTGAAATAATCCTTATCGTTCCATACATTCACGTCTCTTTATACATTTGAACAAAGCCTTCGATCTGAGTTGGGCTTCAAAATACTTCAAAATAGGAGAGCTTCGTGCCGCCTCCCGTTCTTTAGCTTCAGGTCTAGTCTCGAGCTCCCGCAGCGCGCTCGTTACCTGGGGAGTTGGGGGTTAGCACACTTGCTAGTGGATGGGACGAACCCACTCGTCTAAACCGACACTGCTTATTAAGGATTCTAGCATACGAAGTGATCTTTCTATTTAGAACTATATGAATTGCAGTTCATATCGAAGGCACATTTTAAACGATAACACATAACCAATTTAAAGACATTCTTAACACGGCCGTGCTCCTTTCCTGCACAAAATGTACATGATACTTATCACCTGCACAAGACAATAGGTGAGCATGCAATCTATCCTATATGCGGTCATTGGTGATATCGACACCATGAAGGACGATTACGTAGCCTTGCGACGCGCCCTCCAGTCCAGGTAGCGAGCCTAACTGGAGGTCTCGCAATGCCTCGCGCCGAAGCACGATTTCCATAATTTCCTCCTAGGCCGATTCGGTCCCAGGGCCCCGGGTACCGTCTCGAGGAAAGCTCACCTTGTGCACAAGTCGTCCTTGACCATGCGAATGTATGAACAGTTTAATATGTATGAAGTAAATTGCATAACGTAACCATTATCAAATCACATAATCATTCCTACTCGTGCAAGGGTCCTTTTCTCCGAAACCGTACGTTCTGATTTAGCATCCCGTAGGCACCAAATTCTCCGAGACATGATATACCGCAACCAAAATTTTCATCGTTGTGTTTTGCATGGCATGAAAATATATTCTATCTCTTTCTTAGAACTTTATCTTTACTCTACTTAGTGTGGACCTATCGATTCAGAGTTAACTTCTCTAGGTTGATATATTATCCCGAGCTCTTGATCTTAGTGGCAAGCATACATCCCGTTAGCATCATCGATTTGAACGTTGAACTTTAAGAATTTAGTTGGCGGGAAGGAGTAGAAAAGAAGGGGCCGAAGAACCACTCACCTAAGGAGATTGCGCCGAGAGTAGGAGAACGCTTCGCGACGGTCAAGCGTCAGTTACACGAACTCCTGCAATGGCACGAGCATCGAATTAGAACCCTTTCTTCAATCCTTCCTTCGAAATTTCCAAAGACGCATTCAGAAATCGACGCGAAAGCACACTATCAAATCCACGCAACAATTCGTTCAGAAAGCCAAAAAAAACCAATAAAACCAACGGCAGACGGGTTGCGTCGCTCTCTTTAGAGTTCCTTCGCCAAGACGCCGCCTACCGCATCTAGGACTTATTCCAACAGTAGTCGATCCATTAGTTGGAACGGTACTCATATCACTCGTCCAAATCGATTTTATTGATGCCATGGTTTTTGTATACCAAACTCGTCGTCGAGTCAGACTAGACATCTATGTTCCCGACCATGTCCGACTTGGCACGAGCCTATTACATAGTGCTTCGCCCCAACGGGAGCGGGGCACTACATAATATACCACTAAGAAAAAGTTTTGTCCCGAAACTTAAGAACAAGGGTCTGACCTTCGTCGGCGAAAAGTGAAGGGTACTTCTCCTTCATCTCCGCCTCTAGTTCCCACGTCGACTCCTCAACGGAATGGTTGCGCCAGAGTACGCGAACCAAGGACATCGATCGGCTCCGCAGGATCTTTTCTTTACGGTCCAAAATTTGCACGGGCAACTCCGAGTATGATAGATCGGCGCGTAGCTCCAACTGATCGAAACTAACCACATGACTTGGGTCATGCACGTACTTCCGAAGTTGGGAGACATGGAAGACGTCGTGTACTTCGGCCAGGGCAGGAGGTAGCACGATCCGGTAAGCAACGGTCGCCACTCTTTCGAGGATCTCGAAGGGCCCTACGAATCTCGGACTAAGCTTGCCTTTTACCCCGAATCGCATGACGTCCCGCATCGGCGTCACCTTCAGAAACACATGGTCCCCAACCAAGAACTCTAACGGTCGTCGACGAGTATCTGCATAACTCTTTTGTCGACTCTGAGCAATATGGAGCCTATCTCGAATCATGCGGACCTTCTCGACGGCTTGTTCGACTAGTTCTGGCCCGAGCACCTGTCGCTCCCCGACTTCGTCCCAGCAAATCGGAGATCGGCACTTCCTCCCGTAAAGCGCCTCGTAGGGAGCCTTTTGAATGCTCGATTGATAATTGTTGTTGTATGCGAATTCCGCGAGCGGCAAGTGCGTGTCCCAACTAGTCTTCAAATCTATCGCGCACAGACGTAGCATATCCTCCAGGATCTGATTCACCAACTTGTCACGTCCCGACTCGCCGAATCGGTCGCCATCGCCTTGACTCGATATAAATCGATCCCCACGGGTCAGGACGTGATGCCGTGCAAGTCTTTAATGGACTTGCACAAGGCAAGGATGTGTAATTGGTAATTCCTTTTTACTCGACGCGTTGAAATTAAACAGTGCAGAGAGTTGAAGACATAGCATAGGAAGAAATTTAGTTTTTCATTCATAAGCTTGCAAAGTATGTGCAAGGTCATTTTTACATTACATATGCCGTTGCGGCTACATCTTGAAACACAAGAGAAAAACTCTCGACAAGCTTGCCCTGAAATAATCCTTGTCGTTCCATACATTCACGCCCCTTTATACATTTAAACAAAGCCTTCGATATGAGTTGGGCTTCAAAATACTTCAAAATAGAAGAGCTTCGTGCCGCCTCCCGTTCTTCAGCTTCAGGTCTAGTCTCGAGCTCCCGCAGCGCGCTCGTTACCTGGGGAGTTGGGGGTTAGCACACTTGCTAGTGGATGGGACGAACCCACTCGTCTAAACCGACACTGCTTATTAAGGATTCTAGCATACGAAGTGATCTTTCTATTTAGAACTATATGAATTGCAGTTCATATTGAAGGCACATTTTAAACGATAACACATAACCAATTTAAAGGCATTCTTACCACGGCCGTGCTCCTTTCCTGCACAAAATGTACATGATACTTACCACCTGCACAAGACAATAGGTGAGCATGCAATCTATCCTATATGCGGTCATTGGTGATATCGACACCATGAAGGACGATTACGTAGCCTTGCGACGCGCCCTCCAGTCCAGGTAGCGAGCCTAACTGGAGGTCTCGCAATGCCTCGCGCCGAAGCACGATTTTCATAATTTTCTCCTAGGCCGATTCGGTCCCAGGGCCCCGGGTACCGTCTCGAGGAAAGCTCACCTTGTGCACAAGTCGTCCTTGACCATGCGAATGTATGAACAGTTTAATATGTATGAAGTAAATTGCATAACGTAACCATTATCAAATCACATAATCATTCCTACTCGTGCAAGGGTCCTTTTCTCCGAAACCGTACGTTCTGATTTAGCATCCCGTAGGCACCAAATTCTCCGAGACATGATGTACCGCAACCAAAATTTTCATCGTTGTGTTTTGCATGGCATGAAAATATATTCTATATCTTTCTTAGAACTTTATCTTTACTCTACTTAGTGTGGACCTAGAGTTAACTTCTCTAGGTTGATATATTATCCCGAGCTCTTGATCTTAGTGGCAAGCATACATCCCGTTAGCATCATCGATTTGAACGTTGAACTTTAAGAATTTAGTTGGCGGGAAGGAGTAGAAAAGAAGGGGCCGAAGAACCACCACCTAAGGAGATTACGCCGAGAGTAGGAGAACGCTTCGCGACGGTCAAGCGTCAGTTACACGAACTCCTGCAATGGCACGAGCATCGAATTAGAACCCTTTCTTCAATCCTTCCTTCAAAATTCCCAAAGACGCATTCAGAAATTGACGCGAAAGCACACTATCAAATCCACGTAACAATTCGTTCAAAAAGCAAAAAAAAACCAATAAAACCAATGGCAGACGGGTTACGTCGCTCTCTTTAGAGTTCCTTCGCCAAGACGCCGCCTACCGCATCTAGGACTTATTCCAACAGTAGTCGATCCATTAGTTGGAACGGTACTCATATCACTCGTCCAAATCGATTTTATTGATGCCATGGTTTTTGTATACCAAACTCGTCGCCGAGTCAGACTAGCCATCTAAGTTCCCGACCATGTCTGACTTGGCACGAGCCTATTACATAGTGCTTCGTCCCAACGGGAGTGGGGCACTACACCCTGCTCCCCTCCCCTCCCCCCCCCCCGCTCCGCCGACGCCGACCCCTCCCCCCACCGACCCGCATTGGCGGAGCGGGGGGGGGGGGGGGGGGGGTGGTCGGCATTGGCGGAGCGGGGGGAGGGGAGCAGGGGGAGGGTCGTCGTCGGAGGAGGAGGCGGGTCGGGGGAGGAGGAGGAGGGTCGGCCGGCCGGCAGGCGGGCGGGCGGGGTGAGCGGGAGGGGGGAGGGAAGGGGAGCACGGGGTGTGCTCAGCAAGGGTAGAATATGAATTTTTTTTTTTTTAAAAGGGGTGTGTTAAGTAAGTGTTGGGGTGTGTATAGCCGGGCCCGTTTGTATGAGTAGTGGTTCTCATTTTTAGGCTCTCGGGTCATTTTGGCTGTGGAAAATTTGCTTGCCCTACTAGCCTTTGATTTCTACCTAGATTTATCTGGGTAGATAGTAATATTAGTTATTATATGATTTTGTCTATATTTCTCTTGATTGATATTGGTAGTAGTTGTTATTTTGATAATTTATTTTTTGTATTTATGTATTCTTCAATGAACAAATGCACATCTTTGTCAAGACACTGACCGGAAAAGCATTCACCCTCAAGGTTGAAAGCTCTGATACAATTGATAATGTCAAAGCTAAGATCCAGGACAAGGAGGGCATCCCTCCGGATCAGCAGAGGCTGATCTTTGCTGGTAAGCAGCTGAAGGACGGGCGTACTCTGGCCGATTACATCCAGAAGGAGTCGACCCTTCACCAGTGGCGGATCCAGAATGACATTCTACTGGAGGCACAATCATAAGGGAGTTCGGAGACAACGTTTTCGAAAATTGAACATATAGAAATAAAGTGCAAAATTTAAAATCTACTGGGGACATAATCATAAGGGAGTTCGGAGACAACGTCTCCGAAAATTGAACATAGAAATAAAGTGCAAAATTAAAAATTGAACATACAGACAATCCAAGCATAGACATAATTTCTCAATTTGATTTTTATTTTGACCTAAAATGATTTTGATCTAACTTGATTTTAAAATTCATCTTTGTAGGTTCCAAACTCCAGCAGCAGTTTCGTGAGTCTTCACTCCACAGCAGCTCCGACAGCATGCAGCACTTTTTTTTTTGGTTGTATCGACGGATGAAAAGAAAGAAAGAAAGAAAAGGGAAGGCAACAATACAACAAACACAAACAATAACAATAGGTTTAAGCTTTTCTTTTGTTTTGAAAGAAGTGGTAAAGAGGGATGTTTGTCGAAGAGGTATATCTGCTGTCTGCAATTCTTTATAATATAAAGAGTATCTCATCTATGCTTACCGACAGCTTTTCGGTATCATTTGATTATTGCCATTTACTTAATCCACTTCTTTATCTCCTTAATTTTTTTTTATAATTCTCGCATACGTTAATGTAGATTAGATTGTATACACTCGTTTTTTTTTCTTTTCCACTGGGGGCCTGGGCCTCCAGTCCCCTTCAGGTGCGTCCACCCCTGCCCTTCACCTGGTGCTCCGTCTTCGTGGTGGTACGTGAGGGATTGAAGGTCTGGTTCATAGTTGTGCAAGGGAGGAATCAGAAACTCGAGCTGGGATGAGCTGGAGTGGGTTAGAATGGACTAGGTATAAATGGAGTCACATAAAAATACCCAAAAAAATAATAAAATAAATTATACATAAAATAAAAAACAAATTGGGGGTGGGCTGGAGCCCAACCCAGCCCTCTACTTAGGTCCGCCACTCTGTGTCGTAGTACTGTTCGCCTCTCTTGGTAGTTATGGTTTTCTTCGTTGCTTCATGTTCTGCTGGCCAGGTATATGGCCGACGTGAACTCAAGTCTGCTCTGATCCTGGTATGTTGGGATATATATGGTGAATGCTTTGGTTATTGATAAAGTTTCATTCATAGTAGTCTAAGTTCCCTGTGCTCAAGTTTTGTTTTCCTATCTCGAGCTTAATCTGTCGAATCTTGCTTCTTGCTTCTAATCTGCACACTTCACAGTCAGTCTGAGGTTGTTGGTTAGTTTTGTTTCGGCCAAACCAAATCTTCTCGTTTTGGAAACGGAAGTAAAAACTCCATTCTGCAAAACTGAAACTACAAAATGTTTCATGCCTCATGCAATGATAATTCGGAAAGGAAGAAGTCTACTATATGACTTGAATTCTGTTTAGCCATTCAGCTAATGGCATGTTTGGATTGTGATGACTTGGAATGACCCTACAATAATAGTCACCCTTGCTGATTGGTTTACCTACAATAAGTAAATTTTCTTCGTTTATATGTTTTTACAACTTTATTATGCTTGTACATCCTTGCCAATTAGTATTTTTCATTCAATTATTTTTGCCAATTTGAGTGTGAAAGAGTCCCCAAATGTCCGTATCGGTCGGTATCGGATCGGAACATACCAAACCGTATCGGCATTGACTGTATCAGATTGGTATCGGCCGATAAACACAATATAGAGGATTCAATATCATCTCCCAAGTCACCTCACAGAACTCTTCTACGGGAGCTAGTGTCCGTTAGGTATCAGCATTTGCTGCATTTTAGTATCTTTTATTTTTTTACATATATGCAAGTGATATATATATATCATCACTTCACAGCTCACATTGATTTTTTGATCAAGGCTGTAAGTAACTAGTACACCAAGAAGCTTAATTGACCTTCACTGATGCTTGTTACACACAATCTAGATGGCGTCAGAAGCTTCAGTCTGCTCCAAAATGCCCGCATGGGAGAGCAAAGCCCATAGATGGGTCATAAACTCTCCACCTTTGGCGAGTGCCGACTCGTGACAGCACGACCGGACCGAAGGAGAGATGCACAACAGCAGTTCCGACCAAAACTCCGACAGAACCTTCCAACGAGTCTCCTCGCTGTCGATGCTCTTGATCAGAAGCTTTCCCAGCTGCGCGCCCTTGCCGAGCACAGTCTCCAACGGCTCATCACCAACCTCCATCAACCGTAGGCACCTGCTCTCCGCGGTGTCGCAGCCCTTGAAGAGCTTTCGTGCTTCGCGTACCGTATCGTCGAATATGAACCTCACGGCAGGCGGATCGGACAACATGTCTTGGTTCAGAACCACCAAGTAGGCGCAGTACCTCGACAGGCAGGCCGCGACCTCGTAGCGACGTTGCAGGTCGCCTTCGAGGCTCTCTAGGCTCAGGAGGAAGGGCAGCGGCCTCCACCAGCTCTTGATCCGTGTGGCCACAGACCTGAGCTTGCTCTCCTTGTCGGCTGCGTACTTGTGGCACATCTCGTTTTCGCAGAGATTGGTAGCAATGTGCCAGACTAGAATGGTGTCGGTGTTGGTTTCGAGCTTGAGCGTCCACGACAGCTCCCTGCTGAGCTCGTACCTCTCGAGCGAAGACACCCCCCTTGTCAGCCGCTGGCTGCTCGATCTGAACGTGGTTCGCAGCGAGTTGACGACCGCCTTCTTCACTGAATCGGGGAGTTTGATCGGATCTTGCATTTTGGCCCCCTGCTTCTGCGGCTCGACGAGACCCCATGTGAGCCTGTGCCCGACATTCCAAGGCTTGTAGTCGAAGGAGGTGAGCAGCGAGTACTGACCCATCTTGCCGTGCCATGGGCTAGTAATGCGGCTGCGACACATGAATTCCAGCAGCCTCTCGACGAGCTCGAATCTCCGCCACAGTGGCTTCTCCACGTAGTTGCATATCAACACGACTTTAGCCCAGTCGGAGAACATGTAGGTGATTATCTCCCATACTTCCTTGAGCATCAGCACGGACAGAAGAACGAGGGTTATGAGCTTCTCCACTCCCACCCCGTGCACAGAGTACTGCTCTGGATCACCCTCTCGGACTTCGAAGTTGGCGAGAACTAGCACCGCAAGCCAAGCGGTTGCGGCGACCATGACGACCCGCACGATGCTGAAGGTCGGAAACCCTTTCGAAAAGATGACCGGGTACCTGCTGTAGAAGTGATCGGTGAGAAACGCCAGTTCCACTTCGATTACTCGGAATGGCCTCTCGAAGCCGTCTTCCTCCGACAGCAGATGGAGCACGAGTTCCCGGTTCTTCGGATGGTCCGACTCCTGCAGAGGATGCAGGTCGTCGAACCTCCTCCTCAGTAGCTTGTACATGGCAAACGAGAGGCAAATGTCCTTCAACCTCCCGTCCCCGTCTCTGCCGCTCGAGCTCAGGAGCCCCCCGTCGCATTGCCAAATCTTGTCGACGGTGATGAACTTGTTTTCGCGGGTTATGCTTAGCTTCATTCGGTAGCCGGGGATCGTCGGCTCTATCTTCTGCTTGTCTTCTCCGAGTACCAGATACTTGTAGCCTCTCATTCGGGCTGGATCGACGTCGTCCGGCTCGGTCAGCTCGTGCTCGTACCTCATGTAGTTGGAGGTCAAGGTGGGGTTCTTGCCGCAGGCGTAGGACCGGGAGGCCTGCTCGAAAGAGACCATTCTGTGAAGGATTTTGGAGATGTTGAGAGCCCAAAGGATCCACAGGGGGAACCCGAACTTTGTTGCTTTGGTGGCATTGAGAAGTGCCACCCAGCAGGACTCCATCAGGTCTCGCAACTCCCTCCTCCTCCGGTCCTGCGCTTGCTCGATGCCGCAGGCCGATATGTAGTCGACGCTCTCTTTGAGGGTGATCAGGAGCACCACCCAGACCTGCAGCAGCTCGTCGCGGAAGGAGACGTTTTGGATGAGGCCGGTGCTGTACGCGACCGTGGAGGTGCTGACGGTGTCGAGCACCAGCAGGAGGAGCTTCAGGAAGGCGCTGCGGGACCGGCGCCTGAACGACTCGAGGACGGACATCAGGAGCAGGACGGCTGCGGTCATGACGACCAAGATTTCGATGTGGAGGAGCTTCCCCTTAGTTGCTCCCGCTGCCGCGTCGGGGAGCTCGGAGGAGGAGTTCATCTTGGCGATCAACCACGTTTTCTGCTCTCGGCAGTTGCTGGCAGAGGTACATAAGAGTGCACCTACTATCACTTTGATGATTTAGATGTCGTCGTCGGTATCTAGCGATAGAAGCCATTCATGCATTTGCATTTGCCATCATCGAGCTGACAGGAACTGGTAGTTACTTATTGATTGTAAATACATAGTTTGAATATCGGCTGACAGCGATACGATTTGACATGCCCCGATTCGATACCGACCGATATCCGATACTAATCGATACGGACATTGGGAGTATTTTTCTGTCAATTCGACAAAAAAAATTGAACGAAAAAGAATAATCAACAATGATATAAAAACATAGTAAAGTTAAAAGTATGTAAAAGAAAAAAACTTATCTATCGCATGTAAACCAATCGACAATGATGACTATTACTTCATTCAATTTCAAAACTACTAAGAAACAAGATAGAAAATACTTCAAATTACACCTAAATGTATAAAATATTTCTTCAAAAATGTTAATGATTTATTAATAATCATTTAATTTTCGGTACCAAAAAATTTGATATCCGATGCGAAATTGTCGATATTGCCGATAACGCGATTGCGGTACTCATAGGAATGATCCAATACCGATACTAGATACCGATACTAGATACTAAATAGAGGGAGATTGTCAGCTGAAAGTGTGCGACAGAAGAATGCTGGTACTTTAACTAGTAATAGAGACTTCTGATATCGACACCATACCATTGGGTTAACTGGCTGGCAGTTCGTTCATTGCTTCAATTAACAAATGCTAAGGATCGAAATTGATTTGGGGGCCATTGCATCGATTACAAATACAAGGAACAAAACTGATAGATATTCCCTACTGGCTGTTGTTGGATTGCTTAGAGTTTTCTGGCCTGCGGGCGATGCGTGTGAAGAAACTGCCATAGTGAACAAGTTATCAATGATACTGTTACATTATTTGTCCTCTGTGACAATACCACCGAACTAGTCGAAAATCCAATGTACAGTGTCGATTATCGAGAGAGAGAGAGAGAGAGTGAGAGAGAGAGAGAGACCTTGAAAATAAGCTAGAAAAACAATAATCTCTTCTTGACAATGACTCCCTATGGACCAATCCAACTAAGATTATCATGAAGCTAACCAAATATAAGCTAGTTGAGGTTGGATTTCATCTCCGAATTGGAGTCGAGTTTTCCTAAATCAGTAAACAAACTTTAAAAATCTAAGTTTGATTTACAGGGTTGGACTGTATAAATGTAATTGATATCATTGTTGGGGCAAAAGGGTATGTAATTGAGTGTTCACTAACAATTAAGGTGAAACCAGATGACACCCTTGATTGTATGAAATGTAGTCTTGTGGCAAAAAGATATTCACAAACTTTATATACACACACACTAGGAAGATTTACTAAGAAGATTAATGAACAGAGAAGAACGGGATCATCATATGGTTTTATTAACTCAGGAAAGATATAGGATAGAGTACCTAGGAGATATTGTGGTGGGTTTTGGAGAGAAACATATAACTAGTAGCTATATTGAGATTACTAAGGACGTGCACAAAGGAGTTATGGCATTTTTCACTTTGGAAAGCCACTTACGCCTATATTCGGTGCGGCCCATTGTATGCGATATTATACCATTTTTCATCACTGTTGGCTTATTTCAAGTATGAAAGCCAATATTTAGTCCCACAAAAGATACGAGATGATAGTTTGATTATTTGTATTTGAGTGCTTGGGTCTCAAGTGACACATCCAGATTAAACTGGTTTGGCAAGTGTGACAAGTGATGATGCATATGAGGCACTTGCCTGAGTCATCTCCTGCTAGACTCGTGTGTCAAGGAGACGAATGGTATCAATGTTAAATTGGTCATAACGAGGACGTACATCAGTTATTCATCCCAGGTTAATGTCACGCTGGAAATTTGAATTGGTATATCAGGTTTAACCTCGTCGCCACCCCATATATATATATATATATATATATATATATATATATATATATATATATATATATATTTTTATATATATATATATATATATATTTTGTGTCCATTTTTTGAGGCCGTCAGCTTGGGATCGTAGCCGTCCCGCGACTACCCAGCCATTCATATATATATGTATGAAGCTAGTACACAAAATGAAGATACTAGCAAACTATATATATATATATATATATATATATATATATATATATATATATATAGTTTGCTAGTAACTTCATTTTGTGTACTAGCTTCATATATATATATATATATATATATATATATATTAAAACTATAAAAAAAAAAAATATATATATATATATATATATTAAAACTATATATATATATATATATATATATATATATATATATATATATATATATATATATATATATATATATATATATATATATGAAGCTAGTACACAAATATATATATATAAAAAAATATTGGAAAAATGGTAAATTTTATTCCAACACAATGCAATAATTGTACAACATACAATCAAAGTGAGACTCCCACTCATCAAATCCCCATAGCATTTACATCAAATTCGATGTTATGGAGAATGCCCAACGGAGGGGTGACCAGTCCTTCAAATATCCGACGGTTTCGTTCCCGCCAGACATGCCAAACTGAAGCAGCCAGACGAACTCTGGCGGTCCGGAACCAGTCCTCCCCTCGACCTCTGCTATCCCGGATCACCGTGATGATGTCCCCAATACCCTCCCCGGAGTCGCATCCTCCCAACACTCTACTCCGCTCCTTCCAGATCTGCCAAGCCAGGCCACACTCGAAGAAGATGTGCCTTATAGATTCATGCTCCAGACTGCAAAGCACACACTTGGGATCTGGGACCGGCACTCCAAACGAACTCAAACGATTCCTAGTCAAAAGACGACCCAGTAGAAGCTTGTAGATACAAAGCTGCATGTTCCTGGCCAGACCCTTGGACCATACGAACTCGTAGTCAGAGCTCTGAGGAAAGGTACGCCAGATGAGATGGTAGCAACTCCGGAATTGGAACTCCCCAGTTTCCGGAGACGCTCCAGTCGCCTCCCAAATCCACCGATCAGCAGGCAAGTCTGGATCAATGGCAATAGTACTAATGATCCCACCCAGCTCCACGGTGAATCGATAAGACTCCGGCCTCCACTCCTCGTCGCGAATGATCCGACTACACCTCAGGCCCCACCTGTCCTCCTGATGTGTCGGGGCCCCCCTGATGTCCAATAGCGAGCGCCGATCTATCCAAGGGTCCCGCCAGAGGTCCGTTCCAGACCTATCCTTCATGACCTTCCTAATAGCAGATTTAAGAATTCTCCTGTGTCTCAAGACAGTCTTGAACGTGACGGAGTAATTGTTGTCAGTAGCACACGCCCAAAAGTTGCCCTGCTTTACATATCTGCTATGCATCCAGTCAGTCCAGAGAGACCCCCCGTTGATGAATCTCCATGCCAGCTTAAGCGCAGAGGCCTCCCTAATCTCTAGCAACGGCCTGAGCCCCACTCCTCCCTCCTTCCTGGGACGACATAGCTGCTCCCAGGAGATCGCATGCATACCCCCCCTCCAAATGAAATTCGCACAGATCCGCTCCACTTTGCTAACAGTGGCAATAGGAAGGAGGATGGATTGCAGCCAGAAATGAGCTACAGCCGTAATCACCGATCTGACCAGCTCGATGCGACCTCCAAATGATAATCCAGTGGCTTGCCAACCTTTCACTCTCCTCTGGACGTACTCCACCAAACTATGGCAGTCCTGATCCCGTGCATAGTTGACCGTGAGAGGTACTCCTAAATAACGCACCGGAAGATCACTCCTCTCGATACCCAGCACGTCAGCCCGCTCCTCCTTCTGGGGACATAGGGAGCTGAAGTATACCCGGCTCTTCTTCATGTTCAACTGAAGGCCCGAGAGGGAATGCAACTCTCCCATAATCACTGCAATCGTCTGCATACCCTCCATCGATGGCTGGATGAACACCAAGAGATCATCAGCATATATGAGGTGGGTGACTGGGGGATCCACCCTCTGAAACAATGGGACCAAGCTCCTTCGGTGCACTGCTAGGTCCATCAGGCATGTGAAGTATTCCATAACAAGCGTGAACAGGTAAGGAGACAGGGGGTCACCTTGCCTAAGCCCACGATTGCTCTAGAAGTACCCATAGGGAATGCCCTGGATAAGGACAGAGAAAGTGGGGGACGTGATGCACTCCTGAATCAATGCAATCCAGTGGTCTCCGAAACCCATGGCGGACATCAGATGGCAGAGGAAGTCTCGATTGACCATGTCATATGCCTTCCTCAGGTCCAGTTTCACGCATGCCTTCTCCCCTTCGGGTTTGCTAAAGCCTCTCACCATCTCATAAGCCAGGAGGCTGTGCTCAGCAATCGACCTCCCCTTGATAAACGCAGCCTGGTTCAGAGATACCAAGTCCTGCATGATCCCCTCCATCCGTCGGCACATAAGGTGCGTAATTATCTTATAAAGATAATTACAGCATGCAATAGGTCTGATGTCCGCCAGCGCTGTCGCTCCCTCCTTATTAGGCACCAGGGTCAGGAAGGTGTGGTTCAGCTCTTTCAGCTGCTTCCCTTTAGTGAAGAATTCCTGTACCACCTCCAAGACCTGATGCTTCAGAATGTCCCAATGGCATTTGTAGAACCCACTGCTAAAACCATCTGGTCCGGGAGCCTTGTTGGGATCCGCCAGCTTGACAATAGCAACCTCTTCCAAAGTAACAGGGGCAAGAAGAATGCTATTTCCATACGGAGTCACCAATCTCTTCGTAACAATCTCTGGGAACACAGACATGTAGTCAGTCTAGAAATATAACTCAGAGTAGTACCTGACCGCCTCGCCCTGGATCGCAGTCGGCTCCTCCACAAGATTGCCATCCACATCCAGAAGCTGAAAGATGTGATTCCTATGCTGTCTGGTCCGGATGACATCATAAAAGAACTTGGAGCAACGGTCGCCGTCCTTGAGCCAGGAGTATTTGGCACGCTGAGCCGTGCTAATCTCCTTCTGCAGCCTTAAGATGTTGACTTCTTCGATCAGCTCCTTCTCTCTGGCCGCCAGGTCCCCATTGAGTATGTCCGCTTGCATGTCTTGTTGGATAGCCCGTACTCCACCTCTTTATCTTCTAAGGAAGACTTAGATAACCCCTTTATCCATCTCCGAAGGGCCTTCTTCGTGGCCTTGAGACGACGTACCAAGCGGAACTGAGCCGTCCCCTCCTGTCCGCTAGTAAGCCCCTCTGAGACAGCCTCTAGGTAGCCCTCCGAGAGATACCAACTGTTGTTGTACCTAAAAGGGCGGAACTTCCCAGGAGACCAAAAAGTGAAGCCAACTCGAATGGAGGAATGATCGCTCGTCCCAGCAGCCAGGCACTCCGTCGAAGTGTTGGAAAAATGCCGGAACCATTCCCCATTACCCAGAGCTCGATCAAGCTAGCACGCAACCCTGTTCCCGATCGCTTTGTTATGCCAAGTCCAGATGAAGCCTGAGCGAGACAATCCCTGGAGCCCCGCCTGGAGGAGGCATCTCTAAAAATCATATAGGTTAGAGTCTGGAACTAGGCGACCGCCCACCTTCTTCCCCTCGATGCAGAAGGGCATTGAAGTCCCCGATCATAAGAAGCGGAAGGGACGACGAATCTGCAGCAACTGCGACACGGAAGATGTCGCTCCACAGGGACTCCCTTCTCCGTCTGTCGTTGTGGCCGTAGACCGTCCCCAGTAAGAACCGAAAGCCACCCTTGTTCGATAAGGAGATGGCAATCAACTGCTCCGACATCAAGATCAAATCTCCATCCTAGCTCTTCGAGTTCCACCTAACCCAAATTTTGGCCATGTCACACAGAGCCAGGTTGTGCAGTTAGGCCCAATGGGATGGGGTCCGCCGAGCAAGAGTCTTTTCACCTTTGATCTTGGTTTCTAATAGAGCAAAGATGTCACATTTCTCTCTGTGAAGCATCCCATAAATCTCTCTCCACCTCCCTAGTGAACACGTCCCCCTCACATTCCAGGCGATAATAGCCATTAATTAATGAGAGGATGGGGTCCCGTGGGAAACACCCGGATCGACACCTGGGGAATGTGCCACATCTGTCGCTAAAAGATCCTCCTCCATGCCAGTCGGAATGGCCTGCTGGGAAACGACCTGAGAGAGCACCAACGCCCAGACAGGATTGTCAACACACACCGCCTCCTCTCTGTCAGTAGGATGCCCCCCCGGAGGGGCCGTCACTCAACGGCCCGACAGCACGTCTCTTCCTACAGTAAACCTGCCCCTCAGCCGATCCGCCACCCCCTCGCGCCTCGATCCCTGACGCCACCATGCCTCTAGTAACTATACTACTCTGCCCCGAGCAAGTGGACAACGCCCCACTCGTGGGAGCAAGCTGGGTAGAAACAATGAGCCTCATCCCACCATCACTCACTGGATGAGTATCCTCTCCCACCAAGACCTCCTCCCCACTGTCAACTCGAAAATCTATGTCACGGGGTGAGTCTGGAGCCTCATTCAGGGGAGTAGTAGGCTCTACCTGAGGTCCTTCCGCCGAACAAGCACTGGCCAGATGCCCGTAACAGGAACAGCGTGAACAGGTAGGTGGGACCCATTCGTATTCCACCTTCTGTGTAAGCACCTCTCCAAAAAGAATCTTATATTCTACCACCTTTGGTAGCTCCCTCCCAGCCCGAATCTCCACAAAAATCGTAGCGTACATCAACCTCGACCGAAAGGAAGTAGCTTCATCCGCCTTGATCGGGGTGCCCACCAAGATTGCCAGACGCATCAGCAATGGTATACTCCAAAACCGGACAAGGAACTCAGGGAAGCGAATTCATACAGATATGGCATTCAGAACTTCCCTCTCACATCGAAGCTTCGGGGTCCATTCCTTTAGAATGATAAGCCTGCCGTCGAATGTCCAGGGGCCGCCCTGGAGGATCCTAGCGACATCCTCCGTAAGTCCGAACTTCACATAATAGAAGCCGTTCTCGCGGGCAAAGAACTCCATACTCCCCTTAGGTTGCCAGACCCGTACTACATAACCCCGGATCTGTCCGTAGAACGGCTTGTTGCCTAGGACGTACAAAACCAGAGTGTTCTTCCAGTATGTTGTCACCTTCTCTATCTCCTCCGCAGGGAACGAGTCCCGGAAACCCCTCCCTGCCTTGATTGGCGGCACATACTCCATCGAAGTGGGAGTTTTCGGCCCCACAGGTTTGTAGATGTCTGCCCAAGACCTTCCAGCCGGCCGTGTATTCGCCCCATGTGGCCTGGGGGCCCCCTCCGAGAGGTGAGACCGATGCCCCTGATCACCGGGATCGACCACCTTACTCTTTCCCTTATCCGCCGTAGTCGCCTTTGGCCGCCATCCCACCGACCACCCTGCAGACACCACAGGGCCACGGGCCGATGGCCGCAACCCAGACCCGCCCTGTCGCCTATCAGCAGGATGTCATTCCCTAACATGTCCTTGTCCTCCTCCAACCTTTCCTACGGTCTTTGCCACACGGCGACGCGTAACCGTCGTCCACCCTCCTCCCTCCATCTGGCTCCCCTGAGATCCAGATCCCGCACCAAATTCGAAGTTAGGGGTGTTGGAGCCACCCCGCAGAAACCGATCCCCTTCCGAAACCGACACCAACCCCGCCGCCGCCGTAGGGGGCTCTGTCGTGTGACGCTGGCCCGGAGGGTCCGCCCGACCCCCCGTCATTGCTTCCGCCCCCCTATCGACTGGAGGGACTCTGCCGCACGCCGCTGCTCTGGGGGGTCCGCCCGACCCCCCCGTCATTGCTCCCGCCCCTCCGGCTATGGCTGCGGTGATCTCTCCAGCCGGGGAGGGGGGGAGGGGTTGGGGTCGGTTTCGGGGGGGGGGGGTCGGGCGCACCTCCTCAGGCGGTCGCGACGGGCTCGTCGTCGGTAGGTCCGACTATGGGATCTGACAGGGATCAGAACCTTCCGGGTGTCTCCAACGCTCCGAATTTTGAATTCGGAGCAGGATCTGGATCTCAGAGGGGCAGATGGAGGGAGGAGGATGGACGACGGTTATGCGTCGGCACATGACGAAGACAGGGGGAAAGGTAGGAGGAGGACATGGCCATTTTGGAGATCGCTACTCTGCTGACAGACGACAAAGTAGGTCAGGGGCGCGTCCATCGGCCCGTGGTCCTGTGGCGTATGCTGGGAGATCGGTGGGCTGGCGGCCTAAGGCGACCGCGACGGATAAAAAAAAGAGCAAGGTGGTGGAACATGGCAGTCAGGGGTCTGGGTCTCCCCCTCGGGTTGTCCCCAGGCTACATGGGGCGACTACACGGCCGGCTGGAAGGTCCTGGGCAGATATTTACAAACCTGTGGGACCGAAAAGTCCCATATCGATGGAGTACATACCGCCGATAATGGTAGGAAGGGGTTTCCGGGCCTCATTTCCTGCAGAGGAGGCAGAAAAGGTGACCGCCTACTGGCAGAATACTCTGGTTCTGTACGTCCTAGGCAACAAGCCTTTCTACAGACAGATCTAGAGTTATGCGGCACGAGTCTGACAGCCTAAGGGCAGTATGGAGTTCTTTGCTCACGAGAACGGCTTCTACTATGTGAAGTTTTGGGTTTGCGGAGGATGTCGCAAGGATCCTGTAAGGTTGCCCCTGGACGTTCGACGGCAGGCTAATCATTCTGAAGGAATGGACCCCAGAACTTAGATGTGAGAGGGAAGTCCTGAATGCCATCCCTGTATGGATTCGCTTCCTTGAGTTCCCTGTTCGGTTCTGGAGTATCCCATTGCTGATGCGTCTGGCGAGCTTGGTGGGCACCCCTATCAAGGCGGATGAAGCTACTGCCTTCCGTTCGAGGTTGATGCATGGCAGGATTTTTGTGGAGATTCGGGCTGTGGGGAGTTACCGAAGATGGTAGAATATGAAATTCCTTCTGGAAAGGTGCTAACCCAGAAGGTGGAATACGAATGGATTCCACCTACCTGTTCACGATGTACTTATTTTGGATATCTGGCCAGTGCTTGTTCGTTAGTAGGCCCCCCGGTGGAGCCTAATATTCCCTTTAGTGAGGTTCCAGATTTACCCCGTGACATGGATTCTAGAGATGACAGTGGAGAGGAGGCCTTGGCGGGAGGGGCTACTCCTCCAGTGAGTGATGGCGGAATGAGCCTCATTGTCTCTATCCAGCTAGCTCCCACGAGTGGGGCTTTGCCAGGGAAGAGGAGTATGATTAATAGAGGCATGGTGGCGTCGGGGAGAGAGGAGTGGGGGGGGTGGCGGATCGGCTGAGGGGCATGTCTACTGTAGGAAGCGACGTGCTGTTGGTTCGCTGAGTGACGGTCGCTCCAGGGATGGGGACATCCGTCTGCCAGGGAGGAGGCGGTGTGTGTTGACAACCCTGCCTGGGCAATGGTGCTCTCTCAGGTTGCTCTCCAGCAGGCCATTCCGACTGGGATAGAGAAGGATCTATTAGCGTCGGATGCGGTACATTCTCCAGATGTCGATCCGGGTGTTTCCCAGGGAATTCATCCACTCATTAATTAGTAACTATCATCGCTTGGAATATGAGGGGAGCGTGTTCGCTAGGGAGGCAGAGAGAGATTTGTGGGGTTCTTTACAGAAAGAAGTGCGACATCTCTGTACTATTAGAATCGAAGATCAAAGGTGAAAAGACCCTTGCTCGGCGGACCCCATCTCATTGGGCCCAACTTCACAACCTGGCTCTCTGTGACATGGCCATGATCTGGGTCTGATGGAACTCGAAGAGATGGGAAGGGGACTTGATCTTGATAACGTAGCAGTTGATCGCCATCTCCTTCTCGAACAAGGGTGGTTTTCGGTTCTTGTTGGGGGCGGTTTACAGCCACAACGACAGGAGGAGACGGGAGTCCCTGTGGAGCGACATTTCCAGAGTGGCCGCCGCTGCTGATTCGTCGTCGCTTCCGCTTCTTCTGATCGGGGACTTCAATGCCCTTCTGCATCGAGGAGAGAAGGTGGGCGACCGTCCAGTTCCAGACTATCCTATATAATTTCCAGAGATGTCTCCTTCAGGCGGGCCTCCAAGGATTGTCGCGCTCAGGCTTATTTGGACTTGGCATAAAAAATGATCCAGAACAGGGTTGCATGCCAGCTTGATAGAGCCCTGGGAAATGGAGAATGGTTCCGGCATTTCCCCAATACTCGGCTGTGGGCCTGGCCGCTGGGACGAGCAATCAATCCCCCATCAGGGTAGACTTCACTACTCGGTCCCCTGGGAAGTCCGGTCCATTCAGGTACAACAACTGTTGGTATCTCTCGGAGGGCTATTTGGAGGCTGTCTCAAAGGAGCTTACTTGCTGTCAGGA
Source organism: Iris pallida (assembly GCA_029216955.1). Classification (NCBI taxonomy): domain Eukaryota; kingdom Viridiplantae; phylum Streptophyta; class Magnoliopsida; order Asparagales; family Iridaceae; genus Iris; species Iris pallida. The sequence goes on from JANAVB010028397.1 coordinate 18,234,642, forward strand.
GGGGACGGCCCAGTATCGCTTGGTGCGTCGACTCAAGGCTACGAAGAAGGCTCTTCGGAGTTGGGTGAAGGGGTTGCCCAAGTCTACCTTAGAAGAGAAGGAGGTGGAGCTGCGGGCTATCCAGCTGGACATGCAATTTGACATGCTAAACGGTGACCTGGTGGCGAGAGAGAAGGAGCTGATCGGAGAAGTCAACATCTTGCGGCTGCAGAAGGAGATTAGCATGGCTCAGCGTGCCAAATGTTCCTGGCTCAAGGACGACGACCGTTGTTCCAAGTTCTTCTATGATGCCATTCATACCAGATAGTGTAGGAATCACATCTCTCAGCTTTTTGATGTGGATGGCAACCTAGTGGGGGAGCCGGCTGAGATACAAGACGAGGCTGTTAGGTACTACTTTGAGTTATATTTCCAGACTGACTACCTGTCTGTGTTCCCAAAGGTTGTTACGAAGAGATTGGTGACTCCGTATGGGAATAGTATTCTTTTTCCCCCTGTCACTTTGGAGGAGATGGAATCAATTGTCAAGTTGGCGGATCCCAACAAGGCTCCCGGACCGGATAGTTTTAGCAGTGGATTCTACAAACGCCACTGGGATATTCTGAAGTATCAGGTCTTGGAGGTGGTGCAAGAATTCTTCACCAAAGGAAAACTACTGAAAGAGCTGAACCACACTTTTTTGACCTTGGTGCCAAAGAAGGAGGGAGCGACATCATTGGCAGATTTCAGACCTATTGCGTGCTGTAATTATCTTTATAAAATAATTACGCACCTTTATGTGCCGGCAGATGGAAGGGATCATGCAGGACTTGGTATATCAGAATCAGGCTGCGTTCATCAAGGGGAGGTCGATCGCTGAGCACAGCTTCCTAGCCCATGAGATGGTGAGGGGCTTTAGCAAACCCGGAGGGGAGAAAGCATGTATGAAACTGGACCTGAGGAAGGCGTATAAAATGGTCAATAGGGACTTCCTCTGTCACCCGATGACCGCCATGGATTTCGAGGACCACTGGGTTGCATTGATCCGAGAGTGCATCACGTCCCCCACTATCTTTGTCCTCATCTAGGGCATCCCTTATGGGTACTTCCAGAGCAACCGTGGGCTTAGACAAGGTGGCCCTCTGTCCCCTTACCTGTTCACGCCTGTCATGGAATACTTCACATGTTTGATGGACCTGGCAGTACACCGTGGGAGGCTGGTCCCATTGTTTAGGAGGGTGGATCCCCCAGTTACCCACCTTATCTATGCAGATGATCTCTTGGTGTTCATCCAGCCATCGACGGAGGGTATACAGACGATTGCGAAGATTATGGGAGAGTTGAATTCCTCTCGGGCCTTTAGATGAACAGAGAAAAGAGCAGGGTGTACTTCAGCTCCCTATGTCCCTAGAAGGAGGAGCGGGCCGATGTGCTGGGAATTGAGAGGAGTGATCTTCCGGTGAGATATTTAGGAGTACCTCTCACAGTCAACTATGCGCGGGATCAGGACTGCTATAGTCTGGTGGAGTACGTTCCGAGGAGAGTGGAGGGTTGGCAAGCCGCCGGATTGTCCTTTGGAGGACACATCGAACTGGTCAGATCGATGATTTTGCCTGTGCCTTATTTCTGGCTGCAATCCATCCTCCTCCCTGTTGCCACTGTTAGAAAAGTGGAGCAAATTTGTGCAGACTGCATTAGGAGGGGGGATATGCATGCGATCTCCTGGAAGCAACTCTGTAGACCCAGGAAAGAGGGAGGAGTGGGGCTTAGGCCGTTGCTGGAGATCAGGGAGGCCTCTGCGCTAAAACTGGCATGGAGATTCATCAACGGGGGGTCCCTCTGGGCTGACTAGATGTACAGCAGATATGTTAAGCAGGACAACTTCTGGACCTGTGCTACTGACAACAATCACTCAGTCACTTTTAAGAATATCTTGAGACACATGGGGGTTCTCAAATCTGCAATCCGGAAGGTCATGAAAGATGGGTCTGCAACGGACCTCTGGCGGGATCATTGGATAGATCGGCTTTCGCGATTAGACATTAGGGGAGTCCTGACACATCAGAAGGACAGGCGTGGGCTGACGTGTAGTCGTATCATACACGACGGAGAGTGAAGGCCGGAGTCTTATCGGTTTACCGAGGAGCTGGGTGGGATCATCAGTACTATTGCCATTGATCCGGACGTGCCTGCTGATCGGTGGATTTGGGAGCCGACAGAAGCAACTCCGGGAACTGGGGAGTTCCAATTCCGGAGCTGCTACAACCTCATATGGCGCACCTTTTCTCAGAGTTCTGACTACGAGTTTGTATGGTACAATGGTCTAGCCAGGAAGATGCAGCTAGCTTTGTGTTTACAAGCTTCTACTGGGCCGTCTTTTGACTAGGGATCGTCTGAGTTCGTTTGGAGTTCCGGTCCCAGATCCTTAATGTGTGCTATGCAGTGTGGAGAATGAATCTATAGGGCACATTTTCTTCGAGTGTGCCCTGGCATGGCAGATCTGGTCTGAGCAGAGTAGAGCGTTGGGTGGATGTGACTACGAAAAGGGAATTGGAGACATCATCACTGTGCTCCGGAATAGCAGAGGTAGAGGACAGGACTGGTTTCGGACCGCCAGAGTTCGACTAGCGGTCTCAGTTTGGCATATATGGCGGGAACGAAACCGTCGTATATTTGAGGGGCTGGTCACCCCTCCGGTATGCATCCTCCATAACATAGAGTTTGATGTTAATGCTATGGGGAACTGAAAAGTGGGAGTCCTACTTTGATTGTATGTTGTAAGATTATTGCATTGCTTTTGGAATAAAATTTACCCTTTTTCCATATATATATATATATATATATATATATATATATATATATATATATATACACCTTCGTTTTCAATATATATATATATATATATATATATATTGAAAACGAAGGTGTATATATATATATATATATATATATATATATATATATATATATATATATATAAGGAAAACAAAACCTTTATTGAATGATAGGCGCAAAACGCCGAAGCCTATACAAGTAAGCGCGCCATGCGCGAAGACCGACTCAAAACAAAGAGAGAAGCACAAAGTGTTGCCCACAAAACGGTAACTGGACCGAGCATCAGAAGGTTAGGCGATCAAAGCGAGTTCCCGAGGGAACCGCGCCCCTGCCCCAGTCAGCAGTCCAGTGTGGCCCAAAACTGGTTCGAAGTGTGACTGCAACACCTCTTTCTTTTGAAGATTTGCCGAACCACCTCTCTGTACAATTGCGGAGGCTGGAATTGACGCCCCTCGAATCTGTATTTGTTTATGTTTTTCCATAAAACCCAAAATGCGGCGGCAGCGACGATCTGATGCCCGTGAGACGTGTTCCAGCTGGCCAGCAGATCGTTGATGCCCCCGGTTGTGGGGACCATTTTGCACCTGTAGTGTAGGTGTGTCCAAATGTGAGATGCGGACTCCCCCGAAAGCCGAACATGCTCGACGAATTCTGGATGGTGATCAACACAGCAGTGGCATCTGGACGCCAGACTATATCCGAAGGATTTAACTGCATCATCCGTAGGAAGTTTCTGACGCGCGGCACGCCAGAGGAGAATGGACCATTTCGTCAGAATACACATGTGCCAAAACTTGGCGGAAGGGGATGTCGTGACATGTATGTCTCTGAGGATGGCTCTGACCGAAGCTAGGGTGAAGATGCCACCCTGGTTGGGGGACCATTTGAGCACGTCCTGAGCGTCAGTGATCGACAGATTAGAAGCACCCAAGCTCGCCGCGGCTGCCGGGCCAAGCCAATCGCGCACCCTATCCCAATTCCACCCTGAGGCGTCCTCATCCCATAAATCTCGGATCTCGCATCGCGGCGGAGTAATAGCGTTGGGCCTGAGGATATCGTCCCCCAACCAGCGTTCCTTGCAGGCCTGCGAATGACCATTGGCCAGGTGTAACCCCTCTTTCCGAATTTTCCTAATTATTAATTTTTCTTCATTCTTTTATTGTGCTTGAAGGTCGTTTTCGTCGAGACTCTGCGAATAACTTTATGATTAATTTCTATTGAAAACAAGTTCTAAAAATTAAACACTTTGAGTGCTATTTTGGTTTTAATAAATATTTTATTAAAGTATATGATTAGAATTATGAAAGATGTTTTGTGACTACCTTGAATTTTATTAAATATTAATTTTGAAAATTATTTGTAAATTATAAATATTTATAGAATTTTAGATTATGTTTCCAATTATTCGATGACATCGGATAATATCTATATTATAGTGATATATAATACTATTTTGATTTAGAAATATGTTATTTGACAAATCGATTTGAATCATGAGTATTGTAGTTATATTTAAATTACTTGAGACTTAAATATTTATTTAATTTTAAGGTTATGATACATGTCCTACAAGTAATTTGATGATATTAGCATTAGATTAATTTCTTATTATACGCAATTTTTGGGTTAGTTTCATATTTAAAACTATGATCGAATGTTGTCCTAAGTTATTGCAATATCGCTTTAGATAGGAATTGTATATATGAAAATATATTTGTGCAGATATTTAATAATACTAAATATCGTTTTAAAATTGATTACTTTAATAGGATTGATATTTATGGAAATCTATTTTTTAAAACTAATTGATATTATAAATTATTCATTTACACTAATATTGATTTTAATTATTGTGGGATTAGGATTAATTCTGGTTTTATTTTAATAAATGAATAATATTGTTACGTATTAGTTGTTCGGATTACACGTTTAGTAGAAATCCAGGTGTATACATATTCGAATGTATATGTGCGTATAATCCAAGGATATTGAGTCTATCGTAAATGACTAGAAATCTGTATGCAATACCTATTCTACTCTCCCTTAATGTATTAAAGGTATACATATGCATAAACCTGCTAGGATTCGATTCCCTCCTCTAACAAACTCTAGATAATACTAAATAATTTATACTTATTCATATAAATCTGTTGGTATGGTCGGCGGTCCCTTGTATATATAGAGAACCAACGAAATCGACCTCTCCCTGCCTCCTTTCGCCAACCCATCTGCTCCTACCATCAGAACCTTCACACCACCAAAGTCAACGACGTATCCACCGTGTCAGCCTATCCGGCCTCGGGTCCGACCCCGGGTGTCCGTGTTGTGTCCACATCTATCACGTTATCTTTGTACGTTCAGTACGATACAATCCCACGGCAGTACAATTCCGTGTCCGACACCACCATCCCAAACCAGACAAAGGAAGGAAGAAGAAGAAGAAGAATCGGGAAGAACCCTAACCCCTGGACCCGCTGCCTTCTCCGTAGCCACTCCCCGGCGTCGTGCACCCCGCGCCGGTTCAGATCCACCGCAATCGGACGCAGGCGATCGTGCGCCACCGCACGACCCCATCTCGGTTGGAGCCAACGCCTGTGCGGAGCCGACACTCGCGTCGTCCTCGTGTCCACGACCGCAGCTCCTCCCCGCAGCTGCGCCCGCCGAGCTCCGACCGTGGTAAGCTTCGCCCCTCTTTCTCTTCTCTCGATCTCTCCAGAGCCAGGAGCTTTGTCCCCAATTCCTCACAGGGATTGAGGAATAAAGCAATGTCATTATTTATATCGTATTAAATTAACTTATTATATTAGTATATATATAATGTCGTGTAACTTGCGTATAATCACCCATTCCCTTCTGTCCTCACTTATCTTAATAAGAGAGACAACAACATTTAGCTCGATTTATTTCTCTCTGCTTCTGGGCTGGGTATGGGTGTTATCATATAATGTTTTTGAGAACACTTCTGTTGGGACTAAGAATCTCCTAATAAATGGGGGAGACTTGTGTTATTGTAAGTATGCATTATGGTAGTTTTGGTACTACTACTATTCTTAGTTATTTTGAAACCTATGTATATTTATTATTTTTCCAAAATTATACTGAGATTGTAGAATTGGGTTTAGCCATCAGAAGAGTATGGTGCTCTTCTCCTTATTATTTATTGAGTAGGATGTCCCTCCACTTTGTGATTTACTTTTATGTGTTTCATCTTCTGGGCCAGTGAGCCGTGGACCAAGGGCTCTATGTAGCTTTTAAGTTACATATTAACAAATTTGGTTCTGTTTCAACCTAAAGGAATTTTGTCCAATTTTGGTATTATTATTATTATTATTATTACTATTATTATTATTATTATTATTATTATTATTATTATTATTTTTTGTTTTGGTTACTCTTTATGTTACATTAATAGTCAAGCATTATATTAGAATTTTGTATGAAATATTCACAAGTATTTAGCATTAATATTATTAATACTGCTAGCAGTATCTAGTTTATGAATATTGGTAATATTGTTATTAGGTTATTATTATGACTAAGTTAATAAGTTAGAGAACTATGTGCTATTATATGTATAGAGAATAAAGTTTAGAGCAATTTAGAAATATTTTGCTTAATTTAACATAGATTATGATATTACAAATAGTTTTCCAAAATGATTATATAAAAGAATATATTTTTATTAAAGAATTTATTTTTAAAATAAAGTCTTTATTAGATTAGATCAATCTTGACCACGACTAATCATACATTCCTAATTCATGCAAATCTGAATTTCTGCATATCGACCCTAGGCTAAGCGGACTGTCAGGGACTCAACAGAATTATTGGTTTCACCAGAAAAGGACCTCAGGCAAGTGCACTTTCTGATTGCTTTCCGATTCATAGTAGTCTTTTCATTTCATGTCTATACATATATCTTGCTGCTTGTTGACACGCTCGTCACACGGAGTAGTCGGGAGGGAAAATATCTTAGTATACATGTGGACTACCCAGAAATATCCCATGAGTCTATTCTTGAACGATAGCTGCTGCACACGACACGTGCAGTATGCCGGATTTTATCCCCTAGCCGTCCACATGGCGAAAGGATATTTCACACCACTTAGATAGATGTCTTTTATTAGCTTTTCCTTGTTTATTTCTCTATCGTGCTATGACATCACTTTATCTTACAGTTTTCATTTCTCATATGCTATTTTCATGTCTTGATAATTCTATTGTGTTTTGCACTGCCGTCGGTTTGTGTACTTGTTCCAATCCTGACTGGATAACCAACATTTTACAGGTTTAGCCGCGATCACTCTTAGCACTGGGGAAGACTTGGGTATGCTGAAGACAGCCTAGAAATAGATAGCATTTGTATCAATTCCATTAAATGTAAAGTCTTGTATTTTCTTTAAATATAAAAGTTGTAACTCTTGTAATAAATTAGAAATGTGAATGAGCAATATTATTTATTTTGAGCATTTATTTCTTGCGGGCTTGACAGCGTTCTACCGCCGACTCTGCGGCGTAGGCTGGCTTGGACACGTCTCGTATCCGAAAACCGGGTGCGGGTCATGACACCAGGGTCAGGCGAAAGTGCGGTTCCGCAAGGATACGGCCACGGATGATGCGCCGCCATGACGCGGAGGATCTGTTATTGGCAGACGCCTCAGTTAAGTGACAGAATCTGAAGTATCTCGCTCGCATGAACCTGGTCCAGATCGAGTTTTCAGAGCAGATTTTCTACCACAATTTAGCCGAGAGGGCGTCGACCAAGTGGGCAAGCCTGCAGAATCCCAGACCACCCTCTTCAGTAGGTTTGGCCATGGTAGCCCAACTGGCCCAGTGATGCTTGTTCTTTCCCTCGAGATGACCCCAAAAGAAATTGGCTATGATGGATTCAATAGAATGGAGCACTTTTATGGGGGGCGAGCACACCGCTAGGGTGTATATGGGGATGGAGGATAGAACGTGCTTAATGAGAATTAACTTACCCCCGGGGGAAAGGGTGGCGTTGTGCCAGCCCGTATTTTTCTGGCGAATCTTGCCAACCATGTGTTCGAAAATTCCAGAGTTCGCTCTGCCGTACACCAACGGGCAGCCTAAGTACAGGAAAGGGGAGTAAGCTGTGGAGAAGGAGGTCATGGAGGACAGCACAGCCGAGTGAGTTCTATCGGCTTTGTGATGAGTGTAGATCACGCTCTTGCTGTTGTTGATTTTCTGCCCAGAGCAACGAGTGTATTTAGCAAGATTCTAATAACCACCTCAATGGCTCCAATGGTGCCAGCGGAGAAAATAAGGATGTCGTCCGCGTACGCCAGATGAGTTATGAGAGGGCAACCGGTCGTTGTGTGAAAGTATTGGAACCCGGGAGATCGCGACATGATTTTGAGGTTTCTGCTCAGGGCTTCGGCTGTGATGATAAAAATGGTAGAGGAGAGGGGGTCTCCCTGTCTAACTCCACGAGTAGCTTTGAAGAAACCCTGGGGTTGGCCGTTGATGACCGTGGAAAACCAGGAGTTGTTGATGGATCTAAAGATGATGTCGATAACAGGTTCCGAAAAACCAAAGGCTCTGAACACCCAGATCATGAACTGCCAATCAAGGCGGTCGTAAGCTTTTTCCATGTCCAGTTTGATTGCAACGTTCCCCCCCTGGACGGGAATTTCATACACGTGATCATCTCTTGGGCCAGGAGGATATTATCGGTGATATTGCGACCTTTGACGAAGCCGCTTTGCTCTTCGGAGATGATTCTGGGGAGGATGTCCGACATTCTGGAGGCGATGATTTTAGAGATAATTTTGTTGGTGAAAGTGCAGAGGCTGATCGGTCTGAAGTCCTTAAAGGAGATCGGATTGTCTTTCTTGGGAATGAGGATGATGTGAGCGGAGGATATAGATTTTGGATAAGTGGCACCTTGAAAGAATGCGGTTGTGGCATCCCCGTGGTTGGACCGAATGATGTCCCAGCAAGAGCGGAAGAACACCCCGTTGAATCCGTCCGGACCCGGGGCGCTGTTGGCATTAATGGACCACACAGCTGTTTTAATCTCGTCGACAGAGGGGGGAGCACGGAAGCTTTCGTTATCCCTGTCACAAATCAGGGAGGGGATCTCGGACAGGAATCCGTCATCTTTGATCACGGCCTCTTTAGCGAACAAGTTGGAGAAATAGTTCGTGGCTGCCATCTGAATATTCTCCTGCTCGTCAAGAATTTGGCTATTATCATCGCGGATGCGATGAATCTTAAGAGAGCTTCTGCGTCCTTTGACGCATTTGTGGAAGAAGCCAGAATTCTTGTCCCCCTCCAAGTCCCAGGATAATCTTGCATTTTGTCTCCAGAATTCAGATTCGACCCTGATTCTTGACTTGAGGATGGCCTTGGCGAGGTTGAGAGAGGCACAATTCTCCTGGGAATTGAAGAGGGCGAAATCGATCTCCGTACGGGTGACATCGTCTTCGGCATCCTTAATGGCCTGAAAAATGTCTCCGAACGCAATTTTGCTCCAGGTCGTAAGGGCTTTTCTAGTAGCTTTAAGTTTGGAAGCAAATCTGACCAGAGGGTCCGGGTGAGTGACAGAAGCCCAAGCCTCTTCCACGGTGAGCATGAACTGGGGGTGGTGGCGCCAGAAGTCAAGGAAGCGGAAGGATTTTTTGATGCGATTATGAGTGATGTTGATCTCGAGAAGGAGGGGGGAATGGTCAGATTCAGTGGAGTTCAGGTGCGACAAATTGCTGATCAATCCCAAATCCGACCAACAGTGATTCACCATGGCACGATCAAGGCGGGAGTACTGCCTACGCGAACCATCTTGCATGTTGCACCAAGTGAACTGGTTGCCGTGGAAGGGGATGTCGGAAAGATGGATGGTTAAAGCGAAGTTGTTGAAGTCCTCCATGGCCGAATGCGGGGGGTCACGACCGCCGGATTTCTCCTCTCTGTAAGAGACCGTGTTAAAATCTCCGATGCAAAGCCATGGCATATCATCGTGAGGAATGGAAGGGCCCGACAGAAGCTCCCAAAGAACTTTACGCTCCGGGATGCTGCAGCTACCATGGATGGCTGAAAGGGTAATGCGGGACTTGAAGGCGGGGTGCTCAATCCAACAGGGGAGGGCTTGGGGGGAGTCGTTGATAATGCCAAATCCGAAGTCAGCAGCGAAGAAGATCCAAATGTCGTGACAACCGTTAATCGCGGAAGGGAATCCCAGCTTGAGTTGGATTTCTTTCATTCTTTTGTGAGGTATTTTGGGTTCGATAATGACTAGTAAATCAATCCGATGCGATTTGGTAAGACTGATGATCCGATTCATAGTCTGTTTATTCCCTATGCCTCGAACATTCCAAGAAAGAATGTTAGGCATTAAAGGAGGAGGTAGAGGGGTTTTGCAGCTTTGCGGCGGATCTCGTGGTCATCGCCATACACTGCCTTTGTTTCTTGGATTTCTTCTTTTTCTTGGGAGAGTAGTTTTCGGGGCTGTTGCTGACCGATGCTAGAGTTCTTTCTGAACTCGAGTAAACGACTGCGGCTGCTGAGAGGGAAATGTCAGAGTCTTCGCACTCCGACAGAGCGCAAAGAGGATTGTCTCGATCGAGGAAACCCGCTTGCTGCGCTTGCCAAAATCTTCCGGTGAGCGGGGAGAACGGGCGAGGAGGAACGATGGCCGATCTTAGGGGGGGTGGAGCGGCGGGGGACTGAGCCCCGTTTACCTCACCGTTGGAGTGAGATCTAAGACCGGCCGAAGACTGGGCACCGGGAAACACAATATCGGAGGAGGAGTGTTGGGGTGGGGCAGCGAGGGAAAGAAGGGTGGTGGGGGGGTTGTGGAGGGGAACTATGTCGAGGCCGGAAGGTGGAGGGGGGGTTGGGGAGGCCACCGGAGGTAGGCGTCTCTGGAGAGCAGTCATCCGGATCAAAGTCAAGGGCTGCGAAGAAATTATGGAGAGTTATGGCGAGGGAGGGGGATAAGGGGTTAGGGAGGCAATCAGGGACCGACAGCTCTGCAGCGCCATCAGCTGAATCAGAATCTATCGCTCCGCTGGAATTGTGGAGAGTGATGGCGAGAGAAGGTGGGGGTACTGAGACAGAAGCGGGAAGGTTGGGGGAACTCCGAGCGGGAGGTGGGGGGTTGGAGGGGATCCGCGTTGTGGGGCGGGATTGGGGTACAGCGCCGTTATCGCGCGCTTTCCTGGGGATAGGTTTCTTGAGTTCATGGTGAGCGCAGAAGCAGTGTTGTATAGAGTGGCCGCACATCTGGCAGTGTTGACAGAAAATAATGCTGTTGTCGTAAACCAGCGTTTGACTGAATGATTGATCTCCGAGTTCTATCTCTATCACTTTGGGTGACTCGTTTGAGAGGTCCAGCTCTACACAAATCTTGGCGTAGTTACATTTAGAGAGGTTTCTCGTTTCTTCGGCGATGGCTACAAGTACACCGAAAGAGCTGGAGATCCTCTTGAGGGCTGTAGCAGGAAAACAAACTAGGAAAAGATTGGGGAGGGTGATCCAGGAGGTGACGATGGTCGAATCGATCTTAGGGTTGAAGTTCGGCGACCATTTGACAATTTTGGCAAACTGATTATCGATTTTGGTCGTGCCTTTCATCCATACTTTGCTGTAGTCTTGGTTGGAGGAAAGATGAAGAAGCAGGTGTTTGGGGTCGAGAGGAGCTATCTGGTATGTCGTCGAGAGTCCCCATCTAGAGATGGCTTCCCGAACGATAGAAATTTTAGGGCATCCGGATCCGAACTTGATAACCAAAGTCCTGCTGAAGGGGGAAGAGAGGGAACGGATCTCCTCGCAGGAGAAGGGGACCCGGATAGGGTATCCGTCCGACGGAGGCGTCAGATTGACGTCAGGCAAGACCACTTCTACGGCCGAAAATGGGTCAGCCCTAATCCGATCAGGTCTCAGGGCATCCGCAAAGGAGAGGGAGTTGGGGAGGGTACTGGATGCCGAAGGGTCCAGGCCAGATGGCGATCCGCGTCTCGAGGGAGGGGTAGCATCGGCAAGGGCCCGTAGGGAGAGGGGAATCGCCGTAGAACTCGGGAGAGTACCGCCGGAGCCCGTACCAGCAGCTGCCGGGTGGGATGAGGCTTGCGCCAAGGGAGAACCCGAGCAGGCAAAGGCCTGAAGGGGGGAAAGAACATCGCCGGCGATAGCCAGGAGAACCGGAGCCTGACTCAGCAAGGGGCTGTCCGAGAGGGCCTCGCGAGAAGCACCAATGGCGGAGACAGGAGAGGGGGAGGAGGAGGTAGCTCCACGGCCAGAGGGGACCAGGGGCACGATCGGGGCGGTCTTGCCCAACCAGGAGTGTGCGGAGTTAGGCCACGAAGGAGCGACCGGGGGCGTAACCGCTGCGCCGGGGCCGGGGTCCGGGGAGGGTGAGGATGAACTGCCACGACCGGAGGATGCGCCCGAGGGGATCGGGCAGTGAACGGCGACGGGGTCCGGTAGGCGAGGAAGGGGAGGAGCGGGAAGATGGGAGCCCACGCGAGGAGAGGGGCCCAACCGTGGGGCCACGCTGCGCTGGTCAAACTGCGCAAGGGAGGGGGCAAACTACGCTGACTCGATAGCGCTGCACCAACAGCGCGAGGGGGGGGGGGAGGGGCAAACAACGCTGCCTGAACTGCGCAAGGAGAAGAGGTGGGGATGCCTCGTGGGGGGGCCCACGTGCTGCCAAAGGGGCTCTTCAGAACTCCCTACGCCAAGAAGAGCAGCAGTTGACCGCGCAAGGGAGGCCAGCACGTGGGTCTCTACTGGACAGGGGTCCACAGCTGGAGGCAAGTCATCCCCTGCGCAAAACGAAGGGGGAACGATGGGCGCGCGAGAAGGTACTGACGGGCCGACCGAGGACGCACAGACGGAAGCGTCAACGCGCGGAGCCCGAGGCTCGCTCTCCCCGAGGGGTCAGGCCCATGTGGGAAGACGTGACGGAAGGGACGTCTGTGGTCCAGAACAAGCCACCGGGGGGGGGGGGGGGGAGAACCGAGGACGTGTCCGCCGGGAGGGCGGCGACAGGACGAAGAACGCCGAAAGCGGGGGGAAGAGGCCACCACAGAGGCGGTGCAGTAGCACCCGGGGCCACTGACGGAGGCGGAGAGGCACGGCCCATGCCATGGGCGGAGGGGGGCGGCCAGCTCAACGGAGGCGCCACCGCGGGGTGGGTCTGCCGGAGCAACGCCGAGGAACGGTCGACCAAGGCGATGAGTGCCTTCGGCCAACGAGCACGAGGAGGGAGAAGAGAGTGGGAGCCGGCCCGGGGGGGGGGGGGCAAGGGGAGGTGGGTCGCCGGCCGGCGGCATCAACCACTGCAGGGGGCTGGGCATCTCCTCCTCTAACCAACGCCAAGGGCTGGGCATCTCCTCCTCCAACCACGCCAAACGCCTCCGAGACGACAGGGCTCGACGCGGCCGGGGCGTCCCGGCAAGGAGAGGATGGGAGCAGAGGGATCCCTCCGGCACCGACGGGCACGGAGACAGGGGGCGCAGGGGAACTCCGAGACGGGGGTGGTCCCAGAATCGAGGGGAGGGAGGATCGCGGGGGCCGGCGCCTCAGCCCGAAACGGGAGCGGCCTGGCCGGGACCCACCGGCCGGACGAACGAGGCCACCCGCCTTGGGGGGGGGATGCGACGAGGTACGGGGACACGTGGCGGTGTCGGCCACGACCACGACGGAGAACGAAGAGGGTAGCGTCAGATCCGGCGGTTTGACGGGCGGGCGGGCGGGCGGAGGCCTCGGACGGCGGGGGGTACCAGGAGGGGAAGAGAGGGGGGGGGGGGGGGGGGGGGGAGGGATCGGGGGAAGAGGATCCCATTCCAGAAAAAAGACGATATATATATATATATATATATATATATATATATATATATATATATATATATATATATATATATATATATATATATATATATATATATATATATATTCTAATCTATTACAATCAACCTGGGATGCTCCAATACCATGTTAATGTTGTATGTGCTTTGAATGGTAAATATCTTATTGCACTTTGCTTCACTATTAATACATGTACAAGAGGTTTGTAATAGATTGGAAGAGATTTATAGTTGTTTACAATAGATAAGGAAGGATAATGATTGGTCGGTTTGTTACAACATAGTGGAGCACAATACTACTACTACTCAACATTAAAATGCCTTAAAGATTCTGAAAGAGATCATGTTGGCAAATAAAGCATACAACCTGTACAAAGTGGGCATTATAGCAAATAGAGTGCTTGATCAAGCAGGAATTCATCCTCTCATTCAAGGGTAGAACACCAAACTATTGCGAACATGTTAGAAAATAAGATTGTGTTACTACTACATTTTGCTATGACAATTTGCTTTAAAGGATTTGAATCAATTCAAAGTTCTTACTGATTTAAAAATAAGACCCATATGGTGCTTTTTACCCAGCCCTAGGTGGTGATGAAGATCAGGATGTTGGCCCATCTGGTGCTCCTGACAGTTGATGGATCTCGGGTTTTAGTGGTAGGGTGTCTCATTTGTCTACTTTCATTTTTGTGCAGTCCTTCGTGGACTTTTAAAATTGGTTATTGTCTTGTGCAGTCCTTTGGAGACTAGAATTATCTTTTTCTAAAAGTATGTCTTATGTCGTTCTTTTGGGACTAGTATCATGTAGTGCTATTTTATGACTAACAAAGTCTAAATCAAGTCAGTATTATTATTAATGCTATATCGTTTTCTGTCTTTTTGTTCTATTTACTTCTATCTTGTCTCATGTTTCATTTTGTATAAATGTCAAAAGGGAAGAAATTGTTTTGAGGGGGAGATATCATATTACGGGGAAGCTATCTCCTAAATTCGTACATTTTGTCAATTATCAAAATAGAAGAGATTGTTGGCATACTGATTTTGATTTATTGACTATAATTAACCTCTGTACTATTTTAGCCCTATTACCCTACATGAACAAACAAGTCAGTCAAAGATAGAAGAGACGACTCAAACATCTATAAGAAAAAACAAGTCTTTCGAAGCAAGAAGAAAAGATTATTCCAAACACTTACAATAGTAGAACCTTTAAAGCACTCAAGAAAACTATGACAAACAAAAGAATTCCAGATCTAAATCTCCTTTGTCTCTCTAAGTGTCTAGGAAATCATGTACATACATTAGTAAGGAAGACAAACTAAAATGATATAAAATTTAAATTAGTTGTTATGAAGAGACGGATAATCCGTCGTACCTTTGATGAAATCCATCAGATAATCCGAACGTGAAAAAGCACGTATTTCTGGTGAAGTTCGGATAATCTGCATAATTTCGGCATAAATCCGTCGAATAATCCGAACGTGAAACAACAAATATTTCTGGTGTAGTACGGATAACCCATCAGATTTTTGCATATGTTTATCGGATAAACAAATTGGAAGACCTCTAAGCCTATAAGAAGACATGGCTATATAAATATCACATGAAAAATAGGTCTCTTCGACTAATTATGATGAATATACGTGTCCAAACTTGACAGGTGCCATGTTTAAACAAGCAGGAAATGCTGTTTTGGTTTTGTTTGGCCATTTAAGGCTAATATGGCCGTGTTGGCATTACCTTCAGAAGAGTTGATGGCGTTCAAAATCCTTTAATCACAGGAGGAATGTCTCAAAACCTTTTCCCATCGAAATGGTTTCCATGGGAAACAGATCTAAGTTGATACCAAGGTTTTCACTCTTGGTACGAATTAGTTTCGGACCCTTACGAGTATCAGTACTGCTAGTTTCGGACTCGAGTGCTGGGAGTTCTCATTCCAAAAGCGGATAAAGTGCAAAAAATCCCTCGCTAAATATGTTACTTTTGCACTAAAAGACCCCATGCTCTTAAAATTCTCAAAAGTTTGAAATATGCTCATTTTGCCCCCAAGTGACAATTTTACCCCTCCCTCCCTCCCCTCCTTCTTCGGCTGTGTTCGCCGGCGACGACGGAGGCGGAGGGGGGTCGCTCGCCGGCGAGGGAGTCGGGGGTCGGGGCCGACGAGGGAGCGGGGGGGTCGGGGCCGGCGAAGGAGGAGGAGGGGGTCGGGGCGGCTGGGGGATCACCGGGCGGCGGGGGGGGGGGGGGGGGGGGGGGGGGGGGGGGGGAGGGGGTCGGGGGGGGGGGGGGATCGCCGGCGATGGGAGGGGGGGTCGGGGGGGCTGGGTGATCGCCGGCGGCGGGGGAGGGGGGGGGGGGCGAGGGGGTCGGGGGGGGGGGGGGGCTGGGGGATCGCCGGCGGCGGGAGGGGGGGGGGGGGGCGAGGGGGTCGGGGGGGGGGGGGGGGGGGGCTCGCCGGCGCCGGCGATGGGAGGGGGGATCGGGGGGGCTGGGGGATCGCCGGCGGCGGCGGGGGTGGGGGAGGGGGTGGGCGAGGGGTCGGGGGGGGGGGGGGGATAGGGGGGCTCGCCGGCGCCGGCGCCGCCGGAGGGTGGGGAGGGGTATTTTTGGTATAAATTTTTTAAAATTTTGCTGGAGGGGCCTAATCGAGCGGATATATAATCTAAGGAGGGGTAAACTGACAAAAAAAATTCTAAAAGGTCTTTTAGTGCAAAAGTAACATATTTAACGAGCGGTTTTTTTTTGCACTTTACCCTTCCAAAAGCCAAAAAAAAAATGTTAATTATTTTAAAACTAAAACTATATTTGTTGTTCACATTATCTTTGAATGAAATAATATTCAACATTGAATAATCATTCACCTGAAATGAATATTATTTATTTTTTTACTTATTTTTAAGACAAAGTATACCCGCAATAGATATTTGGATGGAAGAACGTTAAGATGGATAAAAGGTGTGAATTTAAAGATATACAACTTCAACAAATGACAATGGTTACATTGTCCCAATAAAGAATCTTAGTGACGCACTATAGCATGTTGATCTTCAGCATGACTCATTGTGTCGACACTTTTTCCATGCAGACGGCTATTTTGCATTTAATGCTGACGGGTACCCACGTTTTATTGATGACAACATGTCAGGGCCAGTGCAGCACACTCCTTGTCTACGTGTCAATCCATGCTTCTTTTTTAAGTATTTCAAACTTATCCAAGTTTGATAACTTTGAAGGGGGTATTATAGAAGCATGAAAAATTGCAAAGTATACTATGGGCAATTAAGCACAGAGCTATGAAGCGCAGCCCTACGTTGACAACAACTACTGCGCACATTAAATTTTTACAGACAGATAAACAAGACAGTATTGAAAAAAGCGCAGTACAAAATATTAGAAAAAAATCGCATAAAAGAGATAATTTTCATTGATAGTCATGATTACAATACAGTGGAAATCTATTACAGATTTCACATTGATATTTATGATTACATAAGCAAACTATCTACCTACTGCGCATACTATATATGCCAAGAAAAGCGCAGCTCCTCTGCACATACAATGTACACCAAGAAAAGCGCAGCTCCTTTGCACAGCTCATAGGCGTTGACCGAACAGGGTTCAGAATGGCAATTAATCCAAAATCATGTCTTCAACATCTTGGCACTCGATGTCGTCTCGTGGTAGAACTTAGCTAGCACGCTGCATGAATGGGTACAACACTACCAATAGTCAGTTGAGTTCATCTCAAAAACTCCTTCATCAAACTCGCCACTTCTTTGAACAAAGAGATTTGCGATCCTAGCCCACGACTGGCACAATTGCTATCAAACTCGCCAAGAAAAAAGCTTGTAGTCATCGGGGTACATCATCGTCTTCGACATGAAATGGGGGAGAGGGGTGCACGAATGAGTTGTGCCCCCAAGAACACCCCTATTTATAGGCTGTGTGCGGTCAAAACCACACGCTAAGTGGCAGCCAGTTAAAGGCTCCAAAATTGGTGGGATGAACCTCATATTCATAGCAATGAATCTTATTAAATATTTTTGATTAAGTCTTTAGTCAAAAGTCATCACTTCTCGAGCCCCACATAGCGGTAGAATTTCAGAGCTTTGACTCAAACGCCCCAAAAAGTGCAGCCTAAAAATCGCAGTCCATTGGAGCCAAAATGTCCCAAAGGCGTAGCTTCTAAAAAATGCGCATCAGTCTAAAGCGCAGCACCCAAAGGCGAAACCTCACAAGCACGAAACCCTAGCCAAAAGCACGGTCTTCGATATCAGCTCAGCCAAAAGCATGGTCTTCGAGGTACCTAAAGCGCAGTTCACCCTAGGCGCTCCAAACCGTAGCTTCTGTAGCATAGTCTAAACAAGCGCAGCCTCTACGATACCCACGAGTGCAGCTCTAGTAGTATCCACAAAGCACAACACTTGTTGAAAGATGCCACGTGGCCAGCAAAGGGTGGCCGTAGTGCCTCTCAGATACAATCAAATATATTCTGTTTTATGAGAGTGACATCTTTGAGCAATGTTCATGCGCCACATGTCGTTGACTCAATCATGCTTATGAATGGGTGCCAACCATCCAAGACCTCAGCAACATATGAATCTTAACAACTGCCATGTGTTGGCTCATCCGCAGCCCAACAGTGTACGTAGTTACAACAAATTCAGTTCTATCCCCAAACGTGCAGCGCTACTGCTCACCAAAAATCCATGTGCGCACCGCATATCCGCGCCTGGGTGGTTCATTCTATCAGTATATAAATAGAAGAAGTTTTTCTTCATGTTAGATCTTGATTGACATCCCCAGATTATCCACACACAAGCATCCAGAGAGCCAGAGCAAGTCCTTTTCGTCCTCAGATCGTCAACGAAGTAAAGAAATCACCACATTATTCGATTTCCATCGTCATACTTCCCAGAATCATTTGTACTTAGATTTCTTGTTTATGATTTCTCTTGTACTTTTTTAGTTCGATTAATACAAAAAGTTCTTCAACTTTTGTCCATGGCAAACAAATGCCAATAGGATAGCCACTACTACTAGACTAGGAGTCAATGGCAAACACAAACACATGCACACACAAATATTTTTTTTGTTTGAAATAGGTAATATTATTTCAAAAGGAAGGAAACACCAAACTATACAATCTCTCACCCTTACATAACCTCACCTCAACCCATTTCCTTTACATCATGTTCAATATTTTGAGACAGTCCTCTTAGGGATGTCACTAAGCCCTCAAATATTCTCCTGTTTCGCTCCCTCCAAATGTGCCATACGGTAGCAGCAAGTCGGAGTCTTGCCTCTCTGAACCATTGCGCACCTTTCTGTCTCTGTCACACACACGAATATATATATATATATATATATATATATATATATATATATATATATATATATATTAAAAAATATATGTATATATATGGTGCGAATTCGGAGCCCCGCCTGCGGAGTCCCATCGCCCTCGACCGTTGGATCGAGCGGGCGCGCACGCAGGCCCAAATATATATATATATATATATATATATATATATATATATATATATATATATATATATATATATATAGAGGGTGTGGATTCAGAGCCCCGCCCGCGGAGTCCCATCGCCCTCGACCGTTGGATCGAGCGGGCGCGTGCACAGGCCCCACGCAGCTCGTTCGGGGCTCCCACGGGGCTCCGGGCGGATCTTTTTGACCGCCCCCATATATATATATATATATATATATATATTAAAAGGAAGGTAAACTATATTAAAGGGCTGCCCAAACCAGCAGCTGAAGAAGGAAAGATACAAGCAGACACGACCTGCCAAAAGAGATACATGGCAAAAGAAAAAGAAAAAAAAGTATCCTAGGTCGTCAAAAAAAAACCAAAACCAATCTGCCTCCTGCGCTCCCTACAAACCCCACTAACCAACGAGGAGGAAGCTCCTGATCGACGCCTTCTCCACCTGGCGTGCGATCTCTGCCGCGATTTGCATCACTGAGAAGGAATGGTCCTCGTATCGATGTTTGTTCTTGTTCTTCCATATAACCGAAATCAACGTCGCGACGTGTGTTGTCTTATGTACTTCTGGGGAGGTTTACACCAGCTCTTGTAGAAGATGAATAATAGATTATTTTTATTGATGGGCTACTGCCACTACTTATAGAGGGTCCAACCCCTCTTCATAATACATCTTCCGATGTGGGACTAAAGTCCCTTATTGGTTCTCAATACTCCCCCTCAAGATGGACGATATATATTAATCATCCTCATCTTGTTACATAGCTTTGACAGACTCAATGAACTAAGACCTTTAGTCAGACAGTCTGCAACTTGTTCTTCTGAGCGAACATGGTCAATCTTCAGTATCCCTTGTTCCAGCTTCTCCTTGATGAAGAATCGATCGATCTTGATGTGCTTCGTTCTGTCGTGCTGAACTGGATTGTTAGCTATACTTATTGCAGCTTGATTATCGCTCAGAAGATGTGTCACTCTCCGTTCCCAGAATACGTATTTTAATATGTGTACTGCTTGAATGTATTTATTCAATATTTATCTTGCATTTATTATGTACCTAATTTCTTTAATTTTATGCTAATAATTTTTTTGTATTTTATTTCTGCTTTTACTTAGCTCTTGGTTTATTTTGCTCATGTTGAACCAACTTGGTTTAACTTGGTTCAACATGATAAGCATGGATGGTCTAGATTGTGTAGGGAGGAATGGATGGTGGGAGATTAACATGACTTGATACTTAAACCCCTCTTCTCTTCTCTTCTCTCTCCTCACAACTCTCATTTTCTTTCTTCCTCCACCAAAACCCTAGTCATTGGAGAGAGACAAGTACATCTTGCACCAAATGGAGAGATTCTTACATTTTTCATTTCTTAATTTTTCTTTGATATGATTTGCCTATATTGTTCTTCTCATCATCCTCTACAAGTTTAGTTCTGGGAGTTTTTGATTTTAATGGCTAGTTTTGTGTAGATCTAAGTTTGTGTCATTTTCAGTTTTCTTGGGTTTTGATCTATCAAACGTCTTTGTTTTCAAAATCTAGTTGTTCTATGTTGTAAAGAATTTTGTTCTACCCCATTTTGACCTATGAAAGTCCAAATTTGGTCATACATTGAAGGTTTTGCGGAGCTTGGAAGCTGTGGGTTCTATGGCCATCCTTCTCAGATTTTCGGAGAAGATGGGTACCCATTTACCCAGCCGCATAGATGAGTACCCATCTACTTCCGCATGGGATTCTGTTTACCCAGCCGCATAGATGAGTACCCATCTACTGCCGCATAGATTTTGTTTACCCTGCCGCATGAGATTTTTTTACCCTGCCGCATGAGATTTTGTTTACCCTGCCGCATGGAATTCTATCTATGTTGCCGCATAGATGGGTACCCATTTACCCAGCCGCATAGATGAGTACCCATCTACTGCCGCATGGGATTCTATTTATCTAGCCGCATAGATGAGTAACCATCTACTGCCGCATAGATTTTGTTTACCCTGCCGTATGAGATTTTGTTTACCCTGCCGCATGAGATTTTGTTTACCCTGCCGCATGGGATTCTATCTATGTTGCCGCATAGATGGGTACTCATTTACCCAGCCGCATAGATGAGTACCCATCTACTGTCGCATGGGATTTTGTTTACCCAGCCGTATAGATGAGTACCCATCTACTGTATCATGGGATTATGTTAACCTTACCGTATGGGATTCTATCTATGCTGCCGCAAAGATGGGTACCCATTTACCCAGCCGTATAGATGAGTACCCATCTACTGCCGCATGGGATTATGTTAACCCTGCCGCATAGAATTCTATCTATGCAGCTGCATAAATGGGTACCCACTTACCCTGTCGCATAGATGGGCATCCATTGACTGCCGCTTATAGTGCCTATTTTTGGCTGTTTTTGTATGTTTTATGTCCTATTTGGCTGATTAGTGGCCAAAATTTCTCCCAACTCCCAACATAAAGGTTGTATATCTTTGTCTTGGCTTCAAGGACCTTCATGTCTCACTTTAACCAGAATTCATATGTGACTTTTATGTCACGAGGGGTCCACGTGACTTCCTGACTTGACCGTGTTCCTGACCTGATTACCTGTATACGTGTTGGTACCTATTCTAAGTGTGTATTGAGATGCAATATTAGAATGCACTGCAGTACTATTTAATGAGTGCACTGAGGTATGACTCTACGTGCTAAGTGATCATTCGTGTCATATGCCAATACATGTGTACCTTCCAGCATAGTCATGGTAATTCTTCAGTAATAGTGTCGTGGTAAATGATTATTGTTTGATGCATTACACTAAGCATGGATCTAGATTGAGCCGATGTGGATTCATACTTAGGGTACACGTACTATGGTACGACATATAGGAGGATGACCATGTGACCACGACATGTAATTCCAATATCAAGATAGGGTTAATCTAAGAAACTTAACTTGGTAGATGCATTGGGAGGGAATAGAATCTCGAGATCGTACGTCACCAGCCGCCCTGGGTCTCGTCCTGGCACGTCGGGTTGGCCGCCTCAGATACTGTATAGTCATCCGCACTAGTGGAGTGTAGTATCTGATTTGTGAATGCCGAGCCAGCTCTTCCTATAGGAGAGATAGAACCGTTACTGCTTGTTCTAGCGCGGTAGCCTTTTGAGGGACTGGTGTATTTCGTGCATGCATATATATAATGGTTTGGCTAGCCCTGCTGGAATGTGATACGATCTGAGGATTCCTATATATATTGTATTACTGGAATAATCCAGACAAATCATAGAAAGCCGTAGGATTGATTGGCCGCTTATAAGCTGACTTATTTTGTGATATATTTTCTTCTGTTAGCAACTGAGGAACATGGACTATCGTTGGGCGTGGTCCAACCCATGTCTTTGTTTGGTTGTTGGGTTGGGCTATTGTGCTGAGATAGGCTATGGACCGAAGTCGCGACCAGAAGTCCTTCACTTGCCTATGGTTATAGGATATATCTTATCTCGGCACGATATTGGCACCGTTTGTCCTTATTTGGTTGTAAGGGTGTCGTATTGTCTCGATGATATGGTATAAGCCTATAACTCGTGAATCAGGTCTTATTATTATTATGCTTGGGTTTTATCTCACTCTTTTGTGCTCCCTTGTGGCACTTGCTATTCGGGGCCTGACCCCACTGGTTTTGTTTGGCCAGATCTCGTAGCAGCGCCAGAGGATCCAGCCTTCTACCCGAACAATGGTGCACACCAGGAGTATGGGCGCCAGGGACCATGAGTGGGTTTCTTCTTCTCCGCTCTGATATCTTCTATTTTGTACTTGGCATTTAGCCACCGATACCTGTTTAGCCGGCTGTTCTGGACATTAGTTTCCTTTACATAATTGTAATTAAATAAGACTGCAGCTGACTACGGTTATGTACTATTGACTCTCGGTACTAGCTTATCATTTTGTATAGCTAGGCTCATGAATCATTTTGATGAAGCGTCGGAGACGCCTTACAGTTTTGTCTTATATGATCATTATTTACTGCTTTTTGTTTTGATAGATTGAGACATAGATGCTCCGTGAGACGATATGAGACTTGATTGTAGCATGCACCCCCTTGTCTCTTGACAACCACAATCGCCGTATGACGTTTATATACCTCATATGGAGTAGCTGGCCTAGTCCGTCTCAGTATTCCGGTACTGGGGCGTGACAAGGTTTTATTGGTGGCCCATGCAGGTCTTTTTTCAGATTTGTGGGGTGTTACGATTATAGGAGTCTCAATCAAAACATGTTCCCTTTGATCTCCTGATTCGTCTTTTCTTTCTCCCACCTTGATTGCTAACTTGATTTTCATCCTCGATTCCTTCTCGTTCTATCTTTTGATACCTTGTATCCTTTCCTTTAGGGCCACATCATTCTCGGCTATTGGAGGAGCCGGCATGGAAGAGAATCCAGTAGAGCAGGGACCAGTCAGAGATCCGCAAGGGGTAGCCCCTCTACCTGGACAGATTTACATCAAAAATGTTACCGAGCATGAGCCAGTTGAGCCACAGAGGCTAGAGGTTCCCGTACCTCCAGTGATGCCGGTAGTACCAGTAGCACTAGACGCACCGGTACTATTGCAGATCATCAGAGGGTTATTGGCATCCCAGCAACGTCAGCAGGAACATAATCTTTTGCTCAACCGGAGACTTCAGTCAGCTTTAGAAACAAAGATGCGAATCCAACAAGGACTTCACTTGGAGATGATGCGGCTTGTGGGGAGGCATGATCATTGTGGCTCTAATACAATGACAATGACTCAAGCTCTATAGCAGCAATCGGGGCATTAGCAATGGTGCCGGAGGGCGCCAAATGGTTGTTCTTATTGTGGCAAAAGAGGACACTCTAGGAATGTGTGTAGGGTAGCGAATGGCCTGTACATGAGGTGCAGCAGTTCAGACTATAGACTAGCTACCTGTCCGTTGATGCGGAGACCAGGAGGGCCGGTTCGACAGTTCTCATCACCACCATCCCTTGTGGCAACACCTTATGGAAGACCAATGTCGACAGTAAGGCCATTAGCCCAGCGTCCATTACCGACACAGGCTCAAATGTACCGACAAGTGCAGCATCAGGTAGGGCAGCAGAGGCTGCAGCAGCAGGGCCAGGGAAGGCAGCAGCAGAGAGTCCAGCAGGGGCAGAGGCAGGTAGAATTTGGAGTATTAGAGTAGAGGTTGGCCGAAGGCGGTCAAATTATGGGTATGTTTTGAGTATTATTCGTAATTCCTTGAGTTCTATATTCGAAGAGTGAAGGCGACTTTCTTATCTCACTCATCTGCTCTCGTATCATGTGATACGTGATATTTATCATGTGTCTTGATTACGAGAGTACGTCCTGGACAGAGTCTCGTTCTTGATTTAGTCATTGGTACCGACTTATCTCAAGCGTTGACCCTTGTCCACTTTGGGAGTCAGTGTAGGACCTCGAGGACGAATTCCTATCCAACTGACTTGGGAGGCATATTTTATTCGTATGTCTCCGATCACTTTCCTTCTAGGGTATGATTATTGTTTGTGCTTTTACTTAATTGTTCTTTCTTTTGTAATCTGTTCATATGTCATGTATTGTTTGATAATTGTGCTTGCTATATGTCATGAGTGTATTTCGTGATCTGAGAGCACGCTCGACTAGCCTTATCGAAATTTCGAGGACGAAATTTTTCTAAGGAGGGTAGAGATGTCACTCCCCGTTTCCAGAATACGTATTTTAATATGTGTACTGCTTGAATGCATTTATTTAATATTTATCTTGTATTTATTCTGTATCTAATTTTTTTAATTTTATGCTAATTATTTTTCTGTATTTTATTTCTGCTTTTACTTAGCTCTTGGTTTATTTTGCTCATATTGAACCAACTTGGTTTAACTTGGTTCAACATGATAAGCATGGATGGTCTAGATTGTGTAGGGAGGAATGGATGGTGGAAGATTAACATGACTTGATACTTAAACCCCTCTTCTCTTCGCTCTCCTCACAACTCTCATTTTCTTTCTTCCTATACCAAAACCCTAGCCATTGGAGAGAGGCAAGTACATCTTACACCAAATGGAGAGATTCTTGTATTTTTCATTTCTTAATTTTTCTTTGATATGATTTGCCAATATTGTTCTTCTCATCATCCTCTACAAGTTTAGTTCTTAGAGTTTTTGATTTTAATGGCTAGTTTTGTGTAGATCTAAGTTTGTGCCATTTTCGGTTTTCTTGGGTTTTGATCTATCAAACTTCTTTGTTAAAATCTAGTTGTTCTCTGTTGTAGATAATTTCGTTCTACCCCATTTTGACCTATAGAAGTCCAAATTTGGACTTACATTAAAGGTTTTGCGGAGCTTGGAAGTTGTGGGTTCCATGGCGATCCTTCTCAGATTTTCGGAGAAGATGGGTACCCATTTACCCAGCCGCATAGATGAGTACCCATCTACTTCCGCATGGGATTCTGTCTACCCAGCCGCATAGATGATTACCCATCTACTGCCGCATAGATTTTGTTTACCCTGCCGTATAAGATTTTGTTTACCCTGTCGCATGGGATTCTAACTATGTTGCCGCATAGATGGGTACCCATTTACCCAGCCGCATAGATGAGTACCCATCTACTGCCTCATGGGATTCTGTTTACCCAGCCGCATAGATGAGTACCCATCTACTGCCGCATAGATTTTGTTTACCCCGGCCGCATGAGATTTTGTTTACCCTGCTGCATGAGATTTTGTTTTTCCTGCCGCATGAGATTTTGTTTACCCTGCCGCATGGGATTCTATCTATGTTGCCGCATAGATGGGTACCCATTACCCAGCCGCATAGATGAGTACCCATCTACTACCGCATGGGATTTTATTTACCCAGCCGCATAGATGAGTACCCATCTACTGCCGCATGTGATTATGTTAACCCTGCCGTATGGGATTCTATCTATGCTGCCGCATAGATGGGTACCCATTTACCCAGCCGCATAGATGAGTACCCATCTACTGCCGCATGGGATTATGTTAACCCTGCCGCATGAGATTCTATCTATGTAGCCGCATAGATGGGTACCCACTTACCCTGTCGCATAGATGGGCATCCATCTACTGCCGCTCATAGTGCCTATTTTTGGTTGTTTTTGTATATTTTATGTCCTATTTGGCTGATTCGTGGCCAGAATTTCTTCCAACTCCCAACATAAAAGTTGTAGACCTTTGTCTTGGCTTCAAGGACCTTCATGTCTCACTTTAACCAGAATTTATATGTGACTTTTATGTCACGAGGGGTCCACGTGACTTCCTGACTTGACCGTGTTCCTGACCTGATTACCTGTATACGTGCTGGTACCTATTCTAAGTGTGTATTGAGATGCAATATTAGAATGTACTGCAGTACTATTTAATGAGTGCACTGAGGTATGACTCTACGTGCTAAGTGATCATTCGTGTTATATGTCTATACATGTGTACCTTCCAGCACAGTCATGGTAATTGGTCAGTAATAGTGTCGTGGTAAAATAATTGTTGTTTGATGCATTACACTAAGCATGGATCTAGATTGAGCCGATGTGGATTCATACTTGGGGTACACATACTATAGTACGACATATAGGAGGATGACCATGTGACCACGACATGAAATTCCAATATCAAGATAGGGTTAATATAAGAAACTTAACTTGGTAGATGCATTGGGAGGGAACAGAATCTCGAGATCGTACGTCACCAGCCGCCCTGGGTCTTGTCCTGGCGCGTCGGGTTGGCCGCTTCGGATACTGTATAGTCATCCGTACTAGTGGTGTGCAGTATCTGATTTGTGAA
Source organism: Iris pallida (assembly GCA_029216955.1). Taxonomy (NCBI): domain Eukaryota; kingdom Viridiplantae; phylum Streptophyta; class Magnoliopsida; order Asparagales; family Iridaceae; genus Iris; species Iris pallida. The sequence goes on from JANAVB010028397.1 coordinate 18,261,585, forward strand.
TGCCGAGCCAGCTCTTCCTATAGGAGAGCTGGAACCGTTACTGCTTGTTCTAGCGTAGTAGCCTTTCGAGGGACCGGCGCATTTCGTGTATGCATATATATAATGGTTTGGCTAGCCCTGCTGGAATGCGATACGATCTGAGGATTCCTATATGTATATTACATTATTGGGATAATCCAGACAAATCATAGAAAGCCATAGGATTGATTGGCCGCTTATAAGCTGACTTGTTTTGTGATATGTCTTCTTCTGTTAGCAACTGAGGAACATAGACTATCGTGGTGCGTGGTCCAACCCATGTCCTTGTTTGGTTGTTGGGTTGGGCTATTGTGCTGCGATAGGCTATGGACCGAAGTCGCGACCAGAAGCCCTTCACCTGCCCATGGTTATAGGATATATCTTATCTCGGCACGATATTGGCACCGTTTGTCCTTGTTTGGTTGTAAGGGTGTCGTATTGTCTCGATGATATGGTATAAGCCTATAACTCGTGAATCAGGTCTTATTATTATTACGCTTGGGTTTTATCTCACTCTTTTGTGCTCCCTTGTGGTACTTGCTATTCGGGGCCTGACCCCGCTGGTTTTGTTTGGCCAGATCTCATAGCAGCGCCAGAGGATCTAGCCTTCTACCCCGAACAATGGTGCACACCAGGAGTATGGGCGCCAGGGACCATGAGTGGGTTTCTTCTTCTCCGCTCTGATATCTTCTATTTTGTACTTGGCATTTAGCCACCGGCACCTGTTTAGCCGACTGTTCTGGACATTAGTTTCTTTTACATAATTGTAATTAAATCTGACTGCAGCTGACTACGGTTATGTACTATTGACTCTCGATACTAGCTTATCATTTTGTATAGCTAGGCTCATGAATCATTTTGATGAAGCGTCGGGGACGCCTTACTGCTTTGTCTTATATGATCATTATTTACTGCTTCTTGTTTTGATTGATTGAGCCATAGATGCTCTGTGAGACCATAAGAGACTTGATTGTAGCATGCACCCCCTTGTCTTTTGACAGCCACAATCGCCGTATGACGTTTATATACCTCATATGGAGTAGCTGGCCTAGTCTGTCTCAGTATTCCGGTACTGGGGCGTGACAAGATGTAACGGTACTCCCTTGTCCAGCTTCAACTCTGTCAGCAGTGCTCTCATCCACATCAACTCTGACACTTCCAGAGCTATTGCTCTGTATTCTGCTTCAGCTGACGACCGTGCTACCACCGACTGTTTCTTGCTTCTCCACGAGACCAGGTTTCCTCCTAAAAAAATACAGTACCCCGTGGTAGACCTTCTATCATCTATGCAGCTTGTCCAGTCTGCATCACAGTATCCCTCAACTTCTATGCGTCCATTCTTCTTGAACCATAGCCCTTTTCCTGGTGTCCCTTTCAGATATCTCAAGATCTGAAACACTGCTTCCATATGACCCATTCTTGGATCATGCATGTAGCGACTCACTACACTCACCGCAAATGAGATATCAGGACGAGTGTGCCCCAGATAAATTAATCTCCCTACAAGTCTTTGATACCTTTCACGACCAACAGGCTCTCCTGCTTCTGCTCCTAACTTGCACTTCTGGTCAATTGGAGTGACTGCTGCTTTGCATCCCAGTATCCCTGTCTCCTTTAGCAGATCTAGTACATATTTTCTTTGCGAGAGAATAATTTCTTGTTCGCCATCACACACCTCGATACCCGGAAAGTACTTCATTGCTCCTAAATCCTTCACCTCAAACTCCTTCGCGAGTTTTGACTTTAGCTTAGTGATCTCGACTTCATCATCACCTGTGATTACTATACCATCCACATATACAACAAGTATAGTGATGTGGCCTCTTGCATGCTGAAGAATGACCGTATGATCTGTATTTATTTGATGGTATCCCATACCTATAACAGCCTTTCTGAATCTGTCAAACCAGGCTCGAAGAGATTGCTTGAGCCCGTATAGCGACTTCTTAAGTTTACACACTTTACCATGCGACGTCCCTCTGTTTGATTCTGTCGCGTAGCACCCTGGCGGGAGTTCCATGTATACTTCTTCTTGCAGGTCCCCATGGAGAAATACATTCTTCACATCTAACTAGTATAGCTTCCACCCATAGTTTAATGCAATGGAGACCAGAGTTCTTACCGTGCTCATTTTCGCTACTGGGGCAAACGTCTCATCATAGTTGATGCCATATGATTGTGTGTATCATATGACATCTCCTTTACTGTGTACACCCATTTGCATCTGTCACTCCCCGATCCTGGAATACGTATTTTAATATGTAAAACCGATAAATTGTATTTACCTTGTAATTATATGATATTTATATGCTGTATTTCTTCATGCATTTCCCAAAAATATTCGACAAAATATTATTTCGTAATTTATTTTCTGCATTTGGGCCTACAGTTTTGGCTCATTTGGGTAACCTATTTTTGGTTCACCAATGGTTCATCATGAACACTTGGGTTCAAGATCTTTATATATAACTCATCTTATTCTCTCTCCTCTCATTATTTTCCTCTCATTTATTTCCTCCACCAACCAAGGCAAGTACCAACTTGCTCAAGAGATGGATCCATAAATGATGTTGATATTTTCTTACAAAATTATTTGCCCAAAATAAGTTCTTCTCCTCATTCTATACTAGTTTAGAACTTGAAGTTTTCCATTTTGAAGCTTTAATTTTTGTAGATCTAGGTTTTAACCATTTTCGGATCTTCTTGGTTTTGATCTAGCAAACTTTATTATTTTCAAGTTTTGATGGTTCTATGTTGTAGAGAATTTTATTCTACCCAATTTTGACATTTGAAAAGTGGAATTTGGACTTATTTTGACCAAGTTAGGGACTTTTGAAGCTTTGGGTTCAAACCATGGAGTTCTTGCTGTTTTGGAGAAGACAGTGAACAGTGCGCGAGCTTTTTAGCTTGCGTCACTGAGTTGCGCGCGCTCTTTAGCGCAGCGCAGTCCGATCCATACGCTGCCTTTTGGGAGCGTATGTCTTGCATACGCTCACTTGGGTGACAAGGAGTCGTATGGAGTCCATACGCTGCCTTTTGGGAGCGTATGTCTTGCATACACTCACTTGGTTGACAAGGAGTCGTATGGAGTCCATACGATGCCTTTGGGAGCGTATGTCTTGCATACGCTCACTTGGGTGACAAGGAGTCGTATGGAGTCCATACGCTGCATTTTGGGAGCGTATGTCTTGCATACGCTCACTTGGGTGACAAGGAGTCGTATGGAGTCCATACGCTGCCTTTTGGGAGCGTATGTCTTGCATACGCTCACTTGGTTGAAGAGGATTCGTATGAAGTACATACGTTGCCCTTTGAAAGCGTATGTCTTGCTTACGCTGACCTGAGCGTAGGCTGACCTGAGCGTAGGCTGACCTGAGCGTAGGCTAACCTGAGCGTAGCCTGACTTGAGCGCGCTCTGACCTGGACTCCCCTATACCTTATATTTTTTTTATATGTATATATTATATTGTATATATATATGCAAATGTTTGTGTATGCTATATATCCTTACGTCTTTTGTCCTGAGCATGATATGAGCACTAATGTGCCCCGACGAACAAAGTGTTCCTACCTGATACTTGTACCTGAATGTCCCAGTTCTCGTTCATGCTCGACAAATGACTCGTAACTCCATGTGGCATATTTGCAATGATGCATTACAACAAGGAGGGTAGAACATGTTGACATACTGATTGACATGGATCCTCTTTTGGGGTACTCGTACTTGAGTACGACATTTAGGAGGATAATCGTGTAGGCCACAGCATGCGAGTCCAAGATTTCACCTAGGGTTAAACTAGGCAACTAAATATACTAGATGCATGGGGAGGGTAGAATCTCGAGATCGTGTTACACCAGCCGCCTTGAGATATTGTCTTGACGCGCCGACTGGTCTCCACGGATACTGTGTCATCCGCAACGAGTGGATGACTGTATCCGATTAATTCCTGTTATATACTATATATCTTGGCAAGGTGGCCTTACGAGGGGCCTGTGCTCAATGACACCTGTCTACGCGAACCCCTGGGTTGGCTAGCCTTGCTGGAAGGATACGATCTGAGGATTTTGAAATAACATGATGCGAGGATAACCTCGTCCCACTAGAAACTCATAGACTTGATTGGCCGCGAAAACGACTTGCTTGTATCCTATTTACCTTCCGTGAATAACTGAGGGAAGCGGACTGTCATGGTACGTGATCCAACCCATGTTCTTGTTTGATTGTTGGGTTGGTTATCGTACTATGACAGGCTGTGGACCGAAGTTATGAACGGAAGACTTATTCTGGTTGTGAAGTGCTACTTCTGTGAATGACTGAGGAACACAGTCTATCATGGTACATGATCCAACCCATGTTCTTGTTTGATTGTTGGGTTGGTTATTGTGCTACGATAGGCTATCGACCGAAGTCACGATCAGGAGATTTTATTGTTTATACCCTTTAACTTATGTGAAAGTTATAGAGTACGACACGTCCCGACTCCATGCGGCACCTTTTGTCCTTGTTTGGTTGTAAGGGTGCCATATGGGTTCGAGGATGTTGCGCTACCCTATAATAGTTGCATAAGTATTACTATTATCAATCATTCTATTATCTGGGTTTTTAATCTTAACTCTTGTGCCCCTTTGGCGGTACTTGCTATTCGGGGCTGACCCCGCTGGTTTTGTTTGGCCAGATCTCGTAGCAGAGCCAGAGGACACGATCTTCCTCCCTGACATCCATGGTGCATACTAGGAGCATGGCGGTTCGGGGACTCGAGTGGGTTTCTTCTCCACCACTCCTGCTTATATTTTGTGCGGCATTTAGCCACCGGCACCTGTTAGCCGGATTACTTGATATTTTGTGTCAGTACATAATTGTAATTAAACAGACTGCAGCTGTGTATAATTTTGTACTCCTGACTCTCTGAGATAGCTAAATTATAAAGCTAGTCTCTCATGATCATTTTGATGAAGCGTCGGGGACGCCTTACTGTTTTATCTTTAATGTTCATTTATTTGCTGATGTGATTTGATTGATTGAGACATAGAACTCTGTGGGACCATAGGAGACTTGATTGTAGCATGTACCCCCTAGTCTTCGACAGCCACGATCGCCGTATGACGTTACGTACCTCATATGGAGTAGCTGGCCTAGTCCATCTCCGTATTTCGGTACTGGGGCGTGACAAGGTTTTAGTGGTAGCCCATGCAAGTCTATTTTTCAGACTTGTGGGGTATTACGAATTATTAGGAGTCTCAATCAAAACTTGTTCCCCTTGAAATTCTGTTTCGAATTCTCTGTCCTTGCCTTGATCTCTAACCTGACTTGCATCCTCGAAATCTTCCTCGTTCGGACTTGATAACCTTATATCTTTCTCTATAGGGGTGCTTCATTCTCAGTAGCGGGTGAGGCCCAAGAGGAAGAGCAGCGAGAGCATGGCTCGACTGGACACCAGCAGGGTAGAGAACCTTCCCCAGGGCGGACACGAGCAGAAATAGAACCAGAGGCAGTGCAGCCGCAGGTTATTGAAACTCCTGCAGCACCAGCAGCAACGGCAGTCCCAGATGCCGTAGCACTCCTGGAGGTCATCCGGGGGATTCTTGTCACTCACCAACAGCAACAGACTCAGCAGCAGGAGCAGAACGTGTTACTGAACCAAGGGATTCAGTTAGCTCTTGAGAGGAGTGCCGGGGTTGACTCAGGAGCATCAGAAAGGTTCCATCGCTTGAACCCGAGGTATTTTGATGGCACGGAGGATGCCATCACTGCGGATGCATGGATTCAAGACATCGAAGCCATCCTTGTGGCAGCCAAGGTTCCAGATGATGAGAAGGTTGATCAGGTCAAATTAGTACTTCAGGATCTTGTCCGCGACTGGTGGGCATCAGAAGAAGTTGGTATAAGGCGTCCTGTTCGTTGGACCACCTTCAGTGAAAGATTCAAGGCCAAGTATTTTGGCGTAGTAGCTCGATATGAGCTCCAGCAGAAGTTTATTAGTCTCAAGCAAGCAGGCAAGACCGTAGATGGGTATGCAGCAGAGTTCTGCAGATTGTGCCATTTCGCACCAGCAATGGTGGCAACGGAGCCAGAGAAAGCTATAAGGTTCCAGCAAGGACTTCATTTGGAACTATTACAGCTTGTGGAGGGACACGACTACCAGACGTTTGACGCTGTTTTGACGGCCGCTCGGAGGCACGATCTTACCCAGCAGAGGTTGGCATCGAGGACAGGAGGTCAGAAGAGGTCCCATTCCCAGGTTGGAGGAGGAGGAATGCAGCGAACATCGGCACCCGCACCCGGTGTACGTATTCATGATGCGGGAGCGCCGTGGAGGACGGCCGTGTCAGCTAATACAGCACCAGTTCGGCATCAGCAGCCGAGGAACCAACAGCAACGTCAGGGAGCACCCCAGGGCTGTACATTCTGTGGGAAGGCAGGGCACACGAGGGAGGTGTATCGGTCAGCGAATGGCTTATGCTTGAGGTGTGGTAGTTCAGACCACCGTATCTCCACTTGTCCTGTGATGCAGAGGCCAGGAGGGCCAGCTCAACAGTTTCCAGCATTGCCAGCTCCGGTGGCAAGCCCGAGTGGAGGGCCAATATTAGCAGTAAGGCCCTTAGCCCAGCGTCTACCAACGCAGGCTCAGATGTTTTGCCAAGCACAGGAAGCCGAAGTCCCTCAGAGGCAGCAACAGTATGGTCGAGGAAGGCCGTAACAAAGGGCTCCGTAGGGCCAGGCTCTCACATTATCCTTGGGAGAGGCTCTAGCGTCTAGTGACGTGGTGGCAGGTAAAATTCTCGTCACCTCATTTCCCGCTGTAGCATTATTTAATTCAGGCGCTACTCATTCATTCATCTCTGCACAATATGCTACACGGATTGGACTAGTGTTTGAGGCATTGCCGGAGAGGATGGATATACTCACCGGCAATGGGCTCGTAGAAGTTAGCAGAGTGCGCTTTTCATGTCCGGTAGAGGTGTGTGGGCATTTACTGCCCACATCATTGATTGAATTCCCTATGTGGAATTTTGATGTTGTTGTTGGCATGGACTGGTTGAGAGACAGTCATGCGACAATTGATTGTAGAGGAGCTAGGGTCATATTCAGCGTTCCTGGGATGGAACAGTTCATCTTTACTCGAACCTTGAAGAATCAGGCCGGAGGCGTCATCGCAGCAGCAGTGTCAGAGCCAGGACAGATTCTGAGAGTGGTCGAAGATTTTCTCGACGTCTTCCCTGATGAGCTCCCAGGGATACCCCCAGTCAGAGAGGTAGAATTTAGCATTGAGTTGAACCCTGGAACGAGGCCTATTGCAGACAGAGTTTACAGAATGTCACCGTCAGAACAGGATAAGTTGTATCAGCATGAAGAAGAGTTGAAGTCTAAGGGATTCATCCGAGACAGTAAATCGCCCTGGGCCGTGCCAGTGATTCTAGTCCCCAAGAAGGATGGGTCGACGAGGATGTGCATCGACTACCGCAAGCTGAATGCAGTAACAGTGAAGAATAAGTACCCGCTACCAAGGATTGATGACCTGTTTGACCAGTTGAGCAAGGCCAGAGTCTTTTCCAAGATCGATCTTCGGTCGGGATACTATCATGGAAGAGTCCGGGAGCAAGACATACCGAAGACAGCATTTAGATCTAGATATGGGCATTATGAGTTTTTAGTAATGTCCTTTGGACTAACCAACGCCCCCGCAGTATTCATGGATTTAATGAACCGCATCTTTCTGCCGTATTTGGATAAATTTGTGGTGGTATTCATAGACGACATTCTTGTCTATTCCAGCAGTGAAGAGGAGCATGAGAAACATCTTAGGACTGTCTTGCAGACATTGAGGGAGCATCAACTATATGCGAAGCTCGACAAGTGTGAATTCTGGTTAGAACACATTTCGTTCCTGGGACATGTAATTTCTGGAGCAAGAGTGTCAGTGTATCCGAAGAAGATTGAGGCCGTAGAGCATTGGCCGGTCCCGAGAACGGTTACAGAAGTGCGAAGTTTCTTAGGATTAGCTGGTTACTACAGAAGGTTCGTGGCGGACTTTGCCAGGATCTCTGCGTCCTTAACGTGTTTGACGCACAAGGACGTAGAGTTTGTTTGGTCAGCTAGCTGTCAGGCATCATTTGAAGAATTGAAGAAGAGATTGATCTCAGCCCCGATCTTGACGCTTCCAGTAGGAGCGGGAGGCTTTACAGTATATTATGACGCATCAGGGAAGGGTCTTGGATGTGTATTGATGCAGCACAAAAAGGTGATAGCATATGCGTCTCGGCAGCTTCGAGACCATGAGAAGAATTACCCGACTCACGATTTGGAGTTAGCAGCTGTGGTGTTTTCACTCAAGTTATGGAGGCATTATTTATACGGGGATCGGGTAGAGATCTATACTGATCATAAGAGTTTGAAATACGTGTTCATGCAGCGAGATTTGAACATGAGGCAAAGAAGATGGTTAGAACTGCTGAAGGATTTTGATTTAGATCTTCAGTATCATCCAGGCAAGGTGAATATAGTTGCAGATACGCTGAGTAGGAGAGACAGTGCCTTTATCTTGACCTCGCAGAAGCATATTCTAGAAGACCTTCAGAGTATGGGAATTGAAGTAGTTTTGCCAAGGGATATAGGAAGAATGACCAGTATGCAGATTCAGTACTGCTTATCATCCACAAACTGACGGGCAATCAGAAAGAACCATTCAGACATTAGAAGATATGCTACGGGCGTGTACCTTAGATTTTGGCGGATCTTGGGAGGATCACCTTCATCTAGTGGAGTTCTCCTATAACAACAGCTATCAGGCTAGCATTCAGATGGCCCCGTTTAAAGCATTGTATGGAAGGAAGTGCAGGTCCCCTTTGGCATGGGACGACGTCGGAGAATGGAAGTTGTTGGGGCCAGAGATGATCACGCAGACTGTGGAGATAGTTAAGTTGGTCAGAGAGCGCCTTCGAGTTGCACAGGACCGACATCGTCATTGGGCAGATCAGCATCGTAGGCCTCTATAGTTTAGAGTTGGCGACCAAGTGTTTTTGCGGATTTTGCCTACTCGGGGTATCATCAGATTTGGAACCCGAGGAAAGCTTAGTCCAAGATACGTTGGTCCTTTTAAGATTCTCGCTCGGGTAGGCGATGTGGCTTATCGACTTACCCTTCCGCCTTTGTTAACTGGCATACATGATGTATTTCATGTGTCCCAATTACGTGGGTATGTCCCGGATCCGAGTCATGTCCTCGATCATTCTGAGTTAGTCGTTGGTACCGACCTAACTTACGAGGAACAACCCGTGTTTATTTTGGACCGGTGAGAGAAGGTACTCAAGAATCGGACGATAAGCCTTGTCCGTGTTTCTTGGAACCATCACTCTTCGGGAGAGTCAACGTGGGAGCGCGAGGACGAGATCAGATCTCGGTATCCACATTGTTTGACTAATGAGGTATATTTTTTTACGCCTTATTGACACGATTCCATGCTTATCTGCACCAACTTGTTTTGCACTTTGTGATGTATGATAATAACTGCTATGATAGTTAACTTGTATATGATTGTGCCTTGCTTGTCCTGATTTCACTATCCTGTCTTGGCTGGAATTCCGAGGACGAAATTTTTCTAAGAAGGGTAGAGATGTCACTCCCCGATCCTGGAATACGTATTTTAATATGTAAAATCGATAAATTATATTTACCTTATAATTATATGATATTTATATGCTGTATTTCTTCATGCATTTCCCAAAAATATTCGACAAAATATTATTTCGTAATTTATTTTCTGCATTTGGGCCTACAGTTTTGGCTCATTTGGGTATCCTATTTTTGGTTCACCAATGGTTCATCATGAACCCTTTGGTTCATCATGAACCCTTGGGTTCAAGATCTTTATATATAACTCATCTCATTCTCTCTCCTCTCATTATTTTCCTCTTATTTATTTCCTCCACCAACCAAGGCAAGTACCAACTTGCTCAAGAGATGGATCCATAAATGATGTTGATGTCTTCTTACAAAATTATTTGCCCAAAATATGTTCTTCTCCTCATTCTATACTAGTTTAGAACTTGAAGTTTTTCATTTTGAAGCTTTAATTTTTGTAGATCTAGGTTTTAACCATTTTCAGATCTTCTTGGTTTTGATCTAGCAAACTTTATTATTTTCAAGTTTTGATGGTTCCATGTTGTAGAGAATTTTATTCTACCCAATTTTGACCTTTAAAAAATTGGATTTGGACTTATTTTTACCAAGTTAGGGACTTTTGAAGCTTTGGATTCAAACCATAGAGTTCTTGCTGTTTTGGAGAAGACAGTGAGCAGTGCGCGAGCTTTTTAGCTTGCGTCACTGAGTTGCGCGCGCTCTTTAGCGCAGCGCAGTCCGATTCATACGCTGCCTTTTGGGAGCGTATATCTTGCATACGCTCACTTGGGTGACAAGGAGTCGTATGGAGTCCATACGCTGCCTTTTGGGAGCATATGTCTTGCATACGCTCACTTGGGTGACAAGGAGTCGTATGGAGTCCATACGCTGCCTTTTGGGAGCGTATGTCTTGCATATGCTCACTTGGGTGACAAGGAGTCGTATGGAGTCCATACGCTGCCTTTTGGGAGCGTATGTCTTGCATACGCTCACTTGGGTGAAGAGGAGTCGTATGAAGTACATACGCTGCCCTTTGAAAGCGTATGTCATGCTTACGCTGACCTGAGCGTAGGTTGACCTGAGCGTAGGCTGACCTGAGCGTATGCTGACCTGAGCGTAGGCTAACCTGAGCGTAGCCTGACTTGAGCGTGCTCTGACCTGGACTCCCCTATACCTTATATTTTTTATATGTATATATTATATTGTATATATATATGTAAATGTTTGTGTATGCTATATATCCTTACGCCTTTTGTCCTGAGCATGATATGAGCACTAATGTGCCCCGGCGAACAAAGTGTTCCTACCTGATACTTGTACCTGAATGTTCCAGTTCTCGTTCATGCTCGACAAATGACTCGTAACTCCACGTGGCATATTTGCAATGATGCATTACACTAAGGAGGGTAGAACATGTTGACATACTGATTGACATGGATCCTCTTTTGGGGTACTCGTACTTGAGTACGACATTTAGGAGGATAATCATGTAGGCCACAGCATACGAGTCCAAGATTTCATCTAGGGTTAAACTAGGCAACTAAATATACTAGATGCATGGGGATGGCAGAATCCCGAGATCGTGTTACACCAGCCGCCTTGAGATATTGTCTTGACGCGCCGGCTGGTCTCCATGGATACTGTGTCATCCGCAACGAGTGGATGACTGTATCCGATTAATTCCTGCTATATACTATATGTCTTGGCAAGGTGGCCTTACGAGGGACCTGTACTCAATGACACCTGTCTACGCGAACCCCTGGGTTGGCTAGCCTTGCTGGAAGGATACGATCTGAGGATTTTGAAATAACATGATACGAGGATAACCTCGTCCCACTAGAAACTCGTAGACTTGATTGGCCGCAAAAATGACTTGCTTGTATCCTATTTACCTTCCGTGAATAACTGAGGGAAGCGGACTGTCATGGTACGTGATCCAACCCATGTTCTTGTTTGATTGTTGGGTTGGTTATCGTAGTATGACAGGCTGTAGACCGAAGTTATGAACGGAAGACTTATTCTGGTTGTGAAGTGCTACTTCTGTGAATGACTGAGGAACATGGTCTATCATGGTACATGATCCAACCCATGTTCTTGTTTGATTGTTGGGTTGGTTATTGTGCTACGATAGGCTATCGACCGAAGTCACGATCAGGAGATTTTATTGTTTATACCCTTTAACTTATGTGAAAGTTATAGAGTACGACACGTCCCGACTCCATATGGCACCTTTTGTCCTTGTTTGGTTGTAAGGGTGCCATATGGGTTCGAGAATGTTGCACTACCCTATAATAGTTGTATAAATATTACTATTATCAATCATTCTATTATCTGGGTTTTTAATCTTAACTCTTGTGCCCATTTGGCGGTACTTGCTATTCGGGGCTGACCCCGCTGGTTTTGTTTGGCCAGATCTCGTAGCAGAGCCAGAGGACACGATCTTCCTCCCTGACATCCATGGTGCATACAAGGAGCATGGCGGTTCGAGGACTCGAGTGGGTTTCTTCTCCACCACTCCTGCTTATATTTTGTGCGGCATTTAGCCACCGGCACCTGTTAGCCGGATTACTTGATATTTTGTGTCAGTACATAATTGTAATTAAATAGACTGCAACTGTGTATAATTTTGTACTCCTGACTCTCTGAGATAGCTAAATTATAAGCTAGTCTCTCATGATCATTTTGATGAAGCGTCGGGGACGCCTTACTGCTTTATCTTTAATGTTCATTTATTTGCTGATGTGATTTGATTGATTGAGACATAGAACTCTGTGGGACCATAGGAGACTTGATTGTAGCATGTACCCCCTAGTCTCTCGACAGCCATGATCGCCGTATGACGTTACGTACCTCATATGGAGTAGCTAGCCTAGTCCGTCTCCGTATTTCGGTATTGGGGCGTGACAACATCCTACAGCTTTCTTCCCTTTGGGTAATGTAACCAGCTCTCATGTCTTATTTTTCTCTAGTGCCCCAAGTTCTTCCATCATTGCAGCTTTCCACCTTGGATCTTTCTTTGCTTTCTGCCAACACTTAGGCAAAGACGTAGAGTCTAACGATGCAATAAAGGCTCGATAATTCGAAGAAATGTGAGAATAAGACAAGAAGTTGGCAATGTCATGTTCATAATCATCATAACGACTAGGAGCCTTACCCGCATTGATGCGAGAAGATCTCCTTAAGGGAGTAATAGGTGGTGGAGAGATCATACCATCCAAGTCAGAGAGATCCTCATCAGAATCAGAGTGATTCGGTACGAGGGCAACAACTTCAAGAGTTGGGGCAGGAGTAGACGAGGGACTTGGTACAGTAGGCAATGGGCTTGGTACAGTAGGCGCTGGACACGACACAGTACAGGACTTCTGCTGTCTCCCTCTGTAGACTTGGAGCTCCTTTTCCCTTGTCTGCTTCTCTTCCTGCGTAACATATGTATCTTCTTCTTCATTCTCTGTATCAGAGTCACTGCTTTCTCCCCCTTTCGTCCAATTTTCCACGAACGGGCATGGGACCGATCTGACTACCACTTTTGGACTTATTATCTCCCCCTCACGTCTAACACCCTCTGTGTTAGGTGTGTCACCAAACGCTGAACCTTCATCCGAACCATAGTATAGTTCCAGTTCTCTGAATGTAACGTCCATGCTTACAAACAGCTTTCCCTCGACTGGGATCCAACATGCGTATCCTTTCTGAGTCACTGTGTACCCGACGAATACACACTTAACCGCTCTAGGATCCAATTTGCTAACTCCTGGCCTATTATCTTGGACAAAACACACACCCCCAAATACTTTCGGTGAAACAGTGTACGTGGTTGCACCAGTAAGCATCTCCAACGGTGTCTTCCAGTCCAATACTTGATATGGCATTCTGTTGATGAGATAGGAGGCCATCAATACAGCCTGCTCCCATAAGTGTTTCGGGACATTCATAGCCAGCATCATCGTCCGTGCGACCTCCAGCAGGTGGCTGTTCTTCCGTTCGGCCACACCATTTTGTGCCGGTGTATAGGCACATGAAGTTTGATGTAGTATTTCATGAGTAGATAAATACTCAACAACCCTCTTATTAGTATACTCCGTCCCATTGTCAGACCGAAAACACTTAATTTTAACGTTATATTGTGTTTCCACCCGACGATGAAAATCCTGAAAAGCCTCAAGGACGTCACTTTTATTCTTCATAAGGTAGACCCAGGTCACCCGGGTATAACAGTCAATAAAAGTGACGAACCATCTAAAATCGTTAATACCGGTTGTAGGACAAGGGCCCCATACGTCCGAATGTATCATATCAAATGCAGTGAAACTTTTATTCCCTGAGCTTACATACGAGCTCCTGGTATGTTTTTCCAACTCACATGTATTACAAAATAACTTCTCTTTATTAGCCCTTTGATATAAGGACGGATACATTCGACTAATAACTTTAAAGAAAGAATGCCCGACACGCTGGTGGTGGAGTAGTAATTCGTCTTCTATACTGCGACGTGAAACATCCAGTTGTGCATCTGCTACTAGAGATGCCAATGCTTTGTCCAGTTCGGTCCTGTCCAAGTACCACAACCCCTTATGCCATGTGCCAGTCCCTAGTCGTCGTCCTATCCCCTTCTCCTGAAAAGTCACCGTAGGAATGTCAAAGGAAACAATATAATTTCGGTCAAGGATAATGGCACTAATAGATATAAGATTGACATGAAAAGATGGAGCATGTAAGATATTGGTGAGAGTAAGGGAAGGGGTGCATGCGACAGTGCCTTTACCCATTACAGGTCTGGAGGTACCATCAGTAGTCTGAATGCGCTCCGGTGTCGGTAGGTGAGTATAGTCCTGGAACTCACCGCGGGACCCTGTGACATGGCGAGATGCCCCAGAGTCCATAATCCAACCTGGCTGATGGACAGATGCAAGAGCACGCGCAGGTAGACCTGTGCTGGATTGGGCAAAGAAAGTGATGTGATCCCCCGAGATAGATGACGCCCCAGGAGTAACTTGACTGTCGTCCGAACCCAGCTTCGTGCATCGTAACCTCGCGATGAACTCCCTCTCAAGAGGGGTTATTTTAGCTAATTGATTGTCTCCCCCTTCTTTCGTCAGATTTGCTTTGTGTCCTCCAAAATAATTTCCCCTTCTACCAGCATATCCTCCTCTACCACCATGACGTCATCCACGGCCCCGCCCGCGATTATTCGACTGACCTCGCAGGGGTTTTGGACAAAATCTGATGTAATGTCCCGAGTCACCACAGTTGTGGCAAACACCACCCGCAGAGGGAGGCTGATTGAAGGCGGCAAGGGCAGACTTTTCAACAGTAGCTTGCTCATCCTGAAAGTAGCCTTGTTGGACATCAACTTCAATCGAGCTTCTTCTTGTGCCATGGCAGCTATGGCTTCTTCTAACGTTGGAAGGGTGGGTTGTGCGAGTAGTACATTCCTTCTCTGCTCAAACGCAGGGTTGAGCCCCTTCAAGAACTTCATCATCCGCTGCCGCAAAATATACGCCAGGAACGTCTGAAAATGCTTCGCAAACGCCGGTTCTATTTGTGCATCTTCCATCCCAAGAGGATCATAGTGATCCAGATCAGACCAGTACTTCTTCAACAGGGCTGCGTACTCAGAGATGGTACATTCGTCTTGGGCCACCCTATCGAGTTCATCCTGTAGTTGGAAGACCCACATAGGGTTGCCCGAGCCTGAGTACATATCCTTTAAAGTCTGCCATATATCAGCAGCACCCTCCATCGCCCCTACATTGTCCGACACCTAATCGGTTAAGGAGGCTGTCAACCACCCAGCCACTACGTTGTTGACAATCTCCCAAATAGCAAGCTCCTTTGAGGAGGGATCAGCGGGTGCCTTGGTTCGGCAATTGACATAGCCAACCAAGCCACGTCCCTTCAACGTCCGCATCGCCTGCCGCGACCATTTCAAGTAGTTGGACGTTTCTTTGAACTTCGTCTCCAGCTTTTCCAACTTTTCCATTTTGTAAGGTGACGGATCCACATCAGTATGGGTCACACGAGGGGTCGCCTCGGTCAATCTGTACGACAAGATATCATCAACTAAGGCCTTCATCTCTTGTACTGTCAGTTTTCCAGCGATCGAATCCATGTCTTCTTCAACTGTATCTCTAGGCGTCGTCTTCGTCATCGGCTGCTAACTGCTAGTCGTCGTCTTCGTCGGCATCTTCGTCGTCTTCTACTTTACGAATGCGCTATAAATATGGCCAACATCGACGCGCGCATGTAAAGTGAACACGTCAGGACACAGGAGAAAACACGATTATTCTTCGTGTAGATCCCGATGTGAAAATCGGGGAAGGAAAAACAAATAAAATATTTGTTCATTCCAGACGGCACAATCTAGGAACAGAGCGGGTGCAAATAAAGTATTTGATGTCCGTCTGTCTTCGAAATACACCTTTTTTATACAAAAAACTATACTTTCTCAATCAAAACAAAGCAACAAACATCCGATCATGTAGCATCTCAAAAACATAAATATTCAAATAGCAAAATATCGGATTCTTCGTCTTGTCGACCTTCTGCGCCTTTGGGGGCTGGTGGAGCTGGGGGGATGGTGGAGCCGGCACGCACGGGCAATCCGGGGGGGCTGGTGGAGCCGGGAGGGCAGCCGGAGGGCGCTGCTGGAGCCGGGTATGGGGGCACTGCTGGAGCCGGGGGAGGGAAAGGAATTTTTTTTTAGGGGAGAGGGGTAGCTGGTTATGGTTCTGATACCAGGTATAAGATGAATAATAAATTATTTTTATTGATGGTCTACTGCCACTACTTATAGAGGGTCCAACCCCTCTTCATAATACATCTTCCGATGTGGGACTAAAGTCCCTTATTGGTTCTCAATAGCTCTCGATGTGCTCCACCAAAGTGTCTGGGGAAGCTGAGACGCTGCATATGAACTGGATATGAGTCCACGCGTCTTAGCTAGAGCTCCTTCAACGACGATATGGTGAATCGACTCCTCGTCAGCTTCCATACAGCAGTGCCATATAGAGGCCAGAGAGATGCCAAAGCCCCGGATCACGTCGTTTGTCGGCACCTTGCCTTTGAGAATCCTCTA
Source organism: Iris pallida (assembly GCA_029216955.1). Taxonomy (NCBI): domain Eukaryota; kingdom Viridiplantae; phylum Streptophyta; class Magnoliopsida; order Asparagales; family Iridaceae; genus Iris; species Iris pallida. Next base: position 18,278,294 of record JANAVB010028397.1, read on the forward strand.
CAACAATATAGACCACTTGCTCGAGATATTCTTGCACCGTAACTCAGATATAATGGGGTCGGTCAATGAGACTCTCCGAGAGACGTTCCACGCCGAGGTGGTATAGAAGGATCCTGACGGCGAGAGGCTCTAAATAAGCTCATCAGGACCAGAGGAGACCCCCAGCCTCATCTCTCCGATAGCGGTGGCAGCAGAGATGCCAAACAATATACTTGCCATCTCCATATCCCATCCTCTATCTGCCCGCCACAGGTCATGCACCCGGGTAAGAACCCCTGCTTCGTCCACATGTTGGATCCGGCCAATCCCCGCCAAGACTTCACTGGAGGCCACAGAGGCACCATCGCCGATCCGCATCCTAATGTGCGAGTCCCCGAGATCTCTGCCATTGACCAGTCTTCGCCATACATGCGATGCGTCACTGTTGGCACCAACACTTGTCGGATGAGAGTGCTTGAAGTACCTTGTCGCCATGTATTCACTCCATAGTGAGGGCAAGGTCCTCAACTTCCACCACAACTTGACAGAGAAGGCATTGATCATATCTGATAAGCTGCTGTAATGCCCCAGTCCCAAAATACGTAGGACTAGACATACGAAACATGCCAGCTGCATGCATACGAAGAATACTCCAATATGTGAAATCCTCGTACGCATACATAAGCTGTAAATCACAAGACAATCACAAATAACTACATCTCATCCACAAAATCACAAGTGAAAATGATAATCCAGATAGTATCAAATAAAAGAGTCAAAAGATAGATAGCCGGGTGGAAACAAATCCACTACCAAACAGCTATGAATATAATCTAAGATACTGGAGTCCAACCTTCAAAAATATAAATGAAAGATACAAGTAAGGAAAGGATCAGACATCGTCAGAGGGTAAGATATCCTCGGTAGGAAACGAAAGAGCTAAACCAAGTCCGCACTCCTGGGGCAATCCTGACCATCTACACCTGGAGAGATCACCAGGTCCTCAGCGGGACATAACAAGATACAGAAAATATGCCGTATAAACTGAATATAAACTGCTCACAATAATTTGGATCATAACATGGTTCAGCACTTTATCATCAAAGCAGTGAACCACACCTACAACCAAACAAGGACAAGGTGTGGCACACTAGTTCGTGACAAAATACTGTTCCAAGCCATGAACGGTATAGTACACAACCATATGGAAAAGTACATACACCTACGGATAAAGGTCATCTAACCATTCTAAGTGGAATGCATTTTAAGAACAGTTCATGGTCGCATGACTACCGGGTCAAGTCAGGAAAATATCAATGCAGTACAGTACCTCAGTAGCGAGTCACAACACCATATACTATTCCTCAGTATCGAGCGAGTCTATAGCATATAGTCTACCTATCGTTTCTCAGTAGCGAGCGAGTCTACGATAGATAGGGTGGTAGTCAACTTCCAATCATGTTCTCCCCGCCCAATGCCGACTCATAACTGCTAAGTCTTCTAGCATGCAACTCTATTAGCAGTTATTTTCTAACGTACGTCCTCACGTATCGGTGGCCAACCAACTACGCAAGTACGAGACCTATATGAGACTCGTGATTCGTATAACACATGTGGCAAGGCCAATGAATGCATCACAACATAGGGTAGTCTTCTTAACTTTAAGTCGATGCATAATAATAAAGTAATAGAAATAAAACTAAACAGTTAATTGCATAAAATATATCAAGACAAAAAATAACAATAAGTAAGAAAATAAAACTAAGTCAGCATGCTAAATGGCAGTAAATAAGCAGAATATAATGGCAAGGTATCTTGCCTGAGGGTGGTACGAGATGTAGCAAAATCTAATAGTCAGAATCGTCAACACGAAAGTCAAAATCCACAAGGAGCTCCGGATGCTGAAACAAACATCACGAATGAGTTTGGTATAAAAGATATGCCTTGGAAACGCCTGTCCAAAAGATAAATTCCGGAATAGGGGCAAAATCGTAATTTCGGGTCAAAACGATATCCGCCGTTGGATCCGTTTTGCACCGAAATGCGTGCCAGTACCTACGGTCTCTAAAGTCGTCAAACTACATGTCTACGGGTCCGGTTTGAGGAGACGAACTCAACGGTATGTCCAGTTTTGGATTTCGATGAGCCGTGCACAAATTCGCCCATTAGAACGGGTCGCGGGCCCGCCAAATAGGCGTTCCATTCGACCTTCTCAGAATCGGACCAAACTTGGCATACTGGACCAAAAAAATGATACGGTCCTGATGGCGCAAGTTTCGTCTCGATACGACAAACGTGCACGAAGTTATGGGCTAGTTTGCAAAACGTCGATACGGGGGCACCTCGACGGATACGCACTGATTTCGTCGCGCACGTGCAACGAAATCGAGTTCCGTCAGTTCCCACACGTCGGCAACATCCATACGTGCCTTCCGATGCGTATAGTGCGCGACCACGTCGCCCGGTTTGTCGGGACGCACGTCGTATCGATGAGAATTTTTGAAATTCACTATCTAAAAACCAAAAATTTTTCTAAACTTTGAGACTGAATTATTCACAATATAGTCAATGAAAATTAAAACTACCAGCTAGGTTTCCATCTCCTATAGGTTAACTGCAGGTCTGTTCAACCAAATTTCTGAGAAAGTTGGCTTGGCAATTGGTTGCCTTCCAATATGGGGTTTGGGCTTAGTTCTATGTCCCGTTCTGGGACTGTTTTTCATCGACTTGGCGTTGACTTCATGGTCAGGTGGTTTCAATACATTCAAAACTATATACTAGGGTTTGGAAAGGGTCAAGTAGGCTCTATGCCACAACTTGCGGCATCGAAAATTATTGAGTATGCGTGAAGAAAAGTGACAGGGAAGGGGGTACCTCTATTCAGAAACAAAGCTTACTCTGCTGTTGGTGATTTGGCCGATGGCTATTTTGCAGCGGTCGTTGCGGCTGTTTCCGCGACAGTCCAATGGCCGAAGACGGCGGAGACAGGTCGTGGGGCTGGGCAGGGCTGCTTCGAGTTGCTCTGGGTTCTCGATATCGTGGTTTGAATGAAAAAATCATCCGATCAAATCTCTTTATATATATATATATATATTTAAAGGATGCTTTCAAATCTCTTTGTCGAAGATTTGAGGGAATTTAAATCTTCCCTCGTGGTTCTGTTCGCTTGGAAGGGGCCTTCGAGTTGTAGGGGGATTAGTAGGTGAACAGTGCAATGCACTGTTCACACATTGTTTTTTTCCCTTCTTTTGTCGGGTTCCCCCAACCTGTTGGTTGTGCGAGGCTGCGAGCTATGGCTCAGTTTTGGCCGAGCGCTGTTCCCCCTCTGTAGGGAACAGTAGCGTTATATATATATATATATATATATATATATATATAACTAATATATGGAAAAACCTATTTATATATTTATATGCATATATCTTAGTATATTTACAAGTATGACTCCAATTGTTTTATACAAATTTCTAAAAATCTACATTATGAATTATAGTAGTATAAAAATTAATGTTGTAAAAAAAAGTCTCATTAACAAGCCATGTAAAATTATTTGATATCTATCATAATTTATTTTAAATCTAAAATATATACACTTATATGGATACATGTATAGCTTACATATATATATATATATATATCATATGATACCAGAAATAATCATGAAAATTTAATAACTCAATAGAGATACTCTTAGTATCAATTGTTGAAAGCAAACAATAGAACCTAAAATTACTTGCCAGTTTTGATTTAAATAATCGCAAACTATATATATAGATATTTACTAAATAGTTTGATTAATATAAACTACCATAAAATATTTAGAATAAAATCAAAAAAAATTTCTAAAATTCAGTAACCACTTAAAACATATTTGGAGCAAAATCGGGCAACAATACTAATCGTAGTATTTGTGTTGCTAGTTTTGCTATAAAAGAAAATTATAAAATTTAATACCAAACTTGTATAAAAAATATATATAAAAATAATTCGACACAAAATATATAACCAATTATAAATAATAAAATAATTCTCCAAAATTTTGGGGGATTACATCTGCGAATCCCCAATCCTTCCTCTGCCGTGGGTCTAGCTGTAGTTTTCCAGCTGGCCCAATATCTCCTTTGCATCCCATGCTTGTGCCCCCAGAAGAAACAGTTGAAAAGTTTCTCCAAAATGTCGATGAAACTCTTAGGAGCAACGCAAGCAGACAAGATATATATGGGAATCGAATTCAGAATGTGTTCAAGGAGAATAAGCTTACCACCGAGCGATAGGAGATTATTGAACCATCCTTTAATCTTCTTCTTGATTTTCTGAATGAGCGGCTTGAATATTAGAGCATTCCCCGTCCCATAAGTCAACGGGCATCCTAAGTAAGTGAATGGAGGGGTTCTAACTTAGAAGCCCGTAATCGAAGACAACTCTACATTGTGCGTGGTGCTAGAGGAATCATGAACAAAAATACTTCTTTTCGAAGTGTTAATCTTCTGGCAAGTGATCTTCTCATACCTCTTTAAAACAAGATCGATGCTCCACACCGCTCTCTTGTCCCCGGAAGAGAAAAAAAGATGTCGTCCGCGTAATCCAGGTGGGTAATGATAGGGCAGCCGCTAGTTATATGGTATCTCTGAAAGCTCGACCTCGAACCCATCAAGTTCAAGTTGCGGCTCAAAATTGTAGGAACCCTAGAGGGGGGTGAATAGGGTCAAGCTAACTAATCAAGCACTTAGCACAAGCTAATGGGCAATTTAAAAAATATAAGTGCAAGAGAAGAAGCAAAATAATACCGACACCCGATGTATCCTGATATCCTCCCTAGAGGCAATCCAGTCCCGGAACTCTCTCCGGATTTAATCCACTATTTGAGCAAATAGTTACACACGAGTTTGGATCCGAAAAACTCGCCAACTTCTTACACGAGAGCTTTAGTCCGAAGGCCTCTCCTACTTCAACCGAGAGTTTGGATACGAAGACTCTCCAACTTCAACCAAGAGTTTGGATACGAAGACTCTCCAACTTCAACCTTTCACAATAGGTTTTGATCTTCTTATACAATAAGATGAAGATCTTACTTTTCAACTCAATAACTCTAACACAATTTGTGGATGGCAAATGAAAGCTTTGTAGAGTTGTTTATGGATAGGCTTTGGTGGTTTAGAAATTTTAAGGCTCAAAGCATCAACCATGAGTGAAGGGATTCAAGGCTATTTATAACCAAAGCATTGAAAAGAGCCAAAGGCAACATTTCAGTCAGCGAACCGGTATACCGTCGGTATAGACCGACATGCCGTCGGTAGACCGGTCTGGAATGCAACGGCTAGAAATATAGCCGTTGGAATCATTAAACGCTCGAAATCCGACCGTTGGAATTTTAAACGTTACTGAATCGGCATACCGAGTGCGTGGCTCCGGAGATATCGTCGGGTGGTTCAGAGAAATCTTGCGGGATCCGTTGTCTTTGGCCTACCATGATTTCTTCATTGCATATGTCCATATTTATCTTGCTTATTGCTTTTCTGCATGTACATGTTAGACGAACAAAGCAATATACATGTAGCAAATATGATAAGATAAAGCACAGTTGGACAATGCTAAGTTTAAGTATAAGTGCTAAGGTGATAGCATAAATGTTAGTAATATCATAATGATTAAACTTAATTGAATGACCACAATAAAAAACATAGTTTTGATTTTGGCAACCCGAGTAAATTTAAGATAGATAAGCTCATATCACTAAGATGTAAACCAATAGGCACATATCACCAAAGGTATAAGTATAAGTAGAAATGTTATAGCGATAGTATTAAGATTAGTGATAATGAAATGCTAAACTTAACAGATTAACCATATTAAAAAATATGATACAATTATTGGGCCAACAAAAATCTCTACCGCGATGATGAAAATAGTCGACTATAGGGGATCTCCTTGCCGGACGCCACGGAAAGATTTGATGAATCTGGAGGGAACACCATTGATTATCAGGGAGAACCACGAATCCGCCACAGAACACCAGAGTATGTCAATCCACACTTCTGTGAAACCAAACTGTCTTAGAACCCAGATCAAGAACTGCCAATCCAGTCTGTCGTATGCCTTCTCCATGTCCATCTTGATAGCAACATTTCTACCCCGATTTTTGAACCCCATGTCGCTAATGAGCTCTTGCGCAACCAAAATGTTGTCAATGATTTCCCGCCCTCCACTAATCCGCTCTGCTCTCTGGATACGATACTACGCAAGATATCGGACATCCTGGTAGTGAGAACCTTGGAGATCACCTTGTTGACAAACTTACAAACACTAATCGGGCGGTAATCCTTGAAGGAGGACGGGTGTTCCATTTTGGGGATGAGGACGAGCAAAGTGTTGGCGATGGCGCGAGGGACCCTAGAGCCTTCGAGGAAGGCGTTGACAGCCGCAACGAGGTCGTCCTTGATGGTGTCCCAGCATATCCAGAAGAAAACCCCCGAGAAGCCATCGGTACCCGGAGAGCTATCTTTGTTGAGCCTCATAACCGCCTCTTTAACTTCGTCTTCGGATGCGATCGAAAGAATAGCCGCATTAGTAGTTTCTGGGGATATGATTTGAAGGATGGCGACGATAATCTATTTGTCGAAAATCACTTCTTCCTTCTTGAAGAGATTGGTGAAATGATATATTGCCTCTTCTTGAATTGACTCTTGAGAATCCAGGATAGAGCCGTTAGAGTCGGATATCGAGTGGATGAAAAGCTTGCTTTGCTTATGGCGGACACAAGCATGAAAGAACACAACAAAAAAATAGGCTTTTAGCGACGGCGGTATCCGTCGCTAAAAGTCAATTTTCCGTCGCTAAAGCCAAATAGTGACATATCAGCGACGAAAATGGTTTGTCGGAAAATTACGTGTCGCTAATTTCAATCAGTCGCTAGTTTGTCGGAAATAACGACTGATTAGTGACTGATTTAGCGACACGCTATTTATTACAAAATGCGACGTATTAGCGACGGAAATTTTATCGCTACTTTTACCGATTAACTACCGACGGGTCCGCGGCGTATTCCAGGATTAATGTTGACGGTATAGCGATGGAAAAGTACGTCGCTAAAGTGTTTCCGATACGCTATTGGTATCGGACATGCTTGTAGCGACGAATCGGTTATGTCTCTATTCCTTCGCTATACTTTAAATCTATATTTTCCAGAACCTTAGCGACGAAATGTTCCAGATATTCCGTCGCTATACTGCAAATTTTCAGATATTCCGTCGCTGTCCCGTCGCTATACTTTAAATCTATATTTTCTAGAACCTTAGCGACGAAATGTTCCAGATATTCCATCGCGCTTCCGTCGCTATACTACAATTTTCTAGACATTTTGTCGCTATTCCGTCGCAGTCCTGTCGCTAAATACAATTTTGTGTGTCTATATTTGTGTTTCATGCACTCCACATCCATGTTGACAGTTACACACACAATATACTGTCGTATAAACAGTTTCCAATGCAGATATATAAATAGTTACACACATACCAAAAAGTTTACAAACAGTTTTCAAATACAAACAGTTTCCAAATACACACATACCAAAAATGTTCCAAATTGTTCCCAAATACAAACAGTTTTCAAACAATATCTATGTCGACGGCGGCGGAGGAGGCGACGGGTGGGTGTAGCTACCCAGCACATTCCGCAATACGTTTTCAAAATCCTCCCGAGATAGAGGAACTCTCGAAGTCGGTGCTGGATCCGTCGGTGTTGTAGCCAGAGGTGCTATAGCCGGATGTGCTGGAGTCTGTAGCGGAGCTGAATCGGTCAAAGTCTGAACCGCCGGAGCCGCAGTCGGAGCCAGAACGACCGGTACTATAGGTGTCGGAGCAGAAGCTCCTGCACTACCGTATATGTAATTTTGTAAATCCTATAATATACGGGTAATAGTGACCTGGTCGTAGACGGCAACACCGCCAGTGGGAAGTACTGGTACAGGTGGAGGTGGAGGTGGAGGTGGAGTTCTGGAAAGACGGACGACTGGGATGCAAACGATCCAATATCGTATATGCTGCCGCCTTTCCTACTCCGACCGTATCTACCCATAGTTTGTTCCTATCAGTCGGCTGGCTAGGTCCAGCCCCGTCACCTCCCTCACCCCCCTCACCGACCCGAGTTCAAACTCCTCCTATATTATATAAACGTAAATAAATTTAGAGTTAATATAAAGACTCATAGTAATATACCGATACCGATATTAATACTCATAGTAATGGGCCGATACCGATACTCATACTCATATAGTAATAGATCGATACCGACACTCACATAGGAATGGCCCGATACCGATACTCTGAGTATCGGACCATTCCTATTAGTATCGGTATAGCAATCGAAATCGGTATCGGCCCATTACTATATGAGTATGGGGTACCGATATCGATACTTGTAGTCCGATCATCTACAATTTTAAAAATATAATACATATAAAGAATAAGAAAACTTACATAAGCTTTGGTGGCCCACTCATCTAAGAGCTTCCCATCGCTCTTGCGCTTGTGGGTATGCGCAAAGACTCTAGGGAAGTCGACGGTGTCCGGATCTCCGCCTTTCCCGGCGACCTCTTCGCGCTTGTACAATTAAACATAAATTAATACTCATTTTGTAGAGTTTAAGTCTTAAAAATTTGATAATTTAATAAAATACTCACCAATCGGCGCATGTGCTCCAAAGATGGGATTGAACCACCCGTGTACTAACCAGCCTTAGCACGGGAAGCCTTCGCCTTCTCAGACTTGGCCAGATAGTCCGGGGTCTCCATTTTCTTCTTCATCTCCTTCCAGAAATCTGCTCTGAGCCACTCCTCGCACCCATGTTCTGATCCACTATCTCTCAGGCTCTCTAGCGCCTTCTGGTCATGGATCATGTCACGTATCCTTTTGCTGGATACGGTCTTGTAGCACCTCCGAATGGCTTGGTCCCTATGCTCCGGCCACCAGTACGACGCCTGCAAATAAGATAAACGCACACGAATGAACAAAATTTTGATACATATTGTAAAGAAAGACCATTATACATACCCTCAGCGCGTCAAGCCAAACGAACCGCATCTCCGCTGGGATGTCGTCGAAGTTCAGGTACGACCCATGGAAATTACGGCGAATCAAGTCGCCTAGATCTCGCCCGGCACGGATCGGAAAAAACCTGAGATAAGAAAAAATGTACGACATCAGCTACTATGAAGAATATATGAATAAATATATGAATTTACAATAAACTAAAATACATATACTTACGTCTGCCCATCGGCCCACAGCTCCGGAAGATGGACGTCGGCTGGGCGCTTCGGTAACGTTGGAGGATCTCCTACGCGTCGTCTATAGACTCCGCGCTCGACCACCAAGTCCGGATAGGGATTGGCCGTAATGGAAGAGGCCATAGGGGTAGAAGCAGCTGGAGTGGTCGTAGGAGTAGTCGTCGGAGTAGTCGTCGGAGTATTGGCCGAAGGAGTAGCTCCCCCGACCGATGAACGGGCCGCGCCCGGAGATTACCCATCATGAACATGTAGGAACTCGTCCTCGTCGATAGGTGGACGGCCTGGACGCTCCAAAGGAGCTGAACGTGAGCCAGACCCATGCTGCAAATGTCCACGTCTGCCTCCCGCCATAGGCAAATCTGAATCACGTACACGTCCACGTCCACGTCCGCCTCCCGCTATAGGCAAATCTAAAAATGCATATGTAATACACATTTTTAATTATGTATACTTCACACTTGCTATATGTAACCGAGATATGCATATGTTTTCGATACATAAAACCTAACTACTAATACATACACATTCCCTTCATGTCTGAGACTCAACCATTATTAAACTATGTGAATTTCCAATCCTACACTTACACCCCTACCCAAACTTAACATAAAAGTGTACCTAAAACACAACATGCAAGTTTTCTGATGCTGCTACATCTATACTCATATAGGTTCTATGAAGGGGGGGGGGGTCGCCGGAGGGCGGGTCGACATCCTATGTTACTAAAACTCTGTCCCTGGATAAGCCCTCATACGTATACTGCCCCCTGAGCCTGATACTCAGTCCTAACTCGACTCCTAGACACACACACACCCCCTGACACATGATACTATCTAATTTTTTACACTTTCTTAACCTATAGGTCGTCAACCCGATCACATATGTGACTTCAAAGGGAGGGAATCCTAGAGTGTTAGTCCGATAGCGAGACCCTTAAACAACTATGGAGCAAACATACTCCATTTTGCTTTACAATCATCGTCACTTTGTTCTTGGAGAAGCTATATATACCTAGAAGAATCCGACACGCTACCAATTTGAATTAAATGAACAATTAATTAAATATTACAATCATCGTCACTTTTTACTTGTAATTGTAGCTTTTCTACATTGCTTTTCCAGCTCAATAAACCCCAAATTTCCCTAAATTGTTCTTGTTTCATTCTCAAATTGTTCCTGTCATGGCAAATTATGCCAGGAATTCAAGTACTCATGGTTAAATAAATCGGGATCCCATTAAGGATCCTACCAAGTGGTATCAGAGCCTCTGGATCCAGTGAGTGAAGGCAGTTAGGAAGGAAGCTCCGGCCATGGCGAGCCTTGAGGAGGTGACATCAGAAGGAAGGAGAGTTCCAGTGGATGAGGATCAATTTATCTTAATCAAAGGCACCATAGGAGCTTTGCCAGGTACAATTATGGATTTGAATCGTTGATTTGATAAATTTGAGGGCAAATTTGATAAACTCGAACAACTGTTGGAAGAATTGACCAGTTCTAAATGAAACCCTGAGGTTTCGAACCAATATTTCCTCTCTACACCAACTCCAATCTATATCATGGCTGCACGAAGGCCACATGAGACAAGGATCAAGACATTAAATGCAGCATTTCAGAAATATAAAGCAAAAAGGAATTCAAAATCATTTGAAGAGCAAATCCAGGTAGCACCTACTTTGCAGCCATCCTCGATGCAGGATGTTAAGCCTACTAGTGTTGGAGAGAACATTGGAGAACCTTTCTCTGAAGATGATTCAACCTATGCCCTAGTGTGTTAGAAGAACTGAAGTATCATATAGTAGCGAGTATCAGGTTTTTTCAAGTATCAGATAGTAGCGAGTATCAGGTTCAAAGTGATTTCAAGGAAGCCTTTTGGTGCTTTGAGATGCTTCTACGAAGAATGTGTAAGAATTTCCAGATGGAAGGACCAACTGAGGTGAGGAGTCAATTACAAGGATTGTGGAAGATCTTGGCACTAACAGATTCTGAATTTTTTGAACAACTTTCAGTCATTGGAGCTGAAAGCCTTCATTTTGCTTTTAGTATGTTGTTGGTGTTTTTTCGTCGTGAGCTACCCATTACGGAATCCCTTCGTATGTGGGAGATGATGTGGGCAGCTTTTTGATGAAGCTGTAGCTCAACGGTTAGAGGAAAATTGCCTAGAACTGTTGGTACTGTGGCTACGGCAAACTCTTAATACAGAAATTAAAGCAGTTCAAAATGTTGTAGTAGCAGCAAAGGGGATCTTCACTGACAAGACAAGAAAGGATGCATTAGACAAGCTACTTTGGATGGGTTTGATATTACTATCCTGGTCTCCAATGATTTCTATTCTTGTCGAAACCAGATTGAAGCATGTGGACTTCCTTTGACTCCGGATGCACTAGCTGCAATTCCACCCTTCTATCCAATTACATTTGAGGTTGAAGATTCCAATGGGACTGCTGGAAGCAAACCTGAAGTTGCTAATTTTTAGGACCAGGTTTTATTTGCCGTGAGAGCAAAAAATGAGTTATATTTTGATGTTCATTACTCTAAGAGGTCAGAACAACACTTGCCCATCATATTTGAAGGCTTTAGCTTGGCTGTCTGTTGGGAAAGCTCATAATCTACTATGTTAATGTTACAAAGGATCCGACATTGTTTGGCAAGTCATATATATGTTCTGCTGTATCACCAAAGTTTAGTGATACAACCACGGACCTTGAAACTAGGGAGAGGTGGGATGTTACAGAAAGTAGGAAGTTGGTGATAACTATATGGGATCCAGGCCCTATTTCAAATCCAATAATAAATATTCAGGCATGTCTTGGCAGGAAGTTGAAGGATCCACTCTTAGATGAGGGTGTCACTTTCCAGTGCCACCTCAGCACAGGAGATACCAGTGCCAGCTGCAGTATAAATAAGAGCAAATTGGAATGAAGAGGATCAGAAATTTGTTGCTGAATTAATTTTTTTTCTACTTTACTTACCTGCACTTTTTACTTGCTATTGTAGCTTTTCTACATTGCTTTTCCATCTCAATAAACCCTAAATTTCCCCAAATTGTTCTTGTTTCATTCTCAAATTTTTCCTGTCATGACAAATTATGCCAGGAATTCAAGTACTCATGGTTAAATAGATCGGGATCCCATCAAGGATCCCACCACCCCTCGTCCCTAATCGAAACCTAGTTGAAACCTAATTGAAACCTAGTCGAAACCCCTCGCCCATAATCGAAACCCTAATAAGCAAAGAAATACAAAAATCCAAAAATTAGGGGAAAATGAGAGGGAGAGGAGGAAAAAAGAGTACCTGAAGGGGGGGTGTCGCCGGAGGGGGGGTCGACGGAGGTAGGGGGTCGCCGGAGGGTGGGGGGGACGCCGGAGGGGGGGGGACGCCGGAGGGGGGGGGGGGGGGGGGGGGACGCCGGGAAGAGAGGGGGGAAGAATGAAAATTTTTGTTAAAAATTTGTAGAATGAAAATAAAACCCTCTCTTTCGATTTTTACTGAAATGTAGCGACGGATTCTGCCGCCGCTAGTACGTCGTTAGACATTATCCGTCGCTACCATGTCGCTAGTTAGTCGCTAAAGTTATGATATATTTTAATAAACTACGTCGTCGCCTATCAGTCGCCTTTCAGTCGCTAATAGGCGACTGAGTTGTCCGTCGCTAATAATTCAGTCGCTATTTGCCTGTATTTTGGTAGTGGAAGGCTGTGAACTAGTCTCCATGCAGATCCCAGTTACGCCTGGCTTTCTACTTCCAAAATGATGTCTCAACTTCGATGCAGAGTTTAAGAGCGGTCCTAGTTTCGCATAATTTGGCGAGATTGGCAGTTGAGCCATGTGCTTCATATGCCCTTTCTGTATTAGCGGCCTCCACCTCCGCATCCCGAACGACCTGGAATATGTCTCCGAATGTGACCTTACTCCATTCCAAGAGAGCGACACTAGTCGCCTTGAGCTTGCGGGCGATGCTAATGAGGGGGCACAAATGTTGGAGCTTATCCCAATCCCTGCTGACCACAGACATAAACTCAGTGTGAGAAGTCCAAAGTACCTGCAATTTGAAAGCTTTGGGGGCGGGGGGGGGGGGGGGGGGGGGGGGGGGGGGGGTGCAGCGGGGATATATATATATATATATATATATATATATATATATATATAAAAAAAATAAAAAATATATATATATATATATATATATATATATATATATATATATATATATATATATATATATATATAGTGGTTGTGGTGAGGCATGCGGTCCGAGTGGTCAGGAATTCGTATATATATATACCTAGTGGTTGTGCTCATGAGGCATGCAGCCCGAGTGGTCAGGAGTTCGATTCGAACTCCTGAACACTCGGGTCGCATGCCTCACCACAACCACTATATATATATATATATATATATATATATATATATATATATATATATATATATATATATATATATATATATATATATATATATATATATATATATATATAATCTTAAGCATTATCGTATATTTTTTGAAATAGCAGTCATTAGATTGTCTTTTTTAACTGATCAGATTAGATCAAAATATTCTTACAAAAAGTTGGGTAGTATAATGATCTAATCTGAATGATAAAAAAATACAATCAAACTACTGTTATTTCAGATAATATGCATGCGGGAATGATTAAAAGCATGAATCATAATCACTCCGTGGCTACTTGTGTTGGGTCTTGCAGACCAGGATGGCCTCTCATATCAAAACCTAAATGTGCCAGGGGTTGATCATAGAGGCCAGGCCTAGGAGTAGGGGGGGGGGGGGAGGGGGGGTGGGCGCCCAAGCGCAGGTCTCGGGGTTCGAATCCTCCCCTTGGGCGGCAGGGTGGCTTAGAGCCATGGCCCAACTTGGAGAAATAATACCTTCAAAAATAAATAAATAAATAAATAATAAAAAAAATAAAAGACTATATATATATATATATATATATATATATATATATATATATATATATATATATATATATATAATCTTAAGCATTACCGTATATTTTTCGAAATAGCAGTCATTAGATTGTCTTTTTTAACCAATCAGATTAGATCAAAATCTTGCAAAAAGTTGGGTAGTTTAATGATCTAATTTGAATGATAAAAAAATACAATCAAACGACTACTGTTATTTCAGATAATATGCATGCGGGAATGATTAAAAGTATGAATCATAATCACACCGTGGCTACTTGTGTTGGGTACTGCAGACCAGGATGGCCTCTCATATCAAAACCTAAATGTGCCAGGGGTTGATCATTGAGGCCAGGGCAATAACGATGAAGGAATGATCGTGTTTATGTAGCTATTAACTCTGCCACCTTCATAGTTGATTCATTAGGGCTTAACATCGCCTTATACCTGGAAGTCTCTATCATTTCATATATATATATATATATATATATATATATATATATATATATATATATATATATATATAGATATATAGAGAGAGAGAGAGAGAGAGAGAGAGAGAGAGAGAGGATCAGATTCACCTCCTATTCCTATCCACTCCATTATCATCCACATTATATTCGTTGGATTAGATTTAAAAAATAGTTTAGATTAAATCTCAAGAAAAATAAAATATGTGATAGATACCAAAAATAATAGAGAAACAAAATAATCATCCATACAAAAATTTGACTTGTCCTCCTTCTCCCGCTACTCCTTCGTCCGCTCCACTTTCCGCTGTACCACCCTCCTCCGCCTCCGTTCGGTGTTCGCACCCTCTGAAAATCTTGAGCGACCGCTCGGCCTATGGTTCAGATGGCATCACTTTAGTTTCCTGTGTGTGCTCAGCGCGGCTAGAAAACCTTGAAACCATTCGGAAGGATATTTGCTTTCCGTAATCTGCACATGCTCATACTGCACTTGTTCCTGTATTGTGGTTTGGTTCCTGTACACCCCTGAAGTTCGTAGGCAAATTCATATTTGTATTGATCGTTATTGTGGCCTCCATCGCCATCGGAGTCAATCAAAAAACATACATTTGGATACTACTCCTTTTTGGGTTGGCAACCGATCCCAGCATCCATGTTTCCATCACGGCAGACATGCAAAATGAAATGACATTTGAGTATCAGACCTTTCGAATGTCAATTCTCCGAAACAACTAGTTCTCATCGCTTAAACTCCATTCCCACTTATTTATCTTCTTTTTCAGATGTAAATAAAAAAAGATTGAAATCGCTTGTAAGACTCATCTGCATGTGCTAATTTCAAACGACTTCGACATGTTCGATATTGTCACCCTTGGATTCATCTTCTTCTTCACAGCCAAACTAGAAGATATATAATGACAAAATTATGGTCCTAGCATTGTTTGGTTGAAAATTTGAAGCCTATTATTTCCAAAACATCAAAGACAGTTACCGTCCCATGAATGGTGGATTATCTACGGACAAATTTAGCGTGGAAACTGAAAAGGAAACTTTGGAGCAGGAATTGAGGGACGAAGAGCATAAGCTCTTAATTGACATAAGTCTTCAGATATAATGTCTTTATATTTTCAAAAATCACTAGGATTTTACTTTTTCTTTCCTCTATGTCTTTAGCACAATATTATTCTGAAGATTGGGAGATCAAAAAAGGAGCTAACTGTATTTAATTTTTCATACAATCCTTTAGAATTATCTGCAGATCAAGAACTTTTAATCTTTGTTCTCGAAGGCGGAGGAGCTGAGTCTAGCGGACAGAGGAGTAGCAGAAATAGCGATGGTTTTTTTTTTTGTTGTTGTGAAAATAGACGAGAAAGAGAAGAATATTGGTAGCCATAAAGAATGTATGTAGCTTTTCTCATTGATAACATATAAACAGGAAATGCGAAAGAGTTTGTTGTGGGTATGGATAAAGGGCATCCATATTTGGGTCTATCCAAATCACAACACTCCCCCTTGGATGCCCACTTTAATTATTGTCTCATTAAAAAACTTTTCTAAGAAAAAACTCATCTTTGGGGAAAAAATCCATAGAAAAGAAAAGAGTACAATAATATTCTTCAGGAATATAATTCTTCAGGAATTCAAGTGGGTGCGACTTACACTGCCTCGTTAAAAACCTTTCGAAGGAAAAACTCAGTAAAAAAAACCTCAACGAAGAAAAAGAGTATAATGCACAGAGACATGCTCCAAGATGTCTTCATTAGCATCTTCGGGATGCGTGCATCTTCAGGATGCTTTCCCTCAAATTATAAAAATTGTATATAGTTCGTACATCAATGAAGAAAGAAAAATAACCCCCAGTACATCTGAATATTACATCTCAACCCAATCTTTGTCTATACATTTTTATACAATAATATTGTTGAACGGTTGAAATCATAGCCATGCACATTCTCAGTTTGCTTTGATGAATTTATCGCAGTAATTTGCTTTAATTCTCTCTAAAATATTTGTAACACTATTTATAGAATATACCTTGCTTGTGGAATCCCTTTAATGAGTATCAGATAAATATCATTCACTTGCATATCTCATTAGATCAAAACATTCATCAAGAAAAGTTTACGTGCTTTATCTCATTCAAATATATGTGTATAGATGCATATGAGCAGATTCACATAAAATATTTTCTGAGTGAATGACAATAAAGAATTTGTATTTACATATGGTACTTCAAGACCAGAATATGTTCTTTTGGTCATAACGGATCTGATTGACGTGACCATTTTTGGTATATTCTTCATATTAAATCTCTACAGGAGATTTATCTCTTCAGAAGATTTATCTCTACAGGAGATTTATCTCTACGTGAGATCAACATTATCTTATCTTATCTTATCTTATCTCTTCAGGAGATACCTATTATCTTTTCATGAGATTATAGTAGATCTTTTCTAGAGATTCATATTTTTATAATATTAAAAGAGATCTCTTTTAGAAATTTATCTTTCTAGGGTTTATCTCTTCAAGCAATTATATAATATCTTTTTTGGAGTTTCCAATCTCTTTGAAAAATTATAATCTCTTCGAAAGATTCCAATCTCTTCGGAAGATTCCAATCTATTTGGGAGATATTATCATATTTTCGATCTCTTCAGGAGATTTTCTCGTGAGGAGGTACTTTAATCTCTTCAGAAGAAGTTCTCTTCATGAGGTACTCTATAGACCATTTTGATGAATCTGTTCAGGAATTTTTTTCATACACTCAATGAGCCTATCACATTCTTCTGGATTATTTAGTCCATATATGGCTCATTTATAGATCATTCGGGGATAACATGGTAATTTTAAATACTTCAAGGAAATACCTAAAAATTTTAAATCCTCGACCTTCGAGGATATATCTTATCGCATGATCGAAGAATATATTTATTCATATTCTATTCATGATCATTTCGAGAATCCTTGAGCTAACATTGCTCTTAATTATTTGGATCTCTATTTGTTACAAACACCCATTCAAAACCTATCAGATTTATTCCTTTTGGGTTTTGTATATAGGACAAACATCCATTCAAATCCTATCGGGTTTATTCTTTTTGGATTTGGTACTATAGGACCGAATACTCCATATTTTACGAGAAATATCGCATCTTGTCATCAGATTATTCGTGGTTTAGTCTTATCATTTTATTTTATCACCCTTTTTTATTCTTATTTGATAATGTCATTTATGACAAACTTTTTTATTAAAAATTTCTCTTAACTATGTATTGTCACGCCCCGCTCCCGTAAGAGCGATCGTCCCCGCTAAGACGTGATGCCGCACGAGCCTAGATTGCGCTCGTGCAAGGCGGGTTCCATAACGACCGATTACAGCGGCTTCGACGGGGTCGTCGCACAGAAGTTTCAAGCAGAGATATTAAATGTTACCAGTAGAAATTTGAAGCAAAACACAAGTTATTCAAAAGAAGCTCTTTATTGATATTGAAACAAGGATTATAATGGGGCACAAGGCTAAGATTACAATCACTCAAGCTCACCCTTCTCACATTACAAGTTACTCAGCTCTCTCTCATCTCTCAATACAAGTCTTGAACCAGCGGAAGCTTCGGAAGGCGACGTCCATACATTATGTCCCGTATAAGTCTTGACTCCATGCGACCGCACGCTTCGAATCGCCAAGGAACTCCGTGTCTCGACGCATCCAAGCGAACTCCGTGCCACGAGCTTCTACATGTGCCTGCACATGAAAACTATGTGGGTGTCAGTACTCAACTGTACTGGTGGAATGAGCTCCTCGCCCACCCATACAAAATCGACACGTTCATTTACTTTGTGCAATATAACCCTTTTGATTGTCTTTCTACTCTTGTCTTAGGATCAGTTTAAGGACAGACGCCTTGGCCTATTTTGTGTCTCAAGACCATCCCGTGCTCGCATCAAAGTTAACCTATCAAGTCGTACTTGCCTTGCGGCCCAAAACCAGAGACGCGACTACGTGATAGTACCCAATTTCCTTGTGACCGTGCTACAAATCCATCGTGCCGTGTCTTGTAACTCAGTATGACTTAACCATATCGCCGCCTCGCGGCACTTGCTACTTGATCACCAACTGACCCAATCAAGACTTGTGGGCTAAATATCACTCGACCGACTTTGCCTTGCGGCGTTTCCTGACTTAAACTCAAAACAACTCAATCTAAACTTGTGCAACACTATGCCAACAACTTAAGACTTGACACCACATCTCGTACCGAAGCACGGTGTACAATGCAGCCAAATCTTAGGCCCCAAAACATTGTCTTTATCGTGTACGCATTCCTCCCGACTCTTGATACACTGCACATAATACTCGACTCAATCCAAAGGCATATATGCGGATCGCCGCCCATGTCGACTCATCTATATGAGGTCACTACCATAACAAGTTATACCTGGACTCATAGCTTGCGTTGGCCGGGACCCTTCCAGCACAAGGTAGCTAGCCCCCTGGAAGTCCTCGACTAACCCGGTGGTAACGATTCAGCACAACTATCCCTTGTTTCCATTCTCAGCCATAACGGTCCCGGGCCCTGTGGGTCGCCGTTATGGGGAAACTATTTACCTTGACGACAAGTTGTCCAATGACCATGCAAGACTCGACTCAAGCTGACGTCTCACACAGTCATTCTACTTTCAGTGTTACCATCACGTTCAAGGCCATGTTCGGTACTTCTCACATCTGAGACCGCCTCGACGACCCATGGTCGCGAGCATTCTTTTTTCTTGTCCTATCTTTTCATTCAACTCAGGAATGACTATTTGAAAGCCCTCCTCCCAGCTCAACTCAATTTAATCAACCGTGGCCCGTGCCTTAAAAATACTAGGTCTGTGACATCGTGCATTAAACCAATTTGAACTCTATGCGACGCCACCGCCCAAGTCATACTCTATATGATGGGCCTTATGATCGTGAAACCAAGTAATATTGACAACCATAGAAAACATAGGACAGTGCTTGGAATGTCTTTAATCGCCTAAAATTACTAGCCTAACTTAATCATACATCAACTTGACGAGCAAATGATGTGTCATACCTTGCGTCGAGGGAATGTACCGTGTACACGATCGACTTTGAACAACCAAGTTATTTGGGTGCCTAGACTTATGCCACGAGCCGCACGATACAACTTAGCTCGTGGGGCGAGCAAAGGCTATGCCAAGCCTTGCATCGTGGAAGCGTGCATGCTTTATCGAGCATTTACGCGGGCGACGCCTATGACTTAAGCTAATTCACAGCTTTTGCACCGAAGACCAACTTTCCTTCTCCCAAGCTACGAGTTGAAGGACCGAGTGTCATTTTCAAAGCACGTCGTGCACCAACTCTAGGCCGACCATTGGACCTTTCCACATTCTAACTCAATTCGACCCGTCGGAATTATTCCTTTAGCTATGTGGATTCGTCTCTTTTATTATCAAGCCTACTTGTGCAAGTTGAAAACATACAATTTATTATGTGAAGGCTAAGATGAGGCAAGTTCACCGAAACTATCCCACCTGAGCGAGGAGTCGCCTCGACCGAGCGATGTCTTCGAGTCGCCGTTGCAAGGCTAAGTCCGAACGTCGTCGGTGTTTCGATTCCTCCGATTGACTGAACGGGATGGGGCACTACATCATACACCACTCAGAAAAAGTTTCTTTCTCGAAACTAACTGAGTACTAACTTATTGACTTATCACTTTACTCAACATTCAAGAACTCTCGCACATACTACGCCTATGCATTTCCTCAATCCGAGCCACGCTCGTACTACCCTCAATCTTTTCTTCACAACATCATTTCAAAATCCTCGACACTTTTCTATTCCTCCAGTCTCACTTGAATTTAATGTATCAATTAGTTGGATCGTGCACATATTCTAGGCGTCCCCAAAATATATGTATTTCAGCCAAGCCTCGTGATAGAGAATCCGCCATCACCACTCGAGTCGGATCGTGCATATATTCGGGCGTCCCTTATATACGTGCATGTCAATCGAGCCTTATGAGTGGTGCCTCCACAATTCCTATCGCTCCACACCGGGACGTCTGCCTAACCGCTAGGCTATGTCTTTAGGCTAAAGTCATCCGTCAGTATTGAAATCATAGTTCCCAAACAACAATATCAATACTAATCCCATCCTAAGGTTAAACCAAATTGATAGTACAGGATTTTCTATCCAAGCTCGTATCACTCCGATTTCTAAACATCGAGTATTGATTCCCTACACACATCCCAACATTCGTCGCACGGGGTCCGAGTCATTCAACAAAGCCATCTTACAATAAGTTCACTCAACCAAATTTTCAACATATCAATATCACTCGTCTAACAAGCCATTTTGCATAGTCTATCTCTCCGAATACGTTCGACATAATTCACCTATCAATCCCTTTCCAAGTCGAGCACGCTATGACACAAATCGTCGCTAACCAAAATTTTATATTCCACATTCCCTAAGTCATATATTCTAATTCACGTAATCGATCACAAGGTCGTCTGATTAACAATATACCACACTTCGATCTCACGCGAGTCCGATTATCCACGGTGAGCATGAAATCACCTTGCGACGCTCCCGCGGAATGATTATTCTCATCGGGGCGTAACTCTTGTTTTGAGTCTAGACTAATTCATTCTCGATGCACGGATTGGACCTACTCAATCCTTAAGTTTATTTTATTCATCAATCGTAAGTCCAAACATCCTCGAATTTTCCTTCGCATCAAACAAACAATTCGAGTTCGATCATTCCCGCGACATGAATCACCATGACATCGCTCACACGGAATGATCGCCCCAAATCCGATACGACGCATGTACGAGGCTAGAGTTGCGCTTGCACAAGACAAGAATGTTGACGCTGTGGTTATCCGTGTAATCATCAAGACACTTCTGTTTTTATCCATATTTATTTTAATCAAAATCCCAAGTATAGCATCCGTCAGAACAATAATACTTGTACAATCGTCATTCCTCG
This sequence comes from Iris pallida, assembly GCA_029216955.1. Taxonomy (NCBI): domain Eukaryota; kingdom Viridiplantae; phylum Streptophyta; class Magnoliopsida; order Asparagales; family Iridaceae; genus Iris; species Iris pallida. The sequence continues at coordinate 18,299,946 of JANAVB010028397.1, forward strand.
AATTAGAGTACCCCCGAGTCATCGCATATGGATCTTTGATAGGTCTCAATACCATCGACGATATGCGTAACCTGACGATCTTCCATTGCAACGAATTCTAAGTCGTGCGAATGATGCTATCGTCTTGACTGGATAATCTCCTCGACAGTCAAATTCAAGTTCGATCATTATCCCTCGAATCATTCACAACATCAATTTTCTCAAACCAAATTCACGTATTGTTCATCCGTCTATCTTAAGTCATCGAGCAACATTTTTCTTTAAATCACATCGTTCCTTGCTAACGTAAATCATCGAGCAACATCCATTCCAATCCTCAGAGTTATTTTCAAACATTCGAATCAAAATTTTCATGCACGCTATCTTTCCGTCGTGCTAACTTTTCGTATGCGATCCGTATCAATTTCCTCGATCAAGTCATCTATTCGTACACCCTAACTTTTTCTCGATTTAGTTCCACTTACTCAATCATTTTTGTGTTTCCTACTCGCATAATCCTCAATCCCGTGCACGTCCCGTGCGCGTCAATTTCTAGGTTGTTCGAATCAACTCATCAAATCTCAAGACTACAACTTATTCAACGATACTCAATCTATGGCTTTGCATACACGACGCTTGCTGATAGACTCACCGACACCCCGTATCCTCGATCGATCGATCGACATCCCTGAGGCTATCGCATACACCACTCAGGGATGAAGTCATTCAACAAATCCTCAACTTATCATCCGATTCATAATCTATTTCTTCGAATTTCCGTCCAAACGATTCCTTAAATTTTAAGCACGCTCATCTATATTGCACCGACGATAACATCGTCGTTCGATAGTACCCCTATCGATAGTCATCCCCTTTACTCAATCAAGTCCAAATTATTTTCGTCCGATACAATTCGAATCTCGCACCCGACTTTTCTAAGGTCGACGCAACTTTGGTGTATATGCCCAGCCCGACTTAGCCAACCGTGCTTCACGTGAACCATCTTTTTGTTTCTTGTCAAAAACTGTTCTCCTATTTTTTGTAAATTATTTAGACTTATTGTATGGACATCCCGTGGGACATTTGAGAGAGAGCGCACAAATGATATCAACTTTGAGGAAGCAATAATTCAGAGTTGGCGGAAACAACGGAGTTAAAGAATTCAATCGATAGTCCAAGGGCGTAAAGCCGTGATCTGATACCATTATGTCACACCCCGCTCCCGTAGGAGCGATCGTCCTCGCTAAGGCGTGATGCCGCACGAGCCTAGATTGCGCTCGTGCAAGGCGGGTTCCATAACGGCCAATTATAGCGGCTGCGACGGGGTCATCGCACAGAAGTCCCAAGCAGAGATATTGAATGTTAGCAGCAGAAATTTGAAGCAAAACACAAGTTATTCAAAAGAAGCACTTTATTGATTTTGAAACAAGGATTACAATAGGGTGCAAGGCCAAGATTACAATCACTCAAGCTCACTCTTCTCACATTACAAGTCACTCAGCTCTCTCTCTCATCTCTCAATACAAGTCTTGAACCAGCTGAAGCTTCGGAAGGCGACGTCCATACATTATGTTCCGTATAAGTCTTGACTCCATCCGGTCGTACCCTTCGAATCGCCAAGGAACTTCGTGCCTCGACGCATCTAAGCGAGCTGTACGCCATGAGCTTCTACCTGTGCCTGCACATGAAAACTATGTGGGTGTCAGTACTCAACTGTACTGGTGGAATGAGCTCCTCGCCCACCCATACAAAACTGACACGTTCATTTACTTTGTGCAATATAAACCTTTTGACTATTTTTCTACTCTTGTCTTAGGATTAGTTTTAGGACAGACGCCTTGGCCTATTTTTTGTCTCAAGAGCATCCCGTGCTTGTATCAAAGTTAACCTATCAAGTCGTGCTTGCCTTACGGCCCAAAACCAGAGACGCGACTACGCGATAGTACCCAATTTTCTTATGACCGTGCTACCAATCCATCGTGCCGTGCCTTGTAACTCAGTGTGCTTGACCATATCTCCGCCTCGCGGCCCTTGTTACTTAATCGCCAACTGACTCAATCAAGACTTGTGGGCTAAATGTCACTCGACCAACTTTTTCTTACGGCATTTCCTGACTTAAACTCAAAACGACTCAATCTCAACTTGTGCAACACTATGCCAACAACTTAAGACTTGACACCACATCTCGTGTCGAAGCACGGTGTCTACGCTGCAGCCAAATCTTAGGCCCTAAAATATTGTCTTTATCGTGTACGTATTCCTCCTGACTCTTGATACACTGCACATAATACTCGACTCAGTCCAAAGGCATATACGCAGATCGTCGCCCATGCCGACTCATCTATATGAGGTCACTAGTATAACAAGCTATACCTGGACTCATAGCTTGCATTGGCTGGGACCCTTCCAGTGCAAGGTAGCTAGCCCCTTGGAAGTTCCCGACTAACCCGGTGCTATCGATTCAGCATAGCTATCCCTTGTTTCCATACTTAGACATAACGATCCCGGGTCCTGTGGGTCGCCGTTATGGGAAAACTATTTACTTTGTCGACAAGTTGTCCAATGACCATGCAAGACTTGACTCAAACTGACGTCTCATACAGTTATTCTACTTTCAGTGTTACCATCTCTTTCCAGGCCATGTTTGATACTTCTCACATCTGAGACCGCCTCGACGACCCATGGTCGCGAGCATTCTTCTTTCTTGCCCTATCTTTTCATTCAACTCGACTATTTGAAAGCCCTCCTTCCAACTCAACTCAATTTAATCAACCGTGGCCTGTGCCTTAAAAACACTAGGTCCGTGACATCGTACCTTAATCCAATTTGAACTCTATGCGACGCCACCGCCCAAGTCATTCTCTATATGACGGGCCTTATGATCGTGACACTAAGTAATATTAACAACCGTAGAAAACATGGAACAGTGCTTGGAATGTCTTTGATCGCCCAGAATCACTAGCCTAACTTAATCATACATCAACTTGACGAGCAAAGGCTGCGTCAAGCCTTGCGTCGAGGGAATGTGCCGTGCACGCGATCGACTTTGAACAACCAAGTTATTTGGGTGCCTAGACTTATGCCACAAGCTGTATGATGCAACTTAGCTCGTGGGACGAGCAAAGGCTATGCCAAGCCTTGTATCGTGGAAGCGTGCATGCTTTATCGAGCATTTACGCGGGCGACGCCTATGACTTAGGCTAATTCACAGCTTTTGCACCGAAGACCAACTTTCCTTCTCCCAAGCCACGAGATAAAGGACCGAGTGTCATTTTCAAAGCACGCCGTGCACCAACTCTAGGCCGACCGTTGGAACTTTCCATATTCTAACTTAATTTGACCCGTCGAAATTATTTTCTTAGCTATGTGGATTCGTCTCTTTTATTATCAAGCCTACTTGTACAAGTTGAAAACATGCGATTTATTTTTTGAAGGCTAAGATAAGACAAGTTTATCGAAACTACCCCACCTGAGCGAGGAGTCGTCTCGACCGAGCGATTTCTTCGAGTCGCCGTTGCAAGGCTAAGTCCGAACGCCGTCGGCGTTTTGATTCCTCCAATTGACTGAGCGGGACGGGGCACTACATGTATAAAGCATAGATTTTGTGGGTACCGGTACCTCTTTCTTAGTCTCTTCTGGAATCTGAGGTATATTCTCTACCGGAGCGATATACTTTAAGAAATTTAATGTTTGGTTTATGACATCTTTTGGACCGTTATGGACTTTTTCTCTACAGGAGATACTTTTTCGGGGGCTGCTTCTTCAAGAGCATTATGGTTTGTTATATTATTCAATCTCTTCTTCTGGGGAGCTAAATTTTTAGAATTTTTAGTATTATTTGGCCTCTTCTTCTGGAGAGATGAATATTTAGAACCTTTAGGTCTTACGCGTTCTTACTATATAACTTATTCATTTGCTGTCTTTATTTGGTTCTTTTGGTACTTTTGTCAGAAAATAGATTCATAATTGGTATAACTATATATACAACATAATCAGATAAGCATCTAATTTATTTGTAATAAAGTACAAGAAATAATTTCTCATAATTTGATCGAGATTAGATAAAGGGAAAGTACGCCATTATACATTCTTCTGGAACGATGTTCTACGACGTTCTTCTGGAATAATGATTCATAAAGTTATTTTATAACGATAATTTATGACGTTCTTCTAGAATAAGCATTTATCTTTTTCATATATCCCCCTAATGATAAAAATTGTCTTATTAACGTGACAGATAAAAAAAACTTATGTCTAGAATATAATAATCTAAGGAGATTATAATTCACAAAACATAGATGTCAATCTTATAGTTTCAACCAATACCAACATAAGCCATATAAAAGAAATACAATTTGAGACTATGCTACTAGTTATTCATATACAATCTTCAGGATTGATGGTTTAGAAACAAACTTATCTTTGAGATCAAGGGTGTATGCTACAATTTGGTAAGAAATGATCACACGAATTAGTATAATAATTCTTATCATCATTGTCCCAAAATGTCTTAGTCGGAATATCTTAGTCGACCATGTCACAGTTTAAAAGTTATAGGATTATTCGGCTTCTGGCTCACAATGGACTTAGGATTGAGCTTCTGGCTCAATGTAGTATGTGACTTGACAAAGTGAATAGTTGGATAATATCTCTAGGTTGAACTTCTAGTTCTCTAAGACAAACTTCTAGTTCTCTAGGACGAACTTCTGGTTCTCTAGACTAGTGGTTAAACAAAAATTTATTTCACTTGCTCAGCGTTTTAATACGAGACCCATTTTTACTCCCAAAAGGAATCTTCTGGAATTATGAGAGTATAAAATAGTTTGTATAAGTGGGTGGGTTCTACTAGGTAAAATTAAGTGGGCTCTGCCATAGCCTTCAATAATATGACCATGTCCAGCTATTATGGATATTATTTCCACACTAATATTCTTGTTGGAAGAAAATATTCTATTCTTAAGGATGGTGTTGGTACGTAGCACTATCAATCATGCATAAGATATCTCTATCTATTTTTAATGGATTATAGTTTCTACATATGTCAATATCTTATCAATAGTTGTAAATAAAAATATTATTAATCAATAATAATAATTCTAAACATAGAACTTCGGGTCTATGACAGTTGGTAGGATAATAATGAATCCATAGTATCCCTACGAATAGATTTGCCACTTTAAAATATACGAACCTATGAAATACCAACATTCAGGTTGGTTTTTGTAAGTTATTAGACATAGAACTTCAGGTCCATAATAATTTGTATGACAACTAGACATCAACCTTTTTTTCTTTAGAAATTCTAAAGTATTATCAACCATATCGTGTGATTGTCTGTTTTGGCTTTTCGGGACCAGCAACACGCGTTGACCGGCAAAAAATAGTTCGCGGACGACTGATTTTTTTCGGACATGCAGCGCAACACTTATCATGCATGCACCCATTTGGATGCTTCAAAATATATGCAAGTAAAAATAATTTATATTAAATTTATTTTTAGTCAACCAAAATTTTAGAATGATTTTGAAGGAATCAATCAAAGTTTTGCCAATAATAAAAATGGATATAACAGCGTTATGCTTGCGTATAATCAAATGTAGTAATTTCATTTAGGTGTAATTTCATGAAGATGTCCCATGTACAATCAAGTAGCAATCATGTGTGATGGAAAGTTAATATCCAACTTGAAGTTCAGTTAGAGGGTGGAATAATTATTAAATAAAGATCGTACAAAAATTTAAGTAGCAATCGTGCTCTTAATGATTGTCAGGTTACTATGCTTAAGAATAGACATTTTGTTTGAACGTAAATCATTAAAGCTGCCAAGTTAAACAAGACATTCATAAAAAGGTGAGGTGAAGTTCAGCTCAAGAAATAACTGAGACGAAAATGATGCGATCGAAATACTAATTAGCTCAATCAAATTTTTTTTTGAACATACCAGTATTCAAAATCAAGTGCACTCCATCCTAACACCAAAATTTTCTCTTTTTTTTATGGTTAGATATGAAACAAAAAGTGTTCGGAAGTATACTTATAATTATTTTGTGTATTCACACCTAAACATGTACTGGGTCAAAAAGGAAGGTACAAAGTCAGTAAATGAAAGTATCCAAAACAGAGCCATTATCGGAGATTTCAGAATATTTTGACTTTAAGAGCACTACATATAATTTAATAGATAACATAACATATAATTTAAATAATGGATAATACGTTCACTACCAAAATAAGTCATATTACCGACGTAATTAGCGACGTTTTAAGAAAACGTCGCAGGAAAATAATAATTTAGCGACGTTTCTTTATAACGTCGCAAGACGTCACTATTAGCGACTGACAGCGACGTTCTGCGACGTATTTAAACTACGTTTGCGTTTTAAAGAGCTCACGTCGCGTATAAGTCGGTAAACGTCACTAATATTAGTGATATTAGCGACGTTTTTCGACGTATTTATTACTTCATCGCTAATATCAATGATATTAGCGACGTGTACCGACGTTCTTATATGACGTCGCTAAAGTGTGAATATAGGTCAGGTTCGAGTTTTCATTCCCCCCATTATTTCCCCCCAATATTTTCCTTTCCCTCCGACCCCGAGCCGGCTTCCCCCACCCCGTCGACCCCCGTCCGACCGCGCCCTCGGCGACCCCCACCGACCTCGGCGACCCCTCTCCTCTCCCCAACCCTCCCCCTCCCCCCCCATCAGCTCCCCGGCCGACCGTCGGTGGCCGCCGCGAGCACCGACCCCCTCTCCTCTCCCCGACCTTCGTGACCGCCGCGAGCACCGACCCCGTCCTCCGGAGACCGTCGACCCCCTCTTCCCCTCGTCAATTTGGTAAACCCTAACCCTAACGCCATTTTTATTACTTTTTTTTCTTTTTTGCATATTATTCTGATCAATGTAAACCCCCATTGGAGATGGCGTAGTCCTTTAAAATTGGGAAAGAAGATGTAAACTAGGTTTGGGGTTTCGGATGGGGCATGTGGGACTGATGGTTTGGGGTTTCCCTACATAACTGTGATACCTACACTGTTCTGGGAATTTTCAGAGATTAATAGGATAATAAATTGGTTAATTAATGTAATGTATGGTTCACTAAATGATGTGGTTATATGATTACATGGGTTATGCTACTCAACTTGGGTTTGCATTACATGGGTTTGTATTTTGGGGTTCAATTTGGGTTTGCATTACATGGGTTATGCTACTCAACTGAACTGTAAGTTTTATATTAATATTGAAATTAAATGATAAATATAGACTGTGATGTAATGTTAATACTGGGATTGATTTGTGGATTTTAGTTTGTTTAGATATTGTTCACAGTTATGTAGATGTTAAGTTTATTTCATATCTTACATGTTCAAAACTGTCATGATATGAATATATGCAATAACTGAGAAATGAGATGAACTTGAGATGTAATGTATAACTAAGATTGTTTTTGAACATTAACCTGAGATTAACTGAACATGAAACCTGAGAATGCATACATGACTGAACTTGATTTTCCTTTCCTTCATGCATATAACTTGAGATTTATATGAACTGTTAAACTTGGAAATGAATGTATGAACTCTTCTTCTTTTACCTTTTTCCTCTCGTAAATCTGAAAACACTTGTTAAATCTGAGATTGAATCTCATTAGACTGACTTGGGTTAGATGTCTAAACCTGGGGTTAACACTCTCCTCACCTGCTGTACATTTTTGAGTCCACCAGAGATGGACTGAACTTTGACATGGTGAACACCCACACACCCTATTAAACCTAGATTTTGACTTAGTTTGACCAGAAAGTTAACCCATATTCAGTCAAACCCTAGATTTTGACTTAGTATATGGTTACTAGATCCTAGTGTAGAGTAGTATGTAGAGGAGTATGGCTACTAGTGATATATATATATGTAGGTCCATGTGTATTTGTATCGGACTATCGCTATCGGTATCGAACTATCGCTATCGGTATCGGACTATCGCTATCGGTATCGAACTATCGGTATCGATCGAACTATCGGTATCGGACTATCGCTATCGGTATCGGACTATCGCTATCAGTATCGACCGTATATACTTAGTATCGGGCGTAGCAGATTAGTATCGATCAGTATATAGGTTTGTGTTAAGATCAAGGTTCAAAGTATCGGTATCGGAATAGTAGGCCGAATAGGAGGCCGAGATAGTCGAATGAGAAGAAGGGAAGAAGGGAGGAGCAGATGGGTCCAGAGCCATGGTGGAGGAGGAGAAGTAACATGAGAGCAGTTTCTGCCGTAACATCTCCTGTGGCTCTGCTGGCAACTGAAGTCCAGATGCTACAAAGGACGATCCTTCGCTGAAATCGACTACAACATCCATCAGTTCAAGTTCATTCCTATATGAGTAGATTCTAATGCCATAGAAGCCATCAGTTTGTTGACCTTCCTCTATGGCATTGGAATATACTCATCTAGGAATGAACTTGAACTGATGGGTGTTGTAGTTAATTTCAGCGAAGGATCGTCCTTTGTAGCATCTGGACTTCAGTTGCCAGCAGAGCCAGGAGATGTTACGGCGGAAACTGCTCTCATGTTACTTCTCCTTCTCCACCATGGCTCTGGACCCATCAGCTCCTCCCTTCTTCTGATACTAATCTGATACTCTCTGATACGGTCTACCTAACCTATATACTAATACTAATCTGATACTCTCTGATATTAAGTACATCCGGCTTACTAGCTAGCGGATCCACCAGTTACATGATTATATACTAATTATGTTTAGTTTGTCTTACGATACAGATTTTCACTACCTTGATGTATCTATCTTACAGAATTATGGAGCTGAATTACTATCTGCGGAATCGTACTTGGATGTACAACCGTCATCCTGATGACATGTGCGGTGTGCGGGATGAATTCATAGAGGGTGTACACCAGTTCCTGCAGTTTGCCAAGGCGTTCCCTCAGTACATGGACGGTACCAAAATTAAGTGTCCATGTGTGAGATGTCGCAACTTGAAATATCATCCAGAAGTGGATGTCACGTATCATTTGTACTCGAAGGGTTTCACGCCGAATTACTATCAGTGGAGCGAGCACGGAGAACTTGTGTCTTTAGCATCGGAGTACGAGCCTTATGTGGATGTCCACAACAACGCTCCTTACGACGATGGATTGGTGAACATGGTTTTTGACGCGGCCGGGCCTAGTTTCGATCCGGATGATCATGATGCACCTGAGGAGGCACCGAACCCCGATGCTGCACAGTTCATGGAGTTGCTGGAGAATGCAAGGACTCCATTATATCCTGGTTGTGAGGATCATTCACCGTTGGAGGTGGTTACAAGATTGTTGAGCATCAAGTCCGATTTTAACATGTCGCAAGATTGCTACAACCGTATTATGGAGTTGCTTATAGAAATATTGCCTGAGGGTGCGAAGTTGCCTAAAGACTTCTACCGGTCTAAGAGGATGGTTAGATCGCTCTGGATGGGATATGAAAAAATCGATGCCTGTCGCAACGGGTGCATGTTGTACTACAAAGACGACAAGGATGAAGACGCCTGCAGATTTTGTGGTGTCGATCGCTACAAGGCCTGTGGTAGAGGAAAGTCTGTCGGTGCCAGGAAGCCTACCTCTTCGATGCACTACTTGCCGTTGATGCCGCGTTTGCAGCGGTTGTTTATGGTGAAGGAAACTGCAGAAAACATGAGTTGGCATAAGCGGGAACATACCGAAGGAGTGTTGGATCACCCATCTGATGGAGAAGCATGGAAGCACTTTGATCGAGAGTATCCAGATTTTGCTTCTGATCCGCGTAATGTTAGATTGGGTCTCTGCTCTGACGGTTTTACCCCATTCGGACTTTCGGGATCCCAGTATTCGTGTTGGCCTGTGATCGTCACCCCGTATAATCTACCGCCTTGGATGTGCATGAAGACTCCATATATGTTCCTCACCGTTATTATCCCAGGTCCGAACAATCCGAAAAGGAACATCGATGTTTATTTACAGCCGTTGATTGATGAGTTGAATCAGCTGTGGGAAGTAGGTTCCAACACGTACGATGTATCTAGAAAACAAAATTTCTAGATGCGGGCAGCACTTATGTGGACCATCAACGACTTTCCGGCCTATGGAATGTTATCTGGATGGAGCACGCATGGTCGTCTTTCATGTCCGTGTTGCATGGACGACACTAAGGCTTTCCGTTTGAAACACGGAGGCAAACCGTGCTTCTTCGATTGTCATCGACAATTCCTGCCGAAGGATCATCCGTACCGGAGGAACAAGAATGCTTTTCGTGCTGGCGTTGTGGAGAAGGGTGATCCACCGATAAGGTGGTACGGAGCCACGATATGGGAGGAGGTTAGAGATTTACCAAGTGCTATTGAGCAGCCTGCTACGGGCTACAAGTGTGACGGATTTGGTCGCACTCATAACTGGACGAAGAGGAGTATATTCTGGGATCTGCCATACTGGAGCACCAATCTGATTAGACATAACCTTGATGTCATGCATATTGAGAAGAATGTGTTTGACAACATAATTAATACTGTAATGGACGTAAAGGGGAAGACGAAAGACAATCCTAAGGCTAGATTGGACTTGAAAGAAATATGTAGACGTCCTGCATTGCATTTGATAGAGGACGGGAATAGGAAGTTGAAGCAGCCTAAGGCAATTTTCTCACTGGAGAAGGAGGATAAAGTGAGGCTTTGTAGGTGGATTCAAGGTCTGAAATTTCCAGATGGGTATGTTTCAAACTTGAGAAGATGCGTCGACCTCAAGGAGAACAAACTGACAGGTATGAAGAGCCATGATTGTCACGTATTCATGGAGCGGTTAATTCCGATTGTATTTCGGGAATTCTTACCGCAGGCAGTTTGGGATCCATTGACGGAGCTTAGCATATTCTTCAGGGACCTTTGTTCTAAGAAATTGCTCGTTGATCGTCTAGAAAAGCAAGAGAAGGACATTGCGGTAACACTGTGCAAGCTAGAGAGGGTGTTTCCTCCTGGATTCTTCGACTCTATGGAGCATTTGCCGATTCATCTTTCCTACGAGGCACGTGTTGGTGGACCCGTCGAATATCGATGGATGTACCCGTTCGAGCGACATTTGAATCACCTAAAAAGAAAGGTAAAAAATAAGGCTCGGGTCGAGGGTTCTATTTGTGAAGCCTATATTCTCGAGGAGATTACAAATTTCTGCTCCTCCTATTTCAAACCTCATGTTGCTACGAATAGAACGAGGGCTCCGAGAAACGACGACGGATATCAAGAATTTAATGATGGAATACTGAAAGTATTCAATGCGTCCGGAAAGCCTTCGGGGAAAATGAAGAAGAGATATTTGAATGACGAAGAGCTAAGGGCTGCTCAGTTGTATGTATTACTCAATTGCGACGAGGATGAAGTGGAGAAGCTAGAGGGGTAAGTAAGGAATGATGAGTTTACGTCATCTCAATGTAATAGTATAAGCTAATATTATTGTACTAATCGTTCTAATGCTTCGTTGTTTTCCAGCACATATAATGATGAGTTGAGGCTGGTTAGACCCTACCTAACAGACGAAGCATTAGAACAAGAAATGAGACGTCATTTTCCTTCTTGGTTGAGCGAATATGTAAGCAGTTCGGTAATATTTACTGGCCTCTTCTAATGCAACTGCGCAATAAATAACTTATTATCTCTTCTTTGATATTCAGGTCGATCGTCTAATTTCACCCGAGATTGAATTAATTAGAACTCTTGCCAAGGGACCAATTACTTTTGTTAAAACATGGCCAAGTTATTGTGTCAATGGCTTTCGGTTCAAGTCGACAAATGCTCCGATCAGAGACAGCTTCCTGGATCTTGATTCCACGAAGAACAGTTGTTTGTGTATCAAGTCTTCGAACTACAAAGACGTCGATCCAGGAAATGATTTCTTTGGCATCTTGCGAGAGATTGTGGAGTTGTCATATAATTATGGCAGAGAACCTGCAAAGATCGTGTTGTTCAAGTGTGAATGGTTCGATCCGATTGAAAATCAAGGCTGGAAAATTGACAAGCATGGTCTTGTGGATATAAACTACAAGCGTAGATATCAAGGCTACGAACCGTTTGTCCTAGCAACTCAGGCTCAGCTCGTGTATTTCACAGCTTATCCGAGACGGGGAGCAACGAAGTCTGACTGGTGGGCAGTATGCAAGACTAAAGCTAGAGATACTTTTGATGTTGATGAAAAAGCTTACCAGGAGGACGAGCTACCTCCTGTAACCAATATTGTCGATGTGGACTCCACGGAAGTTACGCATTACACGACACATAATGTAGAAGATGTAGAATTATCCGAAGAGGAAGACGAAGCCGACGAAGGTGAAGACGAAAGTGAAGATGAGGAGGAAGAGGAAGATGAGGTCGAGGAAGACGAACAAGATGATTATTCTGAAGATGATTGAGAGAGATATACTTATCTGGACTTAGATGTTTCTTCTAGAATATATTATCTGGACTTAGATGTTTATTGTAGAATGTATCATCATATGTTACCTTGGTTATTATCTTTGTTGTACTGTCATATTTCTATTCTCTATTATTTGTTGTACTGTCATATTTCTAGTCTCTAATATTTGTTGTACTGTCATATTTCTAGTCTCTATTATATCTTGTACTATCATATGCTGTTATCAGGTATGGCAGGTCGTCGCGGACATTTGCGAGGGCCACGAGGAGGTCGGGATCCTCCGGTACTTCCTACAGGTACTGCTAGGGGACGGAGTTTGCCTTCGGTACCTCCTATTGGTACCGGCTCTGGATCCTCGTCGCCGATTACTCCTCCATATCGGACAGTAGCTGGGCCGGTTGGGACGACGTCACGTGGCATATCTCCTGGGACGAGTAGTTCCAGACCTGTTGAGAGGGCTCCCCCGTCTAGCGTTCCTGATGTTGATACGACGATGGAGACGGATGAGCAGATGGCCGAGGAGGATGCGCCGACGGCCGACTAGCATCATGAAGATGATGCGTGCGCACCTCCGGAGGAGGGGAGGACGGAGATCTGGGCCGACGGTACAAAGTAGGTATTTTGGTTTATAATTTTTTTTTTCTTCTGTTTTTATCATAAATTAACTTTTTTCATGAATATAATATGTATGTATAGATATCGTCCTCCAGGGGTACAGAGACGCCTAGGCGATATGCTGAGGCATAATTATGGTGGTCCCTGGATTAACTACTCTGATGCTCCAGACGAAAGGAAGAACTTCTGGTTTACGCGCTTCAAGGTTAAAATAGATTTGTTTTTAACATGAATCATTTAATTTATGCATATTATATATAACTGATAAATATTTGGTTTCGTACTGTTCTAGGATATGTTTTACTATCCGCCGCACCGGGCCGAGCAGATCGAGGGGATGTTTCCTTCCGTCGCTGCTAAGCTGATCCGCGACTCTATTAATGATCAGAAGGAACGTGATCGTGCCGGAAAGCCGATCAAAGGTTGGATCACCCCTGATCAGTGGAATGAGATGAAGGCTCGATTCAACGAGCCAAGGTACAAGGAGAAGTCGGAGAAGGCTAAGGCGGCTAGGCAACATGCCTCGAAGTGGTGCGGTGGGTCGATTCCGATGACGGAACATTTCCGTCGTCTGGTATGTCTTTCTCTTTTAGAAATATTATTTTAATGCAAATTCGATAAATTATTACTAAGATAATATATTTAATTACAGGTAAGGAAGGTCGGTAACGCCGACATGGTGACCGTCTTCCTGGCCACCCATCGGAAGGGCGGAGTCCTTATTGACGAGAGGGCCGAGCAGACCTATGTAAGTATTACAATACGTTATCTTAATGTAATACTTCGTGTCCATTTTAATATAACTTAGTAAATATGATGCAAATAAATATTCATGAAGTTAGTAAAAATAAGTACATTAATTAGAAATTAGAAATCATAGAGTACTATCCATACTTTCTAGGCCGAGTATACGAGGCTGCGGGAACGGGCGGCTGCTAGTGCACCTGATGCAGGAGAGGCCGGTACTTCCTCGCAGCCCACTCAAGCTTCGTCGGCGGACGAGCTGTGGATGACCGCCGCTGGTGGCCTCCGTAGGGGTACGTACTACGGTACGGGATCCTATGGCGCCCTAGTTGCGACCCAGTCCTCTAGGACATCTCCTGCTAGTGTGCATGGTCCACAGCCGTCCCAGGAGTCTGCCCGAGTCCACCAGATGATGGAGTCTCTCCGTGACGACCTGCTACGACGGATCGAGCAGCAGTCTCAGCATCCTACGGACGATCCTGCGCTGCTAGCACGATTGGATGCGCTCGACCGCGGCATTATAGACCTCAGGGAGACGACTGAGAGGACAGAGCGCGCCGTTGGAGGGTTAGAGCGCACGGTGACGGAGTTGCAGACAGGACAGGTGACCATGGCCGAGACGGTGAGATTGGCGCAGGATTCGATGGTCCAGAGCAGTGGTAGAATGTTATCTATCATGGATTCATACAACCAGCGACTTACAGCGTTGGAGCATGCTGGTACTCTGGGTGCGCCTTCATCGTCGTCGACTCCGCCGCCTCCACCGCCTTCTTCTTCGACACCGACTCCACCGACGTCACAGCCTGGCGCTCCATCTGTATCGATTTCACTTGCGGAGTATGAGGAGTTTTTACGCCTTCGTCGCGGCGGTGCCCCTCCTGCACCAGATCACTAGTAGTCCTAGTTAGGACTTTTGTTTGTGTTTGTATCATCTTATGTTTGTGACTTATGATTGGATGTTTGTATTGGATGTTAGTTGTGTTTGTATCGAATTGACTTGTGACTTGTTTGGATTGGATGTTAATTCCTTCGTCGATAAATGTTAATTGTGTTTGGATTGGATGTTAATTAACTTAGATTAAAGCTATCTGTGATTTGGAATTGTGAGTGGGGGTTTGAATGCGCTGTGATTTGGAATTGTGAGTGGGGATTTGAATGTGTACCTATATGTGTTTTATAGAATTGTGAGTGGTAATAAAGAATCTGTGTTTTATTTTTTTTTATTTTTTTTACAACTTTAGCGACGTTTAGCGACGCTTACTGACGTTTAGCGACGTCGTGTTCCGACGTTTACCGACGACAAGCTGCAAATAATATATTTTTCCGACGTTTTACCGACATTTACCGACGACTAACTGCAAAAAAGTACAGCTCTCCGACGTATTTACCGACGTTTACCGACACTAGCTGCAAAAATGTACAGGACCTTTACCGACGTCTAGCGACAAAATTCACGTCGCTATATTACCGACGAAACGACGGTAGACGTCGGTAAATATTCCAGGTCTTTACCGACGTGTAGCGACTACATATACGTCGCTAATATACCGACAGAACGACGATAAACGTCGATAACTCACCGACGTACTGTTACGTCGCTGAATGTCGGTAATTGCGACGTTCAGCGACGTTTTTGTAATCAGCGACTAAGGAAACGGCGACAAAACCTAAACGTCGGTAAATACGTCGGTGATACATATTAGCGACGGATTTTGTTGTTTTTCCGACGTTTTTGGGCGTCGCTAAATCCACTTATTTTGGTAGTGGTTGTTATTCTTTTGAAATCAACTTCATATATACTATATGTTTAGATAAGGTCCATCCAATTGATTTCCAACTGATTCTGATTAAAGTATAAAATGTCAAAACAAACTTTGATAGATATTTAAATTCGATAAAAATATGTATAGATAAGAACATCTTAACAAATATCAATGGAAATAGAGTTAAACAAATGAATAAGCATGTCCGGGTGAGATTGAAAAGAGTTCGTGCTCCATACTGATTGTTCATGCAATTTAAATAGAAAGTATCACATTTGACAATATCAATCAATCAAATAATATGATGCAAGTAGTTACAGAGAATTCTCAATTATTTTCAGTGGCCAATTATAACAAATTAACATCAATCACCAAATAATTTTGAAAGATCTAAAAATTGAGAAAATAAATTATATTACACAAATACTGTATTGCCAATAATATTACGAATCTCAAAATCATAAAATGAATAGACTATTTAGAACATGTCAAGTTCATTTCATCTCTATATTATTCCATTCATGCATAGTTTCGCTCATCCAATAAATGTAGAAGAATGAAAAAAATTTCTGACCTTGTTTGGAGGATAAATAATGAGATATATTGATACCAAGAGCAAACCGATAAAATTTTAGTCCTTGCGTCCGTCCAAGTATGGTTTGACGGTCCTTTTTGATATTTTTCAGCAATGGTCTGAAACTGATGTAGCGT
Organism: Iris pallida; assembly: GCA_029216955.1. Classification (NCBI taxonomy): domain Eukaryota; kingdom Viridiplantae; phylum Streptophyta; class Magnoliopsida; order Asparagales; family Iridaceae; genus Iris; species Iris pallida. The sequence goes on from JANAVB010028397.1 coordinate 18,316,189, forward strand.
GGATTCCAACTCCGAATCCTTTTAGGATTCTTTTTCTTTTGCTTTAAGAGTTGATAAGAATCCTATTTCTTTTAGGACTCTTATTTTGACTCTATCTTTTATTAGGATAGGTTTTATCTTTATTTTATTAGGATAGGTTTTATCTTTATTTTACTAGGATATGTTTTATCTTTATTTGAGTAGGATGAGGTTGTCATAAAAGCCCTATAAATAGGCACCTTCTGTATGCAATTGAAAAATAACTTTCAATCAATAAAATTCTTCTTTAAGTTTTGAGATTTATTCTCTACTTTTCTTGGTCGTGGACTCGACTGTTCCGTAGATTCGGAAGTCCCTCACTTGAGGTTTTCAAGCAACCTTCGTGCGGACCCCTCACAAGGCCCTCCGTCGGAGTTTTTGTGGCACCGCTTCGCTTTCACCATGCAATGGTGGTCCAGTTATCGTCATCACCGATCAACTTAGCCATTGCCAAGCACGAATGTAAGCACGTTCCGCTATCACGTTGCCTCAAGTGGTATCAGAGCCGTACAGTTTGAGGATTCCAATTTTTTGGGAACCTTTAAATTTTTTTTTTTTAAAACAACAATGACGAAATCCATCATGCGCAAGAAATTTGATGCTCTATTAGAACGTTGATATCTTGTCAAACAAATTAGATGCCTTGTCTGACAAATTGGACATAGTACTAAATTTTTTTGGTATCCAATATAATGCTACAGTTGATTTTACTAGGATACCACACACAGAGACAAGAGGCATAAATGCTCGTTCTACTACCAGCCATCCACAAAAGGGACTCGAGTGTGTTCACAACAGTTGTCCACTCAGAGCACCAGTGATCGTTGTTGACTATAAAGATGACGAGACTGAGAAGTTTGTATCAAAGTCGGATGCACATATTGCAGATGTTGAGCTAAAATCTCTAACACCTCAAGAAGAGACTTTCTCCTTCGATGGAGAATTGAAGAATTCACCAATATCTAAAGCTTCCAATAACGATGGTAGACCTCCTTATCACAAACCTCGATGGAGCATTGATCCGCCAGACACAACATCTAAGTTCGATCGTCAGTTCCTGGATTTTCTAGATGCTGCAAAAAATCTTACATATATGCGTTTTCTTCATACAGTTTCAAGCTCTACTATTTTCTCAAAGATCATTTTGAAGAGCGGATACCATTAAATCGAGATTCGACCTGATGATGAGTGGAAGACTATTTTTAAAAACTGAGAAGGACTATATGAATGGCTCTTTATGACCTTCGGACTTTCGAATGCATCAAAAAAATTTATGCATCAAGAATCATGTTTTGAAGTTATTAACAAGAAAGTTCATAGTCATCTACCTTGAAGATATCATGATTTATAGCAAGAGCCAAGCTAATTATCTGAAGCACCTTAGGGAAGTTCTCAACCTTGTTCGAATTAAGAAATATAGCATACTTACTAACCAACTCATCTTCTTGGGATTTGAGACTAGCGTCGATGGTCGCAGTATTGATGAAGAGAATATTCGAGCAAGCCGCGACTGGTTTATACCAAAGACAGTGACTGAAGTTCAAAGCTTCTATGTTCTTGCCAACTTCTACCGATGATTCATCCGCAACTTCAGCATGAAGACACACAGATCTCCCCAACCATCAATATCTCCGATCTTTACAAATATTTTTCACCTGGCGAACTGCTTTATTCTGAGAAGAACTCGGGGACGAGTTATTTTGAAGCAGGGGAGACTGATATAGCGTAGATTCCAACTCTGAATCCATTTAGGATTCTTTTTCTTTTTCTTTATCTTTTTTAAGAGTTGATAATAATCATATTTTTTTAGGACTCTTATTTTGACTCTATCTTTTATTATAATAGGTTTTATCTTTATTTTATTAGGATAGGTTTTATCTTTATTTGAGTAGGATTAGGTTGTCATAGAAGTCCTATAAATAGGCACCTTCTGTATGAAATTGAAAAACAACTTTCAATCAATAAAATTCTTCTTTAATTTTTGAGATTTATTCTCTACTTTTCTTGAAAGTGGACTCGACTGTTCCATGGATTCGAAAGCCCCTAGCTTGAGGTTTTCAAGCAACCTTCGTGCGGATCCCTCACAAAGCCCTCCGTCGGAGTTTTTGCAGCACCGCTTCGCTCTCACCAAGTAACGGTGGTCCAGTTATCGTCATCACTGATCGACTTGGCCATTACAAAGCACGAAGGTAAGCACGATCCGTTATCACGCTGCATCAAAAACACCTCGAGCAGTCGTACTGATAACGTGTTGTGAAAATAGAAGAATATTGGTGGCCAGAAAGAATGTACGTAGCTTTTCTCATTGATAACATATAAAGAGGTAGTGTGATAGAGTTTGTTGTAGGTATGGATAAAGGACATCCATATTTGGGTCTATCTAAATTACAACATGTTGCTCTTTCTTTCTATTGTTTCATTTTTGTATGGAGAATTATTTTGTTTCTCCATTTTTTTTGGTATTTGTCTCTTATTCTATTTTTGTAGAGATTTAATCTGAGCCATTTTTAAAATCTAATCCAACGGTTATAACATGGATGATAATATGGTGGACATAATAGAGGATATGAATCTGATCCCACCTCATATATATATATATATATATATATATATATATAGCCAATGACCCGTAGCCTAGTGGTAATGGTGAGGCATGCAGCCCGAATAGTCAGGAAATTGATTACCATTCAACACAATTACCATTTGTCACGACCCGCACCAAGTGTAAGGGTACAAGTGCGTAATAGCGCCCAGCCTACGCCGCAGAATCGGTGGTAGAACGCTGTACTAGGTCACTATCTAAACAACTCACACAAATATATAATGTACTTGTCATAAATCTCAACTCCGAACGGAGGACAAGTATAGATATAATAAAACTCAATCACAGTCTAAGCACAATAAGATAACACAGAAGTCTAGATAACTACTAAGACTAAACAACAACAACAAAAATAAAACTACTAAATAATAATATCTCAAACAAACTCAAATACAAAGTCAATATCTCAACTTATTACAATTAAAGTTCTAAACATGAAATCTAAAACAAGTCTACTAAACTAGTCTCCCGATCACTCCTGAGAGTCGGGGACAACGGTAGCTAATCTATCTCTGGATCCATAGCAAGTAGTGTAATGTCTGTGGTTCGTATTGCGTATCTTGGTATACGTATACGTAATTTGACCTGTATTGCATGTCTCCCTGCTTGATTTATTCTAGCATTTCATTGATTGGTTTATCATGAACCAAAGGTGAACCCTCCTACCTACCACCACCCTCCTTATTTATAACCCCTTCCTTTTCTCTCTCATCATTATTTTCTTTCTTCTTCATTTACTCTCCACCATTACTTCTTCAACCACCAGGAGGGAGAGAGAGAGAGCTTAGGCAAGTACAAACTTGCTTCATGATGGATCTCAAGTTTTATTGTTCTATTCTCTTCCTTACTTGATTCTAAGCCTCTTTAGAACTTGGCATTTTTGGATTTGATGGATGAATTCTTGTAGATCTAAACTTGTAACTTTTTGATTTTTCTTAGTTTTGATCTCTAAAACTTACTTATTTTCGAAATCTAATGGTTCTATGTTGTAGAGAATTCAATTTCATGCAGTTTTGGCTTTTGTTTCGCTTGATTTCGACTTCGGATGAGTAAGTTATGGCCATTACAAGTTTTCGAAACTTTTATGGCTGAACTTGTTGTTTGGGGACGATGACCCCCATGCGCCCGGGAGGCCATGCGCCAGGAGGCCATGCGCTGTGTCCCGACAATGCATCCCTTAACTCCGAGCGTGTCATGCGCGTAGGTAGGTTCCCTACGCGCATGTACTGAAGACGCAACGTGAAATCCCACGCGCCGATTGGTGCAGGAATCCCATGCGCCGATTGTGCAAGAATTCCTATACGCCGATTGTGCAGGAATCCTATGCGCCGATTGTGCAGGAATTCCCACGCGCCGATTGTGCGGGAATTCCCATGTGCCGATTGTGTAGGATTCCCATGCGCCGATTATGCAGGAATTCCCATGCGCCGATTGTGCAGGAATCCCACGCGCCGATTGTACAGGAATCCCACGCGCCGATTGTGCAAGAATTCCCATGCGCCGATTGTGCAGGAATCCCATGCGCCGATTGGTGCAGGAATCCCATGCGCCGATTGTGCAGGAATTCCCACGCGCCGATTGGTGCAGGAATCCCATGCGCCGATTGTGCAGGAATTCCCACGTGCCGATTGTGCAGGAATCCCACGCGTCGATTGGTGTAGGAATACCATGTGCCGATTGTGCAGGAATTCCCACGCGCCGATTGTGCAGGAATCCCACGCGCCGATTGTGCAGGAATTTCATGCGCCGAAATTGCTCTATTTCACTGTTTTTGCCTGTTTAAGTTGTTTTGTAACTAGAATCTTGAAAAACTCAAGACATAAAAGTTTTAGATCTTTTTCTTAGCTTCAAGAATATGTCACTAGTTATTTTATGCAAGTTTCTCTCATTCACGATAATGTAAGAATAGAACCCGATCGTGGCCCGTCGTGGCGCACTCTTAACAAGTAAACTGACATGATATATCATGACATGCTGTTACGACAGCTAGCCTGACATGACAAGTATGAATGACCTGGACACCGTGGGCGATTATGTTTTTAAAAATAAATTGGTACTGCCTTGCATCATGTCTAGGATGGGGATCCTTGAGTACCACGGTCAGGGGTACCTACTGAAATTGACTAAGGCTAATATACTAGAATAATTCAGTAGACATGAAGAGATTCCCAGCTACAGGCAATCCCGTTATCTGGGCGCATTTAGTGGACTTGTAGCCTACCGACGAGTACACATTTCCAGCACACAGTCACGTGTTGCATTCTTCATAAACGGACATTCGACCTGGATAACCGGATGGTCTGCAGGGCCTGTGGCTGTTGGTATAATCTTATTGCATCTTGCTAGTTACTAGGCCTGTGATAACCCTCGTTAGTTAAAGTATCAAGCCGTACTTATTGCTTGGCCGTGATTGATTGGATGGAGTCCAGCCCAGTCTAGTTTGTCATGATCCTATACAAGACTGTATCATGACATAATTTTTTGTATCGATAAATGATGGGATACCAAGTTCTGTTCAGGCGAAGGGTTACAACCCCGGTCCTTGTTTGGTTTAAGGGTTGTAACTTGGCTATCTGAATAGTTTCGTGGTTATCTTATCATATATCGTCCTGCTTATTGATGCTTGCCTTAACAGTAAAGATCAAGGGTCCAGTTCTGTTCAGGCGAAGGGTTACAACCCCGGTCCTTGTTTGGTTTAAGGATTGTAACCTGGCTCCCGGAGCAGTTCTGTGTTCTCTCTTCGTTTATTGTCTTATTATAACCCCTGCCATGCTCGTCATATTTCACCTTACTTCAACAGTATGATTAATTATGTATACTGGCCTTAACAATAAAGATCAGGAGTCCAGTTCTATTCAGGCGAAGGGTTACAACCCCGGTCCTTGTTTGGTTTAAGGGTTGTAACTGGCTCCCGGAGCAGTTCTGTGTCCTCTCTTCGTTTATTGTCTTCACTGTACCAATAGTATTTGAGACGGGTTTCTATTCAGGTGAAGGGCTGCAACCCCGGTCCTTGTTTGGTTTAAGGGTTGTGACCTGGCTACTTGAATAGTTTTCTCGTACTCAGTTTACTGTTGTTATCTCTATTATTATCAGTTCTTTATTTATTGTCTATAATATTCTATTGTGATTTGCTGGTTTTAGTTCCTAGGTGAAGCCTCCTTTGTGGCACTTGCTCTTTCTGGGGTCTGACCCAGCTAGTTTTGTATGGCCAGATATCGGAGCAGTACCAGAGGATCTACCTGTCTTCCAGCCAGATGGTGACCACCAGGCGTAACCAGGGCAACGAGTGGGTTTCTTTTTGTTCTCCCACTTTATTGTAAAATTATTCTTTTGAGGCGTTTAGCCGGCGAGCACGTGTTAGCTCGTATTGCATCTTTATTTACTGTCTGCCTACGGGCTGTAACATGATTAACAAATCCTAGGGTTGATCATGTATAACTAAACTCTTGCTAGTCCTCGTATTTTGTACGACTAGCTTCACGATCATCCGAATATGTAATGTATGGGATGTCTTACTATTGCATATTTGGTGCTCTGACATCTTGTTACTATTATTTGCTTGCTTGAGATTAAGACAATAGGCTTGTTCATGACCATAGGAGACTGTTGGCTTGTAGTTAAACCCTCATGTATCTAGACAGCCGTGACTGTATAGCGAGGTGGGTTGCACTTCAATATACGTAGCTGGCTATGTACGCCCCCGCTCTCCAGTATTCTGGTTCTGGGACGTGACATGGTTTTAGTGGTGGCCCATGCAGGTCTTGTAAATCAAGATTTGTGAGGGTTTCCCGAATAGATGTCTCAATCAGTACTTGCCCTTGATCTCTGCTCGTATCCTCTGAATTCCTGTAATCTTGACCTGATCACATGCTTGTATCGTTGATCTGTCCTGGTCCTTCCTTATTGTTCCCTATGTCGTCTTCTTCAGCGACATTGTTCCTGGACCTGCCGATCAGCAAGGCGAAGCACCTCCCGCGGACCAGCAGCAACCTGGAGATCAAGTCCAGCATTCAAGAGTAGCCTCCAGAGTCATACCTACTGGAGGAGAGTCACCAGTTCAGCCCATCCAGCCTGCAGAGCCCGATGATGGCACTTTGGTGGGTCTTATCAGGTCCCTATTAGCTTTCCAGGATCGTCGCAGAGATGCCTTACACCAGGCGGTGGCAGACGCTTTGACCAGAGGAGATCATCAGGATAATAGCGCTGCCAACAGCTTCAAGCGCTTGAACCCTCCCTTCTTCGACGGCAGTGAAGATGCGATCGCTGCAGATGTATGGCTTCAGGACACAGAGGTGATTCTAGAAGCAGCCAGGACTCCAGAAGCCAAAAAGGTGGCCGTAGTGCGCCTGCAGTTGTTGGATCTTGCCCGCAGCTGGTGGGCAGCGCAGACCGATGGATTAGTGGCCCCTATTTCATGGGCAGTATTCTAGGAGAGATTCTAGACCAAGTATTCTGATGCTGTAGCTCGATATGATCTACAGACGAGGTTTACCAATCTGAAGCAGATGGGCAGGACGGTCGACGGATATGCGGCCGAGTTTTCGAGACTCAGTCAGTTTGCTCCCACCTTGGTAGCAACCGAATTCGATAGAGCCCAGTGGTTCTAGCAGGGGCTTCATCTGGAGATTCTATTGGCAGTGGAGCAGTTTGAGCATCAGACTTTTGATACAGTATTGAGAGTAGCTCGGAGGCATGAGTATACCTCCCAGAGGATCGTGGATAGGACCGGAGGTCGGAAGCAATCTCACGGCCAGATGAATCAGTCATCAGTACCAGCCCCGGCAGCTAGGGCTTTGACTATTGGAGCTCCGAGGCGGGCAGTCTCAGTGACGTCGGTTCAGCATTCTACCCCGACGCACCCTCAGTAGCAGAAGCAGATGCAGTCTTCCGCAGTAGGATGTTCACACTGCGGGAAGCCAGGGCATATGGTATCAGAGTGTCGCAGAGCACAGGGTTTGTGCTTGGTTTGTGGTGCCCCAGACCACAGGGTTGGGAACTGCCCGAACAGGGGAAGTTCATCAGCTTTCTCTAGTCCTTCAGTTAGAGGACCAGCACCAATCCAGCAGCAGCAGCAGTACCTGTTCCCGAGGCCATTGCCGACGCAGGCCCAGGCATTCCAGCAGCAGAGACCGCAGCAGTATGCCCAAGCCTAAGCCCTGATCCAGAGCAGGCAGAGAAATTTTCAGCAGAGGGGACCCGCACCCAGAGGACATGGTCAAGTGCTGGCTTTGACCATGGGAGAAGAAGGGATAGCACCAGGTGAGGTAGTGGCAGGTACTATTCTCGTCAACACCTTTCCAGCTTCAGTATTATTTGATTCTGGTACCTCGCATTCATTTATGTCTGCACGATTCACGACACGAATAGGATTGGAGTCCGAGTCATTATCAGTAAGGCTCAATATACTTACTGGTAACAGACTTGTGGGAGTAGATAGAGTGTTTTTCTCGTGTCGGATTGTAGTTAGCGGTAGAGAGTTCCCCGCTAGATTGATAGAGTTTCCGATGGCCGATTATGATGTGGTCTTAGGGATGGATTGGTTGAGGGACCAGTATGCTAGGATAGACTGCCATATCAGCAGGGTTGTTTTTAGCATTCCAGGTGAGCCAGAGTTTTTCTTCTCCCGAGGCGAAGTTGAACCTTCTTCTCCAGTGTTACAGATGGCAGTAGCAGCAGTGCAGTTACCTCGGATAGTCGAGGAGTTTCCAGATGTTTTCCCCGAAGAGCTTCCAGGGATGTCGCCAGAGCGAGAGATCGAGTTTACCATAGACTTGATCTCCGGAACAGCCCCAGTGTCAGAGAGAGTCTACAGGATGGCGCCGTCAGAGCTAGAGATATTATACAAGATGATTGAAGAACTCAGAACCAAGGGATTCATTCGTGCTAGTGGATCACCTTGGGGAGCCCCGATACTTCTTGTAAAAAAGAAGGATGGTACGTCCAGATTATGTGTAGATTATCGTACCTTAAACTCAGTAACAATCAAGAACAGATACCCTCTTCCGAGGATAGACGACTTGTTTGATCAACTCAAGGGGGCAGCAATATTCTCGAAGATTGACTTGCGGTCAGGATACCATCAGATCAGAGTCAGAGAGCAGGACATCCCGAAAACAGCTTTTAGATCGAGATATGGGCATTGGGAGTTCCTTGTGATGCCATTTGGAGCAACCAATGCGCCGGCAGTATTCATGGACCTCATGAATCGTATCTTCATGCCTTATTTGGATCGGTTCATGATTGTGTTCCTAGACGACATCCTGGTCTACAGCAAGAGTGAAACGGAGCATGAGCAGCATCTCCGAGTTGTCCTTCAGATTCTCAGAGAGCACCAGTTGTATGCCAAGTTTAGTAAATACGAGTTCTGGCTCGATCGCATTTCGTACTTGGGTCATATCATCACCAGAGGAGGAGTAGAAGTGGATCCCCAGAAGATCGTGGCCATTGAGACATGGCCAGTGCCCAGCACAGTGGCAAAAATTTACAGTTTTCTTGGATTGACCGGCTACTACCGTCGATTTGTTTCAGACTTTGCTCGAATTTCAGCACCACTGACCCAGTTGACCTGCAAGGATGTGCAGTTTGCTTGGACAGCAGAGTGCCAGGATTCTTTTGAGAAGTTAAAGCGAGGCTTGATGACGGCTCCCATTCTCACGCTTCCAGATGGAACTGGAGGATTCTCAGTATATTGCGATGCTTGAGGCAGAGGTTTATGATGTGTTCTAATGCAGCATGGGAAGGTAATAGCTTATGCATTACGACAACTTCGTGATCATGAGAGGAATTACCCAACCCATGACTTGGAATTGGCAGCAGTAGTGTTTGCACTTAAGTTGTGGAGGCACTACTTGTACGGAGATAGGGTGGAGATTTTCATCGACCACAAGAGCCTGAAGTATGTTTTCACCCAGAAGGATCTTAACATGCGTCAGAGGAGGTGGCTAGAGCTACTTGTGGATTATGATGTCAACCTACAGTATCATCCCGGGAAGGCCAATGTCGTTGCAGATGCATTGAGCAGGAGAGCCGGAGTTTATTCCCTAACAGCACAACCAGAGCTGTTAGCCGATCTTTAGAAGATGGGTATAGAAGTTGTTCTCCCTTCCAGTGTGGCATTGATGGACAGCATGCAAGTTCAGTCCACTATAGTCGAGAGGATCCGGATGGCACAGTCAGCAGATTCCAAGCTTCAACGACTCAGAGCAGAGTGTGAGGCAGGACGAAGACCAGAGTTATGTATCCATGAAGACGGTACACTTAGGCATGGGAAGCATCTTTGTGTACCCAGTGGAGATATCAGACAGGAGATCATGACAGAGGCTCACAGTTTTCAGTATTCGATTCATCCCGGCGGTACGAAGATGTACCGTGATATTCGTCAGTACTTTTGGTGGAATGGCATGAAGAGGAAGATAGCCCGGTTTGTCTCTCGATGTTTGGTTTGCCAACAAGTTAAAGCTGAACATCAGAGGCCAGCTGGACTTCTTCAGCCCTTATCAATTCCAGAATAGAAGTGGAAGCATATAACCATGGATTTCGTGACTGGATTACCTAGATCCCCGGCTGGCAGAGACGCTATTTGGGTTGTCATAGACAGGCTCACGAAGGTGGCTCACTTTTTCCCGTTCAGAGTTGGTCAGTCGACGACTCAGCTAGCGGAGATGTACCTCAGGCAGATCGTCAGACTTCACGGTATACCTGTCAGTATCACCTCGGACAGAGATTCCAGATTTATATCGCACTTTTAGCGTAGCCTGCAAGAGAGTTTGGGGACTCGCCTCCAGTTCAGCTCAGCTTATCATCCGCAGACTGATGGCCAGTCAGAACGTACGATCCAGACTCTTGAAGCTATGTTGCGGTCATGTACACTCGACTTCAGTAGATTGTGGGAAGATCACCTGTACCTGGTGGAGTTCTTGTACAACAACAGTTTCCAGGCCAGTATCCAGATGGTACCGTTCGAGGAACTGTATGGTAGGAAGTGCCGATCTCCGCTAGTATGGGACGATGTCAGAGAGAGACAGATGCTTGGTCCGAAAATGATTGCTCAGACCGTTGAAGAGGTCAGAAGAGTCAGAGATAATCTTCGAGTTACCCAAGATCGCCAGCGTCATTGGGCCGATTCTTATCGGCGCCCTCTTGAGTTTTCTGTCGGCGACCATGTATTCCTGAGGATTTTGCCTAACCGTGGCATCATTCATTTTGGCGTACAGAAAAAGCTTAGTCCTAGGTATATAGGACCGTTCGATATTCTGGAGCGAGTAGGAGATGTATCCTATCGTATTGCTCTTCTGCCGTCGCTATGTGAGGTGCATAATGTGTTCCATGTATCCCAACTGCGACGGTATATCCCGGACCCAAGCCATATCCTAGATCATTCGAAATTGGTTGTTGGTACCAACCTTTCGTATGAGGAGAGGCCCGTGTCTATATTGGACCGAAGAGAGAAGATACTCAAGAACAAGACTATCAAGTTAGTCCGAGTTGCTTGGGGTCATCACTCTTTGGGCGAGTCAACATGGGAGCGTGAGGACGATATCCGATCGCGATATCCCGACCTGTTTGACTCGTGAGGTATAATATCTTTCTTATGCCTCATGCCTTCGATTCCTTGCTTGCATGAATAATTAATTGATTGCTTGATTAGTATAGCTTGCCTGTGAATATTATAGCTTGTTCTTATCCCTCTAGCCTCTTAATTAAATTTCGAGGACGGAATTCTTTTAAGGTGGGTAGAGTTGTAATGTCTGTGGTTCGTATTGCATATCTTGGTATACGTATACGTAATTTAACCCGTATTGCATGTCTCCATGCTTGATTTATTCTAGCATTTCATTGATTGGTTTATTCTTGGGTTGGTTCGGCTTGGCTTGGTTTGCTTTGGTTTATCATGAACCAAAGGTGAACCCTCCTACCTACCACCACCCTCCTTATTTATAACCCCTTCCTTTTCTCTCTCATCATTATTTCCTTTCTTCTTCATTTACTCTCCACCATTACTTCTTCAACCACCAGGAGGGAGAGAGAGAGAGCTTAGGTAAGTACAAACTTGCTTCATGATGGATCTCAAGTTTTATTGTTCCATTCTCTTCCTTACTTGATTCTAAGCCTCTTTAGAACTTGGCATTTTTGGATTTGATGGATGGATTCTTGTAGATCTAAGCTTATAACTTTTTGGTTTTTCTTGGTTTTGATCTCTAAAACTTACTTATTTTCGAAATCTAATGGTTCTATGTTGTAGAGAATTCAATTTCATGCAGTTTTGGCTTTTGTTTCGCTTGATTTCGACTTCGGATGAGTAAGTTATGGCCATTACAAGTTTTCGAAACTTTCATGGCTGAAAGCTGTTTGGGGACGATGACCCCCATGCGCCCGGGAGGCCATGCGCCGGGAGGCCATGCGTTGTGTCCCGGCAACGCATCCCTTAACTCCGAGCGTGTCATGCGAGTAGGTTCCCTATGCGCATGTACTGAAGATGCAACGTGAAATCCCACGCGCCGATTGGTGCAGGAATCCCATGCACCGATTGTGCAGAAATTCCCATGCGCCGATTGTGCAGGAATCCCATGCACCGATTGTACAGGAATTCCCACACGCCGATTGTGCAGGAATTCCCATGTGCCGATTGTGCAGGAATCCCACGCGCCGATTGTGCAGGAATTTCCATGCGTCGATTGTGCAGGAATCCCACGCGCCGATTGTGCAAGAATCCCACGCGCCGATTGTGCAGGAATTCTCATGCGTCGATTGTGCAGGAATCCCACGCGTCGATTGGTACAGGAATTCCCACGCGCCGATTGGTACAGGAATCCCATGCACCGATTATGCAAGAATTCCCACGCGCCGATTGTGCAGGAATCCCATGCCCCGATTGGTGCAGGGATCCCATGTGCCGATTGTGCAGGAATTCTACGCGCCAGAATTGCTCTATTTCACTGTTTTTGCCTGTTTAAGTTGTTTTGTAGCTAGAATCTTGAAAAACTCAAAACATGAAAGTTGTAGATCTTTTCCTTAGCTTCAAGAATATGTCACTAGTTAATTTATGCAAGTTTCTCTCATTCACGATAATGTAAGAATAGAACTTGATAGTGGTCCGTCGTAGCGCACTCTTAACAAGTAAACTGACAGGATATATTATGACATGCTGTTACGACAGCTAGCCTGACATGACAAGTATGAATGACCTGGACACCGTGGGCGATTGTGATTTTACAAATAAATTGGTATTATCTTGCATCATGTCTAGGATGGGGATCCCTGAGTACCACGGTCAGGGGTACCTACTGAAATTGACTAAGGCTAATAAACTAGAATAATTCAGTAGACATGAAGAGATTCCCAGCTACAGGCAATCCCATTATCTGGGCACATTTAGTGGACTTGTAGCCTACCGACGAGTAGGGCACATTTCCAGCACACAGTCACATGTTGCATTCTTCATAAACGGACATTCGACCTGGATAACCGGATGGTCTGCAGGGCCTGTGGCTGTTGGTATAATCTCATTGCATCTTGCTAGTAACTAGGTCTGTGATAACCCTAGTTAGTTAAAGTATCAAGCCGTACTTATTGCTTGGCCGTGATTGATTGGATGGAGTCCAGCCCAGTCTAGTTTGTCATGATCCTGTACAAGATTGTATCATGACATAATTTTTTGTATCGATAAATGATGGGATACCAAGTTCTGTTCAGGCGAAGGATTACAACCCCGGTCCTTATTTGGTTTAAGGGTTGTAACTTGGCTATCTGAATAGTCCCGTGGTTATCTTATCATATATCGTCTTGCTTATTGATGCTTGCCTTAACAATAAAGATCAGGGGTCCAGTTCTGTTCAGGCGAAGGGTTACAACCCCGGTCCTTATTTTGTTTAAGGGTTGTAACCTGGCTCCCAGAGCAGTTCTGTGTCCTCTCTTCGTTTATTATCTTATTGTAACCCCTGCCATGCTCGTCATGTTTTACCTTACTTCAACAGTATGATTAATTATGTATACTGGCCTTAACAATAAAGATCAGGGGTCCAGTTCTGTTCAGGCGAAGGGTTACAACCTCGGTCCTTGTTTGGTTTAAGGGTTGTAACCTGGCTCCCGGAGCAGTTCTGTGTCCTCTCTTCGTTTATTGTCTTCACTGTACCAATAGTATTTGAGACGGGTTTCTATTCAGGTGAAGGGCTGCAACCCCGGTCCTTGTTTGGTTTAAGGGTTGTGACCTGGCTACTTGAATAGTTTCCTCGTACTCAGTTTTCTGTTATTATCTCTATTATTATCAGTTCTTTATTTATTGTCTATAATATTCTATTGTGATTTGCTGGTTTTAGTTCCTAAGTGAAGCCTCCTTTGTGGCACTTACTCTTTCTGGGGTCTGACCCAGCTGGTTTTGTATGGCCAGATATCGGAGCAGCACCAGAGGATCTACCTGTCTTCCAGTCAGATGGTGACCACCAGGCGTAACCATGGCAACGAGTGGGTTTCTTTTTGTTCTCCCACTTTATTGTAAAATTATTCTTTTGAGACGTTTAGCCGGCGAGCACGTGTTAGCTCGTATTGCATCTTTATTTACTGTCTGTCTACGGGCTGTAACATGATTAACAAATCCTAGGGTTGATCATGTATGACTAAACTCTTGCTAGTCCTCATATTTTGTACGACTAGCTTCATGATCATCCGAATATGTAATGTATGGGACGCCTTACTATTGAATATTTGGTGCTCTGACATCTTGTTACTATTATTTGCTTGCTTGAGATTGAGACAATAGGCTTGTTCATGACCATAGGAGACTGTTGGCTTATAGTTAAACCCTCATGTATCTAGATAGCCATGACCGTATAGCGAGGTGGGTTGCACTTCAATATACCTAGCTGGCTATGTACGCCCCCGCTTTCCAGTATTCTGGTTCTGGGGCGTGACAAGTAGGGCATATGTCCTCAGGGCAAACATCTATAATATTTTGTCAACATATCCAGTCAGGATTGGAACGAGCACAACTCATTTAGAAATCCCAAGTAAATGGCAAAGACTATAGAGCAGTTATAGACAGTTACATTGATGAAGCATAGAAGTTTTAGACATGTAATGATTTAGAGCAACAGTTTAAAGTACAAGAGAAGTAATATAACAAATCAGAAGATCATGGCAATGAAGACTGTAAATAAAAACTAGTTGAACTAGAATAATGTGATATAATTCCAAATAGTACAATATATTCAAGCGTGATCCCAGTTTGAGTCTAGTACAATATGAGTCGAGTGTGATTCTTTTCAATGATTCTAGTAGGGTGATTCTTGTAATAATTCTTGTGATGATTCTGGTGATGATTCTAGACAATACTCAAAAGTGTGTTTTAAAATACTGAGATCGACATGTAAACGGCTAGAAATAAATCCGGCATATCGTACACTGATCTGGTGAGGGATGGCTATCGTTCTTGTATAAGTCACAGGGAGGTGGTTCGAGTATTTAGGAATGTTTACATGTCTACTCAAGTATTTCTCCGCCCGACAAGTACATGTGAATCCATAACCCGACACGTAAATCGAGAACAAGTCCAGCCAGAACATGATGATGCTTGTAGGTGATTTTTGTAGTGATTCTTATAATAGTTCTTGTAATAGAGGCTAGACAAGTAAAGTATATGTGTCGCATACATGAATCCAGAAATACCAATCTGTGTTTATAACAGAGAATCAAATAGAACTAACTAGAACTGGAATACAGTAATCGACAAACAAATAATAGAACTATCAGGGAATGTACTCGCATGATACCGTGAGCAACTGTTGTAAACAGATGTTCGAATCGAAGTCACAATGTCCTATTTAGAGCAATATAGGTTATAATGTGTTCAATATATAATAATTGAAGTTTACAATACAATCTATATGATTCTAGGTCAAAGTCAACTCTTGGTCAACTCTGGTCAACACTCTTAGTCAACTAAGTCAAATCTAGGGTTTGGTCAACTATCTAGTCAAAGTAGGTCAATACTAGAATATTGGTGAACTCTAGATCAATCCTAGTCAATCTTGGGTCAACCCTAGTTCCTTTAGTCTAATACTAGTGTTTTAGGACTAAACTTTATGTTCTATGTCATGATAGTTAGGGTATCATGGTATCAACACTATACCTCAACTCTCATTAACAAGCTACTAGGATATCCTAAATATATATAACTTATATATACATACAACTGTATATAGCTATATGCTACTTTAGCTTATAGCCTACAACATATCCTTCCTTATCATTACACTACCAGAATAAGTCCTTTTAGCGACGCAATTAGCGACGCTTAGCAAAAACGTCGCTATGTTTTAACAATTTAGCGACGTTATTATATAACGTTGCAAGACGTCACTATTGGCGACGTTAGGCGACGTAATGCGACTACGTTTTGTATTAAAAAAACGTTCGTCACGGACATGTCGATGAACGTTAGGGGTGAGCATCGGTTCGATTCGGTTCAAACCGAACCGAATATGTGAAAACCGAAGTAACCGTAAACCATATTTCTCAAAACCGAAAACCGAACCGTTTTTATAAAAACCGAACAAAACCGAACCGAATTAATTCGGTTCGGTTTTCGGACGGTTCGGTTTCATGGGCCAATGTGCATGGCCTTCAAGTTTTTAGCAAAATGAGCCTATTTAAATAACAAATTTTTAAAAAATATATGACATTATTGTATTTATGAATTGTTATATTACATAGAGTGAAAGATATTAGTATATATGGATTGATGGTAGATAGAGAGAGTGCTCAAAGAAGCACCGACATAGAATAGGAGAAGAGAGTGCGCTCAGTTAGGGGTTAATAAACATTAGTATATGTATATTGTGGATAGTTTGATAAATTACTAAATCTAAATCGGTTTTCGGTTCGGTTCGATTTTTCGGATGAAGAACCGAAAACCGAACCGTTATTTCAAATTTTCAAAATTTTAAACCGTAAACCGAACCGATAACCGAAAAACCAAACCGTTTGTCATATTTCGGTTCGGTTCGGTTCGGTTTTCGGTTTTTAACCGTTATATGCTCACCCCTAGTGAACGTCGCTAATATCACTAATATTAGTAACGTTTACCGATATTTTTAGTAAGGCATCGTTAAATATCAATAATATTTGCGACGTTTACCGACGTTTAATAAAGACGTCGCTCAATTGAAAATATAGGTTTGAGTTTTCATTCCCCCATTATTTCGATCCCTTCCCCCATTTTTCCTGATCCCTCGGCGACCCCCTCGGCCCCCGACCCTCGGCGACCGCCTCCGGCCCTCGGCGACCTCCTCCTCCCTCGGCTCCCCCTCGGCGACCCCCTCCCCCTCGATCGGCTCCCCTCGACGACCCTCGGCGACCTCCTCCTCCCCCGGCTCCCCCTCCGCGACCCTCGGCGACCCCCTCCGTCCCTCCGCTCCCCCTCGACGACCCGCTCCAGCTCCCCTCCGTCTCCAGCTCACCCTCGACGACCCTCGGCCTCCGTCTCCAGCTCCCCTCCATCTCCAGCTCCCCCGTCGACGACCCTCTCCTTCTCGACTAGGTAAACTCTAACCCTATGACTATGCCCTGCTACCCCGTGTCCATATCTGACACAACATGGCACGAGACAGACACTTGTACATGAAGCCCTATGTCTGACCTACCTCTGGACACAATACGACACGAGACAGACACTTGTATATGTATGCTGTGTAGTTTGGACACTCGTGTCCAGTTTTATGGACACGTGGACACCCCCTTGACACGTACACATGTATGTTAACCTCTGTACATACTTTTTCCTCATTTTAAATAAGTATATATAGGTATTTTCGTGTGTATCATTGTATGTACATATATGTATAGGTATACTCATTGTATCTTACAGTTCATATGAAGAAACCTGAGATTTCACAATGGAACTTGGGTTTTGATACATGAAAACTGTCATTTGGGATTGAATGAAATATGTATAGGTTTGGGTAATGTATATATATGAACTGAGTTGCATGATATGTTAACTGAGAGTAGGTCTCAAAAATTAAAACTGGGTTTAAAATGTAACCTTTTTATCTGCTTTCGAAAATGTACTCAAACGAGATGATGGTTCCTTTAGTTAGCTTGCTTATGTTACAATTATATTCTCTGTGAATATCGATCTTACCAGATGGCACCCTTGACCCGAGCAGCGGCACGTCGTTTGAGGGAAACACAGATTGCTGAGGTGGCTCCTGTAACCCTTCTTCCCAAAATTTTTATAATATATTTTTACTTGAATTGAATGGTGATTTATTTCCTCCTCATGCCATTTTGCTTGCATCTGTTAAATTTATGGCACTAGTTTAACATAATGGTTTTTGTCCTTTGTACTGTGGTATTTCATGATTCATAAGCATGCCAAACTCATAGGTGATGTTGTACCTCAACATGCATGCTGAGCTAATATGCCGTATGATTTGCTGCCTTTTCTTTTATCAATGTTGATATGTTAATTTGTAAAGTTTGGTTGAATGGAGCCCCTCAGGCTTCTGTGTAGAAGCTGCCATATGCGTTTCTATATTTTGTCTTCATTGTTTTGATTATTTATTTGAACTGCTGGGTTTCTTAAGATGTTGAATATCACAGGTTCCCTGTCTTCGATGATTCGGGTCTAGGTTTATCTGTATATTATTAAGCAAAAAAAAAGTATTAACTAAAGCAGGTCCATGTGATAGGCCAACCAGCGGGTCATTACAGCCAAAAACCCGCGCCCCTACTATGTTCCCAAACCCGAGCGCAGGATTCCGACCCTTCAGTATATATATAGCGAGTACGGAGAGAGAATCATCTCTCAAACCCTAACCTCAACCTACGCCACCACCCACCTGGGCGTACCCCGCGCACGCATGCCGCAGACAGCCACCACCGGCCAGCCGGAGCCACCGTGGCCGCACGTGAACAGGCGGATTCAACAGCAGCAGTAACAAGACGAAGGGGTGATTGCGATAAGCGATAACTCAACGATCGCTCGATCGTTTTGAGTCACGTAAACCCTGGTATGATCTTGATATGACCCTCTTTACTCCATATTAATTAGTTTAAATTCTGGTGACCTGAAACTCGAGATAAATCGAGTTGAAGTTGCCGAAAACCTGTTTGGAAACAGGACATGAAACAGTCCAAACACCCAACTTGGCGTCGAATTTCCCACCAACCTATTCTTCGAGTCAACAAACTTTCTGAACCAAAGTTAACCACAACATATAGGGCTAGAAAAGTCCAGTAGGAGGTTTGTAAAGATTTGCTTTGTACAGAGAAGTATACATATGTAAACTTGGCCAAAAACCTGTTTTTCAAAACACAAAATTTTACGATACGACGTGCGTCCCGCCAAACCGGACGACATGGTCGCAAACCGAAAGCATCGAAAGGTGCGCAACGGCTTCTTGGATGTGTGGGCTTTGACAGAATTCAAATTGGTCGCGTGTGCGCGACGAATTTGGTACGTATCCGTCAAAATTCACCGTATCGGCCTCTGTGCAAATTTTCCAATTACTTTGTGCATGCTCGTCAGATCAAGACGAAACTTGCGCCAACAGGACCGTATCATTTTTCTAATCCTATATGCCAAGTTTGGTCCGATTCTGAGACAGTTTATCGGATCGCCATTTTGCGGGCCCCACGATCCAACTCAACGGGCGATTTTGTGCACGGGCTGCCGAAATCCAACTTTGGACATACGGTTGGGTTCGTATCATCAAAACGAATCCGTAGACATGTAGTTTGACGACTTTAGAGACCACTGACTCTGGCATGCTTTTCGGTGCAAAGCGGGTCCAACGGCGGACACCATTTTGACCAGAAATTACCGTTTTGCTCCTGGATCCAGAATTGGACTTAAGGACAGGCAGTTCTAGCTAATTTGACTATTCTAAGAACATTGGTAATATTTATTTCAGCATCTGGAGACTGTTGTACGAGTTTTGACTATTGGGGCACATTGAGTGGTTCAGATTGTCAGTTTCTCCAGCAAAGGACCACATGCGAGTACAGTTTATTGTTTGTTTTCAGTATTAATCTTTACTATGCATCATTGTTAGTCGATAAAGATGTGATTTCAGTCTTTATGTTGATTTTGTTCTTTGTGTCCGGGGAGGTGAAGTACCAACGATGTGTGATCCGACCTTAGACCGTGTAGACCGTGATTTATTCTTGCATTAGACCGTGTAGACCGTGATTTATTATTGCTTTATACAGTATAGATAGTGATTTATTATTACTTTATACATTATAGACATTGATTTATTATTACAAAGTAGACAGTGTAGACAGAGATTTATTATTGCAAAGTAGACAGTGATTTATTATTGCAAAGTAGACAGTGTAGACAGTAATTTATTATTACAAAGTAGACAGTGTAGACCGTGTCGCATAATTGTCCCGAGACCGATCACATATCAAAGGTACTTCAGTCGGTGAGTATTGTCTTTATTTACTGTTTTTCTTTGTTTAGTTTTATTTGTCTTTCTGTGCTTATTTTCCAAATCATATGTCTAAAGGCTAACCTCTGTCGTATAGTCATTTTCATATATTGAAACTGCATTCAGTGAATTGTACTCGTTCCATTCCTGACTGAAAACCAACATTTTTCAGGTTAGCTGTGGCTTCACTTAGCATTGGGAGATACGGGTGTACTTGCAGACAAAAGTCTAGAGACTAGCTAGATAGTTGAGTTGTAGTCATTCAAATATTTGTACAAGTTTATATTTTTCTGCAAATGTAAAACTTATGATCATTGTAAATTAAATTAATTTTGTGAATGAGCATTATTTGTGATTTTGAGCATCATGGCCGTGACAGCGTTCTACCGTCGACACTGCGGCGTAGGCTGGCTTGGACACGTCTCGTATCCGAAAAAAAATGGGTGCGGGTCGTGACAAGTTTTTGTGGTGGCCCATGCAGGTCTGTTTTAGCAAATCATGCGAACTCGTGATAGTACTTTAGTTAGACGTACTTTTGCGTGCCTACGACTAGGAAATGCTCATTCATGAGTTAGGGATTAATTTAATTTAAGAGAATGACTAGGACTAGGAGTCCCTTAAACAAGTTTACCGATGGGTAGTCTAGGCCATGCAACTTAGATGAGGAGTTATTAATTTTGATAGTTTGTCAGATTTCCGTAGGTACACTATTACCTCTTGGTAGGACGATATAATCCAATGTGGATAGATTATTCACTTGGTGAGGCAGAGCTTCCTAGAATTAATGATCTAACCTAGATGAATTATTCAATTCCTTCTACTTGCCTCTTTAGATATCATCCTCACATCTTAGTTCAAATTGCCTATTTAGTTCCTATTTTGCCCTAAGAATTATTATTTTATATAATTTTGATTATGTTACCCATATATGAACCTCGAGTTAGTTTTGATTCAAGTTTTTCCTCCATGATTTGAATACATATGAAATAGATACTAGGATGTTTGTATTTCTTCGTCTTCAGTTATTTTCCTCCCTGTTCACCTTTTATTTTAAGGGTTGTGACTGATAGTACTTACGCTTTATTTCCTAGTCAACATGTTTTAATCTCTAGGAGCTCATAAATTTTTACAGATATAGTTAAAGAAATCTTAGTTAACTCATAATGGCAGGACAGCAGCGCACTGTCGCTATTTAATTAAATTTTGGAGATTATGGATACACTGCAGCCAGCAGCGCACTGGCGAAGCATGACCCCTAGAGTGAAATTAGTTTAAGAAAATATAGGTTATAGAATATTGCTAAAACCATGGCTAGTGGTCCTCTTTGATCGTAGTTACCCTTGAGTCATTATTGGATAGAGTTAAGAGGTGTTCAATTTTGTATCATATTTGAGTTACGAAACCAAGAGTTTACCACAGCCAGAGTATACGGGCGAGGCATAATCCTCGATGAAATGACTTCAAACATGATTACAAAGTTAGCATACATAGAGGATAGAAAAATGCCCTGTGTGACCCATAAGATCCAAATCCAATAATAGTGGAAGTTCTGTGGCGTAGGGTAGCATGTCTTTCGACCTAGCATTCCGTAGTCCTTGTGATCTATTGACGTGGAAATTGATTGACGCTAATAGGTTTACTTAGAATATAGAATTTAGAGGTCCATAACCCATTAGTCGACCAAGGCATTATGGATGAGAAGATAGTAGGATGACATGTAAGCCAGAACACCAGGTGAATTTTTTATTATCACAAAACCGAATTACTTGTGCCTTCTTTCAAAAAAATCTTGTAAACTTGTATTTTGACTATCTTGACCAATGTTGCTAATGCAGCCTAATTTTGCAAGCTCACTCTGTTCTCGAGCTTGATTCAAGACATATGTTTAGTGGGGACGCCTGCTAACATATTGTCTAATCAAAATCGATGTATTACGGTCTGATCAACCGTAGTGCATCCGGTTCGCTCTCCCTCTGATTAACCTACGTGGATTGAGATGTAGATGTCTCTAGGATCTCATCCGCAACTGTATGGATAATTCCTCTTGAATTATACATTCGTCTTTGAATCACGTAATTGTATTCAGCGACATCTCCCTTGAACTCTTTATTGTTTTTGTCTTTCACTGATTTGGAAAGACGAAAGCGCATAATTGGTAGCGAGACACAGGGTATCCCCATGGCTATGATAGTGGTATACGCAAGTATAGTTACCATCGGCCAACAATGTGACTAGAACCTTGCTTTGAGTTACTCGTTCTCCTCTCGACCCCCAAACTGCTATGGGGACCCTTTAGCCATCTGAATTTGAGAATGAGTAGGGCTTTACCCTTGGTCAAAATGCTGACCTAGGAGAATACCTCTTCTCAAGAACCAATTATTGTGAGTCTCTAATTATTTGCTTGAAGCATGCTTTAACCCTTGTAACAATAGTCTGGCAGGCTTGATACAAATAGAAACTCACGACTCAGTTGTTAGAAATTTTTCATAAGATGTGCCTTAGAGTTGGTTACCCCCGTCGATAACCCTTGTATACTGTGGGTGTGTGGATCATTCTATGTTGTCGACCATGTGTCATTGAATACCCTCGTTTTCCATTTATCGAGGAACGATCCTTGACTCGACTTATAACTACCGTACCCCGTTACGTCGTGCCTGATTCTTCGTTGACAAGAGTCGAGATACAATATCCGGACCTTAGAATTCTTCTAACCTCATTATTCCTAAAACCATGTCCTAGCTTCTAAGGTGAGTAGACGGTAAGCCTTCTAAAATTTTTGGGATACACGAGGATTACCGATTGATTAGAATAATTTCCATTAGGATGATAATTATTGTTCCATGGACTCCCACTTTCCATTTAGATCATTTTGTGTCCCCGGCCGTGTCATTAATAATTAGAACACGTGACCAGCTGTAACGATCCGCTCCGCCCTAGCGGAACGCCGATTCAAACGACAAGTGCAACGACTCAAACGAGCCATCGACCCGAAGAGTTGGCATCGACCTGATGAAAAATCAATGCAAGGCTTACATTGGCCCGTCAAGATGAATCCAGACTTAGACTTTCAAAGGCGCGCTTGGAGTATCGCTCGGCCGATGCGAACATCGCTAAGGTGGGTGGCTTCGATGAACCTGTCTTTGCTTAGCCTAGACACATAATAGTGCGGCACACTTGCTAGAATCACTAGGCGATAACACCGTGCATGCTAATAAATGACTCAACGCACCTAGCTAAGGGAATAATCCCATCTTGCATGCTTGTTTAGAACATGGAAAAGAACTCGGCAAATATAGAAACTCTCGTACCGCGCTCTACGCTCGTGCTAAGGCACAAGCTCACGTTCAAGTCCCTTATGCGTTCAACAATAAAATAATGAATGGGTTACAACAATGAAACGGAAGACTATCGACATAGTCGTTCCGAGTAGAGTATAGCAACATTGAAAGACTTCGGGACCGATGGGTCGCCAAGGTGACTCCCGCACGGGAAGTTGCATAATGTATGAATGAATGAATGAATGAATGAATCAACGAATGAATGAATGAATACGTGAAAAATGAATGAATGAACGAACAAGTGAAAGAAAGAAATAAAAGAGTGAATACAAGATAAGACATGAAAGACGTTAGCGACAGGTATGACGGGCACGTGCAACGGGGCTCGCTACCCGCGCTGTACGGACGCCAACCTGGTCGATAACGTATTATGGCTCAAGATAGCCGCTATGTTAAATGACAAGTAAAATACGAAATGGTCGTGGACAAACGGCACGGGCGATGGAGGGGAATACTGTGGCCGTCATGAGGAAGGATTCTGCGGCACGGGCGATGGAGGGAATACCGTGGCCGGCCTAGGCAGAATCAGACATGGGGCTTACGGGCTGCTTTGAGTGGGGGCTCGGCCGCTCAAAGAGACGTAAGGCCAGGCATTTCAAGAGACTATCAAGGTATACCAGCCATCACGCTTCGATAGGTGAGAATGCCCAAGTGATATGTCCAAAATGGCTTGTAAAGCCAGCGACCCATGCATGTAGATTAAGTGGACTATGCTGGTGGCAATCCACATGCAAGTTCTTGCATTGAAATCAAAGTAGTCTAAGTAAAATGAAGTGCCTCCTGAAAACATGCTCAATATGTAACACTCCCGAACATGCTTGAATGTAATATCCTGAACATGCTCGAAACGTAACACTCTGAACATGCTTGAAATGTAACACTCTGAAACATGCCTACGACGTGCTAGAACATGCCCATGACAACCTAGAATCTGAGGCAGGAACACGCCTTTGACACTGAATGCTTACATGAATCATGTCTAGTTGAAATATATGAACTGTTGTCTAACTTGGTTTACTTTGGACAGGGAAGGCCGGACGGTAAGTATGGGTAAGTCGTGCATGTATTTTCATGCGACACTTGAATTTGGCAACACGGGATAGGTTATGACATATGCCATGAAATTGATCCTAAGGCAAGATTAGAAAGACAATAAATGATAGACAGTGCACAAAAGTAAATGAAACGTGTTTGGTAATGATAGCATTGTGGGCGAGCTAGCCTCCCCACCAGTGCATAACAATGTACTGATAACCCCACAGTCTGCTTGCAGGAAGCAGGAAACGTCGGCGGGTGCGGAGCTTTCCTCGAACGTGCTAAGACGCGGAGCTATCTCTGGGGCCTTGGAACGTTGCAGAAGCTGAAGCTCCCTAAACAGGACATAATGTATCGGAACATCGCAATGAATCATTCCATGTTGTAAGCCACTTGGCACGCCTTTTATGTTTCATAGAGAGAGCTTGAGCGATTTGTAATATCGGCCTAGCGCCGCTTGTAAACTTCTTGAATATTAATAAAGAGTTTGAATTCGCTTCTACTTGTGTTCATTTACTTTCTGCTGCAAATGGGGACACATCTGTGCGACTCTATTGCCTAGCTCAAATCGACCGTTTCTGGACTTGGCCTTGCACGGGCGAAACCTAGGCCCGTGCGGCATCACGCCTTAGCGAGGACGATCGCTCCTACGGGAGCGGGGCGTGACAGATTGGTATCAGAGCACGGCTTTACGTCCTTGGACTTCACATCGATTTCTCAGTTTTGAAAGCTCGCTGGAAATAAAGAAGTATACGCTCTCTCTCGTTGTGCCTTGGGATGTTCCATACAATAAGTCTAATATTTTCAAAAGGTCGTACAAGTACTCGGTTGATCGAGATCGATAGACGAAGGCCTTTGTGCCAAACCACGACAGACTTGAGTCGAAGGAAAACTAAAATGCTAGAAGTTAGCAAACGCAAGGCGTGCTTGAATAACCTTACTCTAACAATGTCGAACGATGTTAAACTTGACTCGATAGAGAACACATGCTAAGTTAACATGTCACGTGCGTGCCTGACTAGTCTTGCGTCGACCTAGCAAGTGAGCGTACAAACTTTAATATAGTCCGCACGGGATGGTTATGCGGCACAACTTAGTCCGCGTGTCGTGCACCTCGACTTTTGGGTGCAATCGGGTTACGAGCGATATCAAGTATCGCTCGATCGAGAACGGAGATACACTTTGTGTGTCTATCGATAGAAACGCTATCGAGTTAACACTTAGGCATACCCGAAATGATTGGCTTGAATTTTGAGGATTAGTGCGAATGACTTAGTACATCGAGGCGGCGTGAGCGATTACGCTAGAGATTCGTCGAACGAATCTGAAGGATGTCTTAGCGCATGACGCGAACGTGATTGAGGACTAGATCGTATGGCTTGAATTCGAGTGGTGTATGGACGTCATAGAAATTGTTCGAGCGAGACTGAAGGATTTACAAATCGTACGAGTATGTCGGCAAGCGATGTGATCGTGCAAAGCCTTAGAACGTGTCACGCTTAGTTGGCCGTGACTTCAAAAGTCCCGAATGAGATATCGCTGGACAACTTGTGAATGAGCAACATGAAGTTAGAAAACGACTCGAAACGATGAATAAAAATGAATGGTCTTGATCGAGGAAACTTAAAGGATCGCACGTACGATTTCGAATTGATACAAATAAAATGTGACTTGAGTTTTGAATAACGATCTTGAAAACGAGCTTGAGGAATAGCAGTCGAACTCGATCTTGAATATCCAAAAAATTATGGAATATCCAACTCGGACAACAGCATCAACGCACGACTCAAAATCGGTTGCAAAGGAAGATCGTCAGGTTACGCATATCGTCGATGGTATTGAGGCGTATCAAAGATCGATATGCGATAACTCGGGGGTACTCTGACTCGACGAATGACGATCGTGCAAATGTCATTGTTCCGTCGGATGCTATACTTGGGATGTTAAAAATGTGTGTCGAGGAAAAGATAGACTTGGCTCGAGGATTTTTTGATTGAATGAATGACGGTCGGACTATCGAATAGAGATCTCGGCTTGGATGAAAATGAAATGTTTGGATTTGCTTCGACGATAACCCCAACGTCGACATTCTTGTCTTATGAGAGCGCAACTCCAGCCTCGCACATGCATCACGCCGATTAGGGCGATCACTCCGCGTGAGTGCTGGTATGGTGATTCATACAGCGGGGGTGATCAAACTTGCATGGCGTGGCAATTTGTGTGCTTCGACTTGTAGTTTGACGCGAAGGTAGACTCGAGAATAAATTGTGTGTTTGATAAATCGAACTTAAGGATTGAGTAGGTCCAATCCGCGTATCGAGAATGAATTAGTCTGGACTCAAACAAGAGTTACGCCCCGATGGGAATGATTATTCCGTAGGAGCGTTGCATGGTGATTCATGAACCACCGTGGATGATCGGACGCGCATGAGATTGGGATGCAATGTATTGTCGAACTGGATGACCTCGTGATCGAATACATGAATTGGTTAGAATAGATATGTGAAGTATATCGATTGGGTGATTTGAATGGATTCGAATATGCGCAACGAATACATTGATGCGAATAGGTGATCGTGCTCGATGTTTAGAAATCTGAGTGACACAAGCTTGGGTAGAAAATCCCGTACTACCGACTTTGGTTTGACCCTAGGATTGGGGTCAGTGTTGGCATTGTTAGAGAACTATGATTCCAATCCTGACATTGACTTAGCCTTGAGAAATGGCCTAGCGGTTGGACGAAACGCCCTGTTTCATGTGTTTGCAATCAAAAGACTGATCTTGAGGATTGACATGAATGGATTGAATGATGCAAGAATAGGATACCCTACTCACGAGACTCGGCTGACATGCATATATTTCAGGAACGCCGGAGTATGTGCACGATGCGACTCGAGTGAGAATGATGAATTCTCTATCACGCGGTTTGGTGAATGCATGTATTTTGGGGACGCCTGGAATGCGTGCACGATCCAACCAAGTGACACGTTGAATTCCAAACGAGACTTGAGGAATGGAAAGTATCGGGGATTGAGATCGTGTTGAAAGAAAGGATTGATACTAGTGCAAGCGTAGTTCGGAATCAAAGAAACGTGTGAGCGGAGTGTGCGTGAACGACAACAAGATTGGCCCTAAACAAGTGAATGATAAGGAATCGATATCATGAAAGTAAAAGTTGGTATAACGAATCGAACCATTGATAGGACGATATGCTCGACGATAGTGCAATACTTAGTCTTGAATCGGACGAAAATTTTATAGACTTGGTCGACCCCGCTAAGAAAAAACATACTGATTTCGTGGACACGAACGCTTGAGAAGCGAATCGGGTCATCTCGATGACCGAGATAAACGAAAGTAAGTTGGCCTCAGCCCACGACCCGTGCATTTGACGAAGTACAACGTGCCTCGTACGACCATGTTAGTCCCATGACATGAAGAAATAGCAACCAAGACGAAGAAACACTTGAATTGAATAAGTATCATCAAGTCTAAAATGAATGGACAGTCATTCAATAAAATTAACCAAACACATGCGACATAAAACCTGGAAGGATAACCGAGCATGGTTCGATGCCATTGAACGATAGAGCCGTTCGATAGAATTGTCTAAGAAACACGATGACATGGGTTAATGAACGGTAGGATGACCTGCACTCAGGAAGTCTCGAGGACGAGACTTATTTTGAGTGGTGTATTATGTAACGACCCGCTCTGTCCTAGCGGAACGCCGATTCAAACGGCAAGTGCAATGACTCAAACGAGCCGTCGACCCGAAGAGTTGGCATCGACCTGATGAAGAATCGATGCAAGGCTTACATTGGCCCGTCAAGATGAATCCAGACTTAGACTTTCAAAGGCGCGCTCGGAGTATCGCTCAGCCGATGCGAACATCGCTAAGGTGGGTGGCTCCGATGAACCTGTCTTTGCTTAGCCTAGACACATAATAATGCGGCACACTTGCTAGAATCGCTAGGCGATAACACCGTGCATGCTAATAAATGACTCAACGCACCTAGCCAAGGGAATAATCCCATCTTGCATGCTTGTTTAGAACATGGAAAAGAACTCGACAAATATAGAAACTCTCGTACCGTGCTCTACGCTCGTGCTAAGGCACAAGCTCACGTTCAAGTCCCTTACGCGTTCAACAATGAAATAATGAATGGGTTACAACAATAAAACGGAAGACTATCGACATAGTCGTTCCGAGTAGAGTATAGCAACATTGAAAGACTTCGGGACCGATGGGTCGCCAAGGCGACTCCCGCACGGGGAGTTGCATAATGTATGAATGAATGAATCAACGAATGAATGAATGAATACGTGAAACATGAATGAATGAACGAACAAGTGAAAGAAAGAAATGAAAAAGTGAATACAAGATAAGACATGAAAGACGTTAGCGACAGGTATGACGGGCACGTGCAACGGGGCTCGCTACCCGCGCTGTACGGACGCCAACCTGGTCGATAACGTATTATGGCTCAAGATAGCTGCTATGTTAAATGACAAGTAAAATACGAAATGGTCGTGGACAAACGGCACGGGCGATGGGGGGGAATACCGTGGCCGTCATGAGGAAGGATTCTGCGGACGGGCGATGAGGGAGAATATCGTGGCCGGCCTAGGCGGAATCAGACATGGGGCTTACGAGCTGCTTTGAGTGGGGGCTCGGCCGCTCAAAGAGACGTAAGGCCAGGCATTTCAAGAGACTATCAAGGTGTACCAGCCATCACGCTTCGATAGGTGAGAATGCCCAAGTGATATGTCCAAAATGGCTTGTAAAGCCAGCGACCCATGCATGTAGATTAAGTGGACTATACTGGTGGCAATCCACGTGCAAGTTCTTGCATTGAAATCAAAGTAGTCTAAGTAAAATGAAGTGCCTCCTGAAAACATGCTCAATATGTAACACTCCCGAACATACTTGAATGTAATATCCTGAACATGCTCGAAACGTAACACTCTGAACATGCTTGTAATGTAACACTCTGAAACATGCCTACGACGTGCTAGAACATGCCTACGACGCCCTAGAATCTGAGACAGGAACACGCCCTTGATACTGAATGCTTACATGAATCATGTCTAGTTGAAATATATGAACTGTTGTCTAACTTGTTTTACTTTGGACAGGGAAGGCCGGACGGTAAGTATGGGTAAGTCGTGCATGTATTTTCATGTGACACTTGAATTTGGCAACACGGGATAGGTTATGACATATGCCATGAAATTGATCCTAAGGCAAGATTAGAAAGACAATAAATGATAGACAGTGTACAAAAGTAAATGAAACGTGTTTGATAATAATAGCATTATGGGCGAGCTAGCCTCCCCACCAGTGCATAACAATGTACTGATAACCCCACAGTCTGCTTGCAGGAAGCAGGAAACGTCGGCGGGTGCGGAGCTTTCCTCGAACGTACTAAGGTGCGGAGCTATCTCTGGGGCCTTGGAACGTTGTAGAAGCTGAAGCACCCTATACAGGACATAATGTATCGGAACATCGCCATGAATCATTCCATGTTGTAAGCCACTTGGCACGCCTTTTATGTTTCAAAGAGAGAGCTTGAGCAATTTGTAATATCGGCCTAGCGCCGCTTGTAAACTTCTTGAATATCAATAAAGAGTTTGAATTCGCTTCTACTTGTGTTCATTTACTTTCCGCTGCAAATGGGGACACATCTGTGCGACTCTGTGGCCTACCTCAAATTGGCCATTTCTGGACTTGGCCTTGCACGGGCGCAACCTAGGCCCGTACGGCATCACGCCTTAGCGAGGACGATCGCTCCTACGGGAGCGGGGCGTGACACCAGCCGTTACCTTCCAACAAATTTCATATGCAAGATTTAGACGAGTCCACCTTCATCTAGGTATATCATGTCCCACTCAAACCCGTCCCCTTGTACTCTATTTTTTTTATGGTACGACTTTCAGGTCAAAATGACTAGCTATAACCCTTACCATAACACCCGTATACTTTCCGACTACAATTAGAGACACAACCTCGACCCAAATCTTTCGACCCAATATATGGTTGTGATCTACTCGAAGCCACTACGTACATGACACTAGTGTGCCACTCAATTGTGTCTTCTCGTGCTACTTAAACACAAAAGTCACGGAAGGCGCATCTTTAGGGCTTACAGAACCTATTTAACCAATCCGACTGCCCATCTAGCTCAACCACTTGGGTGGAAACCTATTCTAGGTTACCCTAACCTAGTAGAAATATAATACAAAAATATGACATATTAGCGACGAAATTAGCGATGCCAACAAAAAACATCGCCAATTTTTTGTATATTAACGACTGTAGGAGCGTAAAAAGTGCTTCATAGACCAAGTCAAAGAAAGTTAAGAGCTTTACGCAAGTCAAACAGAATCAAACTCAGACTTTACGCAAGACAAACAGAATAAAACTCTACGCGAGCTTACGCGAGAGCCATCCTCAAAGCTTTTACGCGAAGGACAGGCTGTCAGATCATGCATTTAATGCACGTGATACTGTTCTGACATAATGATTTTCTGACAGCGGACATCACAGAAGTCGAGAAGATTTTATTTACACCAAACCCAACACTTGTCGTTTAGTGTGCAGATGGGCTACTTTACGCTCAAGAGATTGCTTCTTTTACGCACAAAAGCTATTCGAGCTTTTTACGCTCAAGGCTGTTGTGCGCGTAAAGTTTATTTGAGCTAATTTTACGCTCAAGGCTATTTCCAGCCACTTTACGCGGCAAGTTTATTTAGGGCTATTTTACGCCCGGTCTGCTACTTTACGTAGGAAGTATATTTTGGGTCATTTTTACGCCCGATCTTTTCTGGCTACATGAGAACGTGGTCTGCATACGTGGCTTTCATGCCACATTTATCGAGGAACGTGTGTACGTGCTCTCCCCATTTTATTGAAGTAGTGGGACACGTATCACCATGCGTAGAGATTAAAACTCTACATGGGACACGTGTCATCACGCGTAGAGGATGATTCTCATCGTGGGTGACAGTTACTTGCGTAGAGACCCGATTATGTTGCTTTTATGCACAGAGGGTCTAGTCTATAAATAAACTTATTTTCAACACAGACAGGATCAAGAGATACACAGGAGAGGAGATTCTGAGAAAACTTATACTTTTAGAGTGATATTCCCAAAGCATTTCTTTAACTTTTTCTCAAGAACAGGATAAAGCAAAGCAGGAAAGCATTTGACTGTGCCATCAGTGCTGTTGCTCGATACCTTTCTGGTGACTTAGTTCTTCCGATTGTTCGTCTTCTTCAAGCAGTTCTCTTCATCATCTTCGTGTGGTCCAAGGAACAAAGTGATCGCTCTCAGATCAGACTTTCATAGCAATACTTTCCAGAAACATTTTGTACTTTTGTACTTTTTCTAGTTTTCTTTCAAAAGCTAATTTTAGGTATTTTGTTAAGTGAAACAAAATGGCGACTCTGCTGGGGACGACCTTCTCCTCTGACGAGAAGGCAATTGCTCAATATGATGATGTATCGGTCGGATCGACAAAGAAGACTCTGGTTGTTCACTTCGACCAGACTTCTTACGAGGAAATGCTCCGAACTGGGGGTAGTACTCGCTACTCCAATGTTCAAAAATCATAGAAGGCGCAAAAAGTTTGGATTCCTAAGTCCAAAGCATCCTCGGATCTCCCTGCTGTCTTGGAAGGCAAAGGAATCCTTTCCACTCATGTTGTAGAGGCTCCCGTCTGTGACGAGGCAGTCTCTACTTTAGTGATGCGCCCTGGGCATAAAAATCAGTCTCCCGTCGGTGAGGTGGTAGACTCACAAGTTTTACGCTCTGTGCGTAAAAATCGATGTTTACGCTCTGCGCGTAAAAATCAGTCTCCCGTCTGTGACGTGGTAGACTCCCAAGCTTTACGCTCTGCGCATAAAGATAAGTCTTCCGTCTGTGACATGGTAGACTCCCAAGCTTTACGTTCCATGCGTAAAGAAAAATCTTCCGTCTGTGACGTGGCAGATACTCATGTTTTGCGCTCTACGCGTAAAGGTAAATCTTCTGTCGGTGACATCGTAGATAAAGTTCACAATGATGCCTTTGCATCTAAAGTGAATTTTCCTGCATGCGTGCAGCGTAAAAACAAAAATCTTATTGTTCGTAAAGCTTCAGTTTTCCACCAACAGTCTTCTTATGCTGCTTTACGCAAGGTACCAAACCTTCAAATTATGCGTAATGCTGATGGAGTCCTTTGTACACAAAAATCGCAAGATTTACGCACGCAACTCCAAGCGCATAAAAATGTACAATTTGGTTCTGCTAATGCAGCCAGTAATCTTTTTTATACACAAGGGACTAAACGTTTCTCTGTCCCAAATATAATAAAGAAGACTACTCCCTCTACTCCTTCTGATTTACGCGAGTTACTCGTACAAAAGCGTAAAAATAGAAAATCTCCTATGACACTCCCCCAAGAAAATCACCACTGTGAGTGTCACCAGATTGTAATCAAATGTTGCTGTTCGGCTTCTAAACGGTCAGTTTTTGACCGATTAAGCTATAATGTGTCTCAGCAACAAGTTGATGACCAAGAACATGAGTTGTCATATGCATCAGTCAATATGGCATCTCATACCAACAGGGGACGACATCCAAGACGCAATTTATTCCAAACTCCTAGTCAACAACAGTTCAACCGACTTCTTGATAGTTTTGAAGGGGTATATCAGCATATCCGGTCAAGAAGTCAAAGACAGTTGCAATCTTCAGATTCAGAAGCTGGGGGTACCCAGTCTTTGGAGTCCAAAACTGATAGCGTTGATTCATACCTCTATACCAATCCCTCTCTATGTTCAAGGGAGGTTGAATCCTATGCTATCGGAGATGAACCGGAGATGTCAACTGCTAATACAGAGCAACGTCTTTCTGCAGTTGAACTATCACTGAAGGACATGCTTGCTATGATGCAAAGTATGCATCAAATAATAATGACTCAGCAAACTGTTCAGCCTGCAGTGATAACACCGGTTCAGGTAGCAGCACAAACTCAAGATAGTCAAGGGTTTGATACATCTTTGAATAATCTTACTCAAGAGCCTGCTATCAATCAAAATTCTGCAGTTCCAGATCCTTTCATTCCAGAAGATGTACCACCTCCGGTGGGGGTCACGGTACATCCAACAACTATTCAATCGAATGTGCTTCGTCAAACTAGTGAAGCTATTCAAGCAGTGCGTGAGCTAAAAGCACAGTTTGAAGTTTTAAAGCACAAGGATCAACTCCAGAGGTTAGGGATTAAGCAACCTTATCCTCCTTATTGGAATGATGTACCCTTTCCTTCAAAATTCAAGCCACAATCGTTGGTGTTATTTGATGGAAAGGCTTTCCCCAGTCAATATATCAATTATTTTGATATTATGACTGTACATTTGCAGAAGAATGATGCTCTTCTTACCCGAGTTTTTATTGGGTGTTTGACGGGTTCAGTTTATGACTGGTATTGCAGTCTACCCGACAATTGCATATCGTCTTTTGACGAGTTTAAAGCAATGTTTCTCTCCCGCTTCTATGAAGGAGACATGGACATGAATATGTCCTCCTTAATAGAAATCAAACAAAATGAGAAAGAATATACACGGACGTTCATTAAACGTTTTCGACAGGCAACTTTGAAAATGTCTCCTGGTATGCCAGATTCAGCATTGATTGATACGTGCAAAATGAATCTGCGACCATCCATTGCTATCTTTACGGGCTCTCAATTCACAGATTGGGCCTCGTTCATTATAACAGCAGTTTCAGCCGAGACCAATGGTAGGTTGGCTCGTGAACACGGGATGATCTTTGCCTCCGAGGACAAAGAAAAGAAAGGCTCTTCAGGCAATAATTCTGGCAATCGCAATGGAAAGGGGAAGGAAACCCTAGTGGTTAATCTTTCAAAACCCAAAACAACGCCGAATAATCTGGAGTCTTCTAAACCAAAAAAAGAGTACTCTTTTGATAACAGTGATATCCCAGGGATATTCCAATATCTTGTAAAGAGTAGCAAACTCCAGATTCCAAAACCAAAAAGGCCTAATGAGGTGAATCTGACTGACAATCCCAAATATTGTATCTATCATAGATACATAAATCATCCTACCAAGGCTTGCTACGTCTTAAAGAAGAAAATCCAAGAGTTGATAAATGCTAATGCCATCGCTTTAACCAATGATAAGCATACGGTCACAACTAATATGATTTCTCTTCAATTTGGAGGTTTTCCTCCACAGCAAGTTCCAGATGGGATTGTCCCAATTCCTAAGGCGATAATGAAAATTGTAAATCTCCCGCCTGCTAAAGAGCAAAGTGAAGGATTATTGCCTCTCACATTAAAAAATGGTGAAATCATGTGGGTATATCCTGATTTAGTACCTGAAATGGATAATGAAGGTAAAACTTTAAAATCCAAGAAAGGTAGGAAAATCAAAACTTGTAATATGATGTCTCATGTTGTTACTCCAGATTATTATGATTTGGATCATCTTTGGGATGGCATTCCTTTGGAGGATAGGCTGAGGGGTTTGAATATATGCCCTCCAAGTTTAGCTCCTCCTACCAAACTCAAACTTACTCATCAGCAATGGTTAGCAATGAGTAGTGTCCCCTTATACAGGGCACAACAAGTCTTTGCTGCTTATGAGAAAGCTCCTACAGGAATTTTTTTCTTCTGTCCCGAGTATTCCTCCTTCTCCTGCGGCTACAGAGGTTTCTATTCCTCCTTCTCCTATGGCTACAGAGGTTTCTATGCCTCCTTCTCCTGTGGTTGTAGAGGTTTCTGTTTCTTCTTTCTCTGTTAAACCATTTATTGAAAGTTCGCTACCCATTCACGTGTACAGTCAACAATCAGTCCATCTCATGAAAAAGATGGGCTATGACTTTCAGAATACGGAAGGCTTGAACTATGATAAAAGAATGCGACTTTCTTTACAAATTCCAAGTCAAAAATCCACTGTTGGATTGGGTTTTGAGGTCCCTCATAAAAAATCCTCGCAAGAAGAAGACTAAGGAAAAGAAAAACAAAACTTGTAATATGGTACTTCATTCTCCTGAGTCTGAAGAAGAAACCTTTGCTGGTACGAGATCTGGTAAAGAGTACCACAAAGATTATGAGGGGACTTCTAAAGAAGCAGAGGACGTTGTTGAAATACTTCCAGCTCAATCATCTCCTGTTCCTGCTGAGGCAAGGCCTTCTAAACCATCTGTGGTTGAGAAAGGGAAACAAAAAGTAGTACGCTTTGATGTCCCATTGAAATCTGCTTCAAATCAAGGGGTAGTGATGAAACCCTACAAGTTCGATATTCTAGCACAATTAGCTAATACTCCGGCTAGACTTTCGATCTGTGAATTGCTTTGTCTTTCTAAAGAAAGCCGGGAAACTCTGAGCGAAGCTTTGCTACAAGCAGATTCATGCTTAGCTCAACTCAAGAGTCCTGACAATATACCAGTATCGTATCCACAAAGTCATAGTGTGATGGAAACAATTCCTAACATTACCTTCACACAAGAAGATATGCTGTTGAAGCATAATAAGCATGACAGACCTCTGTGCTATACAGGGTATATTGAATCTACTGAGATTGACAGGATTTATATTGTTCCTGGATCTTCTATTAGCATTATTCTTCAGAGTATGCTATGACCCTTGAGGATTCCTACTAGTGATTTGACTTACACTAGTACCACAATAGTTGGTTTCAACTCTGGAAAGAGTAAACCATTGGGGAAGATTCGTCTGAAGCTTCAGATAGGTGATCTTCGAACTATGGCGACCTTTTATGTTATCAACTCAGATGTATCTTACAACATCCTTCTTGGAAGACCGTGGATACATGAGCATAACATTGTGCCTTCAACTCTCCACCAATACTTCAAGTATGTGGACTCTCAAGGGGTTTTGAAGACAGAATTTGCAGATATCAATCCTTTTAAGGGTGTTGAAGCCTACTTCTCTGACTCAATACTATATAAACAGGAGCAGGTGAAAGAAATATCTGATATGGCTGAAGATCGATCACCTGCAGAAGATCAATCTGTCAATGAAGATCCTCCAGAAGAGCAACCTTTGAAGATTAAAGTCAAAGGTCGAATCCAACCCCAATCTGTCAATGATCAAGGTTAAAGGAAGAACTCGAGCTTCATCTGAGGAATCTGTGAAGGTTCCAGTCAAGAGCCAAGTTCAACCTCTCATGATCAAGGTCAAGGGAAGTACTTCTCGTACGAATGAGCCAGAGCCACTGATCATCAACCTTGGCAAGCCTACGCAGAAGACGGATGATGGTCCGTTAATGATCAGTCCAAAGCGTAGTAGTCAACTTGTAAATAATGTAAATATTGATCATTCTGTACTTTCTAATGTTAATGAAGATTTTCTTTTAGAGTACATGGCTGTCAAATTTATTAAAAGAATGACTTTATCTTCTAATGATCAAAGTCATCAACATAAAAATGACATAAATACGGAGGAAACCTTATATATTAATCATAAGAAAAATTCCTTTCCTCCTCATATCGATGTTGGACCTTATGCTCAAAGGTTATTAACATCTTCTCCATATGTTCTTCCTGTAGCTTCAGCATCACAAGCTTGTGTAACTTATAGACGTCTCGAAGAATCTTAT
The DNA here is from genome assembly GCA_029216955.1 of Iris pallida. Taxonomy (NCBI): domain Eukaryota; kingdom Viridiplantae; phylum Streptophyta; class Magnoliopsida; order Asparagales; family Iridaceae; genus Iris; species Iris pallida. The sequence goes on from JANAVB010028397.1 coordinate 18,353,245, forward strand.
TTTGTGATTCCATCTAATAAAAAAACAAGCGCCAAATTGTGTTTCGTCTGGCTAAAAATATCCATGTTACTCAGACGGACGACCTTAGAGAAAAAGATAAAGGAAGGATCTGAATTGACAAATATAGTCAAAAATCTCTTAAGATTATCCAGAATATGGGATATGATTTGAAGACTATGCAAGGTCTCAATCAAGACAAAGGTAGACGGTTACCATTATGTGGTGATCCGTTTTACCAGAAAACTCGTCATGGGTTGGGATACAATCCATCCCACATGTTTAATGAAGATATATAAGAAGAATTTTTTTCAAGTTCTTCACAATCCTCAGATTCGGAAGAAATTCAATTCATCGAATCCGATCCATCCTATATGTACAAAAAAGATATGGAAGAAGAATGTTCTTCCAGTTTTTTACAACCCTCATATTCTGGAGGAGACCATTATGATGAATCTGAGTGTGTCTTTTCATTCAACATGGTTCAAACTGATGGTGAATCTGAACCATTTGAAAATGATCCTTGGGCACAACAGATGGACACTCAATGGGAGCTTCGTTTTGAACAGCGACAGCCACCTACAGAAGATGAAATTGTTTAGATTGATGTTGGAGACAGAACTACGTCTAAGCCAATATTCATCAGTAAAAACCTTTCTGAAGATGAAAATGAAGAGTCGGTACAACTGATTAAAGAATATATTGATATTTTTTGCATGGAGTTATGAGGATATGTCGGATCTAGATCCTAAAGTAGCTACTCATAAACTCAATATTCTTCCTAATGCCAAGCCCGTAAAACAACAGCAACGATGTTTTCGACCAGATATGATGGATGCAATTGAAGCAGAAATTAAAAAGCTGATCACATGTGGCTTTGTTCGTGAAGAACAATACCCAGACTGGGTTGCCAATATTGTTCCTGTTATGAAGAAGAACGAAAAAGTCTGAGTCTGTATAGATTTTTGGGATCTTAATGCAGCTTGTCCAAAAGACAAATTTCCACTTCCGATTATCGATGTCATGATAGACAATACATGTGGTTTTGAACGCATGTCTTTTATGGACGGATTTTCAGGATACAATCAAATTAAGATGCATCCAGGAGATGAAAAGCATACCGCTTTCCGTACACCCCTTGGGGTTTATTGCTATACGGTTATGCCATTTGGTCTGAAAAATACTGGTGCTACGTATCAACGGGCTATGAGCAACATCTTTCAAGAATAACTACGAAAAATAGTTGAATGTTATGTAGATGACATTGCTGTCAAAAGTCGATCAAAAGTTGATCACATTCAAAACTTGAAGACAGTATTTGAGTTGATGCATCAACATCAACTGAAGATGAATCCTACTAAGTCTTTCTTAGGGATTTCTAGTGGCAAGTTTTTGGGATTTGTCATCACTTCTCAAGGTATCCATGTTGATCCTGACAAAATCAAAGCGATTCTTGAAATGTGTCCTCCTCGCAATCTAAAAGAACTCCGTGGCTTCCAAGGTCGCATTGCTTATATCAGAAAATTTATATCAAATCTTTATGGGAGATGTCAGCCTTTCTCCCGTCTATTAAAGAAAGGTGTATCATTTGTTTAGGATGAAGCATGTCAAAAAGCCTTTAATGACATCAAACAATACCTTACAAATCTACCAGTTCTGGTACCTCCAGTGGTGGGAAGACCATTTTTGCTCTATGTTCGAGCCTTGGATCATTCACTTGGTGTTCTTCTTGTACAGAAAAGTGATAAAGATCATGAACAAGTAATTTATTATCTTAGCCGAATGATGGTCGGAGCTGAACACAGGTATACTCCTGTAGAGAAAGAATGTCTGGCCTTGGTTTTTGCTGTTCAAAAGACACGATATTATATGTCAAGACAGACTATTCATGTCATCTCCAGAATAAATCCTATTCGGGTATTGATGAGAAAACCGAGTATTTTTAACTCCAGATTAGCCACCTGGGCTATGTTGCTTACTCCTTATGATATGGTATATATACCTCAAAAATCAGTGAAGGGTCAAGCATTAGCTGATTTCTTAGCAGCTCACCCTATACCTGAAACATCTAAGCTATATGAGGACATTCCAGATGAAGTCGTGGATTGTAACAGGACTTTGAAGGATGACATTTGGCAACTATATTTTGATGGAGCATCACGGGTTGGACATAAAGGTAATATTGTCTCCAGAGTAGGCATCGTCTTGGTCTCTCCTGATAAAATGGTCATATATCGTGCTTATTCTCTTAATGAACCATGCTCCAATAATGTGGCAAAATATGATGCTCTGCTGATTGGTCTTCAAGTAGCAAAACAATTGGACATTGAATTCCTGGAAGCTTATGGAGACTCTCAACTGATTGTAAATCAGGTCAGAGGGACATATGAAGTCAGAAATCCTGACCTCATTCCTTATCATCAAGTGGTAATTGAATTGGTTCTTTCATTTAAAGGATTCTTTATTGAATTCATACTACGTTCTTAAAATTTGGAAGCTGATGCTCTTGCTAGTTTAGCGGCAGACTTAGCCGTTCCAATCAGAAGACAAAATACCATTACTTTGTTGGATTGAGACTTATTCTGTGTAAAGAATAACTTGCATATTGAACAGAGTTATACTACAGAATCAAGTTCTCAACAAAGGGATTGGAGAAGTCCATTCATTGATTATGCGGTCCATGGGATTTTACCTGAAGATCCAAAAGAAGCTGCATCAATCAAGAGACGATCATTTCGATTCTACTATGATTCTAATTTACATATGTTATATCGTCGTTCTTATGACGGACTTTTGATGTGTTGTCTCACTGAGAGTGAAGCTAAGCAAACACTTCTTAAAGCTCATGATGGTGTCTGCGGTGCCCATCAACCGGGTCCGAAATTACAGGACCGTTGTAGGTCCTAAAAAATCAAGTTGCATCAATCAACAAAGTCAAAAATTCAAGATATTCATCATTTTGATGAGTTGCGCAGACAACAGATTGCGCAGACATCACTTTACGCAGGCTGGTTTGTGCATGTTCCCAACTGCGCAGGCTGACGTGGCAGAAGTCATCATTGACTGAATCAAATCAGATCTTCCTGACAGCTGACAACACGAATAACGAGGAGGCTGTTCGTTTTTGACGTCGCACAGTGCTCGAGGGCGGCTGACAGGTGGCAGCGCAATCCGTGTTTGCGCAAACCACTCATGCGCAATCCGTGTTTGCGCAAACCATTTCTGCGCAGTTCATTTTGCATATTCTACCAATATAACTGACCAATTACATGTGGCATTCATGCCATCAATTGCTCATTATGTGGCAACTGTCTATGCACGATCATGCGCATTTTTAATCAAATAATGCCATGTGTCCCAGATAGTTGGCCCACGATCCAATAACTACTTGCGCAATCCAGTACTGCGCAAACCAGTTGCTGCACAAATCAGCTTGCACAGTCCAAAATAACTGAAAGTTAGTTATTTTTAGAACTCTATAAATAGAGTTTCAAGTCTTCATTTCAAGGGGATCAAGATCAGAGATCAGAAATCAGAGAGTTCAGGAGTTCTTGCCAAAGTGCTGCTGCATTCTTCCGAGACTTTTGTCTTCAACTTCAGAGGCTTTTGCCTTCAGTTTCCAGAGTTGTTTTCAACTTCAAAGGCTTCGTCTTCACAGTTCACATCGTCTAAGGGATAAAGCAATCATCATCAAGATTGGATTCCTATAGTTGTAATTTTCCCAGAATTCTTGTAATCTTTATTACAGTTTGTATCAATAAAGTTTTATACTTTTGTTTTTGCAAACAAAATGGCGACTCTGCTGGGAAAATTTACATCATTATATTTTGTTTGCAAAAACAAAAGTATAAAACTTTATTGATACAAACTGTAATAAAGATTACAAGAATTCTGGGAAAATTACAACTATAGGAATCCAATCTTGATGACGATTGCTTTATCCCTTAGACGATGTGAACTGTGAAGACGAAGCCTTTGAAGTTGAAAACAACTCTGGAAACTGAAGGCAAAAGCCTCTGAAGTTGAAGACAAAAGTCTCGGAAGAATGCAGCAGCACTTTGGCAAGAACTCCTGAACTCTCTGATTTCTGATCTCTGATCTTGATCCCCTTGAAATGAAGACTTGAAACTCTATTTATAGAGTTCTGAAAATAACTAACTTTCAGTTATTTTGGACTGCACAAGCTGATTTGTGCAGCAACTGGTTTGCGCAGCACTGGATTACGCAAGCAGTTATTGGATCGTGGGCCAACTATCTGGGACACATGGCATTATTTGATTGAAAATACGCATGATCGTGCATAGACAGTTGCCACGTAATGAGCAATTGATGGCATGAATGCCACATGTAATTGGTCAATTATATTGGTAGAATATGCAAAATGAACTGTGCAGAAATGGTTTGCGTAAACACGGAGTGCGCATGAGTGGTTTGCGCAAATACGGATTGCGCTGCCACCTGTCAGCCGTCCTCGAGCACTGTGCGGCGTCAAAAACGAACAGCCTCCTCGTTATTCATGTTGTCAGCTGTCAGGAAGATCTGATTTGATTCAGTCAATGATGACTTCTGCCACGTCAGCCTGCGCAGTTGGGAACATGCGCAAACCAGCCTGCGCAAAGTGATGTCTGCGCAATCTGTTGTCTGTGCAACTCATCAAAATGATGAATATCTTGAATTTTTGACTTTGTTGATTGATGCAACTTGATTTTTTAGGACCTACAAGACCCCCTTCAAAGTTTTCGAAAGTTGATTGTATTCAAAATTTTGAAATACTTTGAATTTTTGAATGTTGAATCATTTTGCGCAATATGATGAGCTGTCTGCGCAAAGCGAATAGACCACAAGTTTAGGCACAATCCGAGGCGGCCGTTTCGTTTTTTGAAAACTATAAATAATCCTCCTCATACTTCAAAGTATTCTTTACTTGCTGTCTTCGTGCAATTGAGAGAGAATTTCTGAACTCTTTCTTCCTTTCTTCTCCGACGATTTGTCATGGCACCACGACGATCCAATGCTGTCGCCACCGCCGCCGCGAAGGAAAAAGCTCCGGCCGAGTCATCTGACAGAGTTGCACGGCGGGCATCTCGACACGAATCCGTGCACCCCACTCTGAGAGGTAGTTGAACCGATCAAAAACCCCATTTTAGGGTGATTCGACTTCCTTTGATCTTGATCAGCATCAACTGATTTCTTTTGAATTGGCAAGTGAATAGCCAGTGGTTTAGAAGACTGAGGATGTGAAACTCGCCCTTTGACAGGTATGATAAGAGTGTCTTTGGGCATTGTTTCTTGTTCTTCTTCAGTGTCTAAGGCTAACACAATCTTCATGAATTCATACTTGTACATCCGAGCGTCGTTGCAGTACGCTTCAACGCCTTTGAAGGGCTAAAGATCCGCAACCTCCTTGTGAACCATTCCTTTATCATCAACATATTTGAAACATTGATGAAGGGTTGATGGAACAATATTGTGCTCATGTAAGAATGGTCTCCCCAATAGAGCATTGTAAGAACAACCAAAATTGTCAATGATGTAGAATGTAACTTTTGTGCGAAGATTGCCTATTTGGAGTTTTAGGCGAATTTTGCCCAAAGGTTTGCTTCTTCCCTGATTAAATCCAAGGATAGTAGTGATTGTAGTGGAGAGACTATGTACAAGAATCTTCAAAGCATCGAGCATCGTCTTCGGCATGATACTGAGAGCAGACCCTGGATCTATCAGAATACGATCGACTTTCATCGAATCGACATATACTGTATAGTAAAGAGGATGGTCATGCCTGTTGTCTTCCATCAGCATGTCATCTTGTGTGAAAGTTATGTTTGGAATCAATTCCTGAACACTATTATAAGAGACTGGTTCTGCTTCGGACTTTTTGAGAAAGGTTAAACAAGTTTCTGCTTGCATAAGAGCTTCAATTAGAGTTTCTCGCGTCTCTTTGGAAAGATGCAAGAGTTCAAAGATAGACAACTTTGATGGTGTATTGGCTAGTTGAGCCAATATATCGAAATTGTAAGGTTTCTCAAGCCCAGTAGGAGATGATTTCTTTAAGGATTTGTCGAAACGAACTTGTTGCTTGCCTTTGTCAGCCGTTGTTGGCTTGGGAGGAATTGATACTACAACTGGTGAAGATGTAGAAGGAACCTCTTCAGTAGAAGCAGGTTGTGCCGGAGCAGGTTCAGAAGAAGAAGCAGGATCTTTTTGACCTTCAGAATGATCTTTCAAATAGGCTTTCCCTGATCTGGTGCCTAACAGAATCTCTTCGTCAACTATGGGATCAAAAGATACCATGTTGCAAATTTTGGTTTTGCCTTTAGAACGAGTTTTCTTTTTGGAAGAGGAGGACAACTTAAATTCCGGAGCAAGATCAGGATGGATCCACATAATTTCACCGTTGTCAAGAGACAAAGGAACAAGACTTTCATTTAATGGAAGTGGGAGATTTTCAATCTCAAGAGTAGCTTTAGGAATTGGAACGACACCGTGCTGTACCATCTGTGGTAGAAAGTCCCCAAATTGGACTGAAACCATGTTGGCAGTGACAGTCTTTTCATCTTGTTGCAAGGTAACAATTCCAGCATTAACAAGCTCTTGGATTTTACCTTTGAGTACATAGCATGCTCTAGTAGGATGTCCAATGAATCGGTGATAGATACACTATTTAGGATGATCGGTCTTACCGACTTCATCAGGTTTCTTTGGGTCAGGGAGTTGAATTTTATTGCTTTTGAGTAAACACTCAAAGATGCTTGCAGTGTCATTCTCGTCAAAGGAATATTCCACTTTTGGACGAGGTTCCCTTGGTGGAGGTGCAGAAGGGGTAGAAGTGGATGTAGGCGGAGCTACATTGACAGCCAAAGATTCTTTGTTTTTGTTCAAGTTAATATTCAAAGTATCTTTTGCTTTGCGATTGTTCTGGCGGTTGCTACCACCTGAATTCTGATGCTCATCTCGATCAGGGTTAGACATTTATACCCCCAATTGTTTGAATTTGTCGGCACTCACTTCAGCAGCTTTGGCGTTGACAATGAATGAGGGACAATCTTGGAATTGGGTAGACCCTGTCCACATACTGATAATAGGCAAAAGATTTGCCTTACAAGTATCAATAGTGACAGCAGCTGGAGTTCTTGGAGGCATTTTCAAAGCTTCACGACGGAACCGTTCGATAAAACTCTCAGCAGTTTCATTATGTTTCTGTTTGATTTTGTTGAGAGCTGACATTGTCATATCATTAAATCCTTCATAGAACCGTTCCAGAAAGATTTGTTTGAGACCTGAAAAGGATGTGATACAACCATCGGGCAAACTTCTGTACCAATCATATGCTATGCCGGCTAAACAACCGACGAACACTCTGGTAAGAAGAGCGTCATTTGGTTGAAGTTGAACAGTCATTACCTCAAATTGATTGATGAATTGACTTGGGAAAGTACTGCCATCGAACAGAGAGATTGTAGGGATTTTGTACTTCGGGGGAAATGGGACTTCTTTCCATACAACTGGACAGGGCTGCTTAATCCCCAATCATTGCAAGTTGTCTTTCTCTTTAAATGCTTCGAACTGAGTTCGTAAGAGTTTGACAGCTTCATCGGCGTCTTCTGATGACGAAGAAAGAGCAGGTTGAGTTGTAGTGGTAGGAGGAGGAACAACATTGTAAGCACTACCCCCAGCTCCTGACTGGCTAGGTGTAGTTTGTACTTGCACTTGTACAAGAGGTATTTGGGGAGGCACTACCCCCAGCCCAGTGTTAGCAGGTACCGAAGATGCTATGATCTCTGGACTAGTAGTAGGTGCAATTGGTGGTGTAGCATGCTGTGCTACAATGATGGAATGCATACTAGCAACCATTTCAGCCATGGTCTTTAGCTTGTCTTCAAGTGCAGCGATTCGCTGTTCTTGATTTGCAGACGTTGAAGCATCTTGATCATCAGTGACAACATAAGATGTCACTTCTCTTGGTACAGTGGAAGACACTGTCTGTTCAGAACTTTCACTGTATGCATCATAATCAGAGAACGAATCATCTCTTGACTGAGAAACAGGAGGATGATCTAAAAGGTTTTGAGGAAGATTCCTTTGACCGATTGTATCTCGGCTTCGAGAACGAGTATGTTGAAACACTCCTTCGGAAGATTCTTGGAGTAATTCTAAATACCGCTGGCTTGGCTTACGAAGTCTGCCATGTTTAGAGCATCTTTTACCCCCAGTGTCTCGGAAAGTCATGTTAACTGAAGCATACAAGACTTCATCTTCCTCTGACATAGGTTCAGATTTGGCAAAAGTCAGCCGATCGAAAACAGATCATTTTGTTGTTTGACAACAACATTGGATTATGACTTTATGATTGCAATGATGATCAGATGGTAGAGGTGTTGAGGTATTATCCCATTTTTGTCTTAGATGTTCTCGAAGATCAGCAACGGGACGAGGAAAGCTCTGAGGGATTTGTTCTTTGACAATATTCGGAACATGATTCCGATTCTTCAAATGTTTAGTCCCTTGAGTATACAGGGAAGTGCTCACTTCATTGGCTTAAGTATCAGGATTTTTGTTCCTGGAGACTTGTCTTTGAGGCTTGACCTTCGGCATTGGTTGTTTGCGTTTTGCCGAAGTTGGCCTATTAAGATCTGTTCTTAGGTCTGCAAATTCACCTCCGGGGGTTTCTGTTTGAGATACTAACAGTTTTCCCTGTTTGGAACGAGATATTTTGAAAGTTGGAAGGTCCTGGAATTCTGCTACCGGGGTAGGCAGAATACCTCTTTGATCAGTACTCTTGTTATAAAGGAAAGAAGAATCCTTGTTTGAAAGAGTTTTAGTACTGATTGGTGCCAAGGCACATTCAGATGGATCTTCTTTAGTAAAGACTGAAGAAGATTGAGAAAAGACCAAAGGGCCCTTTCCTTTGTTTTGAGATGAAGGGTTAGCTAAAGAGCATTTCCCTCTGTTGTCTTCCAAGTCATGGGACAAGGAAGTTTGAGAAAAGACCAATGGGCCTTTCCCTTTGTTTTGAAGAGAAAGAGGAATAGCCAAAGGACTACCCCCAGTGGATTGCGCAGGGGCAATAGGGTGTTTGGGAAGAGGAGTGGAATCTCTTCCTTTGTTATGAGAAGAAGAGAGTTTAGCCAAAGGGCTGTTTCTCTTAGATTGCGCAGACTTAGTTAGCGCATGGGTGGAAGGTGCACTGGTCACTTGTGCAGTAGAAGCTTTGGTAGGAAGTGCATCAGGAGTTCTCGCCTTAGAGTGCTTGGGATGCACCTTAGTTACAAGAGTGCTATTTTGCGCAGGAAAAGCTACTGCCAATTGTGCCAGAGTCATAGGAGTCTTCTGTTTTGACAAGGCAGCATATGAAGTAGCCTGTGCAACAGTTGCAACAGATTACGCAGCCTTGACTGCAACAGATTGTGCAGCAGTTGCTGAGACAGACTGTGCAACAGTTGGCACAGCAGTTTGTGCAGCAGTCTGACTAGCAGATTGTGCAGCAATTGGTACAGCATCCTTGGTGGCAAAACTGCCAGATTGTGCAGACTTGGAGACCCAAATTGAGCGTACTTTGCTCTTAGCAGAAGTGGCTACAGTACGGGGAGTGGTTTTGGAGTTGAGCATCGCCTCGTAGGCTGTCTGGTTGACCTTAACAACCAGCATCTTCTGCGTCTTCCCGATAGACGCTACGTCACATTGAGTTTCTACTTCCTCGTCGGAGGAGAAAGTTGTCCCCAGCAGAGTCGCCATTTTGTTTGCAAAAACAAAAGTATAAAACTTTATTGATACAAACTGTAATAAAGATTACAAGAATTCTGGGAAAATTACAACTATAGGAATCCAATCTTGATGACGATTGCTTTATCCCTTAGACGATGTGAACTGTGAAGACGAAGCCTTTGAAGTTGAAAACAACTCTTGAAATTGAAGGCAAAAGCCTCTGAAGTTGAAGACAAAAGTCTCGGAAGAATGCAGCAGCACTTTGGCAAGAACTCCTGAACTCTCTGATTTCTGATCTCTGATCTTGATCCCCTTGAAATGAAGACTTGAAACTCTATTTATAGAGTTCTGAAAATAACTAACTTTCAGTTATTTTGGACTGCGCAAGCTGATTTGCGCAGCAACTGGTTTGCGCAGCACTGGATTGCGCAAGCAGTTATTGGATCGTGGGCCAACAATCTGGGACACATGGCATTATTTGATTGAAAATGTGCATGATCGTGCATAGACAGTTGCCACGTAATGAGCAATTGATGGCATGAATGCCACTTGTAATTGGTCAGTTATACTGGTAGAATATGAAAAATGAACTGCGCAGAAATGGTTTGCGCAAATACGGATTGCGCATGAGTGGTTTGCGCAAACACGGATTGCGCTGCCACCTGTCAGCCGCCCTCGAGCACTGTGCGGCGTCAAAAACGAACAGCCTCCTCGTTATTCGTATTGTCAGCTGTCAGAAAGATCTGATTTGATTCAGTCAATGATGACTTCTGCCACGTCAGCCTGCGCAGTTGGGAACATGCGCAAACCAGCCTGCGCAAAGTGATGTTTGCGCAATCTGTTGTCTGCGCAACTCATCAAAATGATGAATATCTTGAATTTTTGACTTTGTTGATTGATGCAACTTGATTTTTTAGGACCTACAACCGTATTCGGAGAATGGGGTATTATTGGCCTTCCATGATATCAGATGCTATGGATTATGCCAGACGGTATAAAGCGTGTCAGATTCATGCTAATTTTATTCATCAACCATCTGAATTCTTACATCCTACAGCAGCTTCTTAGCCTTTTAAAGCTGGGGGCATGGATATTATTTGTCCGATTAACCCTCCTTCTGTCAAGGGACATCGGTTTATCCTGGCCATAACGGATTATTTCTCTAAATGGGCGGAAGCAATTTCCCTTGTTGAAGTAAAAACATCAAATGTGGTTAGCTTCATTAAACACCATGGCATTTATCGTTTTGGGATTCCTCGAAGGATAATTCATGATAATGGACCACAATTTGTCAGTCAGGCATTTTATCGATTCTGTGACAAGAATCAGATCCAAAATCTGGCCTCTACGGCTTATAATCCAGCTGCTAATTGTCACGCCCCAGAACCAGAATACTGGAGAGCGGTGGCAGACATAGCTAGCTATGTATATGAAATGGAATCCATTTCGCTATACGGTCACGGCTGTCTAGATACATGAGGGTTTATCTACAAGCCAACAGTCTCTTAAGGTCATGAACAAGCCTAGTGTCTCAATCACAAGCAAGTAAGTAAATGTTACATGATGTATGATCATTAAATATACAATAGTAAGGCGTCCCAAATATTACATATTCAGCTGATCATGAAGCTAGTCATTACAAAATGTTAGGACTAGCAAGAGTTTAGTCATACATGATCAACCCTAGGATCTGTTAATCATGTTACAGCCCGTAGGCAGACAGTAAGTAAGTGCAATCGAGCTAAACAGGTGCTCGTCGGCTAAACGCCTCAAAAGAATATTTTTACAATAGAGCGGGAGAGCCAAAAATAACCCACTCGTTGCCAGGGTTCCGTCTAGTGGCCACCATCTGGCTGGGAAGTCGGTAGATCCTCTGGAGTTGCTCCGAAATCTGGCCACACAAAACCAGCTGGGTCAGACCCCAGAAGGAGCAAGTGCCACAAAGGAAGCTTCACTTAAGAACTAAAACCAGCAATCATCACAGGAATATAAATATAAATAAAATAAGGACTGGAATAAAAGGAAACATATCAGGATGATATACGACGAGATAACCATGGAACTATTCAGATAGCCAGGTTACAACCCGTAAACCAAACAAGAACCGGGGTTGTAACCCTTCGTCTGAACGGAGCTTAGTTTCTCACCATTTATCGGTAAAATAAATACAAGCATTCTGGTCATTCAATAGTCTGGAACAGGGTCAGGGCAAGACTAGACTGGTTAGACTCCATCCAATCATTTCACGGCCAAGCAAGAACTATGGCTTGATACTTTAACTAACTAGGGTTGTCACAAGCCTAATTACTAACAAGATGCAGTGAGATTATTCCACAGCCACAAGCCCTGCAGACCATCCAGGTCACCCAGGTCGAGAGATTAGGGTTGAATTCAGGTGGATACATCGTCCAAGAAACGCATGTACCCTTAAGCAGTTTGAAGGGTGCAACACATGACAGTGTGCTGGAAATGTGCCCTACTCGACGGCAGGCTATAGATCCCAAGCGCACCCAGGTAACGGGATTGCCTGTAGCTGGGAAATCTCTTCATGACTAATGTATTAATCTAGTTGTTAACCTTAGTCCATTTTAGTAGGTATTCCTGACCGTGGTACTCAGGAGTCCCCTCCTAGACATGATGCAAGACAGGACTGGATTATTTGTACAAGCACAATAGCCCACGGTGTCTAGGTTATTTATACAGGTCATGTCGTGTCAGGTAGCCGTCGCAACAGCTTATCAAGATATAACATGTCAGGTTTATCATGTCAAGTGTACTTTTCAGGAGTGCGCCACGACGGGCAACTATCAGGTCATGTCAGGTCATTATGTCAAGAGTGCACCATCACGGATCACTATCATGTCAGGCTCAGTTATCATTTCCAAACATATTAAACAAATCCATGATTATCAAGTTCATGACAAAAGGCGTAAGGATATAAAATGGACGTTAAATATCTAATAAAATATCAATATACAGGGCTATAGAAGATCAAAGGTAATCAGGCTACGCTCAAGCCAGGCTACGCTCAGGCTAGCGTACGCTCAGGTCTGCGTACCAAAGGATCCATACACTTCCAATGGGAAGCGTACGCAAGGGTCAGCGTACACAAGGGCACGCTCAAGCTACAGGTCAGCGTACGCTCAAGCTAGCGTACGCTCAAGACTGCGTACGCTCGAGCTAGCGTACGAAAGGGGCCAGCGTATGCCTTGCTCGCTTAAGCTAGCATACCAAGGCACGCGTACGCTCAAGCTAGCGTACGCTCAAGACATGCTGCCAACAGGCAGCGTATCAAGGCTAGCGTACGCTCGCTAAAGAGCAGCGTACACAAGTCAGCGTACGCTCGCTAAAGAGCAGCGTACACAAGTCAGCGTACGCTCGCTAAAGAGCAGCGTACACAAGTCAGCGTACGCTCGCTAAAGAGCAGCGTACACAAGTCAGCGTACCCTCGCTAAAGAGCAGCGTACACAAGTCAGCGTACGCTCGCTAAAGAGCAGCGTACACTCAGTGGCGTAAGCTAAAAAGCTAGCTCACTGTTCACTGTCTTCTTCAAATGGCAAGAACAGTAGGAACTCTAAAGTTGAATCTAAGCTTCAATTGTCCATATCTTGGTCAAAACAAGTCCAAATCCAACTTTCCAAAGGTCAAAATTTGGTAGAATGAAATTCTCTAAAACATGGAACCATCAAAACTTGAAAACAAGCAAGTTTAATAGATCAAAACCACCAAAATCCGAAAGTAACTAACTTCTAGATCTACAAGAATTAAAGCCTCAAAATGAAAAATGACAAGTTCTAATGTGGTTTAAAATCATGAGAAGAAGCTAATGAAACCATCAAAAGGAGTTCTCTTGTGGAAGCAAGTTGCACTTGCCTATGGTGTTCTTGGTTGGTGGAGAAGAGTAATGGTGGGGGAAGGAGAAGTAAATAAGAATTATGGAGGAGAGAGAAGGTTGGTGGGGATAATAAAGAGGGGGGTTATGGTAGAAATGAAGGAGAAGCATAGGCTAAGGTGTTCCACCCTTGGCCCATGATGAACCAAGCATTGGGCCGGCCGAACCAAGCCAACCCAAACCGAGAGTTAAACCAAGCCGAGAGCTAAACAAGAAATAATACAAGAAAAGATACGTACACGTATTTCCAAAATACGTAATACGAACCACAGGCATTACACTAATGGTTTGGCCGAAGCTTTCAATAAGACAATCATTAAACTTCTCAAAAAGTTCGTCTCTTCTAATAAACGTGATTGGAATGAGAAACTTAGAGAATATTTATAGGCTTACCGAACGACAGTCCGAACTCGTACTAGTTTTACACCATTTTTACTGGTTTATAGATGTGAGGCTGTTCTTTCACTGGAAGTCCAGATTCCATCTCTTAGAATAGCCATTGCTAATGAGCTAACTACAGAGAATAGTGATCGCTTACGACTCCAAGAACTCGAAGGATTGGACGAGAAGCGTCTTCAAGCACAACAGCACATTGAGCTATATCAAGCCCACATATCTCGAACTTTCAATCGTAAAGTTAAAGAGAGAGTATTTAAAGTCGGTGAGCTAGTTCTAGCTGTTCGTAGATCGATGGTGATGACTCATAAGAGCAAAGGGAAATTCCAAGCAAAATGGGAAGGTCCTTATGTAGTTGAATCGGTATTCTCCGATGGTGCCTATAGGTTGTCTAAAACTAATGGAGATTTGCTCATGATGCCAATTAATGGCAAATTCTTATAAAAATATTATGTCTGAATTTCTTTTTTATTCCCCAGCTACCATTGTTTGGTTAAGCTGATTATTTTGTCTCCTATAAGAGAATTTTGATCTTGTCTTACCAGCTAAAAAAAGGGGGATTTATTATTTATCATGTTGTTATGACCTCTGAATAAATATTAAGTCCATTTCTTTTTCTATCTATCATGTCCCTATGGCCTCTGAATAGATATTATTCTATTTTTCTTTGAGTTATTACGATCTATCACGTTCATATTACCTCTGATACTATCGTATACTCTAAACAAAAAACGAGATTCATTATCTATCATGTCCACATTACCTCTGGATAGATATAATTCATTGAGTTTAGAAGACTTGTCATGTCCATATTACCTCTGATAAGTGTTTTCTATCTCATACCTATTGTTTAATTTCAAAATAAATGATAGGGTCACAAAATAAATATTTTATTCATTTTTTGTAAATATTACAGAATAAAAAAGATAGAAGATTACAAAAATTCTTTATTTGCCTAAGGCGGAGCAAAGACGTCTTCAAGCAATTTTTGTAGCTCCGCTAGGCGCTTCTCACGAGAGCTCAGTAAAGTGGCAGTAGCCATAGTTCGTCGAGCTTCCGGAGTACAAATATGGGAGAAGTCGGCGAAAGTAGCTATCATCTTATCCTTGGCTTCATCAAGGGTTTTGATTGTAGCTTCAGCACTGAAGACTTGCTCCTCCAAAATTGAGCTTTGCGTTAGAAGCTGGTCGCGAGCTGTGATCAACTGCTCCCTCTCCGCCTTCAAGTGAGCCAATTCTGCCTCAACTTCACGAATTCTATCATTTTGTTGATGAATTCTTATATTGGAAGTTTCATAGGCTTCTTTCTGGATATCCAGCTGGGGCTTAGCTTCAGCGAAAAAAACTTTTTCTTTGGCGACCTTACTGCTGTACTCTTGGAGAGATTCATTGAAAGTAGTCTCCCGAGCAGTGTATTCAGCTGATAAAGCTTCACACTCGCTTTGGATAAGACTTTCAATAGTTTCGCTTGACAGTCTTAAATATTCTCTAATGGGCTGTTCAAGTTCCTCCACGACCTTCTCCAGCGCTGCTGCTCTCGCTGCATCATTGAACATGGCGACGTTCCTGATAGTAAGAGCAATCGCAGCTTTCAGACTTTCGTAGTTGAGGCCCTTCTTCAGGACCATTTTGATCAGAGCTGCCAGCGTCTTGTAGAAAGTTTTAGTATGAATCTCAACTAAAAGATTCATTTCTGCATTCGAGCTCGGCGTTGCAGCAATGTCCACCAGATCCTTTTCTGAAGACTAGGAGCAGATGTTGTTGCTTTGGTAGCAGACTGAGATAAAGTCAATGTTGTCGCTGCTACCATATCTAATTGATCTCCAGGAGCTTCAGGGACAATGTCTTCAGCACTTGTTACTCCAGCCGTTTCTGGAATCGAAACTACTTGAGTTTCGGTGGTGGTAATTGGTGTCGGAGGAATGGTAGTTATGGTAGGTGGCTCCGGTTCAGATACTGTCTTCTCAGGAACTTGTACCAGATCAGTAGCAATAACTGAGGATGTTATTATGACATCTCCGGCTTCAGTTGATGGGTCGACTATATCCTCATCACCTTCATAGGCTACTAGCTCTTCAGGTTCTGGGAGTACTTCAGTCTCTTCATTGAAGTCTATTTCTTCCTCAGCAGCCGCTTCTTCTGCAGTTGGTTCTTATGCAGTTTGTTCTTCTTCTCTATTTTCAGTAAGAGAAGATAATTCTGGCCGAGCCTCTACTTCGGGCTCTTGTTGTACTTCCTCTTGGACATTATCTTCTTCTGAAGAAGAACCCTCTTCCTCAGACTCTGTATTTTTCTCATAAATAGTTTCTTGAGGAGGAGGAGCCACAGACTTTGCTGCAATGATGACACCTACAAATTAAACAAAATAAGTTAATATACAAAATCATAATACATAATCCTGTATAGATTTTGTGTGATTTATATTTACCTGGAGTAGGTGCAGGACGTGCCAAGTATGAGTCATAGTCCCCATTCCAGTCATCATCATCGAGGGCAAGGGCCGGTTCATCTGATAGGATGAGCTCTTGATCAACAGTATGTGTAGTGGCAGCATCCTCAGTAGCTTGTGTCCTTTGTGGCAAAGACAGGTGAAGTGATGAGCTGAGGCGTCCCGGAGATAGAACCCCCACACCTTCTGTTGATGTTGCCGGTTGAGATGCAGAGGATCCTTCTCCAGGATGAGCTGAAGAAGATACAATATATTACGGCTGCTCGACTGGAGTGTCGCTCTCTGGAATAGCGGCTCTCTGTCTAGAAGGCCCATTGACGGTGATCTTCTTCTTCTTCTCTGAGATGGTAACAGCTGCACCTAATTTTTGTTTCCGGGTCTTACCAATAATGATTGGTTCTGCAGCTGTTTTTCCAACTCCCGTAGGGATTACTTCCAGATACTCATCTGGAATAGCAGTATCATCGGGTATGTCTGGAAGTACCCTGACTGGCTCTTCAACATTCCCTTCTTTGGGCCATCTAAGACTCCCCTTCATGTTGTAGCCATGGGCGAAGGAACGGATGGATGCATAAAAGCGAGCATACGTATGAAGTATACGTAGCTCGGTTGTACAGGTAGCAGTCGATACTCTGAATTTTGTATCGGTACGAGCCATGCTAAAGTATCTCCAGGCTCTCGCACCATCAATTAGCTTTCCATAATGATAGAAGCTGGTGGCGGGATTACCAACATGAAGTTGGTCATATCCAAACTGGCGAGCGAACTGACTTGGTAGATACGGTTCGAACGCACAGTTGTTTTCATTCCTGTACATCAGATGGGAGGGTCTGATGCACATTAGCCATTTGAAAACTGGCACAGGCAATGAAGTCCTCCCTTCACTTTTATCTTCAAACTGTACACCGAGACAGTCGGCTGGAACTTGTGGTCTTGTGCAGAAAAAGTTCCAACCGTGTGAATAATTCAGTACTGCTCGGGTGTCTGCCACAGTAGTTGCAGTCTATGTGGCTTTGTTGAATTTTTGGAGGAAGACCTCCGTATTATCTCCAGGGCCCGGTGGCAATAAACTACAGTTATGATGCAGTAGTCAGCCCATCAAATAAGTGTAGGGCATCTCAACCCTAGGAAAATCCTTCCGGTGAGGAGCATTGTTAATTAGCTCATCACCAAAGGTCCGTAAACCTGTATTTATTCGGCACACCATCGCCGATAGCAGGTTGATTCTGACCTTGAATACCAAATGTACTGCCGGCCACAATACGTTTCGGTGAATTCTGTCTACTGTGCTGATCCCGGGCACAACCCATCTCCGCAGCCACAGAGATAGAAAGCCTGCCAGCAAGGCTTCCCTTGAGATTTTCTGACTACCATACCTCAGGTGGCTGAAAGTTTCAGTCCCCGCATGGATGTTTTCGGTCTTTTTGGACAGAAACTGGTCCGGAGACTTATGTGAGATCATTAAACTATTGATCAGATCTGAAGGGATTATTGAACAAGGGTTGATGATGGGAGACTTGTTTTCTTGGAATCTCCCTTTCTCGTTCTTGGCTATCCTATTCTCATGGTAGAATAGATAAGTTGTCCATTTATTAGTATATGCCAAGTGAGACCCACTGTCATACATACTGGTGCAAATTAGGTAATGGCACATAAGCTCTTGGTAGACCTCAACCAATCGAGGATTTTTCTCTCTGATTTCTGCTAGTTCCTGGATAGAGGGAACATACTCTTCATAGGGTAAAAAGTGCTTCATAGACCAAGTCAAAGAAACTTAAGAGCTTTACGCAAGTCAAACAGAATCAAACTCAGACTTTACGCAAAACAAACAGATTAAAACTCTACGCGAGCTGCTTTACGCGAGAGCCATCCTCAAAGCTTTTACGCGAAGGACAGGCTGTCAGATCATGCATTTAATGCACGTGATACTGTTCTGACATAATGATTTTCTGATAGCGGACAGCACAGAAGTCGAGAAGATTTGATTTACACCAAACCTAACACTTGTCGTTTAGTGTGCAGATGGGCTACTTTATGCTCAAGAGATTGCTTCTTTTACGCACGAAAGCTATTCGAGCTTTTTACGCTCAAGGCTGTTGTGCACGTAAAGTTTATTTGTGCTAATTTTACGCTCAAGGCTATTTTCAGCCACTTTATGCGGGAAGTTTATTTTGGGCTATTTTACGCCCGGTCTGCTACTTTACGCAGGAAGTATATTTTGGGTCATTTTTACGTCCGATCTTTTCTAGCTACATGAGAACGTGGTCTGCATATGTGGCTTTCATGCCACATTTATAGAAGAACGTGTGTACGTGCTCTCTCTATTTTATTGAAGTAGTGGGACACGTGTCACCATGCGTAGAGATTAAAACTCTACATGGGACACGTGTCATCACACGTAGAGGATGATTCTCATCGTGGGTGACAGTTACTTGCGTAGAGACCCGATTATGTTGCTTTTTACGCACAGAGGGTCTAGTCTATAAATAGACTTATTTTCAACACAGACATGATCATGAGATCAAGAGATACACAGGAGAGGAGATTCTGAGAAAACTCATACTTTCAGAGTGATATTTCCAGAAGCATTTCTTCAACTTTTTCTCAAGAATAGGGTGAAGCAAAGCAGGAAAGCATTCGACTGTGCCATCAGTGCCATTGCTCGATACCTTTATGGTGACTTAGTTCTTTCGATTATTCGTCTTCTTCAAGCAGTTCTCTTCATCTTCATCGTGTGGTCCAAGGAACAAAGTGATCGCTCTCAGATCAGACTTCCATAGCAATACTTTCCAGAAATATTTTGTACTTTTATATTAGGCATTTTGTTAAGTGAAACAGCGACGTCCTAGAAATTCGTCGCTATACGACGGAATTAGCGACGCTTAGCGACATATTATTAAATATGTCGCCATATATTAAAAATTAGCGACGGTTAGCGACGTCTCCTCCATACGTCGCTAACTATTTTACTTAGGGCACGCTGTGTTCTTTTTCCTCCCACTCGAAATTTTTTCCCCCCACTCGAAATTTTCTTCCCCTCCTCGAGCTCCTCCGGCGACTCCCTCCCCCCGACGACCCCTACCCCCCTCGTTAAGCGCCTTCTCCTCGAGCTCCTCCTCCTCTTCCTTAGGTAAACCCTAACCTAACTCCTCCTCCTCTCCCACAAACACACACACACACGGACACACACACACGCACACAGAGACACACACACACACGGACACATGGACACACACACACACACACACACACACACACACACACACACACACACACACACATTGACACATTGTGTCATGTTGTGGTGGACACGAGACACAATATTGGACACGTACACTTAGCCTAGATCCTTTACCAACCATTTATTTTTTATTTTAACCTATTTTTATATATCAATTTCTAAATACCCTATGTTGACTGATACCTTATTAATTTACTGTATTTTCCAGTTTTGACAACCAAGTTAACCTAGTTTAATGCTTTAATTTACATGTTTAAAACCCTAATATAGTGTATCTATATGTGTGCTAACTGAATTTCAAGTTTGGGGTGATTTGGTTAGAGTTTGGGTTCTCGATTTGGGTTTGAGGTGAATGGGTCTGAAATATGTTATAGGAGTATGTAATGTTGTGTGAAATAAACTGATTTCCTGTCCTATTTGACTGAACACAGTAAATCCTCTCACTGTCCAGATTGGACTGACCCAAAGTTCATATCACTCACTCACTCACTCACACTTGCCTAGGTACACACACACATATAGCCTAATACAAGCATGTTAGCCTCCCTCATATACCCATACATGTGACTGTCACATGTAACAGTCAACACACTCACCCCCCATTCACATGTGCATGTACACACACCACCCACTCTCTACTTCTCTCTCTATATATAAGTTTGATAGATGGTATTGTATACATATATACATAACTATATCATGTAACTCATATGTGATATAGGCATATAGCCTATGTTAGAGTGTCTAAATATATGAATGCATGAAAGTTGCCTTGTCTTGTAATATAGGCATATAGTATATGCATGCCTATATATATATATTGTATGTATATATCTATATAGATATTACTTGTGTGTATGAGATAGCTTGAGTTGACTTTGGTCATTATTGGTACTTGAATTATAGGTTAGGCTTGTATAGTCTTGAATGGTGTGTGCTAGCTAGTATGGGCTAGTTAGGGCCTAGAATGGTGGCATTAACTAGTTTGACCATAGTTGACCTAGTTTGACTACTAGAGTTGACCAGAGTTGTCCAAGAGTTGACTTTGACCTAGTTTGACCAAGGAGTCCAAGATATTGACTTAGTCAAATCAATTTCATCCAGTTTGACTAGTTACTGCGCTGAACATGTGTGTCCATCTTTGCAGAATTATTTTCAAATGGATATGAATTACTACTTGCAGAATCGTTCATGGATGTACAATCGTCATCCTGATAATATGTGTGGTGTGCGGGATGAATACATAGCGAGAGTAGAGCAGTTCCTACAGTTTGCTAAGGCATTCCCTCAGTACATGGACGGTACCAAAATTAAGTGTCCGTGTGTGAAATATCATACCGTAAAATATTATCCAGAAGTGGAAGTGACATATCATTTGTATTCGAAGGATTTCACGCCTAATTACTATCAGTGGACCGCACACGGAGAACTTGTGTCTTTAGCATCAGAGCCGGAGCCTTATGTTGAGCCGTATATGCATGCGGGACCTAATTTTGTTTCAGATAATCATGCATACGACGACGGGTGCGTGAACATGGTTTTCGATGCTGCGGGACCTAGTTTCTTTCATGATGCAGCTGAGGAGGCACAGAATGTCGATGCTGTAAAGTTCATGGAGTTGCTGGAGAATGCAAGGACTCCATTGTATCCTGGTTGTAAGGATCATTCACCGTTGGAGGTGGTTACAAGATTGTTGAGCATTAAGTCAGATTTTAACCTGTTGCAAGAATGCTACAACCGAGTGTTGGAGTTGATTATAGATATCTTGCCAGCGGGTGCTAAGTTACCTAAAGACTTCTATAGGTCTAAGAGGATGGTGAGATCGCTCTGGATGGGATACGAGAAAATTGATTCTTGTTGCAATGGGTGCATGTTGTACTACAAAGACGACAAGGACGCAGATGTGTACAGATTTTATGGTACTGATCGCTATAAGACAACTAGTACAGGATGGTTACCGGTACGAGAAGACCGATCGATTCAATGCACTACTTACCTTTAACGTTGCGGTTGCAAAGATTATTTATGATGAAAGAGACGGCCGAAAATATGAGTTGGCACATACGAGAACAGATTGAAGGAGTATTGGAACACCCATCCGATGGAGAAGCGTGGAAGCACTTTGATCGAGTATATCCTGATTTTGCTTCAGATTCCCGTAATGTCAGGTTGGGGCTATCTTCTGACGATTTTACTCCTTTTGGTCTTTCGGGATCCCAGTATTCGTGCTAGCCTGTGATTGTCACTCCGTAAAACTTACCGCCTTGGATGTGCATGAAGACTCGGTACATCTTTCTAACCGTTATAATTCCTGGTCCGAACAATCCCAAGAGGAACATTGATGTGTACTTACAGCCTTTGATAGATGAGTTGAATCAGTTATGGAAAGTAGGTGCTAACACGTACGATGTTTCCAGGAAGCAAAATTTTCAGATGAAGGCAACCCTTATGTGGACCATCAACGACTTTTCGGCCTATGGAATGTTATCTGGATGGAGCACTCATAGCCGTCTCTCATGTCCGTATTGCATGGATCGTACTAAGGCTTTCCGCTTGAAACACGGAGGAAAACCGTGCTTCTTTGATTGTCATCGGTAATTTCTGCCAAAAGATCATCCGTTCAGAAGGAACAGGAATGCATTCCGTGCCGGCGTTATAGAGAAGGGTGATCCACCGCCAAGGTGGTACGGAGCCACAATATGGGAGGAGGTTAGAGATTTTCTAAGTGCTATCGAAGATCCTTCAACTGGGTACAAGTGCGATGGATTTGGGAGAGATCATAACTGGACAAAGACGAGCATATTCTGGGATCTGCCATATTGGAGTACCAATCTGATCAGACATAATCTTGATGTCATGCATATTGAGAAGAATGTGTTTGATAACATAATTAATACTGTGATGGACGTAAAGGGAAAAACGAAAGACAATCCCAAGGCCAGGTTGGACTTAGAAGAAATATGCAAATGCCCTGCGTTGCATTTGATAGAGGAGAATGGAAAACAGTTCCTGCCGAAGTCAATTTTCTCACTGGACAAGGAGGATAAAGTGAGACTTTGTCGGTGGATCCAGGGCCTAAAATTTCCAGACGGATATGTGTCAAATCTGAAAAGATGTGTCGATCCGAAGGAAAATAAATTGACGGGTATGAAGAGCCACGATTGTCACGTATTCATGGAGAGGTTAATTCCAATTGCATTTCGAAAATTCTTACCGCAGGAAGTTTGGGATCCATTGACGGAACTTAGCATATTCTTCAGGTATCTTTGTTCTAAAAAATTGCTCGTTGATCGTCTAGAAAAGCAAGAGAATGACATTGTGGTAACACTGTGCAAGCTAGAGAGGGTGTTTCCTCCTGGATTCTTCGACGCTATAGAGCATTTGCTGATTCATCTATCCTATGAGGCACGTGTTGGTGGACCCGTCGAATATCGATAGATGTACCCGTTCGAGCGACATTTGAATCACCTAAAAAGAAAGGTAAAAAATAAGGCACGGGTCGAGGGTTCTATTTGTGAAGCCTATGTTCTCGAGGAGATTATAAACTTTTGTTTGATGTATTTCAAGCCTCATGTTGCAACTAATAGAACGAAAGCTTCCAGAAACGACGACGGAGATCATGAATGTAATGATACAATACTGAAGGTATTCAATGCTCCAGGAAAGCCATCGGGTAAAATGAAGAAGAGATATCTGAACGATGATGAACTAAGGGCTGCTCAGGTGTATGTATTACTCAACTGCGACGATGATGAAGTAGAAAAGCTGGAGGGGTAAGTAATTAATACGTCTATATTATTTTAATAGTATTGATTATTATACTATTATATTAATTGAACGATATTATTTTCAGTATATTTAATGATGATATGAGGTCAGGTAGGCCACACATAACAGAAGAAGAACTAGAACAAGAAATGAGGCATTATTTTCCATCATGGTTGAGTACATATGTAAGACTTGAGAACGCTGTAATTACCATTCTGTATATGCACTTGAGAACGAGCTTAATTTATTTTTTTGTAGTATTTAGGTCGATCGTCCATACGCAAGACTTGAGAATGAGTCTATTAGAACGCTAGCCAAGGGACCAATTTATGCTGCAAAAACATGGCCAAGCTACTGTGTTAATGGGTTTAGGTTCAAGTCAATAACTTGCCCGATCAGAGACAACTTTGTGGATCTCGATTCCACCAAAAACAATTATTTGTGTATCAGATCTTCGAACTACGAAGATGTTGATACGGGCAACGATTTCTATGGCGTCCTATGGGAGATTGTGGAGCTGACATATAGTTATGGAATAGAGCCTGCTAAGATTGTGTTATTCAGGTATGATTAGTTCGATCCGATTGAAGGTCAAGGTTGGAAAGTAGACAAGCACGGTCTTGTGGATATAAACTATCGGCGACGATATCAAGCCTATGAACCATTTGTCCTATCAAGTCAGGCTCAACTCGTATACTTCACAAGTTATCCTAAACGGGGAACAACAAGGTCGGACTGGTGGGCAGTATGCAAGACCAAAGCTAGAAATACCTTTGAGATTGACGATATAGCTTATCAAGAGAATGAACTACCTCTTGTAACAAATATTATAGAAGTAGACACGACGGAAGTTTCTTATTACACATCTAATTGTGTAGAAAAAGTAGAATTATCTGAAGAGGAAGATGCAGATGAAAGTGAAGATGTAGAGGAGAAAGAAGAAGAAGAAGAAGAAGATGAGCTAAACAAACTAGATAAATTTTCAGAAGAGGATTAAATCTGTACGTTTGTTTTATCATCATATTTGACACTTTAGTGACACTTTTTTCATATAAATCTGTGACACTGTTATCTGTGACTATGAGATTTTTCAAAAATCTGTGATGTCTATCATATAAATATGTATATTTGTTTTATTTTCATATGTTATTATTAGGTATGACTAGACCAGGAGGAGGAGGAGGAGGACGCGGAAGATATTATATTAGGCAGTCCCGTCTGCCTTGGGCTGGGGATGCAGATTCCGTACCCTCATCCTCATCTCCGAGTACACCAGTGTACCGTTCTGTTCCCGGTCCATTACCGGGACAGGGCAGTTCCAGCAGTTGGCGACTCCTCCCTCGTCGTCCAGCATTCTTGATCCCGCGTCCAGCATTCCTCCCACGTCCAGCATTCCTCCTACCGACGGCTCCATGGGGAGAGCCGACACCGAGCATATGGAGGACGACGATCAGACTGATCCTGCCCAGGCAGGAGGTGAGAGTGACCCTCCATGCGCTCCCCCGGACGAGACGCGTATGGAGATTTGGATGGACGGACCTACGAAGTAAGTTAATTAGTTAATATATATTTCTCAAATGATTATATGTACATATATATTCATGAAATTTATTATAGTATAGATATCGGCCTCCTGCAGTACATAGATAGCTGGGGTTATTTCTGAGGCAGAACTATGGTGGGCCTTGGATTAACTACTCAGATGCTCCCGCAGATAGGAAGGCCTTTTGGTTGGCCCACTTCAAGGTAAAAAATTTATTTATTTTTAAATTTTAATAATCATTTGTGTATATTATATAACTTTTTTATTTTACTTCTTGTAGAGGACCTATTTCTATCCACCGCACCGAACGACGAAGATCGAGGTCCAATTTTCTGTCGTCGCAGGCAAGCTCATCCGTGATGCGATCTGTAACACCCACTTTTCTAAAATAAGGGTAATTTTGAACTTTTATAATTTTGATTAATCGATAATTAGATTTAACTCATGTTGTGATTTTCGATAATTTTTTTAATCAATTTAACACTATTTAAAATGTTGAATTGTGATTTTGATGGTTAACTAGTTAATCCCTAGTTTTTTTAAGCTTAGAGACTACCATGACCATGGGGACCTAACCATGTGATTAGAATGACTATTTACAACTTTTTAGGCTAAGGGTATTTTGGTCATTTTGTGACTTTTGAAATATTTAGGATTTTGATTAATTGGTAAATTTTAGATTATTTTAATAATATTTAAATTAATGTATTATGATTTTGGTCATTTTTCATATTTTAATATGTTGGGAAAATTTTATATTTTTAATATTGTTTTTATTGGATTTGTTTAATCGGGTTTGAGTTTCGTCTCATTCCGACTTGTATTATGACCCGGGTAGCTTGAACTCTAGATGGGACCCAATATTAAGTTAAGTATGGCTCACAAGACCCAACATTAAGTTAGTTAATTAAACTAATTTTTATCATTTTAGAATGGTTAAGTTAGAGACTCAAAACTAGATCATTTTGACCCCAAACTTGAACCTAGTCTAGACTTAACCATATGAGACTAGACAGGGGCAATTAGGATATTTCCCATTAGCCCTAATGGACACTTTATGGCAGCCACCTTTAGGAGAGAATGATTCATTTCATTCATTACAATCTTGCCTCTTTTATTTTCCTTTTGTTCTTTCCCAATTTTAGAGAGTCGTCCCATTGATTTGATCTCCAAATCAAATCATTCCTTCACCAAACCTTTCCTCAATCATTCCCATTCTCCAAGGAAATGGTGCTACCAAGGATTGAAAGAGGAGTGCAAGGAGGAGTATCCACTTTGAGGGATCTTCGTATCGAAGCCGTGTCCTAAAGGATTTCATTGGGATTCCACTTCCAATAGGTAAAACCCATCCTCTAAATCAATTTTCTTTGCATATAAATTAGTTTTAAGTTCGTAGGATCCATCCTCATGCATGTGTCCCATTTATATTCAAATTTGAGACCATTTGGAGCTCTCTTGAGGATTTTAGATATGTGTCTTGTGTCCTACTTGATAGATCCCAAATTAGGACACCCCATGTGTATGTATGTATGATAATAGTTTAAATAGATATTTAAATTCAGTTTTAGAATGGTTAGAGAGTGGATTGATCTTAGTTAGGATGGTTAGAATGAGTTTCATTTGGATACCTATGTTTGTATCCAAGTATCTTGGCCTATATGTGTCCTTTTGTCCAAAACAACTCAAATTCGTCATAATATTCATCCACGTTTTTATTAACCGAAGCAACTTAGAAATATCATAACTTTTAGCTTAGAAATCCGATTTATCTCTCATTTTTTTTGAAAGAACCGTATCGAAGTTAGCTTTCCAAATATATATTTTAATAAGCCAAATTCTTTCTGTAACTTTCTGTAGAATTATTTGAGTATCAGCTGTACGAAAGACGAACGTGTTTCGGTATTTTCGCGATTTCGGGAGCTTCCGGACACGAAAATATGATCCGTTTAATGTTTCGGAAAGCTAACACAAAGGGCTACGACATACTTTAATCCTAAAATTTAGTGAATGTCCAATTGGTACAGTATTGGTTTTAAGTAGAAGAGTGACTATACGATATATGCATTTTGTGTAACCTATGAGCCTATATAGTATGGATATTAAATGAATATAGAGTATGTAATGCATGATATGTTAGATGAATGAAATGATATATATATGATATATATTCTCTTTACATTAATGTATATATATGGTTGAATGCAAGCATGTAGGAATGCAATTAATATAATACATATAAGCAATGCATGAATGAAAGAATGATATACAATGTATGCATGAAAGTATATAATGAATGCTAGATATGAATGATAGATATGCATGCATAATGTATAAATATTGTAATGTAATATATAATGATAACATGTATGGTAATGTAGAGTATATGATACAAGCATGAATGAATGGAGAAAATACATGTATATAGGTAATATAGAATGTAATATATGAATGCAAGCATGCAAGATAATGTATTGTATCCATATATGATGTATTCAACTTAAAGATAATGTAATATATGAAAGGAATGAATGATAATATATAACATGATATGTAAGGTAATGCAAGGTATGAAATATATGATGTGTGCACGTTTGTATGTCTCTATGTTAATGTATAAAATGATATGAATATACAATGTATGCATATGTATAAAACATGTAGGTAATGCATAGATGCATGAATGAAATGAATGTTTGCAATATGTTAATATAAATACAAGTATCTAATATGCATGAATGTAAGTATAATATAATACAAGTATACATGTATGTATCATGTAAATGTAATATACATGATATGTATGTATGCATGTATACAAGGTAAGTATGTATGTATGCATTTCTATAAACTGAGTTAACCTATAACCTTTTACACACATGCATTCATACACCCTTTGACATTATGTATCCCATGTCACATACACCTACCTATCACTAAATTTTAGAACATTAACACATATCCTTTCACACACATGCCAAACACACACATACTCACTTACTCTTTCACCCCTCTTTTCCTCTCTCTATATATATGTATGTGCCTATATATATAACTTTCCTATATATATCTATGTATATGAATATGTGAATGTGAATAATATATATACATTATATGACTAAGTTTGTGTGTCTTGTTAGCTTATGGTTTAGTTTTGTGCTTGGTTTAGCAAGTGACTTAGGCTATGAGTTAGTAGCCATCTTAGATACTTGATTTGCCTATACTTAGTTTGTTTAGACCTAGAATAACTTGTTTGACCTAATTTAGACTTGTTAGACCTAGTTTGACCATAGTTGACCTAGGTTTGACTTTCAGGGTTGACCAAGTTGACCAAGAGTTGACTTTGGTCTAGATTGACCTAGAATCATGTAGAATGCATAGTAGAACTTCATATTGCCATTTTGGACTTGTTGTGACTTGTGCTGTTCTGATTATGAGCCAAACACCTCTCCTCGGACAGTATATTTACTTCGGATATTCAGACATCAGGCGAGTACATTTTCTGATCATTTCATATCCTGTTAGAATTATTTTCCTGCTTTAGATTACTTTACTTGATGCTGTCACATTGGTAACACGGATTAGTACTATATAGATCCTTTCTTGAGATATTATCCCCTCAGGGAGCATCGGATACTACATGTTCTGTGTGTTTCACTTACATTGTGTATCACTATGCTTCATGGTTCATTGATCTCTTGTGACATGTACTCTCATGATCACAGAGTCTTCCTTGAATCACCCATTTATGGGCATTCCCAGAATCACCCATTTATGGGCCTACCATGTATCATCCCTTGTGGGCCATTACATGGATCATAATATAACCTGGCTGGATCTTTGTGTATTGATTGGGGGTACGGGAGAGTAGAAGTAGACATATGAATAATATCCAAGTAGTGTAGTTCCCAGAATCACTCTATAGTATAGTTCCCAGAATCTCCTATGCCATTCACATGTTTATATTGTACTCTGACTCACTAGCCACTGTTAGTTCTCTATTTATAGTAGATATTTCTATTACAGTTCTTTCTCTGTTTACATTCTGTACTTTCTTTCAGTTTCCTGTATCTTACTCTACTGCATGTTTATATTTTCTAACCTGCTATGATCTGTTGAGATGTATTGTGCTCGCTCCTGTCCTGACAGGACCTGTTAAAAATATTACAGAGGACGAGGAGGAGGCCTGTGTGGATACCTTCTACGGGGCAGCTCTAGATGACACCAGTGATCCGAATTTCTAGCCGGATCCATTAGCTATAAAGACTAAGGCTCCCTAGTCTAGGTTTTACTATTACTGTCATTTGGGATCTGGATTGTATATATTCTTTTATATTCAGTAGTTGAGACTTGTATTTCTGGATGGTTGCTGAGATGTTATCTTAGACAGACTCTGCTGATCGTCTGTATTTCTTTGAGTTCTATATCATATCGTGCTTCTTCTTTCTTAGTTGTGATTGAGTTTATTTTCTGCTATGTCACCCCCATTCGGGGAGTATAAACTGCTTAGCATTATATTGTTAGATGTTGTGACCTAGGACAGCGTTCTACCGCCGATACTGCGGCGTAGGCTGGACGTACCCATGTCTCGTGCCCTTACTCTAGGGTGCGGGTCGTGACACATTTTTAGTGGTGGCCCATGCAGGTCTAGTTTATGTAGTGGTATTTGAACTAGAGTATCACTACAGCCTGCAGTAGGATTAGGATATTTTTGAGGGTATTCAATCACACTAGGAAAACTCTTAATCAGATTCATTTTATCCAAATTTGCTGTTTATTGTCTTTCCTTGAATATAAACTGTCCTCCTTTAAATTTTTACTTCATTCCCAGTAATTACTTCTTGTTTTGATCTGTCTTTATGATGGTTATGGAGACATGATCTCATCGCTCCGGTCCGGGGAATACTATCGAGAGGCTGGCCACCTCTCGTCCTGTTCATCAGGGTCTCGAGACCGTAGCTCCTGTTTTGTCGACTCAGGTTGGTGTTCTGCTACATTGGAGGTGCACCTCTGTCTGTACAGAGACTTTTTCCCGTCATTCCCGATTACTCTCAGCAGCAGCGGCTCATGCAGCATCATCAGCAGACCAGAGGAAACCAGCAGGACGAGCTATCGTCAGGATAGTCGAGGATGCACAGACCATTAGAGATCTTACTGCAAGTTTCGTTCTTCTCTATTCCATTCCTGCAATTGTCTCTTATAACTATCTTGAAATTCGATTCCATCTGTTCCTTGTTGACTGATCAATTTGTTCTGTTGTTCCTGTGTTATGGTTGCTTTTTTTTCTGGGAAAAAAATTATATGGGCTAGGTCACCTCAGTTATGGGATCTAAAATCTTCGATAGTCATGTTAGCTGGCATAGTGAGGACATATAGTCAGATTTTGGACCTATTTCTTGGGTGTGAAAATTTAAGGTTTTTGCCGTCGCATACGGCAATACGAAAATTTTAAATACCATGAACCTAGAGGTATGTACCTTAGTCAAGGACTCTGTGATTATCGTAGCTTTGCTTACTAGTATGACGAGGATTTGGAGCACCATGATTTTGGATAGATGTATATGATTATCAGATTGTACCTTAAATGCTCTTGAACAAGTTTTCTCTACTTTTGTTCAGTCTTTCAAAAAAAAATTGTTTTGTTTGTTTTGTTTCTCATTATTTAACTTAGGAGTAGGAGTACCTTTAGCTGTATTATAAATCTTTGTGTAACTTCTTACTATGACTCTCTTCTTAAAATAATGAATCGATGATTTTGCTAGACCTTATCTTGGATTTGATATTATAGCTCTAGTTTCAAAATGGTTCCATCTTTTAAACAGATAAGCAGAACAGATTTTATCGTTATTTCCTTCTTGCTATTATTCTTGTATTAAATAATAATAATAATAATAATAATAATAAAACTGTCTTGATTACATCAATCACCTGCTTTGCAATCTTGGTAGGAATCTAAATGTTGGTCTTGATATAGAATTTAATTTTTATATTGGGACATGAGAATATATATATAGTGGACACAGACACTTTATCTGACACGTATGCCTGCTACACTTTGATTATCAACCCATCTAAATGCATATTAATATGTTGTTGATGTTTAAATTTTCAAAACCCCAATATTCTGATACAGTACAGTATCAGAGACTGGTTCTCTGCTTTTCCAGTTTAAATTCGTAATTTAAATATAAATTTTATGTTATTAGTTTTGTTTACATCACTGCACATGTATCTTTTACACAAGGTTTCAATTCTTAAAGAAATTGGTTGATTTTTGTGTTTGAACTTATCAAATCTGAGACTGTGTGCATATTAACCCTTAATACTGTATTTTAAATATTAGTTAAATTGTTGTTTCTAAATGTAATATTTTGAGGTATATACATTGTTGTATGTAGGGATATAATGTTAGGTTTCATATTTTTACATGTTAGGTTGTGATAAACATTGGATTGGTTTGATGTTCAAATTTCTCCAAAATTCTAAAACTGAATACATGTTAACATTTTTTACATTGATTTTAAATGTTTAGTTCAATTTCAGATTTAATATGTAATGTTAAACTGAACTGAATGATTGAACCCTTCATTTTAAGTTATAACCGCTGTACTCTTGACACTCTACACTAATGTACACTAATGTTCACAACTGCCATGTAAACCTAACCCTTCATCTCTATGTTATGTTCATATATATATATATATATATATATATATATATATATATATATATTAAAAAAAAAATATATATATATATATATATATATATATATATATATATATATATATATATATATATATATATATATATATATATATATATATATATATATATATATATATATATATATATATATAGTTTATGCATACATGTTATAATGTATATAGATATATAGTTTATGCATACATATATATATATATATATATATATATATATATATATATATATATATATATATATATATATATAGTTTATGCATACATACATATATATATATATATATATATATATATATATATATATATATATATATATATATATATATATACATACATGTTATATATATATATATATATATATATATATATATATATATATATATATATATAACATGTATGCATAAACTATATATATATATATATATATATATATATATATATATATATATATATACATGTTATATATATATATATATATATATATATATATATATATATATATATATATATATATATATATAGTTTATGCATACATGTTATAATGTATATAGATATATAGTTTATGCATACATATATATATATATATATATTTTTATATATATATATATATATATATATATATATATATATATATATATATATATATATATATATATACATATATATATATATATATATATATATATATATATATATATATATAGTTTATGCATACATGTTATAATGTATATAGATACATAACTAAATCTCTACCTCTCTATACATATAGATATATATGTATATATATGGTTAGCCATGCATGTTATGAGTAAATAGGTTGTGCATTGTAAGATTGTTTAACCAATATGCCATGTGTAGTGTAACTTGATAGCTATTGTTTTGAAACCCAAATCCTCCTATACACTTTCATGTATATTTCATACACATGTCTACTATCTAACCCTATGAACATGTCCACATACACCCATACACACACTAACCACATAACCTTTACATAATGCTAGCTTTCTCTAACGCTCTCTCTCTCTCTCTCTCTCTCTCTCTCTCTATATATATATATATATATATATATATATATATATATATATATATATATATATATATATATATATATATTGTGATTGGATTTCAATGCAATTGACTTTCATTCTTTAACTTTTGATTTTGATTTTTCTTTGAATAGTACCCCTTTATAGATAATTGGTAGTTATCTTATTTTATTTTCTGATAAGTACCAGTTTTTATATAGGATGGTAGACTGCCTTACAGTTTTGATGATTTGTTATTTCTGTATCTTTTCCAGTTTAACACCCCCGATTGCTTGTATGTTTGATAACCTATGACCCTTTTGGTTAGCATGACTAGTATACCTAGATGAGACTTTCACTACCACCATATGCCATGACCCTGTATGCCATCCTTTTTAATCGTATGATTTAGGTAAGTTCTGAGACCATGATTGTTGGAGACGAGACTCTAGAAGAAGTACGACCATATTAATTTCGAGGACGAAATTCTTCTAAGGAGGGTAGACATGTAACACCCACTTTCCTAAAATGAGGATAATTTTGAACTTTTATAATTTTGATTAATCGATAATTAGATTTAACTCATGTTGTGATTTTTGGTAATTTTTTAATCAATTTAAAACTATTTAAAATGTTGAATGATGATTTTGATGGTTAACTAGTTAATCCCTAGTTTTTCTAAGCTTAGAGACTAACCATGACCATGGGGACCTAACCATGTGATTAGAATGACTATTTACAACTTTTTAGGCTAAGGGTATTTTGGTCATTTTGTGACTTTTGAATTATTTAGGATTTTGATTAATTGGTAAATTTTAGATTATTTTAATAATATTTAAATTAATGTATTATGATTTTGGTCATTTTTATATTTTAATATATTGGGAAAATTTTATATTTTTAATATTGTTTTTATTGGATTTGTTTAATCGGGTTTGAGTTTCGTTTCGTTCCGACTTGTATTATGACCCGGGTAGCTTGAACTCTAGATGGGATCCAATATTAAGTTAAGCATGGCTCACAAGACCCAACATTAAGTTAGTTAATTAAACTAATTTTATCATTTTAGAATGGTTAAGTTAGAGACTCAAAACTAGATCATTTTGACCCCAAACTTGAACCTAGACTAGACTTAACCATATGAGACTAGAGAGGGGCAATTAGGACATTTTCCATTAGACCTAATGGACTCTTTATGGCAGCCATCTTTAGGGGAGAATGATTCATTTCATTCATTACAATCTTGCATCTTTTATTTTCCTTTTGTTCTTCTCCAATTTTAGAGAGTCGTCCCATTGATTTGATCTCCAAATCAAATCATTCCTTCACCAAATCTTCCCTCAATCATTCCCCATTCTCCAAGGGAAGGGTACTACCAAGGATTGGAAGAGAAGTGCAAGGAAGAGTATCCACTTTGAGGGATCTTCGTATCGGAGCCGTGTCCTAAAGGATTTCATTGGGATTCCACTCCCAATAGGTAAAACCCATCCTCTAAATCAATTTTCTTTGCATATAAATTAGTTTTGAGTCCATAGGATCCATCCTCATGCATGTGTCCCATTTAGATTCAAATTTGAGGCCATTTGGAGCTCTCTTGAGAATTTTAGATATGTGTCTTGTGTCCTATTTGATAGATCCCAAATTAGGACACCCCATGTGTATGTATGTATGATAATAGTTTAAATAGATATTTAAATTCAGTTTTAGAATGGTTAGAGAGTGGATTGATCTTAGTTAGGATGGTTAGAATGAGTTTCAATTGGATACCTATGTTTATATCCAAGTATCTTGGCCTATATGTGTCCTTTTGTCCAAAATAACTCAAATTCGTCATAATATTCATCCACGTTTTTATTAACCAAAGCAACTTAGAAATGTCATAACTTTTAGCTTAGAAATCTGATTTATCTCCCATTTTTTTAAAAGAACCGTATCAATGTTAGCTTTCCAAATATATATTTTATTAAGCCAAATTCTTTCTGTAACTTGCTGTAGAATTATTTGAGTTTCAGCTGTACGAAAGACGAACGTGTTTCGGTATTTTCGCAATTTCGGGAGCTTTCGGACACGAAAATGCGATCCATTTAATGCTTCGGAAAGCTAACACAAAGGGCTATGACATACTTTAATCCTAGAATTTAGTGAATATCTAATTGGTACGGTATTGGTTTTAAGTAGAAGAGTGACTATACGATATATGCATTTTGTGTAACCTATGAGCCTATGTAGTATGGATATTAAATGAATATAGAGTATGTAATGCATGATATGTTAGATGAATGAAATGATATATATATGATATATATTCTTTTTATATTAATGTATATATATGGTTGAATGCAAGCATGTAGGAATGCAATTAATATAATGCATATAAGCAATGCATGAATGAAAGAATGATATACAATATATGCATGAAAGTATATAATGAATGCTAGATATGAATGATAGATATGTATGCATAATGTATAAATATTGTAATGCAATATATAATAATAACATGTATGGTAATATAGAGTATATAATGCAAGCATGAATGAATGGAGAAAATACATGTATATAGGTAATATAGAATGTAATATATGAATGCAAGCATGCAGGATAATATATTGTATCCATATATGATATATTCAACTTAAAGATAATGTAATATATGAAAGGAATGAATGATAATATATAACATGATATGTAAGGTAATGCAAGGTATGAAATATATGATGTGTGCATGTTTGTATGTCTCTATGTTAATGTATGAAATGATATAAATATACAATATATGCATATGTATAAAACATGTAGGTAATGCATAGATACATGAATGAAATGAATGTTTGCAATATGTTAATATAAATACATGTATCTAATATGCATGAATGTAAGTATAATATAATACAAGTATACATGTATGTATCATGTAAATGTAATATACATGATATGTATGTATGCATGTATACAAGGTAAGTATGTATGTATGCATTTCTATAAACTGAGTTAACCTATAACCTTTTACACACATGCATTCATACACCCTTTGACATCATGTATCCCATGTCACATACACCTACCTATCACTAAATTTTAGAACATTAACACATATCCTTTCACACACATGCCAAACACACACATACTCACTTACTCTTTTACTCCTCTTTCCCTCTATATATATATATATATATATATATATATATATATATATATATATATATATATATATATATGTATGTGCCTATATATCTCTTTTACTCCCTATATATATATATATATGTATGTGCCTATATATATGTATGTGCCTATATGTATGTGCCAAACACACACATACTCACTTACTCTTTTACTCCTCTTTCCCTCTCTATATATATATATATATATATATATATATATATATATATATATATATATATATATATATATATATATATATATATATATATATGTATGTGCCTATATATCTAGCTTTCCTATATATATCTATGTATATGAATATGTGAATGTGAATAATATATATATACATTATATGACTAAGTTTGTGTGCCTTGTTAGCTTATGGTTTAGTTTTGTGCTTAGTTTAGCAAGCGACTTAGGCTATGAGTTAGTAGCTATCTTGGATATTTGATTTGCATATACTTAGTTTGTTTAGACCTAGAATAACTTGTTTGACCTAATTTATCCTTGTTAGACCTAGTTTGACCATAGTTGACCTAGGTTTAATTTTCAGGGTTGACCAAGTTGACCAAGAGTTGACTTGGTCTAGATTGACCTAGAATCATGTAGAATGTATAGTAGAACTTCATATTGCCATTTTGGACTTGTTGTGACTTGTGCTGTTCTGATTAGGTGCCAGACACCTCTTCTCGGACAGTATATTTACTTTGGACATTCAAACATCAGGCGAGTACATTCTCTGATCATTTCATATCCTGTTAGAATTATTTTCCTGCTTTAGATTACTTTACTTGATGCTGTCACGTTGGTAACACGGATTAGTAATATATGGATCCTTTCTTGAGATGTTATCCCCTCAGGGAGCATCGGATACTACATGTTCTGTGCGTTTCACTTATATTGTGTATCACTATACTTTATGGTTCATTGATCACTTGTGACATGTACTCTCATGATCACAGAGTCTTTCTTGAATCACCCATTTATGGGCATTCCCAGAATCACCCATTTATGGGCCTACCATATATCATCCCTTATGGGCCATTACATGGATCATAACATAACCTGGCTGGATCCTTGTGTATTGATTGGGGGTACAGGGGAGTAGAAGTAGACATGTGAATAATATCCAAGTAGTGTAGTTTCCAGAATCACTCCATAGTATAGTTTCCAGAATCTTCTATGCCCTTCACATATTTATATTGTACTCTGACTCACTAGCCACTGTTAGTTCTCTATTTATAGTAGATATTTCTATTACAGTTCTTTCTCTGTTTACATTCTGTACTTTCTTTCAGTTTCCTGTATCTTACTCTACTGCATGTTTATATTTTCTAACGTGCTATGATCTGTTGAGATGTATTGTGCTCGCTCATGTCCTGACTGGACCTGTTGAAAATATTACAGAGGACCAGGAGGA
Source organism: Iris pallida (assembly GCA_029216955.1). Lineage (NCBI taxonomy): Eukaryota > Viridiplantae > Streptophyta > Magnoliopsida > Asparagales > Iridaceae > Iris > Iris pallida. Next base: position 18,390,558 of record JANAVB010028397.1, read on the forward strand.
GGCCTGTGTGGATACCTTCTACGGGGCAGCTCTAGATGACACCAGTGATCCGAATTTCCAGTCGGATCCATTAGCTATAGAGACTGAGGCTCCCTAGTCTAGGTTTTACTATTACTGTCATTTGGGATCTGGATTGTATATATTCTTTTATATTCAGTAGTTGAGACTTGTATTTCTGGATGGTTGCTGAGATGTTATCTTAGACACTTGGACTCTGCTGATCGTCTGTATTTCTTTGAGTTCTATATCATATCGTGCTTCTTCTTCCTTAGTTGTGATTGAGTTTACTTTCTGCTATGTCACCCCCATTCGGGGAGTATAAACTGTTTAGCATTATATTGTTAGATATTGTGACCTAGGACAGCATTCTACCATCGACACTGCGACGTAGGCTGGACGTATCCACGTCTCGTGTCCTTACTCTAAGGTGCGGGTCGTGACACGATCCACGACCAGAAGTCTCGTAATCGCTCCGGAAAGCCGATCCATGGTTGGATCACGCTAGAGCAGTGGACTGCGATGAAGGCTAGATTCGGCGAGGCCAGGTACTAGGAGCGGTCTGACAAGGCGAAGGTGGCGCGGTCGAGCGCCAGTAAGTGGTGTGGTGGCTCCATTCCGATGACGGAGCATTTTTATCGTCTGGTACGTTTTCTTTGACGGACATCATTTTATATATAGTTGGATAGAATATTTAATACTAATAATAGATAATATATTTTAACAGGTAAAAAAGGGTGAGGACCCCAACATGGTGATCGTCTTCCTGGTCACCCATCGGAGGGCTGGAAAGTTCATTGACGAGAGGGCGATGCAGGCATATGTACGTTCTATTCTTTATATTAATTTACTATAATTTAGAAAACAGGAAAATAGATATCAATATAGACTTTAGCAAACACTTAGACGTTAGCAAACATTGTTCTAGGCCGAGTTTCTTCGGCTACAAGAGAAGGCGGCTGCTGCTGCTAGTGCGCCAGCAGAGGGAGGGGCTGGTCCTTCCTCCCAGCCGCCAACAGCTCCATCGCAAGACGACCTCTGGATGACCACCGTTGGTGGTCTTCAGAAGGGTATATACTACGGTACGGGATCCTGCGGCGCCTATTTGGCTTCAGAGGCATCCCGGACCCCTTCTGTCAGTGCACAGTCTCCAGCTTCGCAGACGTCGTCACGAGCTTAGGATATTGGTCATCAGATCGACGAGCTACGTCGCGAGTTGCAGCAGCAGATTTCTGATCACCATACCGCAGAGCGACGATCCGATGATCATCGGACGATTTGATGCAGTCGAACGGTGTATACAGGAGCTGATGAGTTTGCAGCAGGCTCTAGCTGCCAGCTTGCACACACTCACCGAGTCTACACAGCGCACAGAGTAGACAGGTCGAGCTGGAGGGATCGCAGAGGACCATGTCTGTCTCACTCACTCAGGTAAAAACTTCGATTGAGGATAGTACTCAGAGGATGGTGAGTACCCTTGCTGCGCATGGTAAGCGACTGCGAGAGCTGAAGCGGATACGTCCTCCCGATCCATCGACGGCGCCGACTCCAGACATTGCACAGCCTCCTACTGCCCCTACGGTGCAGCTCACACAAGAGCAGTATGAGTATATGCTATCTCAGATGCGCGGCAGGGGTCCTCAGTGATCCAGTAGATTTTTTTTATCATCTTTGTATGTATTGGCCATATGGGCCCATTGACCGTTCTGTACACTGATTTTCATTATTATTTGACTATGTTGGACATGTATTTTGTGATATTTAATTTATTGGTATTTTTATTGAGTACATGTATGATATTTAGTTGTAGACTGTTATGATAGAAGACTGTTATTCATCTATTAGATGTAGACTGTTATGATGGGAGACTGTTAATTATGATAATATCTGCGACGGGGATGACAAATATACCTACGCTGGTTATAAGCGATGATCTGATATACAAAGGAGGTACTGCCCAAATTTTAAAATAATATAATGTATAATTTTGTGATGATATGTGTCTGTGTTTACAGTGTATGTGAAATGCAGTGTTCGGAACCATCGATAGTTTCGATTACTGTTGTAGGTTTTATCTTGGACAGAAAGAGCAACTGTTCAGGGTGTACTTCTGAGAGCTTCATTTTCACATCCTTTACTCTCTCGGGACGTCGTACAGGATCCCGAGAAGGTGAAGGACGTGAAGAGGAAGCTCTAAGAAGTGCATCCTGAACTGTTGCTCTTTCTATCCAAGATAAAACATAGAACAGTAAGCGAAACTGTCGATAGTTCGAACACTGCACTTTACACACACTGTAAACACAGACACACAGCATAACAAAAATATACATTATAATTTTTATAAAAAATTTAGTATTCTGCGACGGATAGCGACGGATCTGCGACGTATATTGACGTATGGGGACGTCTCTAATTAGCGGCGTTACGTCGCTAATTAGAGGCGTTACGTCGTTGTACGTCGCTACGCTGCTGACGTGGCAGGCATGCCATGTCATCACATAAATAGAAATAAGCGTCGCTAAGTAGTCGTACTACGTCGCTAATTTTGTGACGTAAAGTTTACGTCGCTCTCCATCCCTAACTTTGCGACGACCCAGCGACACGGCAGTGACGTCGCAAACAGCGATGGAGGGCGACAAATTTGTCATCTGTGACTAGCTTTTTCGTGACCTTCATTTTCCGTCGCTAAAGTCGTCGCTAATTATGATTAGCGACGTATTTTCCATAATTAGCGACGTATCATGACGTCGCTAATTTACCTTATTTTAGTAGTGATAGTTTTATCATTGGGATCTTGTCCAGTCAATATAGATTGAAATCCAAGGTTCAACCAACTAACGATTGATGTCCAATCAGGGAATCCATTAAGACCCATTAAAACCCATCCATACATACCACCATTTTTGGAATATATAAAACCGAACTATTTGAGATAGGTCCCTATACCGATTATGTAGCCTCCGTCTCTTAGAATATGAAGTCATTCGTAACCCTTATTCCATCTACCTAGAAGTCGCGATACGATCTTGTATTGCATTTATATCCCTTGTTTGTGTGTTTAAATAACCACGGAAAAGATCACAATATTGATTTCTCAAATCCCGTTCTATTATGAAACCTTGTTTAGATAGCACTTCGAAATGGAACTTCTGCATTGTACAGATTGCAAGCCCCTCTAAGAAACGAAGGGTTCTTCGATTTGGCAAGTGACTAGACAAGAGTAGCCCAACCTAGCAAATAAGTCAATGATTCATAAACTTTCTTTCTGTCTATATCATTGGATACTCTCTACCGTTGAAACTTCATATTCGCTCTCGATTATTTATCCTTATCTTCCTGTCCTTCCTATTGTAGAGTGACGAATGGTCATGCTTATTAAAATTTACCAATATTTCTTAGCTACTTGCGTAATGGGTTGGTTGATAAATAGGAAAGGATTATAGAGGCCAAAAGCAGTAGATATCTATTTATAGCAATTTTAGCAATTAGTTGGAAGATTATAAAGTTTTAGTGACATAGCTTTGAGGGAGTAGTGTGACCAAAGGTGGGTAGAAGTCCTCGGGATTTCGTAGTTACAAGATTGCTAGGAGGAGGATGTAAACTATTTTTGAAGATGTAAACTATTTTTGAATTTTAAGGAATAGTTATGGATTAAATTTCGAGGACAAAATTATTTTAAGGTGGGTAGATTTGTAACCCTTCTTCCCGAAATTTTTATAATATATTTTTACTTGAATTGAATGGTGATTTATTTCCTCCTCATGCCATTTTGCTTGCATCTGTTAAATTTATGGCACTAGTTTAACATAATGGTTTTTGTCCTTTGTACTGTGGCATTTCATGATTCATAAGCATGCCAAACTCATAAGTGATGTTGTACCTCAACATGCATGCTGAGCTAATATGTCGTATGATTTGCTGCCTTTTTTTATCAATGTTAATTTGCAAAGTTTGGTTGAATGGAGCCCCTCAGGCTTCTGTGTAGAAGCTGCCATATACGTTTCTATATTTTGGCTTCATTGTTTTGATTATTTATTTGAACTGCTGGGTTTCTTAAGATGTTGAATATCACAGGTTCCATGTCTTCGATGATTCGGGTCTAGGTTTATCTGTATATTATTAAGAAAAGAAAAAAAACAAAAACAAGTATTAACTAAAGCAAGCCCATGTGATAGGCCAACCAGCGGGTCATCACAGCCAAAAACCCACGCCCCTACTCTGTTCCCAAACCCGAGCGCAGGATTCCGACCCTTCAGTATATATATAGCGAGTACGGAGAGAGAATCATCTCTCAAACCCTAACCTCAACCTATGCCACCATCCACCTGGGCGCACCCCGCGCACGCGCGCCGCTGACAGCCACCGTCGGTCGGCCGGAGCCGCCGCGGCCGCGCGTGAACAGGCGGATTCAACAGCAGCAGTAACAAGGCGAAGGGGTGATTTCGATAAGCGATAACTCAACGATCGCTCGATCGTTTTGAGTCCCATTAACCCTGGTATGATATTGATATGACCCTCTTTAATCCATATTAATTATTTTAAATTCTAGTGACCCGAAACTCGAGATAAATCGAGTTGAAGTTGCCGAAAACCTGTTTGGAAACAGGACATGAAACAGTCCAAACACCCAACTTGGCATCAAATTTCCCACCAACCTATTCTTCGAGTCAACAAACTTTCTGAACCGAAGTTAACCACAACATATAGGGCTAAAAAAGTCCAGTAGGAGGTTTGTAAAGATTTGCTTTGTATAGAGAAGTATATACATGTAAACTTGGCCAAAAACCTGTTTTTTAAAACACAAAATTTCACGATACGACGTGCGTCCCGCCAAACCGGATGACGTAGTCACGAACCGAAAGCATCAAAAAGTGCATAACGGCTTCGTGGACGTATGGGCTTTGACGGAATTCAAATTGGTCGCGTGTGCGCGATAAATTTGGTGCGTATCCGTCAAAATTTACCGTATCGACCTATGTACAAATTTCCCAATTACTTTGTACACGCTCGACAGATCAAGACAAAACTTACGCCAACAGGACCGTATCATTTTTCTGGTCCTGTATACCAAGTTTGGTCCGATTCTGAGACAGTTGATCGGATCGCCGTTTTACGGGCCCTACGATCCAACTCAATGGGCAATTTTGTGCACGGGCTGCCAAAATCCAACTTTAGATATACGGTTGGGTTCGTATCATCAAAACAAATCCGTAGATATGTAGTTTGATGACTTTAGAGACCATTGACTCTGGCACATTTTTCGGTGCAAAGCGGGTCCAACGGCGGACACCGTTTTGACCCGAAATTACCGTTTTGCTCCTGGGTCCAGAATTGGACTTAAGGACAGGCAATTCTAGCTAATTTGACTATTCTAAGAACATTGGTAATGTTTATTTCACCATTTGGAGACTGTTGTACGAGTTTTGACTATTGGGGCACATTGAGTGGTTCAGATTGTCGGTTTCCCCAGCAAAGGACCACAGGCGAGTACAGTTTATTATTTATTTTCAGAATTGATCTTCACTATGCATTATTGTTAGTCGATAGAGATGTGATTTCAGTCTTTATGTTAATTTTATTCTTTATACCAACGATATGTGATCTGACCTTAGACCGTGTTGACCGTGATTTATTCTTGCATTATACCGTGTAGACCATGATTTATTATTACTTTATACAGTGTAGACAGTAATTTATTATTGCTTTATACAGTGTAGACAGTAATTTATTATTACAAAGTAGACAGTGTAGACAGTGATTTATTATTGTAAAGTAGACAGTGTAGACAGTGATTTATTATTGCAAAGTAGACAGTGTAGACAGTGATTTATTTTTGCAAAGTAGACAGTGTAGACAGTGTAGACCGTATCGCATAATTGTCCCGAGACCGATCATATATCAAAGATACTTCAGTCGGTCAGTCGGTGAGTATTGGCTTTATTTACTGTTTTTCTTTGTTTAGTTTTATTTGTCTTTCTGTGCTTATTTTCCAAATCATATGTCTAAAGGCTAACACCTGTCGTATAGTCATTTTCATATATTGAAACTGTATTCAGTGAATTGTACTCGTTCCATTCCTGACTGGAAACCAATATTTTTCAGGTTAGCTGTGGCTTCACTTAGCATTGGAAGATACGGGTGTACTTGTAGACAAAAGCCTAGAGACTAGCTAGATAGTTGAGTTATAGTCATTCAAATATTTGTACAAGTTTATATTTTTCTGCAAATGTAAAACTTATGATCATTGTAAATTAAATTAATTTTGTGAATGAGCATTATTTATGATTTTGAGCATCATGGCCGTGACAGCATTCTACTGCCGACACTACGGCGTAGGCTGGCTTGGACGAGTCTCGTATCCAAAAAAAAAAAATAGGTGCGGGTCGTGACAGCTCCTCCTACTGTTAAGGAGGAAGTGGCACTGGTAGCTAGTGAGACCGGGAGTTCCATTCATCCAGGACCTGCTGTGGAATGGTGCTTTCCTGCCGTCGATCCCAATTTTTCAAAAATGTTGCGTGATGGTATCATTGAGCGTATGCATGAGCTGCGTGGTCGTCATTAGTGTAGTTTCATGGATATATTTTGTGTTGGACTATTAGTACTTATTACTAGCTATACTTGTTTTATGGAGATAAGTTTATGGACTTAATTATGCACTTATTACCAGCTGTACTTGTTTTATGGAGATTAATTATAGACTTATTACCACTTGTTTTATGGAGATTAATTAGGCTAAATCTTCTGTGTGGTCAATTCTGATACACTATGGTTATATGGTTATGTCATGTGATACACTATTATTACCTGTTGTATCATGATTACTTGGGATTCTATTTCAATGTTTAGGATATGTCATGATTAATGCGCCTATTACTTTTACAAGTATTTCAACGATGTGCATGTATCTATCTTACAGAATTATCCTCAAATGGATATGGATCTGAATTACTATCTGCGGAATCGTTCTTGGATGTACAACCGTCATCCTGATGACATGTGCGGTATGCGAGATGAATTCAAAGAGGATGTACAGCAGTTCCTACAGTTTGCCAAGGCGTTCCCTCAGTACATGGACGGTACCAAAATTAAGTATCCGTGTGTGAGATGTCACAACTTGAAATATCATCCAGAAGTGGAAGTCACGTATCATTTATACTCGAAGAATTTTATGCCGAATTACTATCAGTGGAGCGCGCACGGAGAACTTGTGTCTTTAGCATCGGAGTATGAGCCTTATGTGGATGTCCACAACCACGCTGCTTACGACGATGGATTGGTGAACATGGTTTTTGACGCGGCGGGGCCTAGTTTCGATCCGGACAATCATGATGCACCTGAGGAGGCACCGAACGTCGATGCTGCAAAGTTCATAGAGTTGCTGGAGAATGCAAGGACTCCATTATATCCTGGTTGTGAGGATCATTCACCGTTGGAGGTGGTTACAAGATTTTTGAGCATCAAGTCCGATTTTAATATGTCGCAAGATTGCTACAATCGAGTTATGGAGTTGATTATAGAAATATTTCCTGAGGGTGCTAAGTTGCCTAAAGACTTTTACCGGTCTAAGAGAATGGTAAGATCGCTCTGGATGGGATATGAGAAAATTGATGCATGTCGCAACGGGTGCATGTTGTACTACAAAGACGACAAGGATGAAGACGTCTACAGATTTTGTGGTGCTGATCGCTACAAGGGCAGTGGTAGAGAAAAGTCTGTCGGTGAAAGGAAGTCTACCGATTCGATGCACTACTTGCTGTTGACGCTGCGGTTGCAGCAGTTGTTTATGGTGAAGGAAACTGCAGAAAACATGAGTTGGCATAAGCGAGAACAGTCCGAAGGAGTGTTGGATCACCCATCTGATGGAGAAGCATGGAAGCACTTTGATCGAGAGTATCCAGATTTTGCTTCTGATCTGCGTAATGTCAGATTGGGTCTCTATACCGACGGTTTTACCCCATTCGGACTTTCAGGATCCTAGTATTCGTGTTGGCCTGTGATCGTCACTCCGTACAATCTACCGTCTTGGATGTGCATGAAGACTCCGTATATGTTCCATACCGTTATTATCCCAGGTCCGAACAATCCGAAAAGGAACATCGATGTGTATTTGCAGCCATTGATTGATGAGTTGAATCAGCTGTGGGAAGTAGGTTCCAACACGTACGATGTATCTAGAAAACAAAATTTTCAGATACGGACAGCACTTATGTGGACCATCAACGACTTTTCAGCCTATGGTATGTTATCTGGATGGAGCACGCATGGTCGTCGTCTTTCATGTCCGTATTGCATGGACCGCACTAAGGCTTTTCGTTTGAAACACGGAGGCAAACCGTGCTTCTTCGATTGTCATCGACAATTCCTGCCGAAGGATCATCCGTACTGGAGGAACAGGAATGCTTTTCGTGCTGGCATTGTGGAGAAGGCTAATCCCCCGCCAAGGTGGCCCGGATACACGATATGGGAAGAGGTAAAAGATTTACCAAGAGCTATTGAAGATCCTGCTATGGGCTACAAGTGTGACGGATTTCGTCGCACACATAACTGGACGAAGAGGAGTTTATTCTGGGATCTGCCATATTGGAGCACCGATTTGATTAGACATAACCTTGATGTCATGCATATCGAGAAGAATGTGTTTGACAACATAATTAATACTGTAATGGACGTAAAGGGGAAGACGAAAGACAATCCAAAGGCTAGATTGGACTTGGAAGAAATATGTAGGCGTCCTGTATTGCATTTGATAGAGGAGGGGAATGGAAAGTTGAAGCAGCCTAAGGCAATTTTCTCACTAGAGAAGGAGGATAAAGTGAGACTTTGTAGGTGGATTCAAGGTCTAAAATTTTCAGACGGGTATGTTTCGAACTTGAGAAGATACGTCGACCTCAAGGAGAATAAACTGACAGGTATGAAGAGCCATGATTATTACGTATTCATGGAGAGGTTAATTTCGATTGCATTTCAAGAATTCTTACCCTAGGTTGTTTGGGATCCATTGACCGAGCTTAGCATATTCTTCAGAGATCTTTGTTCTACTAAGTTGCTCGTCGATCGTCTAGAAAAGTAGGAGAACGATATTACGGTAACACTGTGCAAGCTCGAAAAGGTATTTCCTCCTGGATTCTTCGAGTCCATGGAGCATTTGCCAATTCATTTTTTCTACGAGGCACGTGTTGGTGGACCCGTCGGTTATCGGTGGATGTACCCGTTTGAGCGGCATTTGAACCACCTAAAGAGGAAGGTGAAAAACAAGGCTCGGGTCGAGGGTTCTATTTGTGAAGCTTATATTCTCGAGGAGATTACAAACTTCTGCTCGATGTATTTCAAACCTCATATTGCTACGAATAGAACGAGGGCTCCGAGAAACGACGACGAATATCAAGAATCTAATGATGGAATACTGAAAGTATTCAATGCGTCCGGAAAGCCTTCAGGGAAAATGAAGAAGAGATATTTGAATGACGAAGAGCTAAGGGCTGTTCAGTTGTATATATTACTCAGTTACGACGAGGATGGAGTGGAGAAGCTAGAGAGATTAGTAATTAATGATGAGTTTACATCATCTCAATGTAATAGTATAAGCTAATATTATTGTACTAATCGGCAGTTGCTTCGTTGTTTTTCTGCACATATAATGATGAGTTGAGGTCGGTTAGACCCTAACTAACAGACGAAACATTAGAACAAGAAATGAGACATTATTTTCCTTCTTGGTTGAGCGAATATGTAAGCAACTCGGTAATTACTGGCCTCTTCTAATGCAACTGCACAATAAATAATTTACTATCTTTTTTTTGGTGTTTCAGGTCGATCGTCTAATTTCACCAGAGATTGAATTAATTAGAACTCTTGCCAAGGGACCAATTACTTTTGTTAAAATATGGCCAAGTTGCTGTGTCAATGGCTTTAGGTTCAAGTCGACAAATGCTCCGATCAGAGACAGCTTCCTGGATCTTGATTCCACGAAAAATAGTTGTTTGTGTATCAAATCTTCGAACTACAAAGACGTTGATCCAGGAAATGATTTCTTTGGCATCTTGCGAGAGATTATGGAGTTGACATATAATTATGGCAGAGAACCAGCAAAGATCGTGTTGTTCAAGTGTGAATGGTTCGATCCGATTAAAAATCAAGGTTGGACAATTGACAAGCATGGTCTTGTGGATATAAACTACAAGCGTAGATATCAAGGCTACGAACCATTTGTCCTATCAACTCAGGCTCAGCTCGTGTACTTCACAACTTATCCGAGACGGGGAGCAACAAAGTCTGACTGGTGGGCAGTATGTAAGACTAAAGCTAGAGATACTTTTGATGTTGACGAAAAAGCTTATCAGGAGGATGAGCTACCTCTTGTAACCAATATTGTTGATGTGGACTCCACAGAAGTTACGTATTACACGACTAATGTAGAAGATGTAGAATTATTCGAAGAGGAAGGCGAAGCCGACGAAGGCGAAGATGAAAGTAAAGATTGTTAGCCCAATGATTAAATTATGTTTTTGAATATGGCTAATCAATTAAGTTTACCATAATGACATCATTAATATTCATGTAATCACTATCATGTTGCTACTTTAACTTAGTATTGTCCTAATGTTCTGTATCATTCATATTGTTTTGTTTGCCTAACATGTATTTGTAGACATGCTATAAGCATGATCAAACATGATCAAACCAAGACATATGCAATAGAGAATTATTGATGGGCAAAAGACGGTGTTGGCGAAGCCTCCGAAAGGTATTCAGATTTCCAGATCTGTTTATCTTTGGACGACCGCCGTCAAGTGAAAAAGGCGTCATCAAGTCTGCTCAAATATTTGAAAAAAGGCGTCATCAAAGGGCTCTTGGTTTTTCTATTTTATCTGTCACGACCCGTACCCGGTTTTTGGACGCGAGCTCGTGAGCAAGCCAGCTACGTATCGAGCGGACTCCAGCCCGACTCGAGTATGTATAAGCTGTCAAGGTCATGGTATCATATCTAGTCTAAACTATATCTCAATCCACATGAATCATATAAACAAGAATGAACAAGTATGGGTCATGGTCTGCAGCCCATTAGCATATTGTTCGATTAGACTCTAAGAATGATATGAGTCTATAAATAAGCAGAGTATATCATGATATAGAATATAAAGCATGAGAAGATAATAAAGAATATCATAAGCAAATACCTGTATCATACATCGTAATCCTCTACCATCCCGCTCTGCTAACTAACTCCATGCAGTCGCTAAACCTGAAGAGATCATCAGGTCCTCAGAGGACTAGCAAGATACATAATATACAAGCCAACATGTAACAATACAAATATGCAAGGAAGTAATAAACAATCAAGGTTACCCAACGAGACAAATGAACTAAGATACAAGATCTAGACACAAGGATCCTAAGACACTGGCATGCCATACTAGAAATGGTTGGCTATAGACTGCAGTCAAGGCAAGTACTCGCAATCCATAGTGTCTTAATCACAGTCAAGGTAAGTACTCACAACCAAGACAGTAGCCAATCCTAGTATAAAATCATATAGACCGTAGTCAAGGTAAGTACTCACAATCTATAGAATGTCAAAGTCAAGTCCTACTCAAGTCATGTCAAGTCAAGTCAAGTTATAATCAAGTCGAGAAAATCGTGGTGTAGGACTAGACGACTCTATCAAGCAATACGTATGAGACTATCACAGTGTAACAGATAGAAAATATCATAACAGAAAAGGAACAAGAAACTAGAAACTTGTAAAGTAAAACCATAACAGAATGAGTGTACAAGACATGGAATAAAGCAATCATGAAAGTAAGGAAAAGAATAGCAGCGAGAAAGTGAATATGTATATAAATTGTATTGTACAAGTTGGCAAGGTATACTTGTCGGGGGTTGCACGGAGAACCAACAATGTATCGCCAATCACAAGTCAGAAAGTCCAAGTCATCACAACTGTCTCCGAAAGCTGAAATAAATGTTACCAACATTCTAAGAATAGTCAAATTAGCTAGGATTGCCTGTCCTTAAGTCCAATTCTGGACACAAGAGCAAAACGGTAATTTCGGGCAAAAACGATGTCCGCCGTTGGACCCGTTTCGCACCAAAAAGCGTGCCAGAGTCATTGGTCTCTAAAGTCGTCAAACTACATGTCTACGGATTCAGTTTTTCGATACGAACCCAATCGTACGTCTAAAGTTGGATTTCGCCGGGCCGTGCACAAAATCGCCCGTTGAGTGGGACCGTGGGGCCCGCAAAACGACGATTTTATCAACTGTCTCAGAATCGGACCAAACTTGGCATACAGGACCAAAAAAATGATACGGTCCTGTTGGTGCAAGTTTCGTCTTGATCTGACGAGCGTGCACAAAGTAATTAGAGTTGGTGCAAAGTGGTCGATACGATGAATTTCGACGGATATGCATCAAATTCGTCGCGCACACGCGACCAATTTGAATTTCGTCAAAGCCCACACAACCACGAAGCCGTTACGCAGCTTTCAATACTTTTGGTTCGTGACTACGTCGCCCGGTTTGGCGGAACGCACGTCGTATCGGAGGATTTCTAGGTTTTTGAAAAACAGTTTTATCATGTTTTTCTCTAGTTTTAAGTCGATTTATCTTAGCATCTACTGATTATAAAAATAATATAAAAATAGGGTTTTAATGCCGGTTCGGTTGTCTAGAAGTCTGTTCAGATGGTTTTCGAATTCGATCTATGGATTGGCGAGAAATCGCCTTCCAAGTTGAGTGTCTGGACTGTACTAATGTCCTATTTTTGCGCCGTTTTCGCTCGACTTTGTGTCGATATTATGGATGGGTTTTCCAACGATTATCGAATGTGTTTACTGGGATCTAAAGAGGGTTATATGAGGTTTCTATAGAAACTTACGAAATCGAAAATGATGGAGACTACGCGAAGAAATAAGACGATGAATCGGTACCTGTCATAAGGTTGCTGCTGTTGCTACTGCTCTGTTTCCAGGCGGCGCACGAGGATTCAGGCGACTGCTCCGCTGCCTACGGCGGCACTGTGGTCGTCGAGGGTCGTGCAAGGCAGAGGGGATCGACTGTTGGGTTAGGTTTAGGGTTTTGAGTTTCGAATACTTCTCTTCCTCGCCGCTCTCTCTTTCGTTTATACATGCGTTTATTCTGTTGTTCAATCCGAACGATGGGTGTCCTGTTACTTGCTGGCTGTGGTAGCTCGGGCCTGGGCCAAGGCTTGGGTTGGGCTCAGTTAGTCGGTTTGGGAGGATGGTCGGGCTTTTTCTTTTCTTTTTTTCTTTTTCCTTTTCCTTTTCTTAACTATTGTATATTAATACATATATATTTATATATATAGATATACACATGAATACCTTTGTATATGTATACATACATATACATGTGCATATACATATATATATATATAGTATATACATATAAATACACCTATACACATATATATTTATACATACACACACCTCATATATATATCTATATATTCACATATACACATATATTTATAATATATATTTATATACAAATACACATATACACATGCATTTATAATATATATATATATATATATATATATATATATATATATATATATATATATATATATATATATATATATATATATATATATATTTTCATATACACATTTATTTATAATATATATATTTATATACGAATACACATATACACATATATATTATATATATTTATATACATATACATACACATACTCATGTATATCTTTATACACATTTATACGTATATAATTATATAACTCTATATATATTTTATAATTATATTTTATCATACCTACCACTACAACAACAAGTATTCCAAGCAATCAACTAATACATTAATATATCTAGAAACGTATATACATACATATATTTATTTTATATATATATCCAAGATAATTTAAATAGCAAAATAATATATTATATTTAATATTCAATTTACAAGGGTTACTTACTAGACCATAAAATGAACCAATACCTATATATACTCATCTATATAATCTACATGGACGTCTTTCGTCTCACTACTCGCCTACATGGGCTTGGGCTTGGTTTGGGTCCAGTTTGACTAGTTTGGTACGACCGGGTCACCTAGACGTTAAATAATATTAATAATGAATAATTACACTATTTATAATGGTCATGTCACAACTTGACCTAGTTTTTCTAGTTAGGACATCACTATGGTTCGACCTTCCCTACCAGGGCTAATACACTAGTCAAGACATGCCACTGAACTATCCGTGCCATGATTCCTAGTCGTCTGGTACTTCAAAACTCAACTATGGTTAAAGTCATATACCGTATTAATTAACTAAATAATTATTTATAAAAACAAATTTTAAAATCACCATTTAAATCAAAATAAATAATAAAAAAATATTTTAAAAATTTTGGGAAGGGAGGCTACATTATCAATATAATTTTTCATATTTATTGAGTCTAGGAATACGATGTACACTGCATCGTACTGGCAAATAGGCTACCCAAGAAACGTTTTCAAAATACCCTTTCATTTTGAAAACAAGCCCACTTACAAAAGCCCAAACTACTTCCTAACTGTTTGACTTTTCAAAAAGCCCAAAACTAATTTGCAAAAACCCTGACAGAACTCCAGACGAATTCGGCCAGAGTTCGGCCCGAGTTCGGCCAGAGTTCGGTTAGTGAACGTTGTTTTTTGAACTTGGTCCTCCTGCAGTTACGAATGTTGCCGAGATTTTCTCATAGAGTTCTGTCTGAATTCTGTCAGAATTCTGCCTTTAGAAAAACTATAAATAGAGAAGGATTTCGATCATTTCAATTCACTCATACACCAATTTACTTTCATATCTCTTCTCTATAAGCCTACTACTTCTTCCAAAGTGTTTTGAGCTATTCATTTTCAAATCCCAAGCCAGTTACAATCTTCTAGTCGATTTGCCAGTGCGGTACGGTCTAGAAGTTTCAAAGTGATTGTAATCAGAGGCTTGATTGAAGAAAGATACTTCACAATTGAAGTTGGTCGAGTTCTTCGGATCAAAGCTCGTGTTGTAGAAGTTGCAAGAACTTCGGATGAAAACTTGTGGTAATTTTCCATGGTAGATTCAACTGGAAGCTAGAGTTCTTCCGACTGGACTAGTTCTCACAAGAGGGAAACCAGTTTACATCTTTGTGTTTGTGTTTCCTCTCTACTCTCTACTTTTCATTTACATATCTGTGATATATATATTATGTGATCTTGCTGCTAACATTTTTTAATTAGCTAATTTCTGCTTCATACTCTATTCACCCTCCTCTAGAGTATTGCGCTTTACAACTCGTTCCTACAATTGGTATCAGAGCGGGTGCTTGGTATATAGATATTGCTGCTCATACCAATTGCTCCTACAATTGGTATCAGAGCCATTGCTGCAACTAGAGGTATTATATTCTGATCCCAATTGTTCCTACAATTGGTATCAAAGCCAGTGCTCCATCTAGAGGTACTCCTTATAGCGATATTATTGCTTATACAAATTTCTCCTTCAATTGGTATCCTAGTAAGGACTCTATTATTTGGCTTAACATCCTCGGAGCAGATCCTTATTATCAAAGCGGGTTATACAGGTAAAACGAGGTAACATTGCTATTATATTCTTATTTATTACAGCTATTACATAGATCACAGTATCACATATGGTAAGTATGTACTTCACAACTGAAGAGTAATCCTCAAATAGACTCCCACTATTTGATGGAACAAACTATAGTTATTGGAAGGCATGGATGAGCTTCTACCTGAAGTCTCTAGATTTTGACTTATCGTCAATTGTTGTCACCGGCTACAAGAAGCCTACTATCACTTCTATTCTCATATCCTCTATAATCAACAAGCCCTATTATAGTTACATAGAGGAAGAGAATAATTTAGCTAGCCTTGATGCAAAAGCTATGCATATCTTTTATTGTGCTGTAGACACAAATGTATTTAATCTTATTACTACTTGCACAATATCTCATAAAATTTGAAAAGTTCTTGAAGCTACTTATGAGCGCAGGTATGAAAGCAGAGTTAGCAACTCCAGAGAGGAGGATAGTCTTCATAATGATACAAATATGTGCATGACAAAATTTGGATTTAAGGTACAACACAATCCATTATACGAAAAAGAGCTTGTATGTGACAATTGCAAGAAGATAGGCCACATCCAAGAAGATTATACTACTGCTAGAAAGAAGAGTCACTATGAACAATCAAATGAAGGAAGATCATCATCTCACAAGTACACTAGCACGAGCATATGGTATGAAAGTGAAGTAAGATATTCTGAAGAAGAAGAAGAAGAAGAGAGACCTCATCAAGCTACAAATATATGCTCAATGGCATTATCCAACGAGGTACAAAACAACTCTGTTCTGGAAGAGAATGAATTACCTTATGATGAGTTATCTGATGCTTTCAGTGATCTATTAGAAGAATACAAGAAAGTACTAGATAAGTATAAGCAAGCTAGAAAGGATATTCTATCCTATAAGCGTGAGAATGAGAAGCTTACTTGCTTATTGAATGATGTAAGAAATACTTCTACTTCTGATAATTCTACTGAGATTTCCATACTTAAGTTTAGATTGCATGAGGCACTTGATTGCATTGAGAAAAACACTCAAGAAAATACTAAACTTAAGGAGGAATTAGAATCAGAAAAGAAGAAGTATTCTATTGCTTCATGTAGAATTGATGCTCTTTCTGCTAAATATGATAAGATCTGTGCTAACTCTAAAAAGTTAGAGATTAGACTGAGAAAGCAGGTAGTACAATCTATGACTCAGTCTAACACAAGACACTTAGCACATCACAAAGTCACATACGTCAGATCTTTTACAAAGGAAGCAAGCAAAGCTAAAGCTTCACACAACCATGCTTTCTATTACAAGTATCCACGCACATCATATCACACTACTGCACGTTCTCATACTGCTGCACATAGTACTTCTTTCTGTCATTATTGTGGTATGAATGGACATGTTTCTAATCATTGTCAGATTAGAAAACTTGTTGATATGAACTTGTGCAAATGGGTTCCCAAAGCTAACAAATGTGCATCCAAGTATTGGATACCAAAGTCTTCACCTAATATTTCAGGTGGAGCTACTTGTGCTGAACCTTAGAACCATGGAGCATGTTGGTGATTGCAAAGCTACAAAGATTATCTTCCAAGCAATTGCACCAACATAAGTGGGGTCACTAGAAACACTTCGGTAACATGCTTACTAAATAGTTTCTAATATCTTGCATGTTCTTATTGATTTCTTACTATTAACTTTCATTGATGTCTTTTAAATTGTTTATTATTTGAATCAATGTGAAACATAATCCTAGCTTGACTAGCTGTTTAGCTTAAATGTTTAGTTCACACTATATAGTATTTTATTAGTGTGACACATTTATCTATGTATGCACTTTATTTTAGTTTTATCCTTAAAGCATACATACCACTCTAGTCTATAGGAGCTTTTGTTTTTGGTTTATGCTTTCGACTCTTCGCCTTTAATATTTTTAATGGTCACTTCTTACCGATTTGTCTTTAACATGTCATATTTACTTTGATTGGTATTTTGTAAGTATGTATGTTTAGTACGAGTCTTCTATTTACTTGAAAATTATATACATATATTTTTTATGTTAACCTTGTGCTTGCATAATATACCTTACTATTGATTCTCATATTTTATTTTGATTAACTTCTTATGAATCAATTACATCTTTGTCTGATAAAACATATTTATGCATGTTTTTGATCTTGTGATATCTTTTTGTGCTTATTACGGATACATGAATAATTCATTTTCATTTATATATTGCTCATGTTTCTTATAATTTTGTATAAATATGGGGATATATAAGTTAAGTTCAAGTTCTATATTATTTTAAAAAGTAGTTTTTAAACTTGTGCTTATCTCATACTTAAGCTATTGATTTCTTTGAACAAATTTATGTTCTTATCTTTATCAACTTCTTCCTCAAAGCCTCTTTTTCTTGGCTTTTTGGTTGACATTTTGGATACATGATATTTTTAATATCTTGATCTTGATAAACCATTCCTTGGATATTTACTTTTAGGGATTCTGGATTTCGACGATGTTCGATGATACTGTATATATTCCTTTAAATCTAAGTTCTTAAGAGTAGAAATTATTTTGGGAACAAGCCGAAAGGGTCCTTCTGTCATACAGGTGTAAATAGCCTGAAGCGATACGGTGTACTAGTCTTCGGACTACCGCTAGCTGGGAACCGGCCCCTATAGCTAACCCGAAGTGATCAATACTTTATAGACTTAAGATTTATTAAGGTGTACTTACAACTGTCATCTAGTTCTGGATCCAAGGTACTGAACCCAGTCTCCTAGATTCTAAAATACATCAACGTATCTAGGTCCCATATTTTGATTTACAAATATTTTATATTTTATTGTTACCCAATAATTTTGTAAACATATGGATAAATGTAATTGATACATCTTATACCGTATGTTACATTGTTCTAAAATTTTAAGTCCATAGAATATAATTTTTTTTTCATATTGCACTAATTCTTCTTAAATCCTCGGTTATTAAAGAAGATATTTGCTTTGGGTACAAGCCTACAAAGGGTCTGTCTGTCACCACGACTACGGTCGAAGCGAAGCGGTCCTTAAGTATTCTCCGGTGAACCTCCATTAGCTGGGATAGTACCCCTACAGCTAATCCAAGATTGATCAACGCTTTATAAACTAAAGATTTATTGAGATCTAGTTGCAATTGTTATCTGATAGATTTTGAATTTTAGATTTGATGGATAATATTATTTAATGATATTTTTTTACAAAAGGTAACATATATTGATCTTCATAGGTTAATGTCTGTCATCTTTTTATATATTCATTTTTCTGTCATACTATTCGATATTCATATTTGATGATCTTGTGACTACTCATTGAATATTAGGATCTTGTGATTTCGTTTTTAGCTTGCGTAATATTCATGATTTTAAGCTTTATTATTCTCTTCTTATTCAAGTTATTAACTGCCTATAGCAGTAATTCTTTGCGGGAAGAAGTCAAGCATATTGAATCTCTCTCTCAAAGCGTTTATTTTCTTTAACCTCATGGTTATCAGGTGGACACCGTGCTAAGGCTTTAAAAGGAAAGAAATGAACTTTGATAAGAAGACCTAATATTTTTGAATTAGTTTTCTACTTCTAAAAATATGTCTCTGAATTTTATTTTAAAATTTTGTCAATATTATTATTTTTGGATATAGCCATGTAAAGGTGGAGCAGTTAATTGTTTCAAGTCAATTATCCCCTTGACATGCCATATATCTAGAATACACTTTTCTTTGGACATTTATCTAGTTATATTTATTTGTTCAAATGGATTTATTTATGATTTATGGATTCTTTTATTGAAATTGTTTCCGTGATTCGAATCGCCAACTTTCAGTCTGAGGACTAAATGGACGCATTCGAATATTTATTAAGACAGTTTTTCGTAATAAATTCCATATTTTGAAAAGTCTTTTAGATTTTTTGATTTATTGAATCTGTCTCGTACTCAAATGTTATTATTAAAGACAGTTTTCAAAATCTTTTAATATCTTGAAATATTTTTTTATATATTTATTGAAGACATATTTTCTTCATCTTTAAGATTTTATTTATTGGATATTTCTTTTTCTTGCCTAAAGATGATATTTGTTTTGTTTGGAATTTTATATGCATTTGATCAAAGGAAAGAAAAGATGCATATCTTAGATATCCCTTAGATCTTGTGATTATTTATTTTATCTATTTTATGCATATAAATTATTTTTGAACTATATACACATATTTTAAGGGGGAGCAAATTAATTTTTTTTGCCCTTAATATGTGGTATACCTAGTTCACCATGGATTTATATTGTCTTAGTTAAATATCTTGTTGAGTTGATTATGATATATGGATTTGTATTGGATGAGAGAATATATGATTTTAATATTTATTTTTAATTCTCTCACTTTTCAGTTTCTAAAAGTTATCTTGCCAAATATATATTTAATTATCCTTATTTGATTGAGTTTAAAATTACTTTTGATATTTCTTATTGAGATTTTATCTCAAAGTTCATGATTATGTATATTTAGACTGATCATACTTTGCGGAGGAGCATTCAAGTCGACTGAATTTCTCCTTCTCTAGTATTTTGTCTTCTTTACCTTCATGTTTATCTGATGGATATATAAGGTAATTGAATTCAAATGCATGAACTTTGGTATAGATTTTTGCATAGATCCTTGTATATTTATTTTGATCTCTTTTCGATGATTATACTCTTTATGGAATTGATTCACTAATTTGTATGGACAAATTATGAATCATTTTTTTTGTGATCATTGTTAAAAGTCCTATTATATTTTTTTATTCTTTTATATATACTAGATCTGCGAATTTCTATTCCTCATGATTTATTTATGACCAATGATTGATTCCTACTATATTGATATTTTTTTTGGTCTATTTCAAAACACAATATGATGAACAAAATGTGTTTTGAATGTCATTTTTTTTGGATTTCTAGTTGGTAAACTATGTATTGCTTGATTTCAGTGTTCTTTGTTAAAGTTCAACCAACTATGTTGTGTTTTGATAAGTTTTTCTACTTTAGTTGTGTAATTTTCTAAACTTGTTGTTGCACTGATTGTTTTGATAAGTTTCTCCTAATCCTTGATAATGATTATTTTTGCTTTCCTCCTTTACTTATGCTTGAGTTCATTTCAGCTCTAATTACGGGGGAGCTTCTTTTTGATCATGTCAAAGGGGGAGAAATAAGTTTAAGTTAGCACACAATATTCTGGTATTATGTGTTTATTAGTGATACATGCATCTATTGTATATATATTAAACTTAAAGGATTTGTCATAATCAAAAAGGGAGAGATTGTTAGCCCAATGATTAAATCATGTTTTTGAATATGGCTAATCAATTAAGTTTACCATAATGACATCACTAATATTCATGTAATCACTATCATGTTGCCACTTTAACTTAGCATTGTCCTAATATTATGTATCATTCATATTGTTTTGTTTGTCTAACATGTATTTGTAGACATGTTGTAAGCATGATCAAACATGATCAAACCAGGATATATGCAATGGAGAATTATTCATGGACAAAAGACGGCGTTGGCGAAGCCCCCGAAAGGTATTCAGATTTCCATATCTGTTTATCTTTGGACGACCGCCGTCAAGTAAAAAAGGCGTCTTCAAGTCTGCTCAAATATTTGAAGAAAGACGTCATCAAAGGGCTCTTAGTTTTTCTATTTTATCAATATAATTTTTCATATTTATTGAGTCTAGGAATACGATGTACACTGCATCGTACTGGCAAATAGGCTACCCAAGAAACATTTTCAAAATATCCTTTCATTTTGAAAACAAGCCCACTTACAAAAGCCCAAACTACTAACTGTTTGACTTTTCAAAAAGCCCAAAACTAATTTGCAAAAACCCTAACAGAACTCCAGGCGAATTCGGCCAGAGTTCAGCCCGAGTTCAGCCAGAGTTCGGTTAGTGAACGTTGCTTTTTGAACTTGGTCCTCCTGCAGTTACGGATGTTGTCGAGATTTTCTCATAGAGTTCTTCCCGAATTCTGTCCGAATTCTGTCAGAATTTTGTCTTTGGAAAAACTATAAATAGAGAAGGATTTCGATCATTTCAATTCACTCATACACCAATTCACTTTCATATCTCTTCTCTATAAGCCTACTACTTCTTTCAAAGTGTTCTGAGCTATTCATTTTCAAATCCCAAGCCAGTTACAATCCTCTAGTCGATTTGTCAGTGCGGTACGGTCTAGAAGTTTCAGAGTGATTGTAATCAGAGGCTTGATTGAAGAAAGACACTTCACAATTGAAGTTGGTCGAGTACTTCGGATCAAAGCTCGCATTGTAGAAGTTGCAAGAACTTCGGATGATGGTGATTTTCCATAGTGGATTCAACTGGAAGCTAGAGTTCTTCCGACTGGACTTGTCCTCACAAGAAGAAAACCAGTATACATCCTTGTGTTTGCGTTTGCTCTCCACTCTCTACTTTTCATTTACATATCGGTGATATATATTATGTGATCTTGCTGCTAACATTTTTTAATTAGCTAATTTTCGCTGCCTACTCTATTCACCCCCCTCTACAGTATTGCGCTTTACAACTCGTTCCTACAATCGGTCCTACAAAGATGAGGAGGAGAAGAAAGAGGAAGATGAGGTCGAAGAAGACGAACAATGGTGACATGGAAGGATGATAAATATTGGGTAAGATCTAATATATCGGGCACATTTTTGTTCCTATATGTATATTATGCTTACGAAATGCTAAGTGATCCCGAGGCAAGATTAGAAAGAACCACATAATAATTTACATGCTCTCACATAATCAACCGTGTTAGTTTTAGGTGAGTTAGGTTAAGGCCACTCACTAGTGTATTCTCTAATGTGCCGACATCCCAACTCTACAGGTGAGGAAGCTGCTTGGATGTATTGAATCATTAGAGTTCGGTTGGCACTTGAAGATGTTCAGTTGGAGATTTTTTTATATAGAAACTAGATTAATAAATTGAACAATGTTGGTTCTATTAGTTTCATGAGTTGTAAGCCTTGTGGCATCGTTATTTGTAATAAAATCCAGTGTTTGTAATCTAGTTGTTCTCTTAGCTTAGAGCCTTTGTAATTGTAGTACCCCCTCTCTCTCAACTCAACCGGAGAATCGAAACGCAATGGCGTTTAGACCTAGCCATGCAACGGCTTGCTTGCGGCCGAGGCAACTTCTCGCTTAGGTGGATAGCTTCGATGAACTTGTATTTGCTTCGCATTCACACTAATAAAATAGAATTTTTATTACACTGCAAAGGATTGATAATTAATAAAAAAGACGAACCCACATAGCTAAGGTAATAATCTCATTGTCTTGAGTCGGTCCATATAGAACTTGGAATTATTGAGTTGTTGCCTAGATATCAATTCACGATAGGCTTTCAAAGTTGGCACCGGGTCTTTTGACCACACGAAGTGAGCTAGACAAGTTACGCCATGGGCTATCGACTTGATGTCATAGGAGACGCATCCCCACGATTTTACTACTTTGTATAGCAAATATGTCCCACAGTCTCATTGTTGGTCTTATGAAAGATGGCACGGTTATGGCACTCAAAGAACATGATTGTTCAAAGTTGAGAACGCGCACGTTCCTACGGCCTCAAGGCTTGTCATATGGAATATGATCTGGGTGACAATGTCGCACGAAACATAGTTGGGTTAAGGCACGGAATGTGGCTAATTCATGTACTATATCCTACGGTTCTACGACTTGATACAGCCACACAGTTCTATAATTTCAAGACTTGTCATATAAAGTATGAGTCGGCTAAGCGTACTGCACGAAACACGAATTGGTCAAATTAAGCAAGAGGGATATCAAATAGTCACTCCTGAATTTGAGTCAAAAATGAGTATAGAAACATGGAAAGTTATCGCAACCGATTGTCGTCAAGGTAATCCCTAGTTTGAGGGAGTTACATAAAAAATGATAAGTAAAGAATGAAAAGTGATACTGAGAATGGTAAGTCGAGTTGAGTCTTACATGGTCATTAGACAACTTGTGCAAAAGGTTTGGTTCCTCGAACGATCGCCGGGGCACCGAGTTCGTATTGGCCTAAAAGGAATTACAGGTATTATATGACCTTTAGCGGCGGTGCGACTAGTATTCTAAAGTGGACGGCTGCAGGACCTTCAGTGGAGCTCGCACCTCGCACGCAAACGGTTAGCGTATGCATAAGTCCAGGTTGATTATGGTGCTAGTGACTTCTTTTCATATAGATTGAGTCAAGTGTGCTGAGCAGCAATCCGCATGCACAGTGTCGGTTAAGTCAAAAGAAGTGTAAGCACGACACAAATGAGTCAAAGAATGGGTGCACGATTTACAAAACAACTTTATGAAGCCTAAGAGTTGTCTATAGCAGTGACACGTGCTTCGGCATGAGATATGTGGCGTCGGGTGTTTAAGTCAATGACACAAGTTTATGAGTATGGCTTGAGTCGTTTGTATGTCGAAATGGAAAAGACCGCAAGGCAAGTATGAATGGGTTACATTGTGTTGCGAGGCACGACCTCAATATTATTGCATATATAGATTGGGGGCACGTTCACGATGTTGCAACACGAAGTCGTATTATAGTTTGGAATGAAACTGATTCTAAGGCAAGATTAGAAAGACTACAAAAGAACTAATTACACTCACTAAAATAATGTGTTAGTTTTGTATGATAGGCGAGGGGCTCACTCACCAGTACGGTTATATACTGATACCCCACCAGTCTTTATATACAGCTTCAGGTATCAGCATGCTTGGGACGGAGCTCGCTTGGACGCACTGAGGCATGGAGTTTCATGGCATTTCGAGGCGTGTGGTCGTATTAGAGTTTTCACCTATACGGGATATAATGTATGGACATGGCCTTCTAAAGCATCCGCAAGTTCCAAGTCTTGAACCTTGGTATTAAGAGATGAGGGAGAGAGCTGAGCAATTGTATTCAGAGAGATTATGAGCTTGAGAGAATGTAACCTTGGCCTTGCGTCCTTTGTAATTAAGGTATATTATCAATAAAGAAGATTTTATCTCCTATATATTTTGTGTCATTCAACTTTTCTGCTCGTGATTTCTGTACGATGACCCCGTTACAAGCTACTATAATCGACCGTTATGGAACCCGTCTTGCGCGAGTGCAATCTAATCTCACATGACATCACGTCCTAGCGAGGACGAATGGTTCTTCGGAACCGGGGCATGACATAATGGTATCAGAGTACGACTTTACATCCTTAGACTTTCGGTTGAATTCTTTAACTCTGATGGCTTCGTACTAAATGTTGTTTCCGTAATCGATGTTATTGGGGCTCTTTATCAATGTTATACGGGATGTTTCATACAATAAGTCTATATATTTTGTAAAATTGTACGAAGAAAATTTGGTTGAAGAAAGATGGTTTCACGTATGGCATGGTTGACTAAGTCGGGCTAGACATATATACAAGAATTGTGTCGACATTGGCAAGTTGTGTGCGAGATTCAGTTGTGTCAGACAAGAATGAGTTAGACTTGATTCATAAAAATGTTTGGTAGTTAGCGATAGAGGTGCTATCGAATGACGATATTGTCGATGCGATATAGACGGATCGTGCTTGAAATTTGAGAATTGGTTTGAACGGAGATTCAAAGTGATCGTTCGTGATTCGAATAATTATTTCGAGGATTTATCGAGTAACTTCATCCCTGAGTGGTGTATGGGATAGCCTTAGGAACATTGATCGAATAAGGATCGGGGTACCGAAGGGTCTATCAGCAAGCGATATGAGTAATGCAAAGACTTAGAAACGAGTATGACAGAGTTAGTCATGATTATAGTATCTCATACGAGATTTGGGTTAGACGAACAAGAAGGTGATGCCTAGCGGTTTGGGATTGCATGGGGAAAGAGTAGATAGATTGAATCAAAGGAAATGTTAAGGTATAACGAATGGATGACTCAGTCGAAGAATCGATATAAATTATATACAAAAGTTAGCACGATTGAAAGTTAGCGTGCATGGAAATGATTCGAATATACAAGAATTGATCTAAGAATTTACGATAGATGTTGTTCGACGACTTGAGTTAGCATAGAACGATAGAATTTGAGGAAATATGTTGCTCAATGACTTAAGATAGATAGATGAACATACGTGATTTTGGGTTTGAACGAATTGATCATGTAACTAGTTCGAGGGATAATGATCGAATTTGATCTTGAATGTCAAGGAGATTGTGGCATCAGTTTTACGACTTGGAGTTCGTTGCGAAGGAAGATCGTCAGGTTATGTATATCATCGATGGTATTGAGACGTATCAAAGATTGATGAGCGATAACTCGGGGGTACTCTGATTCGAGAAATGATGATCTGTAAAATGTTATTGTTCAGATAAAAGCTATACTTGAGATTTTGGTAGTAATGATTGTTTGGATTACTTGATTAGATGAATTTGAAGTATACGTGAATAAATGATAGTCGGACTATGCAAAACAAAAATGTTGACAGAGTTGATGATCATTGATATAAGAATTATATGACTCAGGGAATTATAGTAGACAATCTTACGATTGTGCAATGAGATAGATGCACGAGATTGATAATTAACAGGTTTGAAAATTTGAGTGATGTTACTATGGATGAATCATGATTGATGTTATGCGACTTGAGAATTGAAAATCGATAATATGGTTGTGATCGGTGGATTACGAATTTGGAATCTTGTAGTCAAGGTACACAAAGTTGGACTAATATATTTATGGAACGGATTGAGGATTATGAGTTTGAGAGTTGTAAGTTTGCATCGTTGAACCATGTCATGGTCGAGGATGATCGTGAAATGATTTATCCTAGGAATGGCTTTGCTGAATGACTCGGACCCCTGGACTGAACGTTACGAATGCGAATAGAAGAAATCTATGCTCAAAGTTTAGAAATTGGAGTGATACGAGCTTGGTAGGAGGACCATGTACTATCGACTACTATGGTTTGACCTTAGAATTGGGAGGTGAGTGTTTTGATATTGTTGTTTGGGAATGGCGATCCCAATACAGACTTTGACTTTAGCCTAGTAAAGATAGCCTAGGAGATAGGTAGACGTCCCTGTACGGAGAGATAGAAATTGGGAGATCAACCCTAGTGAGAGATGCCCGTGTAGATGATAGAGCTGGGTTAGCTAGTTAGAAGTGTCTTAAAAAATCTTGAGGGTTGATAGGATTGGATATTGGTATTGGTAGATAGAATGATTCAATTATGTGGAGACACCACTCACGAGGCTTGGCTGAAATACATATATTTTGGGGACGCCTTAAATATGTGCATGATCCGACTCGAGTGGTAATGGCGGATTCTCTATTACGAGACTTGGCTAAAATACATATATTTCAGGGATGCCTTTAATATGTGCACGATCCAACTAAGTGATATGTTGAATTTAAGTAAGACTAAAGGAACATAACGGTATCAAGGATTTTGAGTGGGTTTCAAAGAAAATATTGATGGTAGTGCGATGTTGAACATGAAATAAACTTGAATGCCGATTGATTGGGTTCGAGGTAAACAAGTCAAATTTGCTTAGGCTGGATACTCGGAAAGATTATGTTTATGTCATACGAGAGTGATCGAAAGAACCATTGTGTATTGATTGTAGCGAATCAAAATTAATAAATTCGGAAGATAGTAAGGCATTGATGCAAGTCAGGTTTCGGAGATTGATTAAAGTGGAAAAATACTGGGTTTCGACTAGGAGACGACAAACGAATGACTTGATAAAATTTTGATTCAGAAATTTGTTGAGGATATCGTTCAGGTGGTTTGCCCTAGAACTAAGTCGTCCGCGTGCGCGATGAGTATAAGTTAACCTAATTTTGAGATATAGTTGTTCGATATAAAAAATAACTAAGGCACGAGCGTGGCTCGGATTGAAGAAATGCATAGGAGGAGTGTATGCGAGAATCATTGAATGTTGAATCTAGTGATAAGTATATGAGTGTGTTCTCAGTAAGTTTCGAGGATAAAATTTTTTTGAGTGGTGTATTATGTATTGTCCCATCCCGTTCAGTTCAACTGGAGAATCGAAATGCAACGACGTTTGGACCTAGCCATGCAACGACTTACTCGAAGTCCCGCTCAGCCGAGGCAACTTCTCATTCAGGTGGGTGGCTTCGGTGAACTTGCCTCTGCTTGGCCTTCATACTAATAAAATAGATTTTTATTACACTGTGTTACGAGGCACGACCTCAATGTTGTTGCACATATGGATTTGGGGACACGATCACGATGTTACAACACGAACTAGTGTTATAGTTTGGAATGAAACTGATCCTTAGGCAAGATTAGAAAGACTATAAAAGAACTAGTTGCACTCACTAAAATAATATGTTGGTTTTGTATGGGTGAGCGAGAGGCTCACTCACCAGTACGGTTGTGTACTGATACCCCACCAGTCTTCATGTGTAGGTTTAGGTATCAACACGCTCGGGGTGGAGCTCGCTTGGACGCACTACCAGAAAAATAACTTTTGGTGACGGTTTTTCCCAGTCACCAAAGGGTTTAGTTGACGGTTTCCCTTCCATCAGCTAGGCCATGCAGTGTCAGCAAAAGTCCCCACTTTAGTTGATGGTCGTCCTAGTCACTTTAGTTGACGGTTTTTAGCCGTCAACTAAAGTGACTTTAGTTGACGGATTTTAGCCGTCAAATAAACCCAATTTTTTGACCGTCAATATACGTACATACTTTTCCTGACTGTGGCCTAGCTGACGGTTAATGGCCGTCAACATAGGTTATTTTTTTTAACATTTTTTAGCCATCAAGAGACCCTGTTTATCAATTCTCATTTACGTTGTTGGTTCCCATTTACGTCACCAAATACACGTATAATATAAATTAGAGAAACGCATAATATAAATTTGTGAAAATGTCTAGGAATGACAAAATTCCAGTCATTTTCCACAAATAGCTAGTACTGAAGATCTAAATGATTTTATGGATTCAAGATCATGAATTTATACAAATAAGAAAAATAAGGAATAGCCATAAATGTGAACAATAGAAAGTTTACCTAAATTAGTTAAACATGATACAACATAACACATGCAGACACCACATCTTCTCATTTTTATACACTAGGAATATCACTGCAAGCTTGCAAGTAGATATAATATAATGTGCACTTTGTTGCTTTGCAGGTTTAGTTTCTACTGATACTCACTATTTGTGGAATCAAGGTAACCAAATGCGGCAACTATCCACTCTCACATAGGGTATATAGATCAAACCGGATAATCATTTGGATATAATTTTGGTCAAATTGATATTTGCAAGGAGTACGACCAAAATCGGTCGAGTGCAGCACAATAAAATTGATATTTTGCAAGGAATATGGCCAAAATCAGTCTAGTACAATACAATAAAAACTGCAAGCTAAAGGTACCTACTGCACTTATCTATTTCTTCTAAAGACCAATAGTTTCAAGAAGTACCCCAAAATTTTGGCTCATTTGTTGCCATAAAAATATGTAGTATACAACCCTTAGTTCACTTGTGCATTCCACCCATTGCAGTTCAGAGTTTGGGATATTCTATAATACGTTATTACCAACTCAGATAGAATTTGATCATAAAGGTCGCACTTTTAATTAGGATGGCACTGCAATTTACCTTTGGTAAACTGCAAGTAACCTGTAGGTAATGCATTATCTGCATTTACTGCATTTGTATCTGCAGTTGTCAACGAAACCATCAGTTAGTACTACAATGAAAGGGGGGATGAAGAAAAATTAGGCTCCTTACTCAAAAAACCTTTACACCACAAAACATGCATGATAATTTGCCATTCACCTCATGGTACACCAAGTACAATGTAAACTTTATGTAGAATTACAGAATCAGGAAATTGGTACAATCATCTTATACGTCACTTATGTAATTTATAAACTTCTTGAGAAATAGAAAATTGGTACGATCATTTATAAAGTTACATATATATATTGTCACAGTCTTTCTGTTTCCAGCCTGGTATAGTCACAATCCCTCACTTACTCATCAAGTATTCAGAAATAGACAATCTATGGAAGCAAGGCCTAAAAATAAAAGTATCTACAAGAGTAAATCACAAAAGATTAGACGAATCAAAAGAAAAGTGGTGAAAGCTAAAGGGATTAAAACTCTGCCTTGTGTACCTTTCAACTTCGTGAAATGTGCTGACATCTCCTTTGACAAGTTATCATAATCTATTTGAAACTTGGCATATTGATCGTTGAACCTAGCATAACGATCCTTCAACAAGCATATCGATCCCTGAACAAGCTACGACATTGTAGTTACAAAAATCATAATTGTAGTTAATAAATCATAATTGTAGCATATTCAATGAGCAAATATTCGGACATATCTTGAACAAGCTATGACAAGCACATATGAAAAAAATCAAATTGATGCAAAATACGCAGTATGATTCTACGCAAAGAACAGAGGGTGCTGGATATATGAAAAAAAAAATCAAATTGATACAAGATATGCAACATATTTAAAATTGTGTTCAAGGTTTTCTTCCAAATTTAGAGTTCAAGATATATGGAACACCCAAATAAGTCTTTTGGATAGATAAGCAATCATTTTTTAGCTTGGCAAATGTTGATAAGCAATCATTTTAGAGTTCAGGATAGAGGATGTTTATGAAGAGTGGCCATGGAAGGGGAACTGATCCAGTTACTCACATTGCTTGGATCATTTTAAGATTACTGAGCAAGTAAAATAATACAAGGATAAATGTAGTATTGACAACCCTATATATAGTTTAACATCTACGCAATAACGCAACATGAACTTACATTCTATACTAGGGCACGGGATAAGATGCATGCTTCAGGAGTGAAAATATTTTTTTGCAGAATTCATGTAAGATCAAAGCTTTGCTAACAACTTTGTAACAATTGAAAAAATGAGCTATGCATAAGAGGAAACATAATAAGTTCTAAATAAACTAGGATAACAAAACTACAAAATACCTGAACACTCATTAGAAAACCACCAAAACTCGACCTTCCAACATAGAGACAAATGTAGCTGCATGTTTAAAGTGTTCAGGCTAATTTGCCAAGGATGACAGAACAATGTCGCTCACAGCTTCCATGGGTACTACACACCTGTGACCTTATTTCTGGATAGGAATATATGGGCCACTATGATTTCTTCCTATGACTATAAATTTAGGAATGCAACCAATTCAGATTGTATCGACAATTTAATCTTATTGAGGTGCAGTGATGCACATAAGAAATATTTATTGGAATCTAAAATAGGTTTGGCCAGAACTTTACCCATGCATATGAACATGCTTGTCATGTCTTGTTACACAATCATGTAACCTGCTCTTCATTTTAATTGGTGGGACATTCACAGTTCACAAAACTCTCCCACATGGAATTTGTTTTGTGGGTCTAATTATATGTCAATCTTTAGTTTTGATGGCCAAAAAAAACATTTGACAGTGAATTGAGCCATAGTTAGTTTTTCCTAGTTGACATTTGAATTATCTAGTTTATCTATAAATGATCCTTAATTGCATCTTGTGTAGTTAATTGAGTATTATGTTAAAAAAAAAGCACAAAACACAATATAAACTACAATACATGCCATTAGCAACCAATAATAGATTTGGTTTATATTCGACAACTAACTTGGTTGACAGAACTTCTGTTGTGTGCATTAATTGAAACAGGATCTGGCTTATATGAGTCAAAATGTTGGATCTATCGCTTAAAGTTAAAAGAGACGTACATATTGGGATGAAACATATATTGTGGATTATAATAAAGAAAAAAATAAGAAATAAACAACATGAGAGGTAGACTGAAGGAATTCATAAACTAAGGGAAATGAGGAAACATACCAGTTTAAGATAAAACACTTACATGCATTATGTTGTGATTTGCTAAATCTTTCTTGTTCAAAGCAATTACATGGCTCTCATGGGAAAGCACTTGTTAGAGGTCCTCATTGGTCGAAGATAATAGAATTTGTCTGGAACAAATAGGTTTAGATACTTAAAAACTCCGTCCCATCAACTAAACTCTATAAATACTTGATAGTAGACAAATGAATGATACAGATACCACTGTTAGAGTCGTCATATATTACTAATTAAGTTCATAAAGACATTTCAGGATGTAATTAAGGAGATTACATGAGAAATGTACCTAGAAGCTATATTTAGGTTATTAAGTTCAACATATTAAATAATCTAAATATAGCTACTAGAGACTTGTAAAATGTTATTTATTTTAGGTTATAGCATACCGTGTGTTTCCTCTGCTAACTATTGAATCATGTAATACTCAAGAATTAGGATCTAAACAGACGGTAAATGAGACAATTAAAGAAATTTATCAACAATTAATATTGTTCTTGACCAAAAATTAGTATAAACCAATTAAGAAACATATAATGCCTTTTATCTATTCATTTTTGTTGGTTACTCTAAAAAATTGATTTCTTTTTAGAGTATACATCTCCCTTTGACACTTTTAAATTAATTTTTGTCAATCTTCTCATGCTTCAATAGAGATGTTCATCAGTATAATTTAAATCCATAATTCCCCAATAATTTTCATACAACAAAAGCGTCTTATCATAGAAGCAGATGATTGATCATGTCTTAACCAAGGTTCAAAATATCGGTATCGATATCGGACATTTTGTATGAGTATCGGTATCGGAAGTATCGGCGGTATCGGATCGGAGTATCGAATTTTTGGTATCGACAGTATCGGCAATATTAAATAATTATTAAAAAAAATTAAAAAATTTTTAAACATATTTATGCATTATTTAATTATTTTAAGTTTTTTTATTATTATAATTGATTATTCGTACTAATTACTATGTCATTAATTGATTAAATAATTATTAAAAAAATTAGAATTTTTTTAAACATATATCGAATTTTTGGTATTCGGCAGTATCGGCAGTTTTTTTAAGTTTTTTTAAACATAGTCATCCTTTGTGATTGGTTTAACTGCGATATACAAGATTACAACTTTTCTTCATTTCCGTATTTTTAGTTTCAATTTTACTATGTCATTAATTGATTATTCGTACTAATTGAATCTTGTATTGTTTTATTACTACAGGTTCAAATTTTGACGAATTAAGAAGCATAAAGGGAGGCACAAGCGATTAGAAGCAATGCAAATGGCTGGACGAGACAAAAGTCGCAAGACCCATTATTATATAATTAATAATTATATTTGTTCAGACATTTTTAAAATTTATGTAAATAAAAAATTATTTATAATTTTATATCTAGAATTTTAGTTTTATGCATTGTTACAAATGGTTACAATATAATCCATGATCCAATTATTTTGTTTCAAAATATACGAAAATAAAATTAGCTACATGATTTATTTTGAATTTAAAATTTTAACAAAAAACACTTGGCCAGAAAAATTTATTGGGACTCTGGCCTATCCCTTTCTTTTTATTTCATGAATAAAAATCTTTTACAATAGGTATGAAGTACATAAAGTGTACAAATAAAAGAATGAATACAAAAAATGAATATAAAAAATAAAAACAAATGAATACAAATATATCACTAAAATAGTTAGTAATTATCGTAATCGTTCTGATATGGTTGTTGGTTATGAGGATAGTAGAGATTGATATCTGTATCATTGAAAAAACTTGTCATGAGGCCATCAAATGCAGAATGTTGTTCTGCGGCTTCTGCCTCTGGAGTATTGTATGGATAATAACTTGTAAATGAACTATCATATGTGGTATTGTAATTGTCCGAAGGAGTAGGCACATCATGATAGCTAGATCCTCCAGCATATACATCATCCATACGGTGCTCTCTAGGTTAATGATCACTTGACCAGTCTTCAGAGTATTCATGTGACTGGTCTCCAGGATTTTCATATTCATGTGACTGGTAAACACCAGTCGCGAGTGTAGCTCCATTTCCTCCACTATCAGTACTGTCATCTTTATCGCTGTCGACCTGTCGAGATGGTACATTTGGTATTTTCTTTCTTTTTTCAGGCCTTCGAACATTTGCGACAGTATCTTGTGGATCAATATCCAAGTTATCATCTAACCATTCATTTTCTCTACCATCCAAGAGTGGTGCTTCTTTTTCTCTAGTTCAAGCTGTGAGTGGATCTTGATCGTGAAATATCTCATCCAAATATATAATATTTTGATTATCTCCTGATCTTTGTACATTTCGAACCCTCAATCTCATATTATAATGGACGAAAACCAGTTTTTCTAGTCTCGCCATTGTAAGTCTATTGCGGGGACGAGTATGGATGAGAGAAAATGTTGTCCAGTTCCTTTCACAATTGGAGGAGGACACCGTTTAACTCAGGATGCGCATAGCTAATCGAGTCAAATTTGGAGCATCCTCCCTAGCATATATGGACCACCACTCAGCTACAAAAGTAATAAAATATGTTAGTTCCTATAAATATTTAACTTTACCTAATAAATATTTTGAAGTACTAAGATATTAACTACTACTACCAGGGAGACATCGAGTTACAGCACTTTGAAATTGATGTGAACCGAATACACCAGTTTTCAATCGGAACCTTTCCGCCTACAAAGTGATATTACACAAGTTATGACATTAAATATTAAATATTTTAAAGATGAAAAATTCAATATCAAACAATAGGTACCTCTCTTTTTATATTGAGGCGTGTTTCATTATCATTCACCATTCTATTAACGACGCGGTGGAAGCCATTTAGCACCTCATCGTCGTTTACAACATCGTTAGCATATTGGTACTTGGGATTCAAGAAATAACCTGCAAAATAAAGAACTAGTTTAAAATTCCTATAAGCATTATAAAAGATATTTTTAAGGGTATTCAATTTATAGAGTACTTACCGGCTGCATGAATATCTTGATGTAGTTGATTATCCCATCTTTTATCAATCATTTGCCACCACTTCTTGTACCCTTTACCAACATGCTTTTTTATCATAAATTTGGCTCTGCCATAGCCTCATAAAGATGACCCATCTCAGCTTTATCATCACTATCAACCATCCTTAAAACTTTTACAAGAGGTCCAAAAATTGCAGTGACCCCTGCAATATCCCTCCAGTAAGTTTGACTGTCGATTAAGCCGACAACTACATTTGCCTTTTCTCTATCTTTGCGATTGAGTTTCATGTAGTTTTCCGCCCAACCCCTTGTATTTTTCATCCTTTTTAAATCATCCTGATGTGTAATGATGGAATCTAAAGCAAGAAAATTGGTAGCGAACCTAGTGATGGCTGGTCTAACCAATTCTCCATTCCGGGTCTCGGTTCTCATGAGGCTAAGAGCCCAACCATGATTGTATATGAAACAAGTCAGTTCTTGAGACTTCTGTATTAGTGATTTAATACTTGGATCATTAGCTATATCTTTCAACATTAGATCTATACAATGTGCTGCACATGGAGTCCAGTATAAGTTTTTTCTCACCTGCACACAAACATACAAATAACAAATATAATGTAGCTTTATTTAAATTAATAAATATTCAGTATAAGTGTGTTCTCACCCCCATTAACTTTAATCCCGCCGCTTTGTAGTTGGAGCCATTGTCAGTAACTATTTGGACGACCCTTTTTTCTTCAATTTAATCTACAACTTCATTCATCAGTCTAAATGTGTAATTACTATCTTTGTATTTGTCAGATGCATCTACAGATTTAAGAAATATGGTTCCTTGTGGAGAACATATAAGAAAGTTAATGATGCATTTTCTGTTCTGAGTACTCCATCCATCGTACATAATTGTGCACCCATATTCATCCCAATATTTATGGAAGGATTTCAAGTACTCCTTATGCCATTTATTTCCATATCTAAGTATGTATTAGATATCTCATAAGGAGTTGGACCTTTCACTCCACTCCCACAAGCTGCTATGCTGTCTATCATCGGTTGGTAATGTGGACTTTTGGCAGCATTGAATGGTATATTATTATATATATAAAAATTTGCTATAAATCTTTCTATATGCTCTTTAGCATTTTTTATCCCCTTAAGGGCACCCTTTATTTTGGGTTGTTTTGCCCCTTGTCTTCTTAGGACATATGGGTCCATACTCCTTTCCCCACCTCTAGAATATTTCTCACCTCCTCCTCACGATATGCGACCGACTTTGATCGGGCACCTAACGTCGGACCCCTGCTAGACCCTCCTCCTCTCTCCCCTACACTCCAACGACTACTCCATTGCGCAGCTGCATGTTCTCTCCTACTTTCTCTCAGGTCCCTTCTAAGGTCCGCGTATTCGTCAGCATCATCTTCTTCTTCTGAGGAATCTCCTTGACGAGCTGTTCTTGTCAACTCCTCCTCTACTAGTTGTTTTCTTCGGTCGACTATTAATTTATCTTTTTGTTTACCCTCGACAAGCAACAATATTTCTCTTTTTGTCTCAAGGGGTACTTCAGGACACGATGTTACGTTTCCTTTAATACCAGCTAAGTGTTGTTTGAGACGAGTAACTCCTCCGTCAATATTTTTTCCATAATAATTGCATTGCACCTTCCTCCTATTATTTGGGTCAGGACATTTGTCATGGTTCCAACCAACATCCATTTCCTCCGGCGTGCGACTTTTCGGTGCCATTATATATTCCTAAAACTGAAATTAAAAAAATGTTACATGCAATAATAAAAAACGTTACATGCAATAATAAAAAATGTTACATACAATAATTGAGTTATATATATATATATATATATATATATATATATATATATATATATATATACCTCCCAGTGCCGCGGCAGAGTGCCTCCCTTCAACCTCCGCCCCGCTCCTCCCCGTCACGGAAGCAGACCCCTCCGCCTCCGCCTCTGCCCCGGCTCCCTCTTCCTCGTCCGGCGCGTACTGGAGCCATCCTGCCTCCTCGCGGTGGGTCTGGCTCCCCGACCACCCCCAGGCGGAGGCGGTCCTCCTCTCCCTAGGAGCGAGTCGCCACCCCTAGCGCCTCCGCTGGCGGCGCTCCAGCTTCGGCACCTTGGCTGCAGCGGATCCCCGTCCCCTCCCCGAGGTCGAGCCTCTCCCCTCCGGCTCCCACGGGTCGAGCCTCCTCCGCCGCGGCTCCGCGGCTCCCTCCCAGGTCGAGCCCCCTCCGTCGGCCTCCTTCCTGGTCGAGCACCCCCCGGCCTCCCCGGGCGTAACCCGGCGCCGCCGCCGTGGTGTTTCCCCTCCGTCGCTGCGGTGGCGGATTCCCCCTCCCCTTCGCCAGCGTCTTCCCCCGCCGGCGTCTTTCTTCGGGTTGTGCTCTTCTCCCCCGCCACAGGCGCAGACTTGGCTCTCCGTCAGCCACCCTACAGTTCGCCGCCCTCCCGTTGGCCGCCTCCCCCGGCACCCCCATGCCGCCGCGCTGGTAGCCCCGGGTCCCCGGCGGCTCCCTCCCTCGATTTCCGGCGTCCGAGTGCCCCCCTCCCGCCGGATTGAGTTGCTCCTCGGGGAGCCCCTCCCATCGGGACTCGAGCCCCCTCGGGCAGCGCGCTCCCATGCGCTCTGGCCTACCCCCTCGGGCCCCGCGCGAACCGGCCCCGTGCCCCCCCTCTCCAGGTTGCGGCCCCCCCCCCCCCTTTTTTGAATTTCAAATTTCCTTTGTCTTTTGCTTTTTGTGTGGATCCGGGTTGTGGGTTGTGCGGCCCGGTTTTGTTTCGGCTCCTGCCTGTGGGGACCGACCGTAGTTTGCTTTCCATTCAATAAAAGTTTTAGTTTCCCAAAAAAAAAAAAAAAAAAAAAAATATATATATATATATATATATATATATATATATATATATATATATATATAATATAAATATATATATATATATATATATACACATATATATATATGTAAAATATAAATATATATATATATATATATATATATATATATATATATATATATTTTTATATATATATATATATATATATATATATATATATATATATATATATATATATATATATATATAATATATATATATATATATATATATATATATATATATATATATATATATATGTATATATGTATAATTATATATATAAGTTAGAAGTTAGAACATAAATATAAATACAAGCAACTTATAAACAAAGAAATGGAATTGAGCTTGTGGTTAGTGTAAATTGTTATAAGTTCTGTTCCGTCCACAGTTACAGTTCCCTGTGGCTCTGGTTCGAAACCTCGCTTCCTTTCCTTTTTTTTATTTTTTTCTGTTCTGGAGACCGCACGGTCTTCGAGGACTTCGAAATTTGTGTGCCGGGGGGGGGGGGGGCTCTATATTAGTCGGTGGAGGAGAGAGAAAAAATCAGAACTCTGATTTTTTTCCCTCCCTCTCCGCCTCCTACCACCGCCCGGCTTGCGCTCCACCGCCGGCTTCCAC
Organism: Iris pallida; assembly: GCA_029216955.1. Lineage (NCBI taxonomy): Eukaryota > Viridiplantae > Streptophyta > Magnoliopsida > Asparagales > Iridaceae > Iris > Iris pallida. The sequence continues at coordinate 18,428,555 of JANAVB010028397.1, forward strand.
CTCCACGCTCCTACGCTTCGAAGGAGATGGGGAGGAGAGGGACCACATCTCAAGCCACCACTTCTTTTCAGCAACGGCGGCGGCGGAGGTGGCGAGGGCGACGGCGACCACGACGGCGGTGAAGGCGACGGCTAAGGGGAAGGAGAAGGCTCTGTTACCTGCTGCAAACGAGAGGTAAGCCCTTTACAATTTCTGTAAGAAATTTTTTCTTCACAATTTTTGTAAGAAATTTTTTCTTTGTTGTTGTGGTTGTGGTTGTGGTATGTCAATTTTGGTTCCTTTTATAGAATTTTAGGACTCGTGGTTTCTCTATTATTAGATTTTCTGTTGGATTTGACCCAGATTCTTCATGTCTCCTGACTCTCCTCTGGATTTTTCTGGGATGTTAGGGTTCGGGTTCGTATCGGTCCGTATCGGCCGATACGAACCGATCCAATACTTTAACTCGGGTTCTCGGCCGATACCGATAATTTTGTGCCGTTTCGGATCGGCCAAAGCAAAATTCGATCCGATACGGTCGATACGTATCGGTATCGGCCGATACTTTAAACCTTGGTCTTAACTACTTCATGACATACCAGGTCATATTCTATTTCAGTCCATCGTCAAAAAAATTAGGCTTGCACAGTTTAGGCCTCTCACATATTATATAACTATATATATACAAAAGTATACTAAGATAACCTAAGTTATATGCCCTGACATTCGAATAAGAGTAAAAAGAATTCCTATAACATTAACATGATAAAGAAAAGGGAAACAAGAAGACCGACAACTTGATTCCGTTCATGCAAGTCTCGACTGCAATCCATTAAATCAAATCTGCGAAAAAAAGTAAACGGAGTCACATTAGAGAAAATGCATGGAATTACTGCCAAATAATTATCAAACAAACATGCTCCAATTTGAAAGGAGAAAGAACGATGCTTCCCATATTAAGAATCTAGGTACACAGATTGCAGTAGAGAAGGAGAAAGTGGCTAAAGATATTTCATCATGTTCGGATAAAAACAAGGGGGGACAAGAATTGGGTCCACAAGAGGGCTTTGGGTCGAACGAACAAAAATTAGGGTTAAGGACGTCCGGGCGAGACCGAGGCTATAGTTGTAGAGATCGTCGACGCCGATGATGAGCCGGTGGTGCTTGTTCTGGATCATGTCCCATATCGATCTCATGTACAGGCCCTTCCCCGCCTACAAATTTTTTGTCCCAAATTTTAGAAAAAATTTAATAAAAAATAAACTGGAAAGAGAGAGAGGAGGAGGAGGAACAAGAAGGCCTACTCTCAATACAATCCAAAAAAAAAACTATACTGTCAAAAAACTCTACTCTCAAGAAAATCCACAAAAAACCCTAACTTCAACTAGCACTACCATAAAATCGAATTGCAGAGAGAAAATATGGAATAGAATTGCAGCTTACCGCATGGTGAAGACCGAAGTTGCTGCATGGTGAAGTTGCCACTGAGAATAGGGTTTTCGAGAGGGGACGTAGGCCGCCGAGGAGACCGTGGACGCCGAGGAGAGAGTTTTAGGGAGTGGAGGGAGAGGGACTTCTGAGAGAAAATAGGGTTTTTCTGAGAGAAACGAGGGAGAAAAGGGGTTTTCGAGAGGGGGCTAATGTTTTAGAAAGAGAGGACCGGGCTTTGAGCAGCGGGGGATTAAACATGAAAACCATCACTAAGCCAAATATTTTAAAAAAATTATGATAATGGCATATGAAATAGTTGCAGGAATTTCTTCCTCTCCACTTTAGTTGATGGCTTTAAACTAGCCGTCAACTAAAAGTGGTGGATTACGTGACGGTTTCTCAAAACCCATCAATTAAAGTGGTACAATATTGTATAGTTAACATAAAATAGGGGTTTAGTAGACACAAGGCCTAAACTATCAAGTAAAACAGAATAGTTGATGGGGATTACTGACCGTCAAAAAAAAAACCATCAACAAATGTCATTTTTCTTGTAGTGACGCGCTGAGACATGGAGTTCCTTGGCATTTCGAGACGTGCGATCCCATTGGAGTATTCACCTTATGGATATCACCTTCTGAAGCATCCGCAAGTTGCAAGCCTTGAACCTTGGTATTGAGAGATGAGAGAGAGACCTGAGCGATTGCATTCAGATATATTGTGAGCTTGAGTAAATGTAACCTTGGCCTTATGCCCTTTCTAATTATGTCGTATTATCAATAAAACATATTTTGTCTCCTATACATTTTGTGTCATTCAATTTTTCTGCTTGGGACTTCTGTGCGACAACCCCGTCGCAAGCTGCTGTAATCGGCCGTTATGGAATCCGCCTTGCACGAGCGCAACCTAGGCTCGTGCGGCATCACGCTCTAGCGAGGACGAACGATTCTTCGAAACCTAGGCGTGACAGTAATTCCGTTGCAAATTATCAATAAAGAGATTTATTTTTCATGTCTTGTGTCTATCAACTATTTTTTCTTATTTTTGCTACAATGACTTTGATTTTGAGATTGTTTTTAGTGACCGTATTTGTGTTTGCTTGTACAAGTACAATTTAGGCTTGTACGATATGATGACAAGTGACGACTTTTACAGGATCAGGGCATGACAATGCCGCTAAGGAAGTAGCGCTCGATAGGAGACTAAACGTGATCGCTATAAAAGGAAGTTGTATCCTAGACATATTTGGCAATCGCACCAAGAAGCGACCGTGCCACTAAGGCAGTCGCGCCCCAGAAGCGACCGTACCATAGAGGCGACTCCAAGAACTAGAGAATTTTTATATTTCAATACTCTTTTCCTTATTAAACTTTTGCAGTATAAGAAAACTCTAATAAGTTTAAGTACAAGAAAGAGCCATCGCCGGGTCGTCAACGGAACAATGTGTTCGAACGCTGATCAGATCTCTATCGACACATTTTTTCGAAATTAGGATTTTTTTTTAGAAGGTTACAAGACTCCCAGAAGGAGTTATTGGTAATATTTTCTTTATAAAATCAATAAAAATGTTTTTTTTTTTTTCAAAAAACAGGTCCCCAGGCAATGTTGATAGTAACTCACTAAGAAGAGGATTATGAAAAAGACTAGTTTTATAGAAATTGTCCTTACTTAATTGAATGGTAGAAGGGACTCTATAAATTCTGCTTACTTGATTAAATGGTAGAAGGGACTCTATTTTTCCTATGAGTTAATGAATGTTATTCTTTATGTGATGTTTCTGCTTAGCCTAAACATTCTGAAGTAAAAGAGATACTTTTATTTGTGACAGAAATTATTGATATAATGGAAACAAATATTGTTATGAGATAGGAATTATGAAAGAGATGATGCTCTAAAGTTAAATGAAATAGTATGGTCGTGATCACTATTACAAAGAAAGAAAGAAAAGAAAAGATATTACATATAGATATTATTGCATTGTTTACTTGGTAGAATATTTTGATAGATTACAAAAATCATTTATTGGTCTTGAACAACTTGTGCACAAGGAACATCTTGAACGATATCCGGTGTACTGGAATCAGGTCTGCCTACGAGAGGTTTTCAGCAACGCTCAGGCTAGGACCCTATGAAATGCTCAGGCTAGGACCCTATGAAATCGACAACGTTGGCTAATATTCTTATTATGTGGAGTCACCCAGGGACTTCATATAGTTAGGGCCTATGCTAATGAATCAGTGATGCGGGCTCTAACAAATTGTACTTGTAGGGACATATTGCAACACTTATAAAAATATAGTTTCTAATCCCTTATTTTGTAGAGACATGAATTCCCTATATTATCATTTTAATCCCTTGTTTTACATGATGGGATTAATTTCACACTTAATACCAAATTACTTGTTGTTGGGAACGAAGCGCGGAAACCGTTCCCCCAAACCAGAAAGTCCTGCGAGAGAACCGAGCAAAAGCACACAAACCAAAAACGCCAAACACAATCGCAGACACAAAGATTTTTGACGTGGAAAACCCTTGCGGGAAAAAACCACGGGACGATCGGAGTCCAACCCTGAAGAACCTCCACTAATGGAATAAAGAGAATACACCCTCTACAAGCTCCTCCCGATCCAACACGGATCACCACAACTCACTTGAAAGAAGAAATTTTTTTGATTGCGGACTCCGAAGAACAAGAGATGCCGAAAAATTATTCGACGCAATCTCTCATTCACAATAGTCCTTAATCCTCTCTCTCTCTCTCTCTCTCTCTCTCAAAGATTGTAAAGCACTCTTTGTTTTGAGATGATTTTACAATTAGCATGCATCACACTTTTATAAGCCCTTGGTAACCCATACATGGAAGGCCAATATATATAGAAACTTCTAATATAAATCAATCATATATTTAATGGAAATCCAATCATAATTAGCTTACCATAATTGGAAATCCAATAATATGGAAAGCTACTATATGAAGGGTCCAATCATAAATATATAATCAAAGAAAATATGGAAATCTAATCATATATTTCCTTACCATATATGTACCAAAATAAAATCCATGCACTCCCCAAGCTTCTCCGACACACGGATGGCGCTCGTCGCTCTCCGGGGTATTCTCCACATAGGTGGGAACCCCACCCACTCCAACAAATCTCCCCCTTCACAACTATGTGGAGGAGGTCGTCATCCCGACGATCTGCCTGCAGTACTCAAACTTCCCCCTCGGAAGAACCTTCGTGAGCATGTCCGCTCCATTGTCATCAGTATGAACCTTCTCAAGCGCCGCATCCTTCTTCTCAACCACATCCCGTATCCAATGATACCGAGTCTCGATGTGCTTGGACCGACTATGAAATATCTGGTTCTTCACAAGGTGAATAGCACTTTGACTGTCGCAAAGCAAAGTATACTGCTCTTGCTTCAGTCCTATTTCCTGCAGCATCTTCTTCATCCACATCAACTCCTTGCAAGCCTCCGTCGCCGTAATGTACTCTGTCTCTGTCGTCGACAAGGCAACACACTTCTGTAACCGCGACTGCCACGATACCGCTCCTCCAGCAAACATCATCACATAGCCCGAAGTCGATCGCCTCGTGTCTACATCTCCAGCCATATCAGCGTCAGTATATCCAACCAGCTTTGGCTCGTCACCACCAAAAGAAAGTCTCTAATCGGCAGTGCCCTGAAGGTATCGTAGAATCCACTTGACCGCACTCCAATGTACCCTTCCAGGATTTAAAAGGTACCTGCTAACTGTGCCAACTGCATGAGCGATGTCTGACCTCGTACACACCATAGCATACATAAGACTTCCCACAGCTGAGGCATATGGAACCCGCTCCATATCTTCCTTTTTGTCCTCGGTAGATGGACACTGCTCCTCAGTGAGCTTAAAGTGAGCCGCAAGGGGGCAACTCACTTTCTTCGACCCGTCTATACCGAAACGCTGAAGTACCCGGTGAATGTACTTCTTTTGGGACAAATGTAGCAGCTTGGACTCTCTCTCTCTCGGCTGATCTCCATCCCAAGAATAGTCTTCGCTGCGCCCAAATCCTTCATAGAGAAGGTCGTGCCCAGTTGGCGCTTCAACTCTGCTATCTTAGTGGCATTCCGACCCACTAATAATATATCATCTACATAGAGCAATAAAATAATGAAATCATCCTCGACAAAATACCTCACAAATGCACAATGGTCCGACGTCGTCCGTGCATAACCATGCTCCCCCATAAACGACTTAAACTTTCTGTACCACTGCCTCGGAGCCTGCTTCAGACCATACAAGCTCTTTCTCAACCGGCAGACCAAATGTGACTTGCCCTTCTCACAGAATCCCTCTGGCTGCTCCATGTACAACTCCTCCTCAAGATCACCGTGGAGGAATATCGTCTTCACGTCCATCTGCTCGACCCCCAAGTCGAGACTGGCTGCTAATGCTAGCACCACCCGAATAGACGAATGCTTAACGACAGGCGAAAAGATCTCATCATAATCCACGCCTTTCTGCTGACCGTAGCCTTTGACTACCAGCCTCGCTTGTATCGAGGGCGAGTAGCATCATCCGTCTGCTTCACTCTAAACACCCATCGATTCTTCAAAGCCTTCTTGCCCTTTGGCAATCGCACCAGCTCATAAGTGGAATAAGTGTGCAAGGAACTCATCTCCTCCTGCATGGCCTCCATCCACTCCTGTCTGTGTTCGTCTTCCATAGCCTCTGCAAAGCTTTCGGGCTCTCCCCCGTCAGTCAATAGCACATACTCATCCGGTGAGTATCTCGTAGATGGTCGACGATCTCTGTCGCTCCTTCTCAGTGGAGCCACTGGTGCTGGCTGTATACCAACAGCCTCCTCCCCTTCAGGAACTACCTCCCCGGCATGCTCATCCTCCTGAGGGACACCCTGACCACCATCAGCAGGCTGATGATCAAGGTTGGGAGCAACTCCATGTACTGGCTCTCCCATAATGGGATCCTCTGTGATGTCCTCTGGAAACTGCTCGAAGCGAAATGACTCTAACTCCGGAAATTTCTCAGCCTCAGAAGGCGTCTCAGAATCTTGAGTGTTGGTCATGGTCTGATCTTCGACGAACACCACGTCCCTGCTTCTGTAGAGCTTTCTTCCCACCGGGTCGTAGAGTCTATAGCCAAACTCATCCCGATTGTAGCCGACAAAGACGCATCGCCTCGTTTTCGGCTCAAGTTTGGTCCTCTCGTCCTTCGGTACATGCACGAAGGCCTTACAGCCAAACACTCGCAGGTGATTGTATGACGGCTCTTTGCCGTACCATACTTTGTCAGGCACATCACCCTGCAAAGGAGCACTAGGAGACAAATTAATAACATAAGCGGCTGTGAGAAGAGCCTCACCCCAATAACTGTCCGACAAGTTTGCTTCTGACAGCAAACACCGCACCCTCTCCATCAGTGTCCTGTTCATGCGCTCCGCTACACCATTGAGCTGAGGTATCTTTGGCGGAGTCTTCTGGTGTCGTATCCCCTGCACTCTGCAATAAGCATCAAAGGGACCGATGTATTCGCCGCCATTGTCGGACCGAACACACAATAACTTCTTGCCCGTCTCTCTTTCAACAGAGGCCTAAAACTCTTTGAAAGTAGGCAGCACCTGATCCTTGGTCTTTAAGGCATAGACCCAAACCTTCCTGGAACAGTCATCAATAAAAGTTACAAAGTAAGAAGCACCACCAATAGATTTTACCTTCATAGGACCGCAGACATCCGAGTGAATCAACTCGAGCAACGTCGGCTTTCTTGAACTTGGGTGACTTTGGAAAGACACCCTATTTTGCTTCCCAGCTAAGCAGTGCGTGCACTTCTTCAACTTTGTAGACTTGAGCCCTGGAATCACCTTCCTGTTCACCAAGTAGCTCATCCCCTTCTCGCTGATATGGCCGAGCCGCCTGTGCCACAACTCGGTAGACGCATCACTGACTGCGTTCACCTCCTGTGCCCCCTGTGCGCTCCCCTCCATATAGTAGAGACCGAACTTCTTGCTTCCTCTGGCAATCACCATTGAACCTCTGGAAAGCTTCCACTGACTATTTTCGAAGAGACTGAAGAATTCCTCATCATCCAACCTTCCAACCGACACCAGATTGAAACGGATATCAGGGACATGACGAACATCTTTGAGAACAAGAACTGCACCCGTCTTCGTCCTCAAATGCACATCTCCAACGGCAACCGCCTTTGACACATCTCCATTGCCCATTTTCAACACTCCACAGTCGCCTGTCGTGTAAGTGGCAAATAGTGCCATCTTGTGAGATACATGCGCTGAAGCCCCTGAGTCCACCAGCCAAGAATTGTCATCGCAGGCGAGGTTTGTGATAACCTCATCACCTACGATGATCACATCGCCTCCATGTATCGAAGCTGCCGCTGTAGTGTTCTCATCTTGCTTCCCCTTGTCGCCCTTCTTCTCTCTCTTCCAAGCGAAACAGTTCCGCTTGATGTGGCCCTTCTTGCCACAATGGTAACACTCCGAGTTCTCGTACCGACCCTTGGACTTCCCCCTGCTCTTGTCTCTGCCACCACCTGGACCCCTGCTTTTGCCCCTTCTGCGGCTCTCCGAAACTAGTGCCTCTGAGTGATGGGATATGGATGAAGTGCCCTGAGAACGTCTCCGCATCTCTTCATTCAGTACCCCGCTCTTGGCAAACTCCAGACTGACCACGCCTTCCGGAGCAGAAGCGATCATAGATACTCGTACGGTCTCCCACGAGTCTGGCAATGTACATAGCAACCAAAGTCCTTGAACCTCGTCGTCGAACTTGACTCCCATCGAGGATAGCTGGTCCACCACGCCCTGGAACTCACTCAAGTGATCCATAATGGATGCACCATCTTTGTACCGCAGACCCATCATCGTCCGGATCAGGAACAATTTGTTTACCCCCGGTCTTTTTTGCGTACAAAGATTCCAGCTTCTCCCACAACATCTTCGCATGCTCAATATTGGCAACGTGGTTGTACACGTTCTCGTCAACGAACTGCCGCATGTACCCACACATCTGTATATGCTCGAAGTTTCAGTCCTCTTCGGATTTGTCACTGGACTTCTCGGATGCAAATACTGGAAGATGCAGTTTCTTGACGAACAGCAAATCCTTCATCTTGCTCCGCCAATAATGGTAGTTGGTACCGTTCAGGTTCACCATGCGCACCGGCTTCGCATCCATTTCTGCTTCCTGGTTTGACTGTCAACTCCTGACACTTCTTTGAACCCAAAGCTCTGATACCACTCTGTTGGGAACGAAGCGCGAAAACCGTTCCCCCAAACCAGAAAGTCCTGCGAGAGAACCGAGCAAAAGCACACAAACCAAAAACGTCAAACACAATCGCAGACACAAAGATTTTTGACGTGGAAAACCCTTGCGGGAAAAAACCACGGGACGATCGGAGTCCAACCCTGAAGAACCTCCACTAATGGAATAAAGAGAATACACCCTCTACAAGCTCCTCCCGATCCAACACGGATCACCACAACTCACTTGAAAGAAGAAAATTTTTGATTGCGGACTCCGAAGAACAAGAGATGCCGAAAAATTATTCGACGCAATCTCTCCTTCACAATAGTCCTTAATCCTCTCTCTCTCTCTCTCAAAGATTGTAAAGCACTCTTTGTTTTGAGATGATTTTACAACTAGCATGCATCACCCTTTTATAAGTCCTTGGTAACCCATACATAGAAGGCCAATATATATATGGAAACTTCCAATATAAATCAATCATATATTTAATGGAAATCCAATCATAATTAGCTTACCATAATTGGAAACCCAATAATATGGAAAGCTACTATATGAAGGGTCCAATCATAAATATATAATCAAAGTAAATATGGAAATCCAATCATATATTTCCTTACCATATATGTACCAAAATAAAATTCATGCACTCTCCAAGCTTCTTCGACACACGGATGGCGCTCGTCGCTCTCCGGGGTATTCTCTACATAGGTGGGAACCCCACCCACTCCAACACTTGTTAATATATTATTTAAATCTTATATATTCCTTTGTCCCGACAGATGCAATAATGTCTCTAAGTTTAATTGTTAAGAGAACGAATGGAGTTATTGCTTGAAAAAGATGAATGTTTAAGAAATAGATTATGGCTAATGTATGTTTCTTAAATTGGCTAAGTAAGGAAAGAATAAAAAGGTCAACATTATTATAAGGAATGTTTACTTCACTTGACTACTTTGTGTTTGCTTTTAGGTGGGGATAGTTTTTCCACTCACCAGTAGATTCAAATGTATTGACCCTCTCCCTTTCAGATACGAGAAGGAAGCAGGAGCTTGAGGAGATAGCATACTAGCTATTTGGATTTAATTATTTAGTATAAACGCCTTTTATTGATTATGATTTGGATGTAATGTATGGAACAGTAGAAATTTGTTGTAGTCTTTTCGACTCATATTATTTTGTGGTTTCCCTAGCTTGAATATTTCGCTGCAAGTAAATTTCTTCCGGTTGTCCTTAATATATTCATTTTTCGTTCATTGCAAATGATGGATGGATAGATTATTCCTTATCTTGTACATGACAACTTAGACATGTACAATATCATGTCCCCCGTGACCTTAACTATCCGGAGCGCGATATGACATTGAGCCATCGGTTGAAATCTTGTGAAGAATGGTGTAGAAAATAATAATTTCCATGTTCTTATTACTAGGATTTGTTACAATATATATAGTATCTACATTTGGGCTTCTTACAAATATAATCTAACACCCCTCCTCAAGTTGGAGCATGCAAGTCATAAATGTCCAACTTAGGAAGGAAAGAATCAAACACAAGCTTTCCAAGGGGCTTGGTGAAGATGTCAGCCAGTTGAGAAGAAGTAGGAACATGCGAGGCTATTACGGTGTCATCTCGAATAGCATCGCGAACAAAATGCAAATCCACCTCAATATGCTTACTGCGCTGATGAAATACCGGGTTCTGAGCCAGGTGCAGGGCTCACTGACTGTCACAATACACCGGCATAGCAGACTCCTGGCGAACGTCCAAACACACCAATAACTCATTCAACCATTTCAACTCACAAACAAGCGCAGCAAGAGATCGGTATTCAGCTTCAGCGGAAGATCGAAAAACAGTTGATTGCTTCTTGGTCTTCCAAAAAATAGGAGAACCTCCCCCCCCCCCCAGAAACACCAACCAGCCTGTAACAGAGCGGCGAGTCAAGGAACAACTGGCCCAGTCGGAATCACACCAACCAGAAAGACGGAGATCACAATCAGCTTTCAAAAGAATATCCTAAACCGGTGCATGTTTGAGGTATCTGACAACTCTCAAAGCAACATGCCAATGATCTTGTCGAGGCTCCTGTAAAAATTGAGACAAGATATGCACAGCATAGGCTAAGTCAGGGCGAGTAAACGATAGATAAATCAACCTCCCAACCAGCCTCCGATAAGTCTCTGCATCCGTCATCTTTGGACTAGTCGATTCTGCCAGCTTGTGATTGGACTCCATGGAAAAACCAGCAGGTCGAGACCCCATCAAGCCGCATTCTGAAATGATGTCCAAAGCATACTTCCTTTGACACAAGAAAATTTCTTCTGCACTCCGAGCCACCTCTATGCCAAGAAAGTACTTCAACACACCAAAGTCCTTCATGTGAAAGCAAGAACTAAGATACTGTTTGAAAGCATCTAAAGCACCTGTGTCATTACCAGACACAATCATGTCATCCACATAGATCAAAACATGCAACTCTACCTTCCCTTCAAAAAGAGAGAAAAAGGGAATAATCAGAATGAGATTGAATAAATCCATAGGATATCAGAGAAGCAGCAAGCTTACCAAACCAACAACGTGGTTCCTGTTTTAATCCATATAGTGACTTACGCAGGCGACACACTTTGTTGGGTTCACTATGCGAAAAATCTGGCGGCAACTTCATATACACCTCTTCTGTCAGATCTTCATGAAGAAAAGCATTGTGCACATCCATCTGGTGCAAAGTCCAGCCTCTCACAGCTGTAACAGCCAAGAACGTCCGAACTGTAGGCATCTTAGCTACCGGGGCAAATGTCTCTGAATAGTCGATCCCCTCAACATGATGATTACCGAAGACAACCAACCGTGCCTTTAAACGCTCAATATTGCCGTCGAATTTGTACTTTATTTTGTACACCCATCTACTTTCCAATGCTTTCTTTCCAGGAGGCAATTCGATAAGATTCCATGTTCCATTATCTTCCAGAGCCTGTATTTCAGTTTGCATAGCCGCACGCTAGCCTGAATCTTGCGAGGCCTGGCGATATGAAGTAGGCTCAACACCTGCAGTGATAGCTGCAAGAAAATCTCTGTGTCCAGCAGTAAATATGTCATAACTTAGAAAGTGTGTTAGAAGATACGAAGTACCTGAGGAAGTGACGGGAACAGATAAACTGTGGTGAAGGGGAGACTTTTACTTCTAACAGCATTCGTCACAAAATCCTGTAATCGTACTGGCTGTGATTTCTTTCTCATTTCTCTTCCCAATACTACCTCGTCGGGCACCTCTGGCAACACTGTATCCCTTGTATCATCAGGAGTATCCGTATCACCCCCAGCGGACTCTCCTGTCAACACTTCTGCATCTACCTGTGCATCCTCGCCACTCGGTGTCGAGCCACCATCAACCACTCCGGCCTCAGCAACCGTAGTCGGCACCATCCCAAAAGCCTCTATGTCGTCTTCCGGCACCTCAACAGATGTATGGCGTGTCAGAGAAGAAATCTCACTAGCAGAGCCACACCCAAAAAATTCTTTTTCATAAAAAGTAACATCACGGGACACAAAAAATTTACCAGTCTCCAAATCATACAGTTTCCATCCCTTTTTATCAAGAGGATACCCAACAAAGATACATTTTCTGCTCCTGCTGACAAATTTATCATGTCGGGATTTCAAATCATACGCATAGCACAGACAACCAAAAATACGTAGATGATCATACGAATGAGCCGAACCATATAAAACTTCATAAGGAGACTTAAAATGCAAGACACTAGAAGGGGTTCTATTTATCAAATAACATGCACCCAGAACACATTTCTCCCAAAAATCTACTGAAAGAGAACCCTAAAATCTCAATGCCCTGGCTACATTTAAAATATGTCGATGTTTTCTTTTCACCCTTCTATTTTGTTGAGGTGTCCCAACACATGATGTTTGGAACAATATACCTTGAGATGAAAAATAATCTCGTAAATAATTAAATTTAGTGCCATTGTCACTCCGCACATGACGTATATCAGCCCCAAACTAACGCTTCACCATAGCAATGAATTTAAGAAACATAGAATAAACAGCACACTTATCCGTCAATAAAATAACCCAAACAGCTCTAGAAAAATCATCCACCAAAGTCCAAAAATATCGTGCCCCATTAGATGATGGAACACGATATGGTCCCCACAGATCACAGTGTATAAGTTCAAAGCATCTCAAAGCACGACTACTACTATCAAGAAAGGCATCACGAGTCGGTTTAGCTTGATGACAAATATCACAAACCTTATGAGAAAATACACTACTACCAGAGAGAAAAGGTAAAGTCTGCATTACTTTATCTGAAGGATGCCCCAGTCTACTATGCCAAACCTCGGAATCACTCTCTTTGCATGCCATGATCACCGAAGCCAAAGAAGCTGAAACCTTCCCCAAGAAGTAAAGTCCACCCCTTTGTTCACCTGCTCCAATCACTATCCTCGTACTTGGTCCTGAGATTACAGGCACAGTTCATCTAACAGCATTCGTGATGAATGAGAAAGAAATCACAGCCAGTGCGATTACAGGATTTTGTGACGAATGCTGTTAGAAGTAAAAGTTCCCCCTTCACCACAGTTCATCTGTTTCCGTCACTTCCTTAGGTACTTCGTATCCTCTAACACACTTTCTAAGTTATGACATATTTACTGCTGGATACAGAGATTTTCTTGCAGCTATCACTGCAGGTGTTGAGCCTACTTCATATCGCCATGCCTCGCAAGATTCGGACTGGCGCATGGCTATGTAAACTGAAATACAGGCTCTGATACCATCCTTGTACTACGGTCCTGAACAAAACACAAATCAGGAGTAAATAACATATCATAATTTCTGGCACCAATCAATTGTGAGACAGAGATCAAGTTGCAAGTCAATGTCGAAATGTAAAGAACATCCGTCAACACCAATGAAGCAATCAAAAATACTTTGCATCTTAGAACAGCCTCAATAGTGCTCCTATCAGGCAAAGTCACAGGACAGACAGGGCCCTCAAAGCAATCAACTAAACAGTCACGAGAACCTGTCGCATGAAGAGTAGCCCAGTATCGAATATCCAAGGGACAGAAGAATTCTTACCCATCAAACGATCAGAGTTTGAAGAACCAGGGTTGGAAGAATTGTCGTTACCCAGCAAGCTCATCAGTTTCTGCCATTGTTCACCTGAGAGTGGCGAAGGATACCCTCCATGCATCATATCCGCCGAACTCCCAGTAAGACTAGCAGGGACACCATGACCAGCAGCGATGACATGATGAATAACCCCTGCGCCACCAGTACCGCGTCCCTCATCACGTCTCTGCTGTGGTATCGGGCCTCTGCCACCACCAGCACCACATCCGCCTTCACGCCGAGGACGAGTCTTCCATCACTCTGGATAGCCAATCTTGGCAAAGCAAGTTGCAACATCATGACCTATTTTTATGCAATGAGTACAGATCATACCTGATTTGTCCCTGGAATATGAGGTTCTACTATTAGAAGCAGTAGAAAGACGAGGTGAATTCTTGATAGCCAGCGCCAACACCTCCTCAGTAGCGGATTGGACATGAGATTTTCGCATATCCTCCTCACGGACTGCCTGGTATGTCCGATCTAAACTTGGCTGAGGATCCTGAGACAGAAGATTACATCGGGTATGATCATACAACTCAGCATTCAACCCATACATAAAGTCCTGAAAGTGGTCTTCATCCCTCATAGCTTGTAGCTTGGCAGCAAGTTCACCACAGGTACAAGTAGGCAATGGAAAATAAGCAGCTTGTTCATCCCACAAAGACTGCAAATTTTCAAAGTAGGTTTTCACAGACATCGAAGCCGTTTGTTTGCACTCAGCCAAAGCCACCTTAATTTGTTGTTTCCGGGTGCCATTGCTAACAACAAATCTTTTCTCCAACAAGTTCCACAATGGAAAAATCTCCTCAAAGTACGACAAAGATTTCTTCAGAGACGGATCAATGGTATTGAGAACCCATTGAACCAATAGCGTTTGCATGCATCTCCAATCAAGCAATTTACTAGCATCATTAACATGTTTGACTTCAGTACCTTCCAGAAAAGTGATCTTTCGCCTAGAGATCAGGGAGAGACGTATCGACCGAGACCACTCAGCATAGTTCGGTCCACAAAAAATAATAGGAGTAATGATATTTCCTGGTTGATCAGCAGAACTCCGAAAATATGGATCCTTCGGATTAGGATAATTTGGGTTGTGTGCACCGCCACCGCCAGTCGCGACGGAGTAGCTGGACGCAGCATCATCTGCCATCGCAGATGTCGGATGTACAAAAATTTTGTACAACTCCGACGAATCGGTTGCTGATGGACGGGGTCGGCGGCGAATCGGCCGCGATCAGGGGCACTGGATCTGGCGCGTAGGAGCGAGCGGATGTCGGATGTACAAAATTTTTGTACAACGCCGACGAATCTGCCGCTGATGGACGGGGTCGGCGGCGAATCGGCCGCGATCAGGTGCGTAGGGGACGGCCGGTGCAGTCGGGCACCGGGATCGGTCGGCGCGCGGGAGGGCGCGGGAGCGCGGGAGGGCGCACGGTCGGCGCGCGATCGGCGCAGGAGGGCGCGCGGTCGGCGCGCAGGCGGGCATGTCGGGCACCGGGATCGGTCGGTGCGCGGGAGGGCGCAGGAGCGCGGGAGGTCGCGCGCGGGAGGGTTCAGGCGCGGGGGCGGGCGTCGGCCGCGTTCGGCGCCGGATCGGTCTCGGAAGATGGCGGTTAGGATTTTTCGTGAGACTTTGATACCATGTAGGAAATAATAATGCCCATGTTCTCATTACTAGAATTTGTTACAATATATATAGTGTCTACATTTGAACTTATGGGTCATATCTTATGGATCATATTTACATTACAAATATAATCTAACAAATGGCGAAACCGAAATTTCGGTTACTCCTAAGCACCAAGGTTACAGGGATTGGAATTCCCGAAGACGGAACCGGAGTTCCCGGTGGCTGGACTAGAATTATGGTTGGGCGCGGATTCAACGTATATGGGTCATTTTTATATAAATTGGAGGACTTAGATTTATTGGTTGCATAATAATTAATTTAGGAATCTCCTACTTAATTATTAGTGGTCTCTTAGCCTATTTAAACGAGGCTAAGGAGAGATTTGTTAAAATGTTCTTCTACGGATTCAAGGAGCTCCACCAAATTGTACTAAGGAAATTTTTGTTCACTTGTAGGTTCTTGGACTTTGGGATAGGAGGACGGTTCTATTCGGAGACTCCTATACTCAATTAGCTCAAAATCTTCACCTTTAGACGGTGGGCAACCATTTTTTAGATTCAAAGTTCTAGTTATGATTGGGGCATCTTACGATCGCTAATTTATATTTCTATTATATCTTTTTTTAAGAATTTGTAAGAAATTATCCCTTGAGGCAAATTAAACGAAGTAATATTGTAACAATCTTCTTATTATATAAGAGACTATGATTTGTCCAGAGAAAAGAAAAAAAAAGCAAGAGATACTAAGAAAGAGGGAGATAGGATTTTTCCTGTGTAATTTATCATGTATAGAGTCCAGAAGTTATAAAAAGTGCAAAAAACTCCTCGTTAAATATACGCCTTTTGCGTAGAAAAACCTTTTAGAATTTTTTTGGCAGTTTGTCCCTCCTTAGATTACAAATTCGCTCGATTAGGTCACTCCAGCCAAATTTTAAAAAATTTATACCTAAAATATCCATGTCCCCCTCTAACCCCTCCCCACCGCCCCCCTCCTGGCGGCGCCATCGAGCCCCCAGCCCCCCGATCCCCCTTCGCCGGAGAGCCCCCAGCCCCCCCGTTGGGAAAGAAACGCGGAAACCTTTCCCCAAACTAGAGAGTACCTGCAAGAGAACCGAGCAAACAGCGCACAAACCAAAACACCAAAGCAACCACGCAGACACAGAAAATTTTTGACGTAGAAAATCCTTACGAAAAAAAACCACGGGACGATCGGAGTCCAACCCTGAGAAGCCTCCACTAATGAAATAGAAGAATTACACCCTCTACAAACTTCTCCCGATCCAAATCGGATCCCCACAACACTTGGAAGCAAGAACAATGATTACAAGGCTACGAAAAACAAGAACGACGAGTAGAGATTATCCGAATCCGATTCTCCTCCGAAAAAGACCTTCAATCCTCCGTCTTCTCTTCCAAAGTTGTAATGGCACTCTTGCCTCCTTCCTCTCTCTTTTTTTTAATGTTGTGTTATGATTAGGGTTAGGAATAACCATGTATAAACCCCCTAATCCGTAGCAAAATCTTGACCGTAGGATACGATCCAACGGTAATTAACTCACCCTGAAAATCCGCTTCAGCCCCGACACACAGAGTTCGGCCAGAACTCTGTCCTGGCACAGAGTTTGGCTAGAACTCTGTGTTCTGCTTCCAGCAAGGTTCTGGAACAGGGAGACAGAGTTCGGCCAGAACTCTCTCCTGGGGCAGAGTTCGGCCCGAACTCTTCCCCTTCCTTCCAGCAGCTCCTCTGGCAGCTCCCGAGTGTCTCCGTCGACTCCGACTGGCCTCGTCACCTCCTCGAGCTTCTCTGACACACAGACGGCGCTCGTCGTACTCCGGGGTCTTCTCCACATAGGTTGGGAACCCCACCCACTCCAACAAATCTCCCCCTTCACAACTATGTGGAGGAGGTCGTCATCCCGATGATCTGCCTGCAGTACTCAAACTTTCCCCTTGGTAGAACCTTCGTGAGCATGTCCGCTCCATTGTCATCAGTATGAAATTTCTCAAGCGCCGCGTCCTTCTTCTCAACCACATCCCGTATCCAATGATACCGAGTCTCGATGTGCTTGGACCGACTATGAAATGTCTGGTTCTTCACAAGGTGAATAGCACTCTGACTGTCGCAAAGCAAAGTATACTGCTCTTGCTTCAGTCCCATTTCCTACAGCAGCTTATTCATCCACAGTAGCTCCTTGCAAGCCTCCATCGTCGCAATGTATTCCGCATCCGTCGTCGACAAGACAACACACTTCTGCAACCGCGACTGCCACGATACCGCTCCTCCGACAAACATCATTACATAGCCCGAAGTCGATCGCCTCGTGTCTACATCTCCAGCCATATCAGCGTCGATATACCCAACCAGCTTCGGCTCGTCACCATCAAAAGGAAAGTCTCCAATCGGCAGTGCCCTGAAGGTATCATAGAATCCACTTGACCGCACTCCAATGTACCCTTCCAGGATTTGAAAGATACCTGCTAACTGTGCCAACTGCATGAGCGATATCTGGCCTCGTACACACCATAGCATACATAAGGCTCTCCACAGCTGAAGCATATGGAACCCGCTCCATATCTTCCTTTTCGTCGTCGGTAGATGGACACTACTCCTCAGTGAACTTAAAGTGGGCCGCAAGGGGACAACTCACTTTCTTCGACCCGTCCATACCGAAATGCTGAAGTACCCGGTGAATGTACTTTTTTTGGAACAAGTGTAGCAGCTTGAACTCTATCTCTCGGCTGATCTTCTTCCCAAGAATAGTCTTCGCTGCACTCAAATCCTTCATAGAGAAGGCCGCGCCCAGTTGGCGCTTCAACTCCGCTATCCTAGTGGCATTCCGATCCACTAATAGCATGTCATCAACATAGAGCAATAAAATGATGAAATCATCCTCGGTAAAATACCTCACAAATACACAATGGTCCGACGTCGTCCGTGCATAGCCATGCTCCCCCATAAACGACTCGAACTACCTGTACCGCTGCCTCGGAGACTGCTTCAGACCATACAAGCTCTTCCTCAATCAGCAGACCAAATGTGACTTGTCCTTCTCACAGAATCCCTCTGGCTGCTCCATGTATAACTCCTTCTCAAGATCACCGTAGAGGAATGCCGTCTTCATGTCCATCTGCTCAACCTCCAAGTCGAGACTGGCTGCCAATGCTAGCACCACCCGAATAGACGAATGCTTGACGACAGGCGAAAAGATCTCATCATAATCCATGCCTTTCCGCTGACCGTAGCCTTTAACTACCAGCCTCGCTTTGTATCGAGGGCGAGTAGCATCATCCGTCTGCTTCACTCTAAACACCCATCGATTCTTCAAAGCCTTCTTGTCCTTTGGCAACCGCACCAGCTCTTAAGTGGAATTGGCGTGTAAGGAACTCATCTCCTCCTGCATAGCCTCCATCCACTCATGCATCTGTTCGTCTTCCATAGCCTCTGTAAAACTTTCGGGCTCTCTCCCGTCAGTCAATAGCACATACTCACCCGGTGAGTATCTCGTAGATGGTCGACGCTCTCTGTCGCTCCTTCTCAATGGAGCCACTGGTGCTGGCTGTATACCGTTAGCCTCCTCCCATTCAGGAACTGCCTTCCCGACATGCTCATCCTCCTGAGTGTTACCCTGACCACCATCAGCAGGCTGATGATTAAGGTTGGGAGCAACTCCATCTACTGGCTCCCCCATAATGGGATCCTCTGCGATATCCTCTGGAAACTGCTCGAAGCAAAATGACTCTAACTCAGGCAATTTCTCAGCCTCAGAAGGCGTCTCAGAATCTTAAGTGTTGGTCATGGTCTGATCCTCGATGAACACCACGTCTCTGCTTCTGTAGAGCTTTTTTTCCACCGGATCGTAGAGTCTATAGCCAAACTCATCCCGACCGTAACCGACAAAGACGCATCGCCTCGTCTTCGGCTCAAGTTTGGTCCTCTCGTCCTTCGGTACATGTACGAAGGCCTTACAGCCAAACACTTGCAGGTGATTGTATGACGGCTCTTTGTCGTACCATACTTTATCAGGCACATCATCCTGCAAAGGAGCACTAGGAGACAAATTAATAACATAAGCAGCTGTAAGAAGAGCCTCACCCCAATAACTGTCCGACAAGTTTGCTTCTGACAGCAAACACCGCACCCTCTCCATCAGTGTCCTGTTCATGCGCTCTGCTACACCATTGAGTTGAGGTGTCTTGGACGGAGTCTTCTGGTGTCGTATCCCCTGCTCTCTGCAATAAGCATCAAAGGGACCAATGTATTCGCCGCCATTGTCGGACCGAACACACAATAACTTCTTGCCCGTCTCTCTTTCAACAGAAGCCTGAAACTCTTTGAAAGTAGGCAGCACCTGATCCTTGGTATTTAAGGTATAGACCCAAACCTTCCTGGAACAGCACTAGTACAAAAAGTCACATAGGCCACATTTCTGGTTTTACAGCCTAGCCACATTTTTGGTTTTTCCATGGTTATAGGCCGAAAAAAAACTTATGCTCTTATTGTGGCCATGTCTCTTATTTTTATGTAGCCTTAGGGCACCATTTGGTCATGGTTTAAGTCTAAACCCATCATTAGTAGCCATAGATGAGTGTATGGCCACATGTAAGTCTAAACCCATCATTAGTAACCATAGATGAGAGTCTAAACCCATCATTAGTAGCCATAGATGAGAGTATGGCCACATGTAAGTCTAAACCCATCATTAGTAGCCATAGATGAGAGTCTAAACCCATCATTAGTAGCCATAGATGAGAGTATGGCCACATTCAAGTCTAAACCCATCATTAGTAGCCATAGATGAGTGTATGGCCACATGTAAGTCTAAACCCATATTAGTAACCATAGATGAGAGTCTAAACCCATCATTAGTAGCCATAGATGAGAGTATGGCCACATGTAAGTCTAAACCCATCATTAGTAGCCATAGACGAGAGTCTAAACCCATCATTAGTAGCCATAGATGAGAGTATGGCCACATTCAAGTCTAAACCCATCATTAGTAGCCATAGATGAGAGTATGGCCACATATACGGCCGTGATCTAAAGCGAATTTATTTTGCCACATAAAATTTGTTTGTGTGTCCAGAACCCGGGATGCATATCAACATAGTTAAGAATTTACGTGTTAGCTTAGACTGTCATATTACTATAAAGCTAATTTCCCAGATAACAGGGCGTAAAATCACTGTAAGGGATGCAAGCCATTTCCATCACTTTGAGAAAGGTACGTGTTCGTGCAACAATTACTGGTGATCAATCATTGAAGTCTTTGTTCGGCACTCACTGTACATAGGCTGCTGATTTGGCAAAGCCTTATGTTCTTAGTTTATTGTGATAGAAACTAGGTCCGGTAGAGATTGGTTGTATTTGTATATATTAAATCTTGTATAATTTTCCTAATTTCTGTTGTACTATAATAGAAACAGCAGTATGTAAAATTTGTTGATGAATCTCATTCGGACATCATACATAAATCTATTCGCACCATTTTTCCATAGTACTCCAGTATAGTTTGTTTGCAGCACAAAATGAAGTCAAAACTATGAAGATGTCAGCTAAAATACCAAGGAAATAAACAGTATAAAGTACTTGCACTTTAAAACTTAATAAGACAGCTACATCATTAGGCAATTGATAGCAGTTCTAACACTTTAAAACTTAATAAACAGTATAAAGCGCTTGTTATCAATCATTCATTTTCCCTGTCCATTGATAGCAGTTCTAACACCCTCCAAATCATACGCAAACTCAATCCAGAAGTTAGTGAGTGGCTCCCTCCTTCGAATGATTCAATCAAGATCAATGTTGGAGGTGTTGTATGGTGCTCAGAGATTCGCCTATCTTTTGATCCAAGTTTGCAGGCCGAACTCCATGCGGCACAACAGGGACTCAATTTGGCCAAATGTCTGCAAGCTAACAACTTCATTCTAGAGGGTGACTCATTAACAGTAATGAGCATTTTTCAAGGTGAGGACTCTATAATTCCTTAGAAACTTGGAGACATTGTATCAATCACCAAGGCTGCTCTTGCCGACTCCAGTTGCAAAAAATTCTATTTTGCCAGTAGGTCTGCAAACAAGGTGGCTCACTCTTTAGCCAAACATGCGTTATCATGAAACCTTACTTCAGTCTTCTTCATACCTCCCTCTTGTCTTCTCTAGGCCTTAGCTGATGATTGCCAGGCCCGGTACTTTGATAATCAAAATTTGTCTTTCCTTCTTCTCTTAGCCTTTAAACAGAAAACTGACACAAGTTCACTAGATATCTTAGTTCAAAGAGAAATACAAGAATTCAAGAAAATCCAGCCACTTCGTGAATAAACTACAAAACTGCTTAGTTCAAAGAGAAATACAAGAATTCAAGAATTCAAGAAAATCCAGCCACTTCGTGTAATCACTGGGTCACTCCGAGCCACTTCGGGAAGACATCAAAGGCGTAATCACTGTCTGATATCATGGTTTGATACCACACCTTTCAGGCAGCCCTGATTGCAGCAGACTCCTACAAAACAAATATGAACAGGATTAGCCCACACAGTAACACAAAAGAACAAAAACAGTCCAAACTTCCCCAACCAAAATAACTCAAAATACCACATTAAATCATAGGCTAAATATTAGAGGATACCAACACATAAGTCCAGGAAATACACCTACATACCTGGTGTTTCTTACTTCATAATACCATACCGAAGGCACTTAACAAGTAGTAAATTTAAGACAAATGGGCCAAGAAAATGAAAAACTTATATCATTAACATGTGTACCTGCTAACAGAGTGTTCCTTGTAGCTTGTTAAGATTTAACAACGAGAAGAATAAGATACATTCTGATCATACTCATTCATGTGTTGTTCTAAGTATCGAATTCCTAATTTTGTTTTCAAATTGGGGTGAAAATTATCAATAACCACTAAAAAAGGAAATACACCGACATACCTGAAGGGACCCCAAAGGATCAGAAATCAAAGAGCCGGAGTCTGTCGTTTTGGTTTGCGTATAAACAAACCCCGACAGTCAGTTCGGAAGTAATCATCTCGGGATTCTTTACCCAAGTCTTGTGGATCTACACCCGGCAAAATATTGTTATTTCGATAAAAAATAACTGTACTGAATTCCTCGCCGTTGCCATCATCATATGCATCTCTATAATTTCTTGGAGGCATTCCGAAAACAATAGACATTTTCTTATTTAGTTGGTCTTTGACATAAAATACCTGCCTAGCTTGTGATGCTAAAATGAAAGGATCATTCTTGTGTCCCAACATACAGAGATCAACCATCTTGTAACCAAGATTATCTTTTTTGACCCCATGTTTATTGTCAACCCAATCACACTTGAAAAGAGGAATTTTTCTTATACAGTAATCTAACTCCCAAATCTCTTGTAAAACACCGTAATAAGAAGCTTGACCATATGTTACACCATCATCTCTAGAAATGTGCATGTCATCTGCCTCGACGCTAACGCCGCTATTCTGGTGAATTCTACCTTCACGAGATTTTGTGCGAAATAGGTATCCATTGATGCGATATACAGCGTATATTTTTACCTCATAGTGTGGGCCGTGTGCTATCCACCTTAAGTTCTCTGAGATACTTTCTTTAGAGACTTCCAACTCTCCCTCGACCTGAAATTCATTACCAGGATGAGTTTTCACCTCAAGCAATATAACATAGCAAACACAACATTTTTTTCTACAAACTCTTACCTCCTTGCGTAACCATTCGGCAAAGGTATTAGCGTGTTCTTTCTCCAACCATGCTTGCCTTTTGGCAGGATTTTCTTTTTTCAAATGGAGCTTGTGTCGACTGGCCATTAAAGAATGTTAAATTGTCTACAAAAAAGTAAATAAATGAAAACTAAAGAAAATTGTTACTCACTCGATATAAGGCTCAATTTCAGGCGTATTCTGCATTACGTAGAGATGTGCTTGCGACAACTGTTCAGGACTAACTATACACGGTTCTCCATATGATAGTGGTTTTCCCTCCATAATAGTTTCAGAATCTTCACCCGTGTGAGATGTATTATGTATGTCAAGTGGAATACCAATTGTCTTCATGCTTCTTTGGTACTCACTATAGATCTCAATTGTCTCTTCTGCAACATTCTCTTCAGCAATACATCCACAAGGTTTATTTTTGTTTCGCACATGCTTTTTAATAACCTTCATACACCTTTCGAATTGATACATCCATCGAAAGCATATTGGACCACATAATTTCACTTCTCTGGTAAGATGCACAGTTAAATGAATCATGATATCGAAAAATGATGGAAGAAAGTACTTCTCTAGTAAGCATAACGTCACACAAAGATCTGCCTGTAACTTATCTAGCTCTTCCACATTGATTTCTTTGGTGGATATTGACCTGAAGAAGAAACAAAACCTGATAATAGCATATCTCACAGGTTTAGGCATAATTGATCGAATCGCAATGGGCAAAAATTGTTGCATAAGCATGTGATAGTCGTGTGATAAGTCCGATCAGCTTACGCTCTTTTCGATTCACAAGGGTGGCAAAATTTGAACAATAACCTTCTGGAACCCTTATCTCGGATAATGTTTCAAAGAACTTATCTTTTTCTTCCTTGGTTAATGTATAACATGCTGCGGGAAGAGTTGTTCCTTTGTCATCTGTCTTAGGTACCAACTCCGGTCTTAACCCAAAATGCACCAAATTCATTCTGGCTTCTAATCCATCTTTCGTATGCCCGTTGTGCAGCAATGTTCCAACAAGACTCTCACCCACATTCTTTTCCACGTGCATAAAATCTATACAATGCTGGACAACGTTATACCTCCAGTATCTAAGGCGTCGATGCCATATATTGCATTTTTTCCAGTAGATGGTTTCATTGTCTTCCCCATTTGACTTGCCCGCTTGCTTTGATGTTCTCCTGATGCGCTTCATCTTTCCACCTCTTCCGGGCGTAGCCTGCACGTATTCCGCTCGAGTATCTTGCCCTCCTTTTCCTTTTGATGCTTTCCTGGTGCTCTTATTCTTTCCACCTTTTCTGGGCATAGCCTGCACGCAATCCACTTGAGTACCCTTCCCTCCCTTTCCCCATGAATTCTCTATACATTTTACCTCTTCATATATTTCTTCACCGGTCATTGGTTCTAGAGCCGTGTCCCACTCTTGTTCTCCATTAAACGCCTTCTTCTGGCTTCTGAATGGATGATCATATGGTAGAAATCTTCTATGACCACCATAACTCTGTTTGCTTGAGAAAGGAAGTCTAACACAGTGAGTTTTTCTCCGACACACCACACAACCTTCGTATCCGGAGTAAGGGCAACCACATAGTGTACCAAGAGCCGGGTAATCGTTTACTGTCCATAATACAACTGCACGTAGAGTAAACATTTCTTGTAAATATGCATCCCATGTTCTGATTCCCTTTTCGAATAAGTGCTGAAGATCCTCAACAAAAACTTCTAAATAGACATCGATGTTGTTACCAGGCGCACCATCTATAAGTAATGACAGCATGATGAATTTTCTTTTCATACAAAGCCACGGTGGAAGGTTGTAGATCACAACTAAAATAGGCCACACACTGTGAGGTTTGTTGCCTTTGTTTACGTCAACTCCATCAGCTGAAACAGCTAGCCGCAGATTTCTTGGATCACTAGCAATTTCTGGGAACTTGTCATCTATCACTCTCCATGCCGGTGAGTCTGCCGGATGACGCAATACACCGTCTCTTTTTCTAGTGGTATGGTGCCATATAACATCTTTCGCCGTGGGCTTTGATTGAAACAACCGCTGGAATCTTGGAATGATGGGGAAGTACCACAATACCTTTGCAGGAACACCCTCATACACTTTTCCTTGCTTGTCAACTTTCCATCTTGATATCTGACAAATAGGACACACTTTTTCATCCTTGTACATGCTCCTATAAAGAATGCAATCATTTATACATGCATGTATCTTTGTGTACCCTGAACCCATTGATTTCATTATTTTCTTAGCCTCGTATGTATTTTTCACCATTACATTACCTTCTTCAGGGAGCATGTTCTTTAACAAGGGTAATAGTTCATCAAAGAACATGTCGGATGCTCCGTGCTTGCTCTTCAAGTTGAACAGATGAACAATTGCAGACAACTTTGTAAAGTTGGGAGATCCTTTGTATAGGGGCTTTTCAGCATCTTCAAGTATCTTTTTAAACTTCTCAGGGTCCTCTGCGAAACCTTCTGCGGCTTCAACCATTTCTATAGTGTCTGGGGCATCAGTGGGAATTCCCATTCCAAAATCTTCAGATTCAGTGGGCTGACCATTGTTGACGTTAACAGACCTACTACTACTTGCCTCATCCTTTTCCCCATGCTTAGTCCATTCAGTATAGGTTGGATCAATTCCCTTGGAGAATAAATGTTCATCTACCTCGAGAATTGGTAATGCGTAGTGGTTTAAGCAATATTTGCATGGACATGGCATAAGAAATTCATCATCTGTCTCATCCTCTTCCTTCAGATGGTTGACAGCATACCGCAGAAATGCTGCGACTCCGTCTTCATAAGATTTTGACGTTCTAGGGGATCTCATCCAAGATTTGTCCATTCTGAAAGACACATAAATTCTGACATGTCAGCAACCACTTCATGTGTAGTATAAGAAATCAATTCCACATCTTTTCTACAACTTGGTTATTAAACAAAGCACTGTGTCACTGTCATTCAAGTTTACTCCTTAAAATCTAATTTTTTTCAAGTTTACTGTTACGCATCATAACTCGGGATATAGTATTGCTGGCATTAAAAGCAGATAAACCATGTGAAACCAAGGGCTGTTACTCCTTAAAATGAATTGGTAATGCGTAGTGGTCTAATTTTTCAAGTTTATTGTTTACTGTTACTCCTTAAAATGAACCATGTGAAACCACCGTGTCCCTATCATTCAAGTTTACTCCTTAAAATCTAATTTATTAAACAAACCACTGTGTCCCTGTCATTCAAGTTTGGCTCTCTTCATATATTACATGACTTTCAGTATATGACATCAAAGTATACATGAATTTGGGACAAAGTATGGTTCGACTAGAATGAAACCAAGGGATAATAACAACAAAGTGAAAGGACTAAATCAGAAAACATTAAGAATGGTATTACCTACAACTTGGTCAATCAATATCCGTTCAGCCATAAAAGTAAAATTAGAATAGCTGATAGATCTAAACGAACAAAAAATAACAATTACTCAATCAAAGCAGTATCTGAGCATATATAAATTTCAGTTTACACATTACAGGCAACAGAACAAATCATGGTATAAAAATCATGGCAATCATGGTATAAAAATTATGGCATAGATCTAAACGAACAAAAAACCCACTTCTAGAATGAAAAACCCTTTTCCAAACAATAGACAACAAATCATGGTATAAAAATCAGAAACCCTAAAAGTAAAATTACCTAAACAAATTGAGGGTTTTATGAAATTACCTAAACAAATTGAGGGTTTCATGAAAAAAAAAGAGGGAAATTAGAATAGGTGGATTTTCCTCCGTTCAGCCATAATAATCGGCGGCAGCAACCTCCCTGTAATCTCGATTTTGAAGTAGCTTGATTGAAGAACTGGTCGTTGTTGTTGAAAACTCAAGTACTCGACTAGGGGTGCAACTCGGACGGGTTGGGTCGGACTTGAGTTCAACCCGAGCCCAATCCGGTGAATGATAAGCCTAGTCCTAGTCCGAGTCCGAGCCCAAATATTTTAACCCGAATCCAAATCCGAGCCCAAGTATTTTCAACCCTAACCCAACCCATTGGCGGGTTTAACCGATCGGGCTTGGGTTTAGCCCGCCCGAGTTGCACCTCTATACTCGACCTAGCTTTCTCTAGTATTTAGGTTATGATATGAGAAGCTGCCCGAATAAAAGTTTTTAATTTTGTGGCGGCCCATATAAGATTTGATTTTGATTAGTTAACTAAGTTGCGAACTAATTCCGGCCCATTCAATTCTGCTCGATATCACTTGAACATACTCAAATTTACCAGTTACGAACAGATTTCATCCCATGTCATTCAAATTTGCTCGAGATCACTTGAACATATTCAAATTTACTACTTACAAACCAACTTCATCTCGTGTTATTCAATTCTGCTCGATATCACTTGAACATAGGGCTGCAAACGAGCCGAGCCGAGCCAAGCTTTTGTAAGCTTGAGCTTGGCTTGACTAGAATTATTCAAGCTCGAGCTTGATAAGTTTTTTATTTTGAAGCTTGAGCTTGGCTCGAGCTTGTTTATATTAAGCTTGAGCTTGGCTTGGTTTGAGCTCGAGCTTGGCTTGATAAGGAAGCTTGATTCAAGCTTGTTTACTAAACAAACCGAGCTCAAACAAGCTTTTATCGAGCCGAGCTTCGAGCAGCTCGCGAACGGCTTGGCTCATTTGCAGCCCTACTTGAACATACTCAAATTTACTAGTTACGAAATAATTACATCCCATCTCATTCAAATTTGCTCGAGATCACTTGAACAAACTCAAGTTTACTAATTACGAACCAATTTTATCCCGTGTCATTCAAGTTTGCTCGAGATCACTTGAACATACTCAAGTTTACTAATTACGAACCAATTTCTTCAATTCTGCTCGATATCACTTGAACATACTCAAATTTACCAGTAATGAACCAATTCCATCCCATGTCATTCAAATTTGCTCAAGATCACTTGAATAAAATCAAGTTTACTACTTATGAACCAACTTTATCCCGTGTCATTCAATTCTGCTCGATATCACTTGAACATACTCAAATTTACAGATACAAACCAATTCCATCCCATGTCATTCAAATTTGCTCGAGATCACTTGAACATACTCAAGTTTACTAATTACGAACCAATTGCATCCCATGTCATTCAATTCTGCTCGATATCACTTGAATATAGTCAAATTTACCAGTTACCAACCAATTCCATGTCCCATCTCATTCAAATTTGCTTGAGATCACTTGAACGTATTCAAATTTACTACTTACAAACAAACTTCATCTCGTGTTATTCAATTATGCTCGATATCACTTGAACATAGGGCTGCAAACGAGCCGAGCCGAGCCAAGCTTTTGTAAGCTTGAGCTTGGCTTGACTAGAATTATTCAAGCTCGAGCTTGATAAGTTTTCTATTTTGAAGCTTGAGCTTGGCTCGAGCTTGTTTATATTAAGCTTGAGCTTGGCTTGGTTTGAGCTCGAGCTTGGCTTGATAAGGAAGCTTGATTCAAGCTTGTTTACTAAACGAACCGAGCTCAAACAAGCTTTTATCGAGCCGAGCTTCGAGTAGCTCGCGAACGGCTTGGCTCATTTGCAGCCCTACTTGAACATACTCAAATTTACTAGTTACGAACTAATTACATCCCATCTCATTCAAATTTGCTCGAGATCACTTGAACAAACTCAAGTTTACTAATTACGAACCAATTTTATCCCGTGTCATTCAATTTTGCTCGAGATCACTTGAACATACTCAAGTTTACTAATTACAAACCAATTTCATTCAATTCTGCTCGATATCACTTGAACATACTCAAATTTACTAGTAATGAACCAATTCCATCCCATGTCATTCAAATTTGCTCGAGATCACTTGAATAAAATCAAGTTTACTACTTATGAACCAACTTTATCCCGTGTCATTCAATTCTGCTCGATATCACTTGACCATACTCAAATTTACAGTTACGAACCAATTCCATCCCATGTCATTCAAATTTGCTCGAGATCACTTGAACATACTCAAGTTTACTAATTACGAACCAATTGCATCCCATATAATTCAATTTTGCCTGATATATCAATAGAACAACTCAAATTATGAACCAATTATTACATCCCATGTCATTCAATTTTGTTCAAGTTTACTAATATCAATAGTTTAAACTCAAGTCAAGCTTACTAGGAAAAAAAAATCTAATTAGTAATCTTGAGTTTTATTTTTGTTTAGATTTTTTTTAAATCTTTGATTTATTTATATGCACATTTTCTTTTTTTAATCTAATCAATAAGCTTAAATCAACACCATCAGATTTTTATGCTCATTTTTTCTACACAAACATGTGCAGGGACGCGTGGTTTTTTTTTCCTTCTTATTGAAGGGGTAGAGACGCGTGTTACCCTTCTTAGCCAAAGTTTGTTCTCCAGTGTCTTGCCCTAACACTATGTTTGGGAACTTTGAGAGGAAGAAAAATAAAAGGGAAGTAAAATTTGAGAGGAAGAAAAATGGAGGGGAAGCAAAATTAATTTTACCTTTCCTTATTTGGATGACAAAAAAGTAATGAAAGGAAAGTAAAGAATTAATCTTTTTGTTTTTTTGGAACATAGATAAAATTACTACTTAACCCTTGATTTTCTCAACATATAAAAATACAACAAATTAAATGACGGGTATGGGTAAATTTACTAAGATTTCCTCTTGTGTGTTCATTTTCCTTCCATTCTTGGAAGGAAATTTTTTGGGTAGGGCCTACATAAATTTTTCTCCCAAATTTCTCTCCACCCACTTTTCCCTCAATTTTTCCCTTCCTCATATTTTCCTCCCTTCCCAAACATAGCATAAAAAAATTGGATAGATTGAACCCTAAAAGTTTTGGGCGGGATGCAAATCTTTTTGGCAGGATTATTCTCGCTTGGTGTTTGTTCAGGATTCAACTAGTATAAAGATCAACCAAAAATCAGCTTTATCAACAACTTATCAGCCGACGAACAATAAAAAAAATCAGCTAAGGTAATCCATTTTCTCTGTTACTAACCTAATTGATTTTTGATTCCAACAACCGCTTGGTTTTATTTGTTATCACGACTTTAATTTTGAGCAATTGATTTAGGGTTTGGCTGATTTTGATTGTGGTTTGTCTATTTTGGTGTCTATTTTGATTTAGGGTTTGTCTAATTTTTTTACATCTAGGGTTTGGCTAAAGTGTACTGGAAGTCTGTTGAAATGGTACATTTGCACAAAAAACTTATGATTTTAGATTTGTAACAACAATTTTCTGTTGATTTAGGGATGTTTTAAGATTTTTATCTAGTTAGAATTATGGCTGATTACTCATGTTTAAGTATCAGTTTGTACAAAGTCTATATAACTTAGAAATAAGTTTTACGCTCTCTACTTAAAGAATACATGTTATAGTCAAGCAATTGGATTATGGAAAAAAGTATGTAAGTAGCTTGTTGAATGTGAGACATTGCACTACTGTGTATTGATATATGATTTGTAATGCTTGTCAATTACCTGTAACGAAGACTTACATTACCTGCAAATAAGTTGGAATACGACCTAGCTATCAGTGGGATTTGATGATTAAGATGGTCTTTTCATGAGTTTAGTTAATTCTCAGATTTATATTTATAATATAAAGTACTTTATGATGAGTTACTTTCACAATTATGCAGGTTCTGATATGGCGTCATGTGATGACTCAGACTATGGCAGTGATGGCTATGATACTGAAGCACTAGGGCTTGAAGATATGACTTTGGAGAATGGTTACGATGGCAGCAGTTCTGATGAGTCTGCTGGAAGTGCTGATGAACTTCTTGGTAATGTTACAGTAAAGTACTACCTTGCTTGTATTAGTTTGTTTTGGACTTGATTCATTTTTTTAGCATAGTTTGTTTCCTTGCACTTATCCGCTGTTCTTGTTTACTTGAAGTTTTAAGTTTAAACAGAGTTCTCTGTCTTTATAAGATCCAGTATGAGTAAATATACCGAATTTAAACATCCTTCTTCATTTTCAATCACAATTGCATATTTCTTGATATATCATCAGTTGTACTTTGTCCCACTTGTTGTTAGCATTATTACAGTATTTGTTAACACTGTTGCAGGTGGATTTCATTTTTGCATTATTTGTTAGCATTTCATTGTGCTGAATGACGAGTTTCAACTAGCCTTACCAACATAAGTGAATTTTGTTGCATAAGAATATAAGAATTGAACAATTGATGAAGTGCTCATAAATCAGAGTCCTTGACTGATACAAGGTCTATTTCTAAATGGAATAAAACATGCAGTTGTTAACAACAGGAAGAGGGGATTTGAGAGAGAGTTAGATGGCACATTGCCATTCAGTTAGAGATGTGAGGTTGAGATTGTGTTTTAGTAGGATGTATCAGTGGTATCAGTTGGTTGTAGGTATTAGAGAGTTAGAGTGTATTAAGGTGTATTAGTTCAGAGGTAAGGTGTGTTTATGTGGTGTCACCCCTGGGTGACAGTTGCGCATCTAGGAATAATTTTAAGAGGTCATGGCAAGTAAATAACTATAGGTTAGACATTTATGCATATGTTTAGTACATGGAGAAGTGAAGGATCAGAGAGTATCAGAGGCACTTGGCAATGGATTTCCTTGGGAAGCCATGCAAATGGCAGTAGGGGGTCTCCCTGCAGGCATTGCTTGGCCTAGCCTCTGTCTGAAATAGCATCGCAGTAGCAGCAAACAGCAATAAGGCTTTGCTTACAGTGAGCAATGCAGTGGCAGCAGGCCAATTGGCCTACTGCAGTGGCTTGAGCTTGGCCACTGCAATGTGAGAGAGGAGGGGCATGCCTTGCCTGCATCGATAGCAGGGTGTGTCTCTGCAGGCACTTAGAGTTTGGCCAGGCCTATGCAGGCCAACATGTGGCATGTATGAATGAGAGAATGTGTAAAAGTGTTAGAGAGTGTGTGTGAGTGTTTATATGTGGGAGTGAAGTATCAGTTAAGAGCAGTCAGAGAGTGAGGAACCAGGTGACAGGTAGGGAGTTCATTCCCTATGTTGCCCAGTTGATAGGGGGTCGGGTAGGCATGGGTGTTTATGGAAATGCCTGTGAAGAAGAGAGTATCAGTGTAATGTTTAGAGAGTATCAGTGAGTGAGATTAACTGGAGTCTATGAATTTGTGAATTTGTGTTGCTAGTGGTATTGTTTGGTAATGTAAATTACCTATTATTTAGATGGCAGGGCTAAATCAAAAAAAAATCAGCAAACATCTTAAATTTGATCCATGATTTATCCATTATAAACCTACTAGTAAATGTTACACACAGCAAAGTTAAGAAAGAACTTTGGTTCGACTAGTTACTACAGAAACAGTACAAGGACAAAATGACATAAAAGTGTAAGGTTCTTGAAAAATATCTACTCATAAGTCTAGAGAACTGATTCAGAACCATGTTATAGACTTTCCTCTCATAAAAGTGTAAGGTTCTTGAAAAATATCTACTCATAAGTCTAGTGAATTTTGTTGCATAAGAATATAGGAATTGAACAATTGATGAAGTGCTCATAAATCAGTCCCCTTGACTGATACAAGGTCTATTTCTAAATGGAATAAAACATGCAGTTGTTAACAACAGGAAGAGGGGATTTGAGAGAGAGTTAGATGGCACATTGCCATTCAGTTAGAGATGTGAGGTTGAGATTATGTTTTAGTAGGATGTATCAGTGGTATCAGTTGGTTGTAGGTATTAGAGAGTTAGAGTGTATTAAGGTGTATTAGTTCAGAGGTAAGGTGTGTTTATGTGGTGTCACCCCTGGGTGACAGTTGCGCATCTAGGAATAATTTTAAGAGGTCATGGCAAGTAAATAACTATAGGTTAGACATTTATGCATATGTTTAGTACATGGAGAAGTGAAGGATCAGAGAGTATCAGAGGCACTTGGCAATGGATTTCCTTGGGAAGCCATGCAAATGGCAGTAGGGGATCTCCCTGCAGGCATTGCTTGGCCTAGTCTCTGTCTAAAATAGCATCGCAGTAGCAGCAAACAGCAACAAGGCTTTGCTTACAGTGAGCAATGCAGTGGCAGCAGGCCAATTGGCCTACTGCAGTGGCTTGAGCTTGGCCACTGCAATGTGAGAGAGGAGGGGGCATGCCTTTCCTGCATATCGATAGCAGGGTGTGTCTCTGCAGGCACTTAGAGTTTGGCCAGGCCTATGCAGGCCAACATGTGGCATGTATGAATGAGAGAATGTGTAAAAGTGTTAGAGAGTGTGTGTGAGTGTTTATATGTGGGAGTGAAGTATCATTTAAGAGCAGTCAGAGAGTGAGGAACCAGGTGACAGGTAGGGAGTTCATTCCCTATGTTGCCCAGTTGATAGGGGGTCGGGTAGGCATGGGTGTTTATGGAAATGCCTGTGAAGAAGAGAGTATCAGTGTAATGTTTAGAGAGTATCAGTGAGTGAGATTAACTGGAGTCTATGAATTTGTGAATTTGTGTTGCTAGTGGTATTATTTGGTAATGTAAATTACCTATTATTTAGATGGCAGGGCTTTGCACAGTTGCAGCAAGGCATGTAGCCTTGTTTGGCAGTTGCCTTGGCCTTTGCGGATGCAAGCACGTGCAGCGGCACTGGGCAGCTAGGGTCTTCCTGTAGAGCATTTGCATTGCCTGCTTTAGCTGGCTTGCATTGCACTGGCATGGCCACTAGCAGCAGGCTTAGCAGCAGCAGTAAGGCAAATTGTTTGCCTTGCAATTTGTAATTGCAGGACATGGCAGTAGGGGGATATCCCCTTGGTCAGTATGGTTTAGACCATATGGCCATTTGGTTTGAGTTGATGAGGAGAATTGGTGTCTAAGTTATTTGAAAGAGAGCAATTAGAGTTCAGTGGATTAGATGAGTTAGTGTTCAGTAGGAGGGGGTGATCCCCTTGGGTTTGGTTATTTGTGTTTGTATGTTTGAGTGAGCAACAGCAGGGCAAGACAGAGTGGCTCAACTTTCATGCATGCAATTTGATGTGGTTAAGTAGAAGTTTACTTTTACACCGTCTAGTTGCAATAACTGACATGTTTTGGGTATGTAAACTTTCTGGGAATGATGAACATGAAGGCACAGAGACTACCACTGAAGCTATAGAAAGATCACCTCAAGTCACAGGGGATCAAGATAAAACAATAATGTCTGAAGAGAAGAAGGAGGTTCGGGGATTGACAAGAATGTTGAAACTAACTAAAAAGTGGGATGGCAAGAAACATGTGGTTGAATTTGATAACCTGGGCCGATTTATGGGGGAATATGCATCAGAAATTGCAAGTTATATGGGAGTGTTGGTACGTCGAGATGTTGGGCTTCGGTACTTGAAGTGGAAGATGGTGCCTGACGAGCTGAAGGAAAAGTTATGGGTGCAAATATTGGTACGCAATTTACTGATTTCAACATTCAAGTTCAATACAATATCTGTTATTCATTTCTATTCAGTTATTTATCACTTACCTGCAATTCATATTTTGGTAGCGCTTTTATGAAATCGAGGAGACGATGAAAAAAAAAATGATTAGTCATCTCGGTGTACACTTGCGCAATTTTAGAAGAAAACTGTATGCAAAATTTATACAGCCCAATTTGGATAAACCGGCGAAACTCAAAAAAGCCCCTAGAAAATATCGTATATTTTTGAAGCAAGAACACTGGGACAAGTTCGTAAAATTTCGACTCTCTCCGGCATGCAAGGTTGTATATTACACTTTTTAAATTTATATTCACATTAATGTCATTTTTTAGTCTAGAATTTTGCTGACTGTAGTTATTTATCTATGTGCCCAGAAATTGTTCGATGATGGAGTTACGGCGCGTGCGAACCACAAATATGAACATAGGATGGGAAGAAGAGGATACTCAGGGTTGGTTGAAAAATTAGTAAGTCCACTGACATACACTCTTGTTAGCTAGTGCTTAGTCAGAGAGTATATCTAGTGTTTTTTGTTTTGTGTTGAATTTAATCCATCGACATGAAGAGTAGAGTATGCATCTAATATTTGGCCTGTGTATCTGATAATTACTAGAAAAAAGATAAAGTGATTCGTGAAGATGATGACAATCCTTCACGGTCTCTCTTGTGGAGGATGGCACGCAAAATTCGGACGGTGAATATTCTAATGACGATGTTAAGGAAAAGGCAGAACAACTTGTAAGATGACTGAAATACCTAGCTATCTATTTCTTGCTTGAGTATTCTTGCAAATTATACTAAATATAGGGGAAATTAGTATATCAAGGTAAAACTAACAGCAGTGAAGTTTATATTACTTGATTAACACTTTCACACTTCTCTATTTTGAGCACAAGAGGAGTTTGATAAGAAGCTGGAAGATGGAACTCTAAATAAAGAACTAGGCGTTGATTCCGTCACACATGTGTTTGGCAAAGATCATCCTGGACGTGTAAGATGTGCGGACAAAGGAGTGACTCAACAATCTACTGGCACATGCCACGAAGAGGAGCATCTAAGGAGAGTGTTGCTGAGCTGAAGAAACAATTAGAAAATGAAAGACTCGAGAACCAAAAGGAGAAAGAGAAGAAGGATCAACAAATGAAGGATGTGTTGGAAAAAATGGCTGAACAAAAGAAAATGGTGGCTGAACAAAAGAAAATGGTGGACAAATTAGTGTCTCAGCTTAATTCTCAAGGATTATTGAAAAAGAAAGCTTCCAGATCCAAAAAGCTACGGGTAAGAAAGTATTAATGTTATGTGATTTGAAATACTATTGCAGCACCGAATATTTCTTCAAAATGTCAACTGCATGTACTCTTCAGAAATCCATAAAGACTCATCATTCGGCTCCTGTAACACATGGATCTCCTACATCTAGCCAGCATTCTAATGGAGCTAGACCGGTGTCTCCCGTTACCACACAGGAATCCCCTGCTCAAGACATGTCTGCTATGCGTGTTAGATGTCAGTCTACAATCGAAGGCCAGGAAACGACATCTAAAAGCAAAACTGCACTCCCAAGGGTATGTTCTTTTTAAAAGTATTTAATTCTTATGGCAGCATTTAAACTGTGATAAACATAAATTATATACTGATGTTGACAATATTATGGTGGCTAATTGATAGGATCTGATGAATGGTTATTTCAAATATTCTTATATGAACAAATTTTTCATGGTATGATTTTTCAGACTTGTATGTATTAGCCTGTTTAACCTGTTGTTATGGCATATATGTTTGCAGACTGAAAAATGCAAACTGGCACATACCCGACAGATAAATATTGTTGCATTTGGACGTGTTATTATGGACTCGTCTCCAAATCAGAAAATACATGGAGTTGATCTTGAAGAAGATTGCGTCAGAGTTTGGATTGATGAACCAATACATCCAAATGCATGTTTACCCTTCTTAATGCAAGAATTTAAAACAGTAGGGGATGCTAAAAACAGTTTGGTAGCATGGCCAAAAGAATGGGTGATCAATCTCTCTACTGTAAGTTGCTCTATTCCACAACTTCAACTATATTTTGCTAAACTTGTCTATGCATATGTACATCATAAAATACCTTCTTGCTGCATACAGAGGAAGCCATTCGAAAGTTTTGATCAACAGGACAACCACAAGACACTTGAAAGCTCTGATCAACAACATGATGATAATGATGACAACCAGAAGACACTTGAAAGCTCCGATCAACAACATGATGATAGCCAGAAGACACTTGAAAAGACTAAGAAGATTAAGAAGAAGAAGAAGAAAGCTTCAGATATGAACGACGGGGTATTGAAGCCTCTGAGAACCAGCAAGAGAATCAAGACAGTAGCTTAGTTAAAATAAGAGAAATAGTCGTGCTTCCGTAGGCATTGAATGTTTAATTTTTTTGAATCCAGTTGATTTATTATTTTTTAAACGTTTTTCATTTATTTGATCAAGACATATGTAACTTTTTATCATATGATTAATAAAAAATTGGATCAATTTTGCATCAGTGGTTACTAATGAGTTTATGTTACACATATTAGAAGTAGGTGGCCAATAGGTCCTTAAAGATTCGATAAAATAGGTGCCCAATACTGCATTCTTGTGGATGAATATGAAATACAGCCACCATTTAGATGTGAAACCGTGGCCGATGGACAACTACGACCACCTTTTAGATGTGAAACCGTGGCCGGTGGACAACTACGGCCACCTTTTACAATTTTTGAGTGTCCAAAAGGAAAACAACGGCCACCTTTTACAATTTTTGAGTGTCCAAAAGGAAAACAACGGCCACCTTTTACAATTATTGAGTGTCCAAAAGGAAAACAACGGCTATCTTTTACAATTTTTGAGTGTCCAAAAGGAAAACAACGGCCACCTTTTACAATTTTTGAGTGTCCAAAAGGAAAACAACGGCTATCTTTTACAATTTTTGAGTGTCCAAAAGGAAAACAACGGCCACCTTTTACAATTTTTGAGTGTCCAAAAGGAAAACAATAGCGATGGTACTCCATATTGTGTCCAAAAGGAAAACAACGACCACCTTTTACAATTATTGAGTGTCCAAAAGGAAAACAACGACCACCTTTTACAATTATTGAGTGTCCAAAAGGAAAACAACGGCCATATTTTACAATTTTTGAGTGTCCAAAAGGAAAACAACGGCCACCTTTTACAATTTTTGAGTGTCCAAAAGGAAAACAATAGCGATGGTACTCCATATTGTGTCCAAAAGGTAAACAATCAGCCATGTAAATATTTTGTTTTGCGTGTCTAATTGTTAATGAAGGACACGGTTCAGATAAATATGTATGGTTTTAAGGGAAACAGTAGCTACCAAAAAATCAAATTGTGTCTGTAAGGATCCTATGGCCATGGTTATAGAAAAAATGCTTTACCTACAAACAAAAAGGGTGTATTGTATAGACACGGTTACAGGGGTACGGCTACGAAAAATCATTTAAAATAGTCACTCAAAGTTTATGTAGCCGTAGAGGTACCCTTTTGTTACGCCACCTATGGTAACGGTTTAGAGTAAAAAACATCCATGGCTAAAAGCCTATGGACACGTTTTCTAAATGTGGCCTATGTGACTTTTTGTACTAGTGCAGTCATCAATAAAAGTTACAAAGTAAGAAGCACCACCAATAGGTTTTATCTTTATAGGACCGCAGACATCCGAGTGAATCAACTCGAGCAACGCCGACTTCCTTGAACTTGGGTGACTTTGGAAAGACACCCTATTTTGCTTCCCAGCTAAGCAGTGCGTGCACTTCTCCAACTTTGTAGACTTGAGCCCTGGAATCACCTTTCTATTCACCAAGTAGCTCATCTCCTTCTCGCTGATATGGCCGAGCTGCCTGCGCCACAACTCGGTAGACGCATCACTGACTGCGTTCACCTCCTGTGCCCCCTGTGCGCTCTCCTCCATATAGTAGAGACCGGACTTCTTGCTTCCTCTGGCAATCACCATCGAACCTCTGGAAAGCTTCCACTGACTGTTCCCGAAGAGACTGAAGAATTCCTCGTCATCCATCCTTCCAACCGACACCAGGTTGAAACGGATATCAGGGACATGACGAACATCTTTGAGAACAAGAACCGCACCCGTCTTCGTTCTCAAATGCACATCTCTAACGGCAACCGCCTTCGACACATCTCCATTCCCCATCTTCAACACTCCACAGTCGCCTGTTATGTAAGTGGCAAATAGTGTCATGTTGTGAGATACATGCGCTGAAGCCCCTGAGTCCACCAGCTAAGAATTGTCATCGCAGGCGAGGTTTGTGATGACCTCATAACCTACGACGATCACATCGTCTCCATGTATCGAAGCCGCCGTTGTAGTATTCTCTTCTTGGTTCCCCTTGTCGCCCTTCTTCTCTCTCTTCCAAGCGAAACAGTTCCGCTTGATGTGGCCCTTCTTGCCACAATGGTAATACTCTGAGTCCTCGTAACGACCTTTGGACTCCCCCCTGCTCTTGTCTCTGCCACCACCTGGACCCCTGCTTTTGCCCCTTCCGCGGCTCTCTGAAACCAATGCCTCTGAGTGATGGGATGTGGATGAAGTGCCCTGAGAACGTCTCTGCATCTCTTCATTCAGTACCCCGCTCTTGGCAAACTCCAGACTGACCAGCCCTATGGAGCAGAAGCGATCATAGATACTCGTACGGTCTCCCACGAGTCTGGCAATGTACACAGCAGCCATAGTCCCTGAACTTCGTCGTCGAAATTAACTCCCATCGAAGACAGCTGGTCAACCACGCCCTGAAAATCACTCAAGTGATCCGTAATAGACGCCCCATCTTTGTACCACAGACCCATCATCGTCCGGATCAAGAACAACTTGTTTACCCCGGTCTTCTTCGCGTACAAAGACTCCATCTTATCCCATAACATCTTCGCGTGCTTAATATTGGCAATGTGGTTGTACACGTTCTCGTCAACGAACTGCCTGATATATCCACACACCTGTATATGCTCGAATTTCCAGTCCTCTTCGGATTTATCACTGGGCTTCTCGGATGCAAATACGGACATATATAGCTTCTTGACAAACAGCAAATCTTTCATCTTGCTCCGCCAATAGTGATAGTTGGTGCCGTTCAGGTTCATCATGCGCACCGACTTCGCATCCATCTCTCATCTCTAGTTTCTGTCAACTCCTGACATCCTTCTGAATTCCAGAACCTGGCTCTGATACCACTTTGTTGGAAAAGAAACGTGAAAACATTTCCCCAAACTAGAGAGTACCTGCGAGAGAACCGAGCAAACAGCGCACAAACCAAAACACCAAAGCAACCACGCAGGCACAAAAAAATTTTGACGTAAAAAACTCTTACGGAAAAAACTACGGGACGATCAGAGTCCAACCCTGAGAAGCCTCCACTAATGAAATAGAAGAATTACACCCTCTACAAACTTCTTCCGATCCAAATCGGATCCCCACAACACTTGGAAGCAAGAACAATGATTATAAGGCTACGAAGAACAAGAACGACGAATAGAGATTACCCGAATCCGATTCTCCTCCGAAAAAGACCTTCAATCCTCCGTCTTCTCTCCCAAAGTTGTAATGACACTCTTGCCTCCTTCCTCTCTCTTTTCTTCAATGTTGTGTTATGATTAGGGTTAGGAATAACCATGTATAAACTCCCTAATCCGCAGCAAAACCTGGACCGTAGGATACGATCCAACGGTGATTAAATCACCCTAAAAAACCGCTTCAGCCCCGACACACAGAGTTCGGCCAGAACTCTGTCCTGGCACAGAGTTCGGCCAGAACTCTGTGTTCTGCTTCCAGCAAGGTTCTGGAACAGGGAGGCAGAGTTTGGCCAGAACTCTCCCCTGGGGCAGAGTTCGGCCCGAACTCTTCCCCCTTCCTTCCAGCAGCTCCTCTGGCAGCTCCCGAGTATCTCCGTCGACTCCGACTGGCCTCGTCACCTACCCGAGCTTCTCTGACACACAGACGGCGCTCGTCGCACTCCGGGGTCTCCTCCACATAGGTTGGGAACCCCACCCACTCCAACACCTCCCGACCCCCCCTCCCGATCCCCCAGTCCCACCCTCCTCGCCGGCGAGCGCCCCCCCGACCCACCCACCCCGGCCCGACCCCCCACCCCCCTGACCCCCCACCCCCTCCTCCTCCCTCGCCGGCCCTGACCCCCCCTCATCCTCCTTCGCTAGAACTGTCAAAACGGGCCAGGCACGTTGGGTCGGCCCGCCCCGCCATTCAAAAAGGTGGGTTGGGCTATACATTTAGAGGCCCGCTTCGCAGCGGGCCTCGATGGGTTGGCCTGTGCGGGCCGCGGGCTTGGACGGGGCGGGCTTGGGCGTGGCGGGCTAGCCCGCGGGCTTGCCTGCTGTTGTGTAATTACTTATATGATATATTGATATATCAATAGTATATATCATTTGAAGCCACTACTAACCAGCCGGCCCTAATCCTAATCTCCTTCCTAAGTCTCCTGAGTCCCGAGCGAGCATCCCGCGTCCGGGAGTCCCGACCTCCGCCCCTCCCGCGTCCTGGAGTCCCGACTCGGCGACTCCCGATCTCTTCTCCCGTCGGTCAGTTTACAGTAGTTTACAGTAGTCAGAGGAGGCAGTTTTCATCTGTGTATTTCTTTTGATGATTTGCTTGTCACCTCCTTTTCTCATGCTCTTTGCTTAGTTCTTTTGGCGGGCATTGAGTGCCAAGTGCCAAGTTGGAATGATCTGTGTTACTTATGAATGAATTGATATATGTGTTATGATCCTGGCCAATTTTGCTTCTGCCAATTTTGCTTCTTGCACATTTTATTTATGAATGAATTTTGCTTCTACCAACCAAGTTTGCATTGCCAATTTGCCATTCAAAAGCGGGCTGGCCCGCCTGGCCCGCGGACGCCGGCGGGTTGAGCTGGGCTGGGATTTTCAGGCCCGTTCAAATGGTGGGTTGGCCCGCCCCGCCTCGACAAATGGTGGGTTACGGGCCGGCCCGCCCCGCCGGCCGGTCCTGACAGCTCTATCCTTCGCCGGCCCCGACCCCCCCTGCTCCTCGCCGGCGAGCGACACCCCCCCCCCCGCCCGACCCCCCACCCCCCCTCCGCCTCCCTCGCCGGCCCCGACCATCCCCCCTCCTCCCTCGCCGGTGAGCGCACCCCCCTCTTCCTCGCCGGCGAACACAGCCCAAACAGCCGAGGAAGGAGGGGGAAAGGGATAAAATTGTCATTTGGAGGCAAAATGAACATATTTTATACTTTTAGAAATTTTAAAAATATGAAATCTTTTAGTGCAAAAAATGAAAATCTAACGAAATTTTGTTTGCACTTTACCCTTAAAGCATTGTAGTTATTTTATTTTTTTAAGTAGTGGTGTCGTTCTCTCGGTAAATGTTTTGCTCTTTTACATTATGTGTTTCCTCTTGTCTTATTTATTTGACCTTTGTTTTATTTACATGTGTGGAACACGTGGTTCATTGGTGGTGTGGTCATGTCCGTCATGGACGCCCACATGCCCATGACAGTACAATTGATGCTTAAAGTTCATAACATTTTTCCTAATTAATGGACCTTTGCATTGGGGGCCTTGTGTTGGGTACATTAAATATCGCTAGCCTTTCTTTTCCTTTGGCCATTTTTTATGTTGTTTTGTTCTTGTTTGATAAAAAAGGAGAAATAATAAGGTCTGATTCGGTGGTTCTTGTTGTTACCGAGGAGAGATATAATATCTTGGCTGGGTGATGGAGGCATATTATTTTTTCTATTTATTTGGTAGGAGTTGGAAGACAGTAGGCCCAACAGACATGTAATATAGCATGTACAAAGTTCCGTGCTTATCATCGGAACATTTCAAAAAAATTTAAAAATTTAAAAAAAAAAAGAGAAATAAGGACACCACTTCTAATTATTGGCAAATAAAGACCATTAATCAGTAAAGCAAATAACCTGTAAACAATTATGTCAAGAAAATCTAAGGATGTCACAACACCCTTTCTACATTGCAGTTGCTATTCTTTTTTCCCTGAGGGGCAACAACATGCTACAAAATTGTCAGTGTAACAATTTGAAACTGTGATTAAGTAGGAATTTTCCCTTGTTAATGATGAACAAGTCCTATTTAGCGAATTCTATGCAGAAATTACTTCCATCTGATCAACTAATCAACTAGCCTCCTACTGAGTCAGCAGCTTAATAATTCAAGCAAGAAACCTTGCAAGCCCAACTTTGTGGCCTGTCAACTTGACATCTTCCTGGACCTGCTGCCTGTACTCCTTGAACGTGAACTTCCTATATATTGCCGGCTCCGTGTGGCTCTGGATCATGGTGTCATAGGAGGGACACAGGAAGTACGCCACCGAGAACCTCTCAACCTTTGGGTTGCTCATCACCCTGTGCTCGACACTCCTGTACACCCCATTGCTCCATGCCTGTCCATTATCAATGTACAAAATTAACAATGGAAGAACATAAATATAAGACTTTAGGTGTACAATAGCATGTGATATCAGAGACGTACGCTCATGTTCGAATCTCACTTGACGCGTATTTTAAGAGACAAATTAACTCTGGAGTTTTGATGCAGGGGCGGTCGGGAAACTTTTTTATAAAAAAAGATTTACCTCGCACAAGTCGCCGATGTTGATGACGAGAGCGCTGGGATTAGGCTCGACGGTGATCCACCTCCCGCCCTTCATCAGCTGCAGGCCCCCGACCTGGTCCTGGAAGAGTATGGTGAGGAAATCGCTGTCGGTGTGCGGAATCAGCCCGAACACCTCCCCGCGGCCGTCGACACGTGGCGCCGGGCACGGAGGATAGTGGTTCAGCCGGAGGTAGCACGTGTTGCATGTGCATTTCTCCTTGAGGTATGTGCTCTCGCACCCCAACCCTTCTGCCAGTATGCCCAGCAGCTGGTGTGCCAGTTGGGACATTTTGGATGCAAACTCCTCTATGGTGAGCCTGTACATATATGTATGTATGGACAATGTTGGTGAACGTAAGCTTATGTTCACTAGGCATGGCAATGTTGAAATGGCTTCAATCGAACACTTCTATACATAATTTTTACATGCTACAGGGACCACGCATGTCCATATATATAACGATTTTGACAAACGTGATGTTCATGCACAATTTCATTGTATGGTATTTAAAATAGGGTCTCACATATATATGAATATTAAAATTTGGGT
Organism: Iris pallida; assembly: GCA_029216955.1. Classification (NCBI taxonomy): domain Eukaryota; kingdom Viridiplantae; phylum Streptophyta; class Magnoliopsida; order Asparagales; family Iridaceae; genus Iris; species Iris pallida. The sequence goes on from JANAVB010028397.1 coordinate 18,472,345, forward strand.
CTCGAAAATAATCAATGTTAGAGTTTGGATCTCGAAGTCACTGCTCATTAGCCCCCGTGAACAGTGATTTCGAGACCCAAACTCTAACGTTGCTTATTTTCGAGATCCAAATACTAATATTAGATATATGTGATACCCTATTACTGAATAATCTTATTATCTACGTAATACTAATATAAATCCTCTAAGGAAAATGCTGCATTTTTTTTTTCCGCTGACAGCTACTAATATATATTCTCTGCTAGCACCGAATCCCACCTCCTAAAAACCTGGATCAGAAACCAACTGAAGGCAGTCGCATGACGGACGGGCCATGGCGGTTACAAAATTGCGGACAAAATAACAGTGTCCATCCTCGAATGATAGGGCATATATATATATATATATATATATATATATATATATATATATATATATATATATTGAGAGTTGAAAATTTTGAAAGAAGGTTGGGAGGAGCTGCACCTGGCGCTGTGCTTGTCGGCGTCGTGTCCTTGAGTCGACACGAGGGGAATATGGTACGCCTCGGACCACGACAGCTGCTGCAAGGACGTCGCGCTCGGCGTGCCCCACCGGTAGCTGTCGGCGGAGAAGTCCAGCAGCTTCTCTCCGGCCTTCCTCTCGAACGGCTGCCGGAACACGCCGAGGAGCACCGACCGCATCCTCTCCAGCAGGTCCTGCGGGATGCCGTGGTTCACCACCTGGAAGAAGCCCCACTCGGAGGAAGCGCTCGCGATGCCTTCCTTGCAGTGCTCTGACCGGAGGTCGATTATGGGCAGAATATTGCACTCCTCGGCCACGGCAGCCGGCTTCGAGTGGACACCGGACGCCGGCTCCCGGCGGCGGTCGGCGTCGAAGAAAGACTTGTAGGTCTTTAGGAACGGCGGGTCTGGGTCCATCATTGCTTGCGTTGAAGTGGCCTGGAGAAAGTGAAAGAGAAGAAGAGACCATGTTATTTATGAACGCAAGAGGTGCTATGCTTCGCTTTAGTACTACTTAAGAGGAGAGGGCTCGGCTGGGGGTTAATGTAGGCAAAATTCAGTCCGGGTCCATATAACTTAATAGTATTTTGGCCTAAGGGTCTGTGACCTCTTTCTTTTACTTGAGCCATTTGAACAAGATTTTTATGTGTCCTCTGATTTTTTTTTTTCTTTCAATATATATATATATATATATATATATATATATATATATATATATATATATATATATATATATGTCCATCCTGTTCGGATCCATGACTCCAGCCAGTCAAAACGAAGGATCTAATTAAAGAATCGCGACCACCCACGGTCCCGCGCCAGGGAGAGCTCGAACTCATGACCTCCCACGAGTTAGCCCCCCTCCCTACACTAGGCTAGGGAAGCCTTGGACATAAAACATCCAATTATATCCAATTATATGTGTCCTCTGATTCAAACAGTGAATTTAAGGTGACAGTTTAACCATCCAATTATATGCAAACCTCACGTATAAATGTATCTCAAAGAAATAAATGAATACAGAAGAAAATAGATGCAAGTTCACAAAAATCTTGAGAATAAATTCATATCCTTTCTATTGCAAAGAGTAAAGGTTTTTTTAATATCTATTTACTAAAAATGAGATAATATAATTAGTTTAATTTGAAACAACTTCTAAAAATAACTGAAAATTTGCTTCCAAAAGTAATTTACAATAGTTTTTTTTTTTAACCACACAATCCAAACCACGTTTTATTTGGAAAAGTTAATCCAGGCAGAGAGAGAGAGAGAGAGAGAGAGAGAGAGAGAGAGAGAGAGGTTTCAACAAATTTTCTTAAACATTTAAAAATATTTAGGGGTTTGTTGGTTGCATGTAAATGAAATTTTTGTAGCTTTTTCTACTGTAATTAGTATTGCACTTTGAATGCAACAAAAATTATAAAAATAATATATATTATTACAACTTTGTTACAGTAAATGTTTTATTTACAACAAAATAAATATTATAATTGGTGTAAATATTTCAATACTTACAACATCAACAATTACAACCAACGAAACAGTTCCATAGATATCAATAACGACGTAGATATGAATAAGTATTCATGTTGGTCTTCGTGGTCGTAGTCCGTTGGGAACGATGGAACACCCCGACGCAGTGGCGCGGATTCGAGCCCCCTTGGAGGCATGCCTCCAAGCACCATTAAAAAGTGGACACCCTCAACAAAAAAAAAAAAAAAATATATATTCATGTTTCATACGCGACAATAGAGTGAGTCCACGACGATGGCTAAGGAATGTAACGTCTTCAAATAATAAATGCCTCCAAGTTCTGAACAAACCAAACAACAACTATTCATAGTCAATTACAGCTCTCTCTTCTTTATCCTCATGGATTTACAACTAGTAGATTTTAATGAGTCTAATGAACAAGTGACTGGTTCTGTTTGGATGTCATTTTAAACTCAGTTTTCTGGATGTAAATAACAAAAGTTGGATAAATTGTGTTTGGGCAAGAAACTTAGAAAGTACACTCAGAATTTTTTTTGGGGAGGACTTGTTTAAACATTGTCTTGAGAAAAGATTAAAGAAATCTCTCTTTTCTCAAAACAATTTCAGTAAAAACGTGGCGGCCTCTCTCTATGGGTTCTCTCTCGTCTCTCTCTCTCTCTCTCTCTCTTCTTTCCTACTCACTGTCGACGTCGTCGAACCCCTAATGCCTGAGCCTCGAGAGGGTGCAGGCACTCTAAAAGTCCGAGGTAGGCTGACCCTACGATGGATAATGTCGACAAGGGTGAAGATGCTCTACGGGACTAGGACGAGGAAGGCCGGACTGTAAACCTCGGGGAAGGAGGCTCTCCCTCTCCGGCTGCCGGGATGTCGACTGAATATTTTTTTAATTTATTTTATACATTTTACCAAAACTACAAATATTTTATAAAATTTTATTAAAAAATTATTTTCTAAAAATATTGTATCAAACATTATCTTTAACTTTTGTTTCTTAAAATATTTTTCAGATTAAAATAACTAAAAATAAATTCAAAGTCTATATATCTAGAAATTTTACTTTATAATATCAACTTTAAAAATTATTTTTCAGAATAAAATTTCAAGAAGACATCCGGACCATAGGTTTAGATGATATGTTAGGTCAATAGTTAGACGCATATATATATTGACGTGGTTATTAGTCCAACACGTGCTAACAATTCCAATCCAGTAATAGACCCAGACTTTTTGAGAGTGTACGTTCAAAAAAAAAATTCTATGATTTTAACAGAAAATAACATAAAAAGCACTACAATTTGCTACAATTTTAAGTAGAGCATTAGATTTTGTTAAATTGCATAACAAGCACTGGGCCGGACTTTTAAAGTACTGACCAGTTAATTTTATAATTAGGGGTAGCCGAACTTTAAAAGTCCGGATGTTGACGTCACCTGTAGAAATAATGTATACAATATTAATGTAGACAATATTTGTAGAAATTAATTTGTACAAATATTTTTGTAAAATAATGTAGAAATTATTTTAAGAAATAATGTAGAAATAATCTACAAATTATGATATTTGAAATTATTTTATGTTAGAAATTTTTGTTAAATTATTTTTGGAAGTAGGCTGCTGTTGTTAAAGACTGCTAACAAATTTGGGGGATAAAATTTGAGGGATAAAATTTGGAAGATGAGTGAAGTGTTAGATTTACACGTATATATATAGGTTTCAAAAAACTAGTCCTTGCTATCCTACTGTTACAAAGTAATATAACAGAGAAAGAGACGTTGGAAAATTGAAAAATTAAATATAGGAACCGGACTTTTGAAGTCTGGCTGATGACGTCAGCAACCGGGCTTCAAAAGTCCGGATCCTTTAATTTTTTTGATTATTTTTCTAATTGTGGAGCTCTAATCCTCTTTAATCCATATGACATCAGCAACCGGACTTTCAAAGTCCGGTTAGGTGCTTCTTCTGAAATTTTTTTTCCACAGAGTGGAAGGCGTGTTGCCAGCTAGCTCATGGAAGCTTGGTCAAAAGTAAATTAAAAGGTACGTTTGTACCAGCCATGCAGCCCCCTACAGCTGGACCAGACAGACACGTCCTCAACTACACCTCTGCATGGAAAATGCTTATGAAATTTCTGACCAACTATGTGGCCCACACATAGTAAATGCTATTACTATGTGCTCAGCCAGAAGTAAAGAAAGAAGCCCCAAGAGTCGAGAGTAGCTTCCCCAGCATGGCGTTACTGCCTCCTGTATCAATCCTAGGGGACATGCGTGTTGTGTTACCATGTCCATGCATTGCTTAATGTCTTCAATAATGGAATTCTTCCGATATCAATGTCATTCTCTATGTATGTAAAATTGGTTTTGAAGCAATTGTGGTTCTATATGGTTTCGATATGTATGTAATGTGTAACAACGTGCATGCATGCTTAATTATTCAACTTGAACTGCCTCCCTTGTGCGTGTAGAATGCTAGGTTGGACAAAGGTTTTGCTTTTTTTTTTTTATATAGAACATTCATATCTATATGTCTATTTTTACAATTTTATGAATCGTAAAAATATTTGTCATGTTCGTATTATGGCGTGTGTCGTATTTGTGGTGCAGTTAGTAAACAATGAGAAGAATGCCACGAGAATTTATAAAAATTGATGGGACATAATTTAACATGGCTCATTACTTGATGCTTTGAAGTACTAGAGAGCGTACGGAGCTGACTTACTTGAGGAGGAGGAGATGAAGAGCCTTAGGTAGCTAGCTAGCAAACTGTTGATAATACTGCTAGCGAGTGTGTCATTGGTATATTGAGCTCATCCCTCCAACTAGTGGTAATTTATACAACAAGTGACATAGTTGTTGGCCATTTGTTTGGTGTCTGGTGGTTTCAAAGAACACGTTCTTGAAGGGAATATCATAGGGAGGAGGTCAGATTTTTTTTTTTTCCCTTCCTTCCCCCAACAGTGATGAGAGAGAGCCATGCACACTGCACACACACACTTTTTCTACACTTCCTCAATTTCCAACATGCCACATGACCAGCTGCGAAATATCACTGTGCGTTCAGTACTGCACAAACGCACCATCCATTGGCGACGCGTCAGGTTCCAGTTGGTGGGATGCGTGGGACCCGCGCACGGGACTGGAGAATTGACACGGAGCTCGGGGGGCCTGTGCCCGGCGACATGGGACCACGTGACGGGGAGGAGAGGCTCTTCTTCTTGTTCTTCCGAGTTGGTCTCGGGGACACGTAGGCAGAATGTCACGTGGGTGCAATGAAGCCACACGTACCCTCCACTTTGTAGGTTTGTACTAGATCCGTGGAATCCCCCCGTTCCCATTGCCGTGGAAGAGAAAGGGAAGGTTGAGCTGTATTTGGAGCTTGGGCCCTATGTTCGGAAACGAGTCCAAGTCGATGGTAGGGATCATATAGGGTCTCCACTCCACCACCCCTATCCTTGTGGGCCGATTGGGGACTGATATGTCCTAGCAGCTTTACCAGAATAAATATGTTTCGATTTAATGTATCACTTTATTTATTGGCAATCAAAAAATATTTCCGTTTAATATATCATTTTATGCATCGATATTTTGGTTAATTATCAAATATTATTTATTATTGTTATTATTATAAGTTACTTCTTTACTTTAATGTTTAACTGTGTACGATGAAAGCTATATTGCATGAGTACGAATATAGATACGAATTTGGGACACGATATTGGTAAGGAATACGATAGCTTAAAAATAATAGAACACGGATACAAAAAGAATAAGGGTATATATATATATATATATATATATATATATATATATATATATATATATATATATATATATATATATTGAATTTTTACATGGGATATACAAATTTTTACATGGGATGTATTGAATTTTTTTCATATATATATATATATATATATATATATATATATAGAGAGAGAGAGAGAGAGAGGAGAGAGAGAGAGAGAGAGGAGGGATTCGCATCCCCTCACTTTTGCATCCCCTATGCATCCCCTCTTTCACATCCATTGAATTTTGTTTAAGTCATCTAATCTTAACCGTTGATTTTTCAACGGTTAAGATTATATGACTTAAACAAAATCCAACGGATGTTATCATGGGGATACAAAAGTGAGGGGATGTAGATCCCTCCTCATATATATATATATATATATATATATATATATATATATATATATATATATATATATATATATATATATATATTTGGAGCCCTATTGGAAAATAAATCCGAACAATGTCCCCACTGGGGGCTAAATCCCTCAACCTCACGAGTCACATGCCTCTGCACTACCATCAGGAGCCGTAGCCCTATTGGTAAATAAATTCGAACAATGCCCCCCCCCCCCCCCCCCCCCCCACTGGGGCTCAATCCCTCAACCTCACGGGTCACATGCCTCCGCACTACCATTAGCCTAGAGCCTCATTAGCAATAAGTAAGTATGTGTGTGTATGTGTGTCATTAGCAATAAGTAAGAGAGAGAGAGAGAGAGAGAGAGAGAGAGTCTCATTAGCAATAAGTAAGAGAGAGAGAGGGTGTGTCATTAGCAATAAGTAAGTGTGTGTGTGTGTGTGTGTGCAATAAGTAAGAGTGTGTGTATTGGAAATGGTGTCACCACCACTTTTTAGAAGCAAGGGTATTTTGGTAATTTGTGAAATTAGAATTATTTTGAATTTTGATTAATTAATAATGTGCTAATTGATATGTTAGGCCTAAACCTAAAATTGTCCTAATCTAGATATTGATCATGAGCCTAGATATTTGATTAGTAGCTTCCAACTAAATGCCAAGGCTAGTAAATATCTAGATATTATGTCTAAGTAGATATTTTAGATGAAAACCCTAATTTACCCTTGGACCTTTACTAGAAAGGCTTGAATTAAACCATGTAGAGGCCTTTAATTCCATTTGAACTTAAACCCTAACCCTAGACTAGTTGTGGCCGGCCAAGGCATCCCCCTTCCCCTATATAACATCATGTTAGCCCTCTCTTGCCTCTTTCATTACACACATAAACCCTAATTTGTGTTCTTCCCCAAATTCATCCCCGTTATCCAAATCAACTCCAAATTGAGCCCGATCAATTGTAACACACTCTCCTAGTTTAGAGGAGGTCTCTAGTGGCTAGCTAGCAAGGATTGGAAGCAATTTGACCATTGGAGCTTGGTGGAGATCTAGATATAAAGGTTTTTCATTGAGATTCCAACTCTTAATAGGTAATGACCTCTAAGCCTATTAATTTCCTGATTTCTCTTCATAGATGCATTCATTTAGGGTCCCCCTAGCCCTAGGCTGAGTTTGGGTTCGATTCATGTCCATTTGGTATGCGTATCGGAGTGTTGTGTAAAGTGTTTAGTGAAATGCCACATAGAAATTAATATTCATAATTTTCAAAACTAATTATATGAATTTGTAGATAATACTATGTAGATTACTATTCTTCATGACTGAGTTGGTTTTAGAAAGTTTTTGTGTCAATTTTTGGACACAGGAACACGTGCACGAGGCTTCGTGCACTGTCCTGCTATGACACACCTGTATCTAACTGGACACGATACGAGACGACACCAGATTTGGTGGACACATGGGGGAACTGTCTGACAAGGCACCCACAAAGTTTGGTTGGGTTTGATCGAGTTTACAGTGAGAAATTCGACACATAGATGTCGTGCACTGCTCGCACACACGCTGTACTTCGTGTCTGACACACACACACACACTCGACACGACACGTCTTGGACACATTCTAACTAGACACACACGCACCTTGACACTTGGCCTACCTGGTGACACACTTGCACGACCGATTTGATGGACACGTTGTGTCCTAGATGCCTCGACACACACGTACGACCCAGTTCCTATACACTGTCTGATACCAAGTTTTGACACTTTGTTTAGGACATTTTTTGACACTAGATTGGATACAGTTGGACTGGGACACTGTTACATGTTAGACACTGTTACATGTTAGACCACCCTCTGTGACACACCATTCACTCTCACTCTCAACTGCATATCCTATTTGCACTTGACACTACACTCTCCTGCACACTTCATCTTACTGCATATTCACCACACCATTACATTGTCCTGCTATTTGGAGATGCTGCACACACACACACCTACCTAACCCCTATATCATACTCTACACTTCATGTATCCTGAACACACTATAAACTTTTGCACACACCATTATACTGTCCAGATTCACTAATATTTCAGTTCATTCGAGCACTACTCATAATTTTCATTCCTTTAATGTTCAGTTAATTAGATGTCCATACCATTTATTGTTTAGGCCATGTTAAGTCAGTCCTCTTTTTAACCTAAAGCCTATGCTACCATATTGTATCAGTCTAAATTATTGTGGTATAAATCTTTGGGTGCTTTTGTGTCAGTTATTATATTTTAGTTTAATCCTGTGACTGAACACATTTTGTTTAGTCACTCTTAATATGTGCACTCTTTATTTGAAGCTTCAACCCATATTTTGTTCTGTCCCATTTCATTAGAGTTCATTCTCTGAAACTAATATGGCATTAATTGGAGATATATGCATGTTCAGTCCATACTGAACATTAGGGAATTACCTTCCTATACTCTATTCAGACTGTATATGATGTCCATTCACCTATACCTTAGTAGCAGTCTATTTAGATTTAAGCCCAGACCTGTTCACTGCATATGTAATGTTCAGACCCTTGAACTCTTTACATTGCTCAGATCCTACCTTTTTGTACCAGTCCCTACTTTATGTTCAGACTTGAACATCTTGTAATGTTCTGTCCACACTATCTTGATCTGTCTACATGTGGACATGTATCAAGTTCATTGCATCCCCACCTACTCTTGTTCAGTTTGGGTTAGTCACATAAGTATTGTCTATGAGTTGCAACATTACCAGAATATCATAGTTTAGCGACGCCAAAAACATCGCAAAAATGATAGAAAACATCGCTAAGTACGTTTTTCGACGTATTTAGCGACGTTTTCTTATGGTCGCGGAAACCCTAGTCGCTGATTGCTAAAACGTCACTAATCATCGCTCGTTCTGACGTTTACCGACGCATGTATACGTCGATAATTCACCGACGTTTACCGGCGTGACGTCGATAACAGAGCGACATTTAGCGACGTCGGCAAACGTCGGTCAATTTTGCGACGCATTTAGAATATTTATCGACGTTTACCGATTCACTAAACGACAGTATTTTCTGCAAAAGTTACTGACGTTTACCGATGCTGAGTCGGCAATTACCGACGTTTACCGACATAACTCAGCGTTGGTAAATGTCGGTAAGCGTCGGTAAACGTCGCTAAATATTCCAAAAAAAAATAAAAAAAATAAACAGTCGACCCCTTCGGTGGAACACTCAACACCGGTAAATACAGTAAATCACAACATTTTTCTCATGCAGTTTAATAAATAACAGTAAATACATAATAACATGCCCTCCCTGGGTTCGTCGACCCCTTCGGTGGAACACTCAACACCGGTAAATCACAACAATATAACACAATGTAAATCAACACAAACAAACAAATATCCAAGTCTATAAACCAACTAACCAACTAAACAAATATCCAAGTCTGTAAATCAATACATAATAATATGCCATCCCAAGTCTACAACAAATAACCATCCAACAAATATCCAAGTCTATAAACCAACCAACAAATATCCAAGTCTATAAACCAACCAACAAATATCCAAACATCCTGACCACCAATACTAAAAGTCTACACACAAACTAAGAATCAACACAAACAAACACAAATAAATCCATATGGATAGGAACAAACAAACACAAACAAACAGTCGTAACTAGGACTACTGGGGATCTGGAAGAGGAGGGGCACCGTCGCGCCTCATGGATAGAAACATTTCGTACTCCTCCCGTGAAATCGTCACCGATGTAGAAGGTAGTGACGTCGGAGGAGTCGGTGTCGATGAAGAAGACAGTGGCGCCGGCGGAGTCGACGATGATGAAGGCGCACCCGGAGGACAATAATGCTCTAATGCTGCTAGTCGCTGGTGGTAGGAATCCATGGTAGATAACAGCATCGTACTGCTATCAACCATTGAATCCTGCATCGACGTGAGCCTCTCGCCCATGGATAGCTGTGATGCCTGTAGATCCGTCACGTTGCGCTGTGTCGACGCTCTAAGATTAGTGATGCCCCGCTCTGTCCTCTCAGTCATATCCCTGAGCTCCATAATGTTGCGGTCGAGCGTATCCAATCGTTCTATGAGCGCAGCATCGTTCGTCTAGTGCTGCTCCCGGATCCGTTGTAGCAGCTCATCACGGATAGACTCCACCATATGCTGGACTCGGACAGACTCCTGAGAGGGCTGTGGGCTATGCACACTGGCAGGGGAGGTCCTAGAGGACTGTGTCACAACTAGGGCGCCATAGGATCCCGTACCGTAGTATGTACCTCTGTGGAGACCACCAGCGGCGGTCACCCACAACTCGTCCTCCGACGGAGCTGGAGCAGGCTGGAAGGAAGTACCGGCCTCTCCCGCAGCAGGTGCACTAGCAGCCGCCCGCTCCTTAAGCCGTTAAAACTTGGCCTAGAAAGCATGGATACTCTATAACTTCTAATGTACTTATTATTACTAACTACATGAATATCTATTTGCATGCATATTTACTAAGTTATATCAAAACTAACACGAAGTATTAAAATTAATAAATAGAATTGTAATACTTACATAGGCCCGCTCCGGCCTCTCGTCAATAAGCTTCCCGCCCTTCCGATGTGTGGCCAGGAAGACAGTCACCATATTGGCGTCATCACCCCTCCTTACCTGTAATTAAATATATCATCTTTTACTAATTTATCAGACTTGCATTAAAATAATATTTCTGAAATAAAAAGACATACCAAACGACGGAAATGTTCTATCATCGGAATCGACCCACCGTACCACTTTGATCCCTGGTTCCTAGCCGCCTTGGCCTTCTCAGACTTTTCATTGTACCTTGGTTCGTCGAATCGAGCCTTCATTGTAGTCCACTGATCAGGGGTGATCCAACCTTGGATCGGCTTTCTGGCACGATCACGAGTCTTCTGATCATTAATAGCGTCGCGGATCAACTTAGTAGCGACGACAGGAAATATCCCCTCGATCATCTCGACGTCCGGTGCGGTGGATAGAAAAATATATCCTAGAAGAGTGCAAACCAAATATTTATCAGTTATATATAATAAGCAAAAATTATATGATTCATGTTAAAAGCAAATATATTTTAACCTTGAAGCGCGCAAACCAGTAGACCTTCCTCTCGTCCGGAGCATCAGAGTAGTTTATCCAAGGACCACCATAATTAGTCCTCAATAAGTGGCCTAGGCGTCTCTATACCGACGGGGGACGATATCTATACAGACATATTATATTTATAAAAAAAGTTAATTTATGATAAACACAGGAAAAAAATGATAAACCAAAATACTTACTTTGTACCGTCGGCCCAGATCTCCGTCCTCATCTCCTCCGGAGGTGCGCATGCGTCATCTGCCTGATACTGGTCGGCCGTCGGCTCAGCCTCCTCCATCTGCTCATCTGTCTCCATCGTCGTATCAGCAGTAGGAACGCTAGACGACAGAGCAGTCTCAGGCCTGGAACTACTCGTCCCAGGAGATATGCCACGTAGCGTCGGGGTAGACGGAGATACTGTTCGATACATAGGAGTACTGGGCGACGAGGATCCCGAGCCGATACCAGTAGGAGGTACCGAAGGAGTACCCTGTCCTCTGCCAGTTCCAGTACCCCGTGCCTTATGTCGGGACATGCGAAATGATCAGTCATACCTGATAACAACATATGATGAGAAATAACAAATAATAGAGACTAGAAATATGAAAGTACAACAAAGACAAGATAAAAACCAAGACAACATATGATGATACATTTTACAAGAAATATCTAAGTCCAGATAGTATATTCTACAAAAAACATCTAAGTTCAGATAGTACATTCTACAAGAAACATCTAAGTCCAGATAGTACATTCTAAAAGAGACATCTAAGTTCAGATAGTAACTAAAACTAGATAATAACCAACTCTACATAATAATAAAATAAAGTACATCTCTCTCAATGTGTGATACATGTGTCCATGTATAAGACAATCGTTAGCCATCATAAAATATATAATTATACCAAGTGTCCGTCATTGTATCAAATTGTTTGGCCTGAAAGTAGATGACATTAGCATGCAACCTAATTATATGAAGGTCACTAGCACCTGTAGAAGCATGGATCACGCGCTTCAGAAAGAAGAGTGACCACGTGCCTCATTTGGGCACCAACTAGACGTTTAGCTGTCCATGCCTCATCAAAGTAGCATGATGATCATGTATCACCTAGGCATCATGTCACCTACGCCCTCGAGCCATGGGCAGAACGCCTCGATCTCTGTACAAAAGACGTCCAAGGCACAAAGACCAGAGTCATGATTACTTATGCTACTCACGCCTCGCTAAAGGCACACCCCTCCTCCTATTCGTGCCTCACTTATACAGGCACACCTAATCCTTTGCATCCCCACCTATGCCTCTCAGTTGCTTTCCCAGAGGCTGCATTTAATGAGCTTAACTCCTCTTGAGACTTTGACTCGACTCTTCGATTCTTATACAAAGAATGAACACAGAAGTCGAAGTTCATTCTCCTTGGAAACAATATAGATAGGCGCGTATCGCCTGATTAAATTCAGGCCCATGCTACCTGATCAAACTCATGCGTGTGTCATCCTGAGTCTTTCCCAAGCACGTGTGCTTCTACCCCCGCACCTATAGTTCTCTTCCAATATGAACAACACACCACCTACGACATTAATTCCTAGTCATGGGTTTCTTGTTGGCTGTAGTAGAACTAGGCATGTGCCACGTGTGGAAGACCTAATCACGCTAGAGAACGGGTTTGGAGCAATTAGAGATCTTCTCCAACAGCAAAATCCTAACCATCTGCTACGTGGCAATCAACCATACCTCATACTAGTGAAGTGTGTGCATGGTTGCAACTGACTCCTGTTTAGGAGTGCCATATGGCAGATGAAGACCCATGCGCCTATTTGCTTCTAGTCGCGTGTATGATCTTTCCCTCAACTATAAATAGGAGGGCTCTTCTCTATTCAAACCTTCCAGTTTCTCCCATTTTCTCAAGAGTTCCTGAGCATTCCAGAGAGAGTTCTTGCTGCTCTCCCTTAGCCAGTGAAGCTAGGCTCGACAGTTCTCCCTCATCGCTAGATCGTTAATGGAGTAAAGAATCAACCCTCCATCATTACAACCCAGATAAAAAAACAAAAAGTAATTAGAAGAATCCTGTTTAGGAGTTCCTTCTTACATTCTTGTTTGTAACCTTCAAAGCTCTCATCCAAAGCACCGCGAAGAGATGTCAAACAAGATGGAGACTCTGTCGGGGACAACATTCTCCTCCGATGAGGAAACTGTGATATAATCTAGCATGGCCATGCTCGGAACCACTGCGAAGACGTTGGTCGTTAAGTTCGATCTATCAGCCTTTGAGGAAATGCTTTCTGGGGATAGTGCAGGTCCTTCTCTTAGGTTGTCGAAGCCTAAGAAAATAAAGAAGGCGTGGGTGCCTAAGGCTCGTATAGCCTACCCACAACCTGCTGAAAAAGAGTAGCATGCGCCAGTACAACTTTTGCATGGGGCACCGGTGTCGTCCCTCTTCGTTCCTTCCCAGCTGCATAGCTTGGGGAAGTACAATGCTTGTTCCCAGAAGATGCTGCGAAGGGAATACGCGTCTACCAATAGGCGTGTGAACGATTCCACCCAAGGCAAAGTCAAGGCGTTGGACTATTTGGATGACTGTGAGCCCCAAGTGTGGAAAGAAGTCCAAGACAAAGGCTCTCATGTTGCAAGCTTAAGTCGACGTGAATTACATGCATTACGCGCTCCACAGCTGTCGTGCCAGTAATTGGCAAGGAATGCGCGCCTCTGACTATGACGCACGCATCTGATGGGAAACTCTATAGGCCCTGCCAACGCGCCTTTGCGCCAGGGTTGGACCAGTCTCCAGATTCCCCTAGATACCCAAATGTACTGCATGCACAGGAACTGGGTTCAGATATACTTCCACTTACATGCCACAGTACTCGGTCTACTTGGGGGCTTGAATAGGGCATAAAAATGAATCTTTCTTCTCACGATCTGCATCACGTGATTAATTACAAACATGAAGTGAAAGGAAAAACTGCAGGTACTACATACGAAACATCCTTAGTTGGGCACACGTGTGCTAGTATAGTCATTAACTGCTACTGTGCAAAATTAGTAACAATCCCAAAAAGATAGTCCGTGTTTCAATGGCTATAGTCTACCACATCCGCCGACAATGTCTCGACGAACGGATACAATCAGACGATTTCTCGACCCGCACCCACTTTTCGGAGTATGAGTGTGTGCGCAAGTCCAGTCTACGCCGCAGTATCGGTGGTAGAACGTTGTCTAGCCTGTAATAAACAAGTGCTTATAAAATACTATCTTTATTGCTCATTGACAACAACTAAATCAAATTTACAATATTCACAAGTTTTAGATTTGAAAAAATTATAAGTCTCTCAAAATAAAATAAAACAACGAATCTATCTAACTAGTCTTCTAGGAAAGCCTTCCAACATACCCATGTCTTCTCCAACGGTCCAAAGCATAATATAGTAGGCGATTATCTGAAAAATGTTGGTTTCAGTCAGGAATGGAACGAGTACATTCTAACAGCAGTTCCAATAATTGACAAAGTCTATAAAATAGTAAATAATACTGAAATACATGATAGGTGGATAAACAGAGAATCATGGTATGAAACATGTGAGTAAAAGCAGGAGAGCAGGATAATAAAAACAAGGAAGTAACAGTAATAAACAACCTAAACAAAACAATAATATATAGCAATGCTGCATCTAACTAGTGATTTGAAATACTACTTTCGACATGTAAACGGCTAAGGGATAAATTCATCACCCTGCACGTGGAGTGTGCGATTGCTATCAGGCACGATTAGACACGGGGGATAGTTCTGGGCTTATTTACATGTCTACTAGAGTATTTTTCTGCCCGACTAGTACTTATGGATTCAAACAAGTCATGAATACGGTAATACTTTAGTCACGAAAAACAATATGTAAAGAATCCATAACTACTATATCGTGTAACCATCTGTCGAGAATCAACAGAAAATTAATGTATGACAATACTAAATACACGAATCATAAAAGTTATCAAATATGAAAACTATCAAAAATGTACTCGCCTGGGTGTTGAGCTGCGAATACGGGTCGAGCACTGAGTCAAATTCCCAAGAACCTATATTAGGAATTAATTAAATCAATAATAGTTTTGTAAGTTAAAAAATGACTCATATCTCTCCTAGATTAGGCTTATGGGTTTGCACTCTTCCTAATTTCACCTACTTGTCATATAACCCTATGTCTATTGGAAGCTAATCCTGTGTCTACTATAATGATGGAGTTACCCTCCTACCCACATAAGGCCATTCCTCTCTCAATTGCAATTCTGTATACATGAACTTCCTACATACTCTTATCTACCTACTGATAACCCTTATCCCCTTTGCCTTTTCCCTAAAACCTACTCATAGTCCTGTATATTACTGATACTTGAACACCTTGTACCCAAATCACCCTCAAACACCTTTTCTACTGTATTTTAGTTTAACCTCGCCAAGTATATATCCTACTACTCATATCTTGTACTGTTATTATATATACATGCTAAGCCATTTCTATGGGACATTGACCACAGTCTATAATTTCTAATATTCCTAGGATATTAGTCCATAAGCCCCTGTACTTGTACATATGCCTACGGTTAGGTGTGAACCACATATTAGTTTAGGTACCCCCAATTCCTAAGCCCTCTACTGGTATGCTACATTTTCTTATCCATGTGGTGATACTAATATATATATATATATATATATATATATATATATATATATATATATTAAATATATATATATATATATATCTATATCCTATTCTACAGTTAAAAATATATGTAACTGTCATTGCACTACTGCTTATTATCGACAAGACACTCGATCATATTGGTACAATCCGATACGCACAATTTTGTAGAACTTTTACCTCAACTTCAAATTGCTGCTGCACATGGTACAGCCTAACGGCTGTTACAACACCATGTTGTGCACAGCCCCTGATACCTGTGTGGTTTGCGGCCATGCATCCTTGTCTATAGGATACCACCTTATTCAGTTCCATTGACACCCTCTACACACAGAGGTTTAGTTTAATTAGACATCTTTCTGCCTACTGCCCCCCTGGTAGAGCTGTCAAAATGGGCTAAGCCCGTTGGGCCGGCCCGCCCCGCCTGCCAAAAAGGTAGGTTGGGCCGAGCATTTAGGAGCCCGCCAAACAGGCGGGCCTAGGCGGCCCGCCCCGCCAGTAGCCCGCCCCGCGTTGGGCTAGCCCACGGGCCAAGTGGGTTGGCCCGCCGTTTATTTTTTCATTTAGCACATATATGAGATATGTATAATAAATGATAAAAATTCTCATTTAATGCAAGTAATGATGAATGAAATATTAAATTTCGTCATTTATTTACATGAATAAAGGAGTTTTAAAGAAATATCTACTATTATAATGTTTCTTGTATTTTACTTGTAATTTGATGCATATGAGAGTGAGTAGAAAATATTATATATATGATTTTTTTCCTTTTAAGAAACTAAAACAAATTTAAAAAATTTTAAAAATTAAGCGGGCCGGCCCGCCTAGCCCGCGGCCCGCCGGTGGGTTGGGCTGGGTTGGAATTTTTCCAGCCCACCAAAATGGTGGGTCGGCCCGCCCCGCCTTGCCAAATGGTGGGTTATGGTGTGTTACGGGCCAGCCCGCCCCGCCGGCCCGTCTTGACAGCTCTACCCCCTGGTACATATACTTTAGCCTTCCTTAACTGCCATACCTTAACTTTACCTCTGGTTCATTCGCATAGGTGTTATCTTCCAATGGTATTTGGTTTGTATAGCATATAGGCAATATATCACTTACAACTTGTCACGATCCGTACTCGCTTTTCGAGATACAAGTTCGTAGCCAAGCCCAGCCTACATCGGCGGTAGCATGCTGTCTAGGTTGCAATAAATAAAATGCTCATAAAAATACTATCTTTATTGCTCATTCGCAACAACTAAATCAATTGACAATATTCACAAGTTTTACAGTTAATTAAAATAAAATGTCTTACAAGTATTTAAAAAAAAACTACCAACATATCTGACTAGTTTTCTAGGGTTGACCTTCACATATATCCATGTCTCCCCCGTATAGTCCATAGCACAAAAGTAGGAAGCACGATAAGTCACCTACAACGATCCAGTCAGGAAAGGAGCAAAGTACAACATATTGTATTTAATGTTGTTAGCACAAAATAAGCTAAAAATAGTGAGAAACAATAACGGTAAAGAACATATAAAGAACTAGCAAGATATGAACTATATATGGAAAGCAATAATTATGAACGAGTAAGATAATAGAAAAGAGGCATGAAGATAAAGAACTTAACTAAGAGCATAAACAGTGGAAATGACTGTGTGTGTGAAATATCTCTCGATACGTGAATGGCTGGGCTAATACGGCACATCATACGATGGCTATCCACAATAATAGGGTACGACTAACTCATACGTGCGATGTATGACTTAGCTATCCACAATAACAATAGTTGGATTTGTTCACATGCCTACCGAATATTTTCTCTTTCGACTCACTAACAATCAATAACGGTCTATGATACAATAAGAAGGATACATTAAGCCTACACCGTGTCTCAATGGAATATCAAATAAGAAAATGATAAAGAAAGCATTATAATGTACCAAAACAAAATACAATACTCTATTTGCCTGAACCCTTGAACAAACTGTAGTCACAAGTCGAGGATGGAAGTAAACCGTAGTCAATGTGTAAATTTTTATTTAATTACATAAAATTATTTAAAATCATTTTAACTTCGAATAAATTTAAATAAATCCCAAAAAATCTATAAAATATTTCTGGGTGTCTAGAGCCTAAATAAAAAAGTTTGGTCTCAAAATATCATCATATGACCTTATAGTAAATTCCAAAAGTCTATGGAAAAATAAATTCTATAGGTTTTAATTATCTAAAAATTCCCAAAAATTCTAGAAAAAATCTAAAAAAATTCAAAAATATTCTAGAAAATATTTCTAGTCATTTAGAGCCCAAATAAAAATATTTGGTCCCAAAATACCCCCGAATAACCTTATAGTAAATCCTGAATGTCCTTAAAAATAATAAACCCTTAAATATTAAATACTGAAAAAAATCCAAAAATTATAAAAAAATATAAAATAGCTATATAATACATATATAAGCTATCTAGAGGTCATATGACCTTAATATGGTCATAGCTCACCTACAAGCTTTGGTGTGACTCCCAATGATCATAAAATTAATTATAATTAAATAAAATAAAATAAAAAATTTAGGAAGTGGGCTTACAAATCTATCCACCTTAGAAAAATTTTGTCCTTGAAATTTCTAAAGGGCACAATTAGGCACGAAGTATAATCGTGGAGAGAATTGAAACATAAGATAAGATACGATTGGCACGATAAATTTATAGTCAGAATGGTCAAGTCATGACCAAATATGTTTAAGAACGATCAAAAATCGAAATTATTTTAGCACAATCAATTTATTTAACCAAAATCATTTAGGCACGATTATAGAATCAAAACTGATGAAAAGATGCGAGTTGGCACGATTGAAATATAATAAAAAATTGTCTAGTCATGATCAAAATCGTTTAAGAATAATCAAATCAAAGTTATTTTAACATGAACAATTATTTAGGCATAATCATAGAATCATAATCTAGGTACGATTATGAATCTAGTGGAATAAGATCAAAATATAGTAACCAGTACTAAATGATTACTAGGAAGAAAGAAACTAAATGATGATTCTCGAATAGGAAATATAATAAGGAAGGAAAGAAATACCAATTAATAGAGAGGATGGTAATATGAAATAAGACATCAATCAATTTGGAAAATTAATAGTCGTTTGCCAATAAAAGATATAGCCTCTATGGTATTCGAAAACTGTAAGCATACCCGAAGTTATTTTATCGAGAATTTATGCCTCGCAAGTGTACATCTAGTTGTAGTAAACTCTTTGGTTTCATGACTCAAATAAGAATACGGTATTAAATTTTCTATTAACTTTATCCAATATTGACATAATAACTCAAAGATCAAATAGGACAATAGGACATAATTTTTAATCATATTCGATAACCTATGTTTACTTGAAATTATTTTAACTTAGGGTCATGCCTTGCCAGTGCGCTGCTGGCTACAGTGAACCCGCAGTCTCCATAATTTAAATAAATGGAGACAATGCGCACATGTCTTGCCATTATAAGTCATTGAAATTTATTCTATCTATATCCATAAGAATTTTAAAGAAGCTTCTATAAATTCAAACAAGTCGATCATGATAGAAAAATATAAGTATCTGTCCTTAAAGTGGAAGTATCAATAAGACAATCGAAAAGTGAATGAAGATGACTTGGAATATATGGATAATTGAATCATATATTATTTTGACAAATAATCCTTATGTCCAAAGGAAAAATAAATAAGCAATATGAACTTACGATATGACGAAGATTAAAGAAGACAGAAAACAAGAATGTACAAATTATCAAGATTATGAATTGAATCCTAAGAAGTCTACGCGAATAGTCTACCCACCTTTGGTCATACCATCGTATTAAAATGCAATAGTGTATCCTTCTATGAAAGTCGTCTAATAGGGTTTAGAATTCAATGAATCCATAGATAAATCATATGGCCTACTAAGCAATCTGAACTACCAAATCATTCAAATTCAATAAGGACTTTCCTATGGTATACCTAGTCCTAGCCATTCTACTAAAATTAAATTAATCCTAATTATGAATAAGCACTTCTTAGTCGTAGGCTCGCTGTAGTATGACTAATATAGGTACTACCGCGAGTTCGCACAATTTTGCAAAAATAGTCCTGTATGAGCCACCAAAAAAATTTGTCACGACCTGTACCCGCTTTTTGGGATACAAGTTCGTAGCCAAGTCCAACCTACATCGTGGCATCGACGGTAGTATGCTGTCTAGGTCGCAATAAACAAAATGCTCATAAAATACTATCTTTATTGCTCATTCACAACAACTAAATCAATTTACAATATTCACAAGTTTTACAGTTAAGCAAAATACAATATCTTACAAGTATTAAAAAAACTACCAATATATCTAACTAGTCTCCTAGGGTTGACCTTCGCATATACCCATGTCTTCCCCGTATAGTCCATAGCACAAAAGTAGGAAGCATGGCAAGTCACCTGCAACGATCCAGTCAGGAAAAGAGTAAAGTACAACCATATTGCATTTAATATTGTTAGCACAAAATAAGCTAGAAATAATAAAAAATAGTAACAATAAAGAACATATAAAGAACTAGCAAGATATGAACTAGATATGGAAAGCAATAATTATGAACGAGTAAGCTAATAGAAAAGAGGCATGAAGATAAAGAACTTAACTAAGATCATAAACAATGGAAACGACTATGTATGTAAAATACCTCTCGATACGTGAATGGCTGGGCTAATACGACATATCACACTATCCACAATAATAGGGTACGACTAACTCATACGTACGGTGTATGACTTAGCTATCCACAATAACAATAGTTGGGTTTGTTTATATATCTATCGAGTATTTTCCCTCTCGACTCATTAACAATCAATAACAGTCAATGATACAATAAGAAGGATATAATAAGCCTACCATGTCACCATCGTGTCTTAATAGAATATCAAACATGGAAACGATAAAGAAAGCATTATAGTGTACCAAAATATAATGCAATACTGTACTTGCCTAAACACTTGAACAAACCATAGTCACAAATAGAGGATGGAAGAAAAGTCGACCTAGAAGCTATCATCCATATTCGTACCACGAACCGTGCATGAAAACCACAAGTCAATTCTTAGATTCTAATTCTAAAATCATGGAATAAGTGGCTAATGGTTCTCCTTATCTAACATTAATTAATTCTAGAGTAAATCACTTAAAATCTAATTTAACCTAATAATAATCTAAAATAAAACTTAAACAAGAAAGTTTGACCATAGAAAGTTATATTTCCAATTTTGGAAACTATGACACGTAAACCGAGATGTACCGTTGACCATAAAGTCAAATGTCATGAACTCGAGATTTGAAAAGTGCATCTTGGTAGATTTTAGTGCCATGAGTGCACCGGAATTGACCGTGCTGTAAAATCATGCTTTGGCCAAAAGATATCGTCGTTATGGCTAACTGTGACCAAATCGGTAATTTACCGATCAAATCTGAGTTCAACGTAATAAATAAAATAGTAAATAAAATTTTAAAATTCTAGAAAGTTTATATGTCGAAGATCATCGTGTCAGCATTTCAAGCTTCAAACGGATCGCAAATCGGAGTTAAAAGTCTTCCAAAATTTCGAAAATCATTCGATGTTTCGAGTTTTGGACGACCGACACTCAAATAATTCTCCAAAAATTCACAAATAAAATATCAAAAAATAATATATATATTCTAAAAGCTGACCTTTATATGATTCCAACAAATAAAATGACACACAAAAATGATGTCAGGACTGTCCGCAATCACTCCGTGAAGTCGAAAGTCTCAAAGGAGCAAACTTCTCAAAAATCGGCCAAGAAATAAACTAGGTTTTCTGAAAAACTATATGATATATATATATTATTTTATTTTATTTTTTTACCAAAAGAACTTTTATTGATGTATCAGGCGCAAAATGTCGAAGCCTATACAAGTAAGCGCGTCGGGCGCGGAGAAACAACAAAACAAAATCTGAAAAGGAAACTAGCCAGAAAGGGAGCGTTGAGCGCAACTAAAGAAAAGCCTACCAAAATAGCTCCAAGGAGTGGGAGCAGCGGTTCCTAGTTTTAAGAATTTGATGAAGGACTTCACGGATCAGTTGAGCTGGGTTGTATTGGCGGCCTTCGTACCTGAATTGGTTTCGATTCTTCCAGAGGACCCAAATACCATCGACTGCGGCGATCTGATGGCCGTAGGTGTCACCCCAGTTAGCCAGGAGATCATTGAAGCCCCCGGGTCAATGTCTCCTCTTACATCGTCGAGAGAGGTCTTGCCAAACCAGGTTAGCAAGATCACTAGAGAGCAGGATGTGTTCCGTAGTTTCCGTTTTGTGGGAGGTACAACAGTGGCAGCTGGATACAAGGCTGAAGCCGATGGTTGTAAGTGAATCATCGGTCGGTAGCTTCCTGCGCTGAGCTATCCAGATCAGGAAAGACCATTTGTTGGGGATACAGGATTGCCAGAAAGGCACGAGCAGGGGAAACGACATGTCGCCCCCCTACCTCCCGCCTGGCTGAGGCCATCGTGAACGAACCTCTGATGTTGGGGGACCACAATAATTTGTCTGGGAAATTGTAGATCCGAACGTCCGCGGCTTCGAGCCTAGTCGTCGCCTCCTGTCCGATTCAATCTCTGATCCGCTCCCATCGCCAACCCGATGCTGGGTCCCAGAGATCCTAAATCTTACAGCTAGGGGGGCGTTAGGGGATAGTTGGTAGATCCCATCGCCAATCCACCACTCGAAGCTAGGTGAGGAGTCTCCGTTGTCGAATCGCAAGCAGATCAGGGGTTCAGCAAGCTGACGCCCGTGGAGGGTACGGCGCCAGCGAAGGAACGACTGTTAGCGGCGGCCCTGGTTGGATGGGAATGTTAGAAGTATCAAGCTTTCATGAACCGCAATCAGATAGAGTTGTGTGATCTAAGCTTCCACCACAGTTTCATAGAGCAGGCACTCACGATGTGCAATAATTTGATGAAGCCGAGGCCCCCCTCGCCCGTTGGTTTGGCCATCGAGTCCCAGCTAGCCCAGTGGTGCTTATCCTGACCATTATTATTCCTCCAGAAAAAGCTGGCAAAAAGAGCCTCCAGGGAAGAGAGAACCTTCAAAGGCGGGGAGCAGACCTCCAGGGTGTAGATAGGAATGGAGGATAAAACGTGCTTGATGAGGATCATCTTGCCACCAGGAGATAGGGTCGCATTGTGCTAACCCTCAATCTTCTTCCTAATCTTGTTAACAATGCCACCGAAGATGCCTGAATTAGATCTGTCGTAAACTAATGGGCACCCCAGGTAGGTGAATAGCGGGTAAGCGGTGGAGAAGGAGGTGAGATTGGTGAGGGCAGTCGAATGGCTCCTGTCGGCTTTGTGGTGGGTATAGATGACGCTTTTATTGCGGTTGATCAGTTGTCCGGAGCATCTGGTGTATTTCTCCAGGGTGCTGTAGACCACCTCTACGGATCCGATGTCCCTAGAGGAGAAGATGAGCATATCGTCGGCGTCTGCCAGGTGAGTGATAATAGGGCAACCCGTAGTGGTGTAAAAGTAGAGGAATTTAGAGATGTTGACCATGCTATTGAGGTTTCTGCCGAGGGCTTCGACAGCTATGATGAAGATGGTAGAAGATAGATGGTCTCCTTGTCGGACACCGCGGCTAGCTTTGAAAAAGCCATCCGCTTGCCCGTTGATGACAGTGGGGAACCAAGAGTTGCTTATGGATCTGTAATGATGTCTATCCAGGTTTCTGAGAACCTGAAAGCTCTGAGAACTCAGATCATGAATTGCCAGTCTCGCCGATCGTATGCCTTCTCCATGTCAAGCTTAATGGCTATGTTACCCCCCTTGCCGAGAATTTCAAGCATGTAACCATCTCCTAGGCTAGAAGGATGTTGTCAGTGATGTTCCGCCCGGGAACGAACCCGCTTTGCTCTTCAGAGATAATCTTAGGGAGAATGGGGGACATACGGGTGGCGACGATCTTGGAAAAGATTTTATTGGCGAAGGTGCAAAGGCTGATCGGACGAAAATCTTTGAAGGTCTCCGGATTATCTTTTTTGGGGATTAAGATGAGATTGGCTCGGGATAGGGCTTTAGGATAATAAGTGCCTTGAAAAAAGCAGTAGCGGCTTCGATCACGTCGGTCTGAATGATGTTCCAACAGGAATGAAAGAACATCCCCGAGAAACCATCCGGTCCAGGAGCGTTGTGCTCGTAAAGAGCCCATACCGCGGACTTAACTTCTTTCGCAGACGGAGGGATTAAAAGCTGATTATTGTCCTGCTCACCGATAAGGAGAGGGACCTTAGCCAGGAAGCTCTCGTCCTTGATGACTACGTCTTTGGTGAAAAGTTTGGAGTAGAAGTTGGCGGCAGCAGTCTGGATGCTCTGCTGATATTTGAGTAAGGTGCCATTTTCATCGGAGATTTGGTGAAGGGATAGTTGATGCCTGCGACCCCTAACGCAGGCGTGGAAGAATGCGGAGTTGCTGTCTCCCTCGGTGTCCCAGGTCAACCTGGCTTTCTGCTTCCAAAATTCCGTCTCCACTTTTAGGCGGGATTTGAGGATAGCTTTGGCGAGGTTGAGCGAGGCGCGGGCCTCTGAGGAGCAATCCGTGGCGAACCGAATCTCCGCACAAGTGACATCGTCCTCTACAGCTTTAATCTCTTAGAAAATTTTGCCAAAAGCAAGTTTGCTCCATGAAGTAAGGGCATTCCTGGTGGCCTTGAGTTTTACAGCCATTCTAATAAGGGGGTCGGGGTTGTCTGTCGAGTTCCAGGCGGTAGCGACGGTGTTCTGGAATTGGGGGTGGTGTCTCCAGAAGTCCAGGAATCTGAAGGGTTTTTTGATAAGGTTGGGATTGTTGCCGACCTCAATAACGAAAGGAGAGTGGTTTGATTCGATGGAGTTAAGGTGGAAGAGGTTGGATATGAGGTTCATGTCGGACCACCGGTTGTCAACAAGGGCACGATCCAGGCGGGAATATTGGCGCTGAGCTCCTTCTTGTATGTTGCACTAGGTGAAGGTGTTGCCGGAGTAAGGGAGAGGATATAAGTTGGCCTGAAACATAAAGGAATTGAAGTCGTTCATGGCCGGTTGGTGGGGAGGGCGACCTCCCGTTTTCTCTTCGGAGCTTCCGATCGTATTAAAATCTCCATTGCAGAGCCATGGAAGGCTGTTGAAGGAACTGTTGGTGTCTAAAAGGATGTTCCAGAGCTGCCTATGCTCGATGTAGTCGCAGCTGCAGTAAACAGCGGAGATAAGGGATCGGGAAGGGAGGGAGGGGTGTTCCACCCAGCATGAGAGCGCTTGATCGTGGTCGAGGACGGTACCGAAGAGGCAATCATCGGAGAAGAGGATCTAGATGTCATGGCACCCATCAATGGCGTTTGGAAAACCGAGCTGAAGTTGGATGGATTTGAGTTTTCTTTTGGAGATTTTAGGTTCGATGATTACTATAATATCGATCCGGTCGATTTTGATAAGGGTGGTTATTCTCCTCATGGTGGGTTTATTGGCCAGCCCTCTAACATTCCAGGCTAGGATGTTAACCATCAACGAGAGTGCGATTGGGGGTGGGGTTGCTCTTGGTGGCTGACCTGGTGATCATGGCCGGGGGCTCTTGAGCTTGTTCCTTTTTCTTCTTGATAAGATGAGTTTTGGGGACCTTTAGGGCTGGTGCGAAGGTTTCTGCCGTCATGCCTCGGAGGTACAGGGCCTTGCTGCCAGTGTCGTCCTCTGGAGGGTTGATGAGTTCTATCTCAATTTTGGTTAGAGCGCTGAGGGGGTTGTTTGGGTTCAGGAAGCCCGCCTCCTGGGCCTGCCGGATCCTGGCCTCATATTCGATCCTAAAGATTGTGCAACCTTGGCCGGGTGGGAGGATGTATGGGAATCCACTGGGTCGTGGAGGGTAGTCAGCGCCGACTGGTTCTCCCCGGAAAGCTCCGAAGCGGCGACAGCGGGTGTTTCCGCATTTTCGTCACCAACATCGTGCTGGGGCTTGTTGGGGATGGGGATAGTCTGGACATCTGTTGTCACGACCCACACTCACCGTGAGGGTACGAGTACGTAACAGCACCCAGCCTATGCCGCAGTGTCGGCGGTAGAACGCTGTCCTAGGTCAATCATCTAACAATATAAAGGTGCCTGTACAGTATATACACTCCGAATGGAGGTGACATAGCAACACAGTCTCAATCACATCTAAGGTAGAATACGATAAAGAGATAGATAGATATTGAACAAAATGAATCCACATAGATACAATCAGATAGAAGTCTAAGTGTCTAAGATAACATCTCCATAAACATCAGATAAAATAAACTACCAGTCTCCATAATAATACAACTCTGAATCCAGACAACTACTAACATAAAAGTAAGGAACAGACTAGACTATCTACACTAAGCATGGATATCATCCTCAGCAGCTGCCAGAACCTCCCCAGGGGTCCAAGTCGCGAGTGTCATCTAGGCAAGCTCCATAGTAAGGGGTGCAGGGTTCCTCATCATCCTCTGTAAAATTTTCAACAGGTCCAGTCAGGACGGGAGCGAGCACAATACATCTCACGCAGATCATAACTGGTTAAAAAATATAAACATGCAAAAGAGTACGATATATAAAACTGAAAGAAAGTACATGATGTAAATAGAGAGAGAAATGTAATAGAAATATCTACTATAAGTAGAGAGCTACCAGTGACTAGTGATTTAGAGTACAAAGTCGACATGTGAACGGCTAGATTTGTACATGAATATACTAAAGAGGCGCACATGGCTATACTACTTTGGAATTGTTCACATGACTATTTATACTCTCCCATACCCCAATCAATACACAAGGATCCAGACAAGTTATGTTACGCACATGATTTTCACATGAAAGCCCATAAATCGGTGCACATGAAGTATACATGGGGCTCATAAATGAGTGCATATAAAATTCACATGAAGGCCCATAAATGGGTGCACATGAAATTCATATGAGGGCTCATAAATGAGTGCACATAAAGTATAGGTTATACATGAGATACATGAGAAACATGACCGATCATGAGAGCACATGAGAGTACATAAGCATGCATGAACGAGCATGAAGCACATGAGAAACATGAATAATATGAGAGCGAGGAATACATGATGTACATGAAACACATGACATGATGTATCCGATGCTCCCGAGGGGGATAACATCGCATGAAAAGATCCATATAGTACCAATCCGTGATAATATCATGACAGCATCAAATAAGGTAAACTAGAGCAGGAATATAATTCTAAGCAAGTTATGAAATAATCAGAGAATGTACTCGCCTGGTATCTGAATAGCTGTAGTAAATGTACTGTCCGAGATGAGGTACCTGACTCCTAGTTAGAGAAATACAAGTCAAGATGTATACAGGGAATGATAAATGTAATCTATAATACATCTGTATGATGTCTAGGTCAAACTAGGCTAAAGTTAACACTTGGTCAACTCTAGTCAACTATACCAGTCAAGGCTAGGTCAACTAGGTCAAGTTCTAGCCCAACAAGTCTAACCACTCTCACTAGGCCTAACCAAGCCTAGGCTGGCATCACACACCAATCACAAGGTTATACAAGCCAACACCACAAGTTATATATATAATGTATATATAGATATTCAATATAGGCACTCTATATTAGGCTTACAATATTAGGCATTCAACAACTATATATAGTACATAATATTTGTGTACATACATGCATTTATTATCTCATTTATCATGCATTACTCTTCCTGACATACATGTTTTCATAATCATATTATTCATACAGGGATTTCCTATCTTACTTGCATACATACCATACCATCATGCATTCATGTGCATAGCCCTATATACTAGCATCTCATATATAGGGAAAAAGGAAGGGATTAGCAAGGGTGATTTAACATGTATATAGGCTACATTATATATCATATATTTTGATATCTATATATAGAGAGGTAAAAAAAAAATATATAGAGAGGTAAAGGAAAGGGGAGATCCATGTGTGTGTGTGCGAGATATGGCAGCTTGTGTGGAGATGTGAGAGTGTCAAACATAATGTAGTGTCAAGCTAGAGTGTCAAGGGTTAATAGAGGGTTAATGTCAATGAGTGTATATGTGTCATAGAGTGTGTCAAACTCAGATTTAGGCTCATGTGCATGGGTGTCAAGTGATATAGCTAACTTGTGTGTGTGTGTGGCACTTAGTGTCATGACAGTTTAGTATAACAGTGGGGAATTCTCAGGAATTAGTTCTCAGATTTTGTGTGTGTGTGTGTACAGGGAATAATTAGGATAGGGTGTCACATAGAGGGATATGTGTGTTGCCTGTGTGTGAATGAATGAGGGAAAATAGTGTGACAATAAATGAGTGTCATGTGTGAGGGAATTGTGGCTTAGGGTGATAGAAAATGTGTGTGACAGATTTCAGAATGTGTGTGACTTCATTTCAGTTGTGTGTGTGACAGGGACATAAAGTAGGGTGTGTGAGTGACTGTGTGTGGGATGTGTGTGTGTAAATGTCCTAGTGTAGCAGGAATTTCATATATGTGTGCGTGCGTGTTAAGTAATGGGTGATGATCACAGGCTTTCCAAACCAAAATGACAGTTCACTTAAGAATAGTCCATAAGTTAGCTACCCAAACCGAAATCCAACCCCATTCCTTAACAAAATCATAACCCAAATATCTCAGCAACCAATACATATGTAGGTGAGTCTAATGACCATAAACAACCTTAAAAATCAGTTAAAAATGAACTTTATAACCAGAAAACTAATTTCAACTAAGAGTACAATTCGATATCAGTTCATATTGGAAATCAAGGGTTTGAATTCAATAAACCATCCAATTTGCAAATCTAATATGATCACTGTTTAGCACACATGTAGGTGAACCTATTTCTAATATTTAACAGCATCTAACAGTTAAAAAAAAATTTAAAACCAGAAAATCAAATTCAGCACAGTATCAGTCCGTATCAGCCATATTGGGAATTCGAGAATTCGAACTCAAATTAATCATTAAAATTACAAACAATAGGTTGGTAATAGGTGCCACATATGTGTACGTGTGTCTCGAGTCCTCTCGTGTCACCTAGAGCCAGATACGGCGTGTCCACACATCATGAACCACTCTCGTGCACACACAGACACGCTGTCTCGTGCACGCGTGCACTCGTGTCTAAGACACGACACACGACACGTGTGGCCACGTGGTCATGTCCACGTGTCAGGCTACATGTTCGTAATCCTGTGGGGTGTCCACGATGTGTCCAATGCGGACACGAACTTGCGTTCGTGCGTGCCTATGCACGTGTACAGCCGCCTGCGCGCGATAGCGCGCGGCCAGTACGTGCACGATTGCGCCACGTGTAGTCAATATCATGCTCCCAAATTTTGGGAGCATGGTGACAGTCACTGTCCCCTGCTCTCCACAAAAAATTGTGTCTCGACGTGTCCTGTATCACGAGTTCTAGCCCTCGATAGGCAGGACACAGCCTAGGGCTCGTGCTGCGTGTCCAAGCCAAGAAACTCGACACAAACGGACACGAAATACTAAACAACCTTCACAAACATTAATACACACATGTAGATCTACATATATATGTAATTTGTTTTCAAAAATACGAAAATAATTTCCTAAGAAGCATTTCTACATACACCTATATTCCTATTATGATACGTGTCCGATACGGACACGAAATGGACACAAATTGTGCCCAAATCTCGGGAACAGCTAGGAAACCCTAAAAGCTAGCCTTATATGCAAAGAAATCAGAAAAAACAATGAGTTTAGATGGTTTACCTATTGAGTGTCAATGCTCAAGAAAAGCTTCAAAGAGGATGATTCCAAATGGCAACTCCAAATCTCCAAATCTCCAAATGGCACACAAACTGAGGTGAACCTCCAAAATTAGTAAACAAACATAAATTAGATCCTAATGCAAAAGACTAGGGTTAAAAAGGAGTTAAAATGAATTAAATTGGATTTTAGAGGAATGGGAAAATACCTCTCCTTCCAAAATTAGGTCAAGAACAAAAGAGGCAAGAACACACTAAGAGAATACTTATAGGCAAGGGAAAACCCTAATTGTGGCTGCCATGGGTGGGTTTAATTTGGTTTTGGGCTTAAATCATGGGCCTATGGCTTAATTATAAGTCTTGAAATTGGTAAGTCATAAGTCATTAACTTAAGTCACAAGTCATGAACTAATTTCACTTAAACTTAACTTTCCTACTTCAAAACTAATTCTAATGACTAAAAGTAGGTTAACTTGAGTTAAACTAGGGTCACCATAACTAGGGTTAGCTTCTAGGCTAGTCTACAAGTCTCAACTAGTTCAAGTCAAAAATCAAAAACACCAATTAAATAAATCATCAAATAATTCAAAGAGGCCAAATGACCAAAATACCCTCATGCTTAAAAGTGAAAATAAATCATCCTAATGCCATGGTTGGGCTCTAGGTCAGACAGTCTCTCGGGTTACGCTAGCAAGCACATTAAAATCACAAGTCATAATTTTAAAATAGTTTTAAATGATTAAAAATCACCAAAAATCATATCATGATTTAAGTATCATTAATAAAAGATTAAAATTACAAAATTTTAAAATTATCCTCATTTAGAAAACTGGGTGTTACATCTGTGGCATGAGAAGGGTTGAGTAACTTGAATTTGTTGAGGGGGATGTTGCCTGTTGGCCGCCCGATCTCGACCGGAGGAGGTGAGGAGGAAGGGTCGGTCTGGGCTGGGAGGGGAATCAGCGCCAACTGGTTCTTCCCTCTCACTTCCGCGGCTTCAACGGCTGGAGCGATCTTATCGCCTTCATCGAGCTGGGGTTTGTCAGGGGTAGGGTTTGCCTGGTCATCCGTCGCCTGAGGTGGATTGAGGATCTGAAATTTGTTGAGTAGGGTGATGCCTGATGACTTGTGAGGGGCCAAGTCATTATTCGAGTTGGAGGTGGCGTTGGGGCTGGGGGAGCTGTCGCTTTCTGTGAAGTGGGAGTTGGGGAGGGGTAGGATAGGGCCGGAGGTGGGGATTTGTGTCGTCCTCGGGGATGGGTTCTTTTTAGGAGCTATCTTCTTGAGCTCCGGGTGGACCTTGAAGTAATGTTTCATGAGATGGCCTCTAATCTGACAATGCTTACAGAAGTTAATGCTTTTGTCATACTCTAGCGTCTGGATATGCGCCGTCCCCCTAGCTCAAGCTGAATAACCGTCGGGAGTCAGAAGATAAATCGTTCTCTATGCAAATCTTAGCGTAGTTGCCTTTAGATAGATTGCGTGTTTCGTCTACGATGGCTACCAAGGTCCCGAAGGAGCTGGCAATTCTCTTGAGCGCTGCTGGGGTAAAGCAGACTAGGGGAAGATTCGGCAGGGTGATCCACGTCGAGATAATCGTAGACTCGATGTTGGGGTTGAAACTGGGGAACCATTTGGCGATCTTCATGCTGAGGGATCCGATGTAGGTGGTGCCCTTAGCCCAGACTAGGGAGGAGTCTGGATCGAAAGAGAGGTGGAGAAGGAGGTGTTTGGAGCCTAATGGAGCGACCTTGTAGGCGGATGAAAGACTCCAGCCTGGGATGGCTTCTTTGACAATGGGCAGTTTGGGGCATTTGAATTGGAATTTCAGCACAAAGGTCCTCGAGAACGAAGATGATAATGTGGAGATTTTGTCGGAGGAGAACGAAACTCTGGTCGTTTGTCCTTCGGTTAGGGTGGAGTACTCGATCTCTGGAAGAACGATCTTCGGTCCATAAGGGGGCATCTGCGCAACCCGATATGGTCGCAGGATCTCAGCGGAAGAGGGGAGGATGGATGGGGATGAAGAGTGCCCGAAGGGAGGGGAGGAAAGTAGCCTGGAGGGGGAGAGGTGAGGGAAAAGGGATACATCGGAGCCTGTGCCGCGATCCGAGAAGGATCCTCCTGGCTGGGAGTATCGACTGTTGGGGCCCTCAGGGTGATAAAGGGTGATGATAGGGCCGGGCGCGGGGCACCGGAAGGGGGCGCATGAGGATTCTGGAGAGGGGGAAGCATGCAGACTGCCCGAGCCCCGCGAGCGCATGCACGCTAGCCGAAGAGGGAAGGGGGGCCTGAGCCCAGACGAAGAGGGTGCATGCCCAGCACCCGGCAGCACCAGCACATAATGGGGGGGCGCATAGCGTCGGGAAGAACAAGGACCCAGACAGGACTGCGTCTGGCCGCAAGAGGAGGACGCGAGCGCCTGACCCACCGCGGGCTGGGGAGGAGCGCAAGCTTGCGCGGGGTGGACGAGCGCATAAGCACCACGGACGGAGGATGAACCTCCTGGCTGGGAACACTGGCTGGAGGTGATCAGGCCGGGCGGTGGGTCGCCGGAGGGGGGCGCATGAGGGCCCAGGAGAGGAGAGTCGCAAGCGGACGTCGCGCGCCCCGCGAGCGCTGGCACGCTATCGGGAGAGGGGAGAGGGGGTCTGAGCCTGGACGATGAGGGCGCGAGCCCGGTGTCCGGCCGCACTGGTGCATAAGGGGGGGCACATAAAGTCGAAGAGAACTGGGACCCTGACTCGAGAGCGCCTGGCCGCGAGAGGGGGACGCGGGCGCACGAACCACCGCATGAGGAGGGGCGCATAAGCTTGCGGGGGAGGGACGGGCGCATAAGCACCGAAGATGGATGGGGGCGCATGTCTCCCGGAAGGGAGACCAGGCGCATAAGCAAGCGGGAGATTCAAAATTTTCGATTTAAAATTTGAACTCCGCGGAAGAGGGGGTTCGCCGAGCGAAGCGGCGCTCATCGCGGTAGGGGGCTGACCGTGCGACGCCGACGTGGACGGGGTCCACCGGAGAGGAGGGGCGATGCCGGGGGGAGGGGGAGGCGCTGCTCCGCCGGGGCCGCTCGACGAAGCAACCCGATGGGGGAGGAGAGCCTGCGACAGCTAGAGCGGCGCCCTGGCCAGGGAACGATGGTGACCACCGGAGCGACGGTGCGATCCCGGCGGCTGGGCGACCATCCAAGGCCAGCTGGGCCGGGGTCCATGCAACAGGGTAGCTGGAGCGCTCCGGCGGGAGACGGGGGTCGTCGGGCTGGTCGAACGCGAAAGGGCAGGGGAGGTACGGGTGGGGGGGAAGGTGGTAGCCCGATCAAGGCGGCCTCTTCCCCGACGCCGGCGATGGATGGCAGGCGCGCTCGGCGCTGAGGAGCTGAGGCGGCGGGGATGGGAGCAGAGGGGAGGGAGAGAAGCTAACATCGGGGATGATGGGTGCATATGATTACCTATTTTTAATATATATATATATATATATATATATATATATATATATATATATATATATATATATATATATATGAGAGGCGGGCCCCCTCGGCGCGCCCCCTCGGCCGACCGAGCGGACTCCCCGGGAGGTTCCCCCCCACCCGCCTCGGCACTCTCTCCTCCCTCGCCGTGTCGTCGTGCCCTCCCGTTGTGGAACCCGCCGCCTCTGGAGGCCTTCTCCCCAAGCGTCCGTCTTCCCCCGGCGTCCTTCCCCCTCTGCCGGACGCCGCTGGTCTCCGCGCCTCCCCTTCACTGTGGTCGCTTCCCCTCTCCGGCTCCCCTCCGCCGGGCTCCCCCCGGGGTCGAGCCCCCTTTCGTCGTGGCCCCCGCTCCTCGGTCTGGGTGCCTCCCCTCTCACCGGTCCGAGCCCTCGCCGGTGCTCCGGCCCCCGCCGGCCCCTACGGCATCGGGCAGCGAGCGGGGGGGGGGGGGGGCTCGAGGCCCCCGAGCCGCGCGCAGTCCCCTCGGGCCCCCCCCCCACGCGCAGCTGTCCCCCCCTTTGGGCTTCGTGCCCAACAACCCCCTCCCGCTCATTTTCCAATCTGGTGTACTTTCAAAATTTCAAATTCAATCCTTTGAAATTTCGAAATTACAGTTTCTGTTTCTTCGTTATTTCGTAATTTTGTTCGTACGGTTTCGTTATTTTGTTGTCTTTCGAATTTTTGGTTCTCCAAAATTCGTTTCTTAGTAAACTTTTGTTCTTCAGGGCCTATGTTGTCGGGCCCATACCCTGTCTGTTAGGCTCTGCTGAGCCCACTTTCCTATTTCAATAAAAGTTCTGGTTTGGAAAAAAAAAAAAAAAAAAAAAAAAATATATATATATATATATATGAGAGGCGGTTGGGCTCCGACAGGTGCACCCGCTAGGCCGGATGACTGTGTAAATGTTTATTTAATTACTAAAAATTATTTAAAAATCATTTTAACTCCAAATAAATTCAAATAAGTCCTAAAAAATTCAGAAAAATTCCAAAAAAGTCTAAAAAATATTTCTAGATGTCTAAAGCCTAATAAAATGTTTGGCCTCAAAATATCATCGTATGACCCTACAGTAAATTCCAAAAATCTATAAAAAAATAAAATTTATAGGTTTTAATTATCTAAAAATTTCCAAAAATTCTAGAAAAATTCAGAAAAATTCTAGAATATTCTAAAAAAATATTTCTAGTCATCTAGAGTCCAAATAAAACTACTTGGTCCCAAAACACTCTCGAATGACCTTACAGTAAATCCTGAAAGTCTTTAAAAATAATAAACCATTAAATATTAAATACCAAAAAATATCAAAAATTATAGAAAAATATAAAATAGCTAAATAATACATATATATAAGCTATCTAGATGTCATATGACCTTAATATGGCCATAGCTCATCTACAAGCTTTGGTGTGACTCCCAATGATCATAAAATTAATTATAATCAAATAAAATTTTTAAAAACTTGGGAAGTGGGTTTACACAACTGTAACTAGCACCAACTAGATGCTATAGACACTCATGTATTGCTGCCCTACAGTCGATTGTTTGTTATGACAATTTACGGTTGTTACCCATACCAGACTGATACTTTATCCCAATAGTGTTTTACACTCGCCTATATGGCAGAACACCATTAGCCATCGAGTATTTCTCTTTACCCCTCAACTCAGTTTCCTTATAACTATTTTAGTTTGCCACCTATTTTATACGCTTGCACCCATTACACACCAGTTCAAATAGCATGTCTCCTGTATAGACCCACACCCATATATACTTGCTGTCTGTCCCGCGACTGAATGTCTCCCAGGCTGTATCAAGGACTCACACATAGGTGCACAGACCGAACCACTTGGCTTCCCATGTGCCTAGCTGCATGTACATATCTCCTAACGCTAACACCCTCTGATACTTCCAATTGGACACCAATATTTGATCATGTTACTGCAGCCCCTTACCTCTAGAAACATACTGCTTGCAGAAACTTGTAACCCATCGATTTCTCCAATGTCGATATGGCCCAAATTAGTTTTACCTAGTACTCATGTATATAAATTCCTTTTGCACATGTTTATATACCTAGGTTCCTACAGTCCAATTTTGGACTACTGCCAAACAGCCTACCTGACAACTCCTATGATCTAATCCCGTGCACATGCACTAGAATTAAATCCACATCCACATATATTGACAATTGATGTGCATACACAAAATTCTATATAACTAATCCTATTAATACACCTAGTCTCTTTCTAGACTGTTATAATCGGACTACATCTATTTCCCCTTACTTGTTACTACTACTGTTGCCTAATAGTAGTATTGCTGCTACAGTTGTATTCCTAATACACACGCACACGTTTCCTAATTGTTATTGGCACACACACATGATCTGTAGTCCTGCTTGGAACTGCCATAAAAACTATACTGATACATATTGATACCAAGTTCCAGTATCTTAGCTACTTTCCTGTACCTACACACATTAGTTTTCTCTAACTTGCTGAAATCGAGAACTCTTAAGTCTGTAGGGAGTACATAAATGTAACCCCTGTGCACTATTGGCCCAACAACCCCCCCACACATAGAGGTTTGCCCCGACTCATTGCTACAGCACCTACATTTACACCTTCCCACATTTAGAGCCTAGTTACCTAAGTAAACCTCTACATAGGTCGACCCCTAACCCGTGTTTGTGTATGGCAACTGATACACACAAGAACACCCTGCACATCTGTATATAGAGCAATGTTGTGTACCATCTGCTGCTTCATTTTTTATACACATGTAAGGAACCCCCTCTATGCTATCTCGAACTTGACCCCCTTGCATTACTCGATATGTCCTGATACTTATTCTTGTAACCCGATACACACCCACACGTGTCCTCTTCTTTTCGGATACACCCCTTATACTCCCGACATCAAGTTACCTTTCCTGATACACCTACACACATATACAAAACCTACACCTATTACTCCTGTCTATGGTTATACCTATATTTATTCTCAAGACCTCTATAATTAGACCTACTATAACAGATTAGCCCCTTTTACCCTCTATTACATAACTGAACCATTTTGAGGAAATAAACACAACACCCAGTGTCCCCTACTCCTAATGCTCCTAAACTTTTTAAGAAAATGAAGATTCAAATCCATTACATGTCAAAGAAGAGTTCTAATGGTGATCTCTATGAAGAAGACGTCACCAAGAAGGGATGGTTGGAAAAATTAGGTTGATCTCTTTCCCCCACATATATATACTACGGTGATCCGAAAGGAATTTGAATTCTAAAAGGATTACGAGTATAATTTGAATTTTGATTCAAATAGGGCAGTCTGTTTGATCTTGGCGGAAAGGAAAGAAGAATACTAGTTTAAACTTGTTTACGAAGATACTTGACTTGTCCTTATGCATATATCCCCTTTTATAAAAAGGATTTTTGCAACAACCCTATTTTCTACCAATAATTTACATAAGCCCTCTTCCTTTAATAACCTAATGGCAACTTGATCTAATAAGGAAAATGTAATTTATTAGAAAGTCCCTATTGAGGGTTCAATGGTTCACAAATCTACCCACATTAGAAAATTTTGTCTTAGAAATTTCAAAGATAAGATAAGGCACAATTAAGAATATAAAGGGTCTAGTTACAATGGTAAAGGATATAATTGAATTATGATTAGCTAAACAAAAAAGTCATTAGGCACGATTAACTGCTGTTGGAATTATATAGGCATGGTCAATGATCAAAATTTAGACAAAGTCTAACAGGATTAAAATCACTTGGATACAAGTATGATGTAGTTACGATCAAGGCTAATAATGCAAGTCATCCAAGCATGATTAAAATTAAAAAGTTGGCACGAGCATGAACATGATCAAATTAGTCATGATCTTAATGGAATAAAAATCTAAAAATTAGCAATAATAGAGTTTAAAATATAGGCACGACTATGATATAGTCAAATAGTTTTGTCACGATCGAAGTTTTTTTGAAACGATCAAAATTCAAACTTGTTTGGCACGATTAACTCGATTAACTATTTAAGAAAAATTATTTAGGCATGATTACAGAGTCAAAACCTAGAAAAATTGTAAATTGACACGATCAAAATATAATCAAAATAGCTTAGTTGCGATCAAAAGTCATTAAGGATGATCCAAATCGAAATTGTTTTAGCACGATCAATTATATATACATGATCATAGAATCATAATCTAGGTATGATTATGAATCTAGTGGAAGGAATTCAAAAATAGGTTTAAAAGATTACTTGGAAAACAAATAATGATGTGAAAATAAAAGATAAGAAAATGAAGGGATAAAGACTAAATCAGAATTTTTAGTGAATGCATGAAATTGTAAACCATGAAATCAATAGTCATGCCAAAAGGATGTAGTCTTTATAATATTCGAAAATCGTATGTATGTATGAAGTCACTTTATCGATAATCTATGCCTCTCCAATGTACACCTGCTGCAGTAGCCCCTTGGTTTCGTGACTCAACTATGATATGATATCGAACATTTTATTAACTTTGTCCAATATGGACATGATAACTCAAAGATCAAGTAGGACAATTAAGACATTTTTAATAATATTCGATAACTATGCTTACTTAAAATTACTTCAACTTAGGGATCATGCCACGCCACTGCGCTGCTGGCTGCAGTGAACCCATTGTCTCGATAATGTAAATAAATGGCGACAGTACGCTTCTGTCTTGCCATTATAAGTCAACAAATATTCTTCCAACTATATCCAAAAGAATTCAAAGGAGCATCTGGAAATTCAAAAAAGTTTTAAGATGATCATGATAGGAAAAGTATAAGTATCTGTACTTGAAGTGAAAGTGTCAAAATAATGAATGAAGATGACTTGAAACTAATATATGGATAACTGAATTAAGTTAGGCTCAAAAATCAACGGATGTAATTAAAATATAGACTCCTAAATTATTTATGGTTAGATAAGGTACTACGGATCTTACGATATGACGATGATATTTAGAGAGGGCATAGTAACATTGCATAAATGATCAAGAATAGGAATTGAATCCTAGGAAGTCTTGGTTTACTAGGAAAACAGTCTACCTACCTTAGGTCATACCATCGTATTAAAGTACAATAGTGTATGAAAGCCATATAATAGGGTTTAGAATCGTTGGCTAAATCACATGGCCTACTTAGCAACCTTAACTACTCAACAGTCAAATTGAATAAGGGACTCCTAGTCCTAATCACTCTCATGAAGTAAAATTAATCCTAATTATGAATTAGCATCCTAGTCGTAGGCTCCCAGCAGTACGACCAATATGGTACTATCACGTGGTTGCACAATTTGAGAAAAATGACCTGCAAAGGGCACCCAAAAAACTTGTCACGACCAGCACTCGCTTTTCGGAGTACGAGTACGTACGCAAGTCCAGTCTACGCTGCAGTATCGACGGTAGAATGCTGTCTAGCCCGCAATAAAAAAATGCTCATAAAATACTATCTTTATTGCTCATTCACAACAACTAAATCAAATTTATAATATTCACAAGTTTTACATTTATAAGTCTCTCAAAAATAAAATAAAACAACTAATCTATCTAACTAGTCTTCTAAGAAAGCCTTCCAACATACCCATGTCTTCTCCAACGGTCCAAACCATAATATAGCAAGCGATTATCTGAAAAATGTTAATTTGCAGACAAGAATGGAATGGGTACATTCTAACAGCAGTTCCAATAATTGACAAAGTCTATAAAATAGTAAATAATACCGAAATACATGATGGGTGGATAAACAGAGAATCATGGTATGAAATATGTGAGTAAAAGCAGGAGAGCATGGTAATAAAGACAAGGAAGTAACAATAATAAATGACTAAAACAGAATAGTAATATATAGCAAGACTGCATCTAACTAGTGAGTTGAAATACCATTTTCGACATGTAAATGGCTAAGGGATAAATTCGGTACCCCGTAAGTGAAGTGTGCGATTGCTATCAGGCATGATTAGACACGGGAGATAGTTCTAGGTTTATTTAAATGTCTACTAGAGTATTTCTCCGCCCGACTAGTACTTATGGATTCAAACATGTCATGAACATGGTAATACATTAGTCACGAAAAACTACATATAAAGAATCCATAACTGCTACATCGTTTTACCATCATGTCGAGAATCAACAAAAAATTAATGTAAGACAGTACTAAATACATGAATCTTAGAAGTTATCAAATATGAAAACTATCAAAAATATACTCACCTGGGTCCTGAACCGCGGATACGGGTCAAGCACTGAGTCAAAGTCCCAAGAACCTATATTAAGAATTAACTAAATCAATAAATAGTTTTGTAAGTTAAAAATGAATCATATCTCTCCTAGATTAGGCTTATGGGTTTGCACTCTTTCTAACTTCACCTACCTATCATATAACCATACGTCTATTTGAATCTAATCTTATGTCTACTGTAATGATGGAGTTACCCTCCTACCCACATAAAGCCATTCCTTACTCAATTGCAATTCTGCATAAATGACCTTCCTACATACTCTTATCTACATACTAATAACCCTTATCCCCTTGGCCTTTTCCCGGAACCAACTCGCAGTCATGTATATTACTGATACTTGAGCACCTTGTACACAAATCACCCTCAAACGCCTTTCCTACTGGATTTTAGTTTAACCCCTCCTAGTATAGATCCTACTACTTATATCTTATACATTTATTATATATACATGCTAAGCCATTTCTATGGGACATTGGCCATAGTCTGTAATTTCTAATGTTTCTAGGATACTAGCCCACAAGCCCCTGTACTTGCACATATGCCCACGGTTAGGTGTGAACCACATATTAGTCTAGGTACCCCCAATTCCTAAGCCCACTACTAGTATGCTACATTTTCTTATCCATGTGGTGATACCAATACATATATATAACCCATTCTACAGTTAAAAACATATGTAACCGTCATTGCACTACTTCTTGTTACCCATAAGACACCCGATCATATTGGTACAATCTGATACACATAATTGTGCATAACTTTCACCTCAACCTCAAATTGCTGCTGCACATGGTATAACCTAATGGCTGTTGCATCGCCCTGTTGTACATAGCCCCTGATACCTATGTGGTTTATGGCTAGGCGTCCTTTCTGTAGGATACCACCTTATTCAGTTCCATTGAAACCCTCTACAGACAGAGGTTTAGTTTAATCTTGACATCTTTCTGCCTACTGCCCTCTGGTACATATACTTTAACTTCCGTTAACTATCATACCTTAACTTTACCTCTCTTTCATTCGCACAGGTGTTATCTTCGAATGATATTTCTTTGTATAGCATATAGGCAATATATCCCTTACAACTGTAACTAGCGCCAACTGATGCTATCGACAGTCATATATTACAGCCCTATAGTTGACTGTTTGTCATGACAATTTGCGGTTGCTACCCATACCGGACAGATACTCTATGCCAATAGAGTTTTACACCCACCTATATGGAAGAACACCATTAGCTATCGAGTATTTCTCTATACCCCTCAACTTAGTTTCCTTAAAGCTATTTTAGTTTCCCACCTATTCCACATGCTTGTACCCATTACACACACGTTCATATAATACGTCCCCTGGATAGACCCACACCCATATCTACTTGTTGTCTGCCCCGCGACTGAATGTCTCTACAGGCTGTAGCAAGGATTGCACACATAGGTGCATAGACTGAACGACTTGGCTTCCTATGTGCCCAGCTGCATATACATATCTTCTAACGGTAACACCCTCTGATACTCCTAACTGGACACCCATGTTTGATTACGTTACTGTTGCCTCTTACTTATAGACACATATTGCTCACAGGAACTTACAACCCATCGATTTCTTCCATGCCGATATGGCCCAAAGTACCTTTACCTGGTACCTATGTATATAAATTCCTTTTGCATATTGTACCTAGGTTCCTACAGTCCAACTTGGGACTACTGCCAAACATGTTTATATCTGTACCTAGGTTCCAACATTTTTTTGATCCTGTACACATGCCCCAGAATTAAATCCATATCCATATATATTGGCAATTAATGTGCACACACAAAATTCTATATAACTGATCCTGTTAATACACCTACTCTCTTCCTAGACTGTTAACGGTTGCATTCCTAACACACACGCACACGTTTTCTAATTGTTACTGGTACATTCACATGATTTGTAGTCCTGCTAGGAACTGCCATCGAAACTGTACTGATACACATTGATACCAAGTTCCTGCATCTTAGCTAATTTCCTACACCTACAGACACTGGTTTTCTCCAACTTGTTGAAATCGAGAACAATTAAGTCTCTAAGGAGTACATATATGTAACCCTAGTACACTGTTGCCCCAACCCCCCTACACAGGTCGGCCCCGACTCATTGCTACAACACCTACATTTACACCTTCCTATATTTAGCGTCTATTTACCTAAGTAAACCTTGTCACATGACGACAACTAGCCCGTATTTGTGTATGGCAACTATTACACACAAGAACACCCTGCACATCTGTATATAGAGCAATGTTGTGTACCATATGCTACTTCTTTTTGATACACAGGTAAGGAACCCCCTCTATGCTATCTCAAACTTGACCCTCCCCTTGCTTTACTCGATATGTCCTGATACTTATTCTTCTTCCCGATACACACCCACACGTGTCCTCTTCTTTTCGGATACACCACTTTACTCCCGACATCAAGTTACCTATGTATACTCTTTCTGATACGCCTACACACATATGCAAAACTTGCACCTGTTACTTTCGTCTATGGTTATACCTATATTTATACTCAAGACCCCTATAATCAGACCTACTATAACAGATTAGCCCCCTTTACCCTCTATTACGCAACTGAACCTTTTTGAGGAAATAAACACAACACCAGTGTCCCCTATTCCTAATGCTCCTAAACTTTTTAAGAAAATGAAGATTCAAATCCATTACATGTCAAAGAAGAGTTCTAATGGTGATCTCTATGAATAAGATGTCACCAATAAGGGATGGTTTTCTGCTTTAGAAGGAAAGGCTTGACTGCCTAGTTCTTCGAGAGTAGGGTGAGAGGTTTAGATTGTAGATGAAAAAATTAGGTTGATCTCTTTCCCCCACATATATATACTACGGTGATCCGAAAGGAATTTGAATTCTAAAAGGATTACGAGTATCATTTGAATTTTGATTCAAACAGGGCAGTTTGTTTGATCTTGGCGGAAAGGAAAGGAGAATATTAGTTTAAACTTGTTTATGAAAATAATTGACTTGTCCTTATGCATATATCCCCTTTTATAAAAAGAATTTTTGCAACAACCCTATTTTCTACCAATAATTTACATAAGCCCTCCTCCATTAATAGCCTAATTGCAACTTAACCTAATAAGGAAAATGTAATTTATTAGAAATTCGCTATGAAGGGTTCAAGGTTTTACAAATCTACCCACCTTAAAAAAATTTCGTCTTCAAAATTTTGAAGATACGATTAGGCACGATTAAGAATATAATCAAAAAAATGATATGATCAATGATCAAAATGGGTTAGATCGTGGATGGAATTGAACCTTAAGAAAAGATACCACGTAACACGATCAAAAGGGTCTAGTTACAATGGTAAAGGATATAATTGAATTATGATTTGCTAAACAAAAGAAGTCGTTAGGCACGATTAACTGCTGTTAAAATTATATAGGCAT
The DNA here is from genome assembly GCA_029216955.1 of Iris pallida. Lineage (NCBI taxonomy): Eukaryota > Viridiplantae > Streptophyta > Magnoliopsida > Asparagales > Iridaceae > Iris > Iris pallida. The sequence continues at coordinate 18,515,317 of JANAVB010028397.1, forward strand.
GGTCAATGATCAAAATTTAGACAAAGTCTAACAGGATTAAAATCATTTGGATACAAGTATGATGTAGTTACGATCAAGACTAATTATGCAAGTCATCTAAGCATGATTAAAATTAAAAAGTTGGCACAAGAATGAATATGATCAAAATAGTCATGATCTCAGTGGAATAAAAATCTAAAAATTAGCAATAATAGAGTTTGAAATATAGGCACGACTATGACTATAGTCAAATAGTTTAGTCACGATCAAAGTCATTTATGAACGATCAAAATTCAAATTTTTTTGGCACGATTAACTCGATTAACTATTAAAAAAAATTATTTAGGCACGATTACATAGTCAAAACCTAGAAAATATGCAAATTGACACAATCGAAATATAATCAAAAAGGCCTAGTTACGATCAAAAGTTGTTAAGGATGATCCAAATCAAAATCGTTTTAGCACAATTAATTATGTTGGCTTGATCATAGAGTCATAATCTAGGTATGATTATAAATCTAGTGGAAGAAATTAAAAATTAGGTTTAAAAGATTACTAGAAAGACAAATAATGATATAAAAATAAAAGGTAAGAAAATGAAGGGATAAAGACTAAACCAGAATTTTTAGTGAATGCATGAAATTGTAAACCATGAAATCAATAGTCATATATGCCAAAAAGGATGTAGTCTCTATAATATTCGAAAATCGTACGTATATATGAAGTCACTTTACCAAGAATTTTTGCTTCGCCAGTGTACACGTAGCTGTAGTAAACCCTTGGTTTCGTGACTCAAATATGATTTAATATCGAAAATTTTTATTAACTCTATCCAATATTGACATAATAACTCAAGGGTCAAACAGGACAATTAAGACATAGTTTTAATAATATTCAATAACTATGCTTACTTGAAATTACTTCAACTTAGGGATCGTGTCACGCCAGTGCGCTGCAGGCTGCAGTGAACCCGTAGTCTCGATAATTCAAATAAATGGCGACAGTGCACTTCTGTCTTGCCATTGTAAGTCAACGAATATTCTTCCAACTATATCTATAAGAATTCAAAGGAGCTTCTGGAAATTCAAACAAGTTTTAAGATGATCATGATAGGAAAAGTGTAATATATGTGCTTGAAGTTAAAGTGTAAAATAAAATGATTGAAAAATAAACGAAGATGACATGAAATTAATATATGGATAACTGAATTAGGTTAGGCTCAAAAATCAAAGGATGGAATTAAAATATAGACTCGTAGGAAAAAATTTATTTATGGTCAATGATAAGGTACTACGGATCTTACGATCTAACGATGATATTTAGAGAGGGCAGAAATAATATTGCATAAATGATCAAGAATAGGAATTGAATCCTAGGAAGTCCTGGTTTACTGGGAGAACAGTCTACCCACCTTAGAACATACTACCAAATTAAAATATAATAGTGTACTCTTCTATGAAAGTCATCTAATAGGGTTTAGAATCCTTGGCTAAATCACATGGCCTACTTAGCAACCTTAAATACTTAGCAGCCAAATCGATAAAGGACTCATGGTCATAATCATTCTCCTAAAATCAAATTAATCCTAATTATGAATGTGCATCCTAGTCGCAGGCTCGTAGCAGTATGACTAATATGGTACTACCACGTGGTTGCACAATTTGAGAAGACTGACTTGCATGGGCCACAAAAAAATTGTCATGACTCGTACCTGCTTTTCGGAGTGCGAGTACGTACGCAAGTCCAGCCTATGCCGCAGTGTCGGTGGTAGAACACTGTCTAATTCACAATAAATAAGTGCTCATAAAATACTATCTTTATTGCTCATTCACAACAACTAAATCAAATTTACAATATTCACAAGTTTTACATTTAAAAAAATTACAAGTCTCTCAAAAATAAAATAAAACAACTAATCTATCTAACTAATCTTCTAGGAAAGCTTTCCAACATACCCATGTCTTCCTCAATGGTCCAAAGCATAATGTAGCAGATGATTATCTAAAAAAATGTTAGTTTCTAGACAGGAATGGAATGAGTGCATTCTAACAGCAGTTTTAATAATTGACAAAGTTTATAAAACAGTAAATAATACTGGAATACATGATGGGTGGATAAACAGAGAATCATTGTATGAAACATATGAGTAAAAGCAGGAGAGCATGGTAATAAAGGCAAGAAAGTAACAGTAATAAACGACTGAAACAAAATAATAATATGTAGCAAGACTGCATCTAACTAGTGAGTTAAAATATCACTTTTGACATGTAAATAGCTAAAGGGTAAATCTGGTACCCCACACATGGAGTGTGCGACTGCTATCAGGTAGGATTAGATACGGAAGATAGTTTTAGATTTATTTATATGTCTACTAGAGTATTTCCCCACCCGACTAGTACTTATGGATTCAAATAGGTTATAAACATGGTAATACATTAGTCATAAAAATCAACATGTAAAGAATCCATAACTACTACATCGTATAACCATCATATCGAGCATCAACAAAAAAATAGTGTAAGACAATACTAAATACACGAATCATAGAAGTTATCAAATATGAAAACTATCAGAAATATACTCGACTGGATCCTGAGCTACGGATACGGGTCGAGCATTAAGTCAAAGTGTCACAACCCGCACCCTAGAGTAAGGGCACGAGACGTGGGTACGTCCAGCCTATGCCGCAGTGTCGGCGGTAGAACGCTGTCCTAGGTCAAACATCTAACATTATAAAGGTACATGTACAGTATATACTCTCCGAATGGAGGTGACATAGCAGATACAGTCTCAATCACAACTAAGGTAGAGCATGATAAAGATAGATAGATAGATAACCAGAATAAAAGAAAACACAGAGATACAATCCAGAATTCTAAGTGTCTAAATAAGTACATAACCAAAATTATCTCAGAATCCATATACAGTAATCCATGAAAGTAAAGACATCCTAATCTAGAGGAGTGTCGTCAACTGCTAGTGGGTCCTGCTGCTGGTCCATGTCACAACACTCATCTAGGGTAGCACCGTAGTATGTAGGGTAGAACACCTCAGCCTCGTCCTCTGTAATATTTCAACAGGTCCAGTCAGGACAGGAGTGAGCATAGTACATCTCAACAAATTATAACAGGTCAGGAAATATAATCATGCTAGAGAGTAAGATACAAAAAACTGAAAGAACAACATGATGAAAAAGGAAGACAGTAAATAAATAGATACAACATATAGGGAACTATCAGTGACTAGTGATTCAGAGAACACGATGGTTATGTAAACGGCACGATGTTGTACACGAGTAATCTAAAGAGTGTCACGCCCCGCTCCCGTAGGAGCGATCGTCCTCGCTAAGGTGTGATGCCGCACGAGCCAAAATTGCGCTCGTGTAAGACAGTTTCATAATGGCCGATTATATCGACGGCGACGGGGTCGTCGCACAGAAGTCCCAAGCAGATACATTGAAACATGCAGCAGAAATTAGAACAAAAACACATGAACATAAGTCATTCAAAAGAAGCTCTTTATTGATATTGAATACAAGATTACATTCGTGGGCGCAAGGCCAAATTACAAATTCTCTTATGCTCACTCTTCTCTCATTTTACAAGTCACTCTGCTCTCTCTCATCTCTCGATACAAATGCTTGAACCATCGGAAGCTTCGAAAGGTGATGTCCATATATTATGTCTTGTATAAGTCTTCGGTTCCATACGGCCGCACGCTTCAAATCGTCAAGGAACTCCGTGCCTCGACGCATCCAAGCGAGCTTCGCGCTACGAGCTTCTACCTGTGCCTGCACATGAACACTGTGTGGGTGTCAGTACTCAACTGTACTGGTGGAGTGAGCTCCTCGCCCACCCATACAAAACCTATACGTTCAGTTACTTTGTGCAGCTTAAAACCCTTTATATTGTCTTTCTAATCTTGCCTTAGGATCAGTTTTAAGACTACGGACGCCTTGGCATATTTGTGTATGAGGACCATCCCGTGCTTGTATCACAACGTTCACTCATACTTTACCTCTAGACCCCATTTTCGTACCAACAATGTTAACCTATCAAGTCGTGCTTGCCTTTCGGCCAAAAATCAGAGACGCAACTACGCGATGAGGCCTCATTTCCGTATGAACTTGCCACAAACCCTTGCTGAGGTCGTGCCTCGCAATTCAGTAAGACTTAACCATTTTGCTGCCTCACAGCCCTTGCTACTTTGATCACCAACTGACCCAATCGAGACTTGTGAACTTAGTGTCGCTCAACCAACTTGCCTTACGGCGATTCCTGACTTAAACCCGCGACGACTAAATCAAACTTGTGCAACTCTATGCCAACATCTTAAGACTTGACGCCATGACTCGTGCCGAAGCATGACGCCTACGTTGAAACCAAATCCTAGGCCCAACGTTGTGCTTTGACTTGTACACACACCTTCAACTCGACTTCTTAATATAGCGCACTCAATACTCGACTAAATCCAAAGGCACACTCGCGGTTTGCCGCCATCATGCCGACATCTATATGAACTTGGTCACTAGCACGACAAGCTATCTTGGACCTCTATTGGATATTAGGGTACGTTCGTCAAACGAGGCACGATCTCGCCGAATTTCCCCTAATAGTCGTCCTACGGCGCACCCCTTGGGTCAGGTCGCACACCATCCAAGGGTCTCGTAGGCCCGTGGTTCCTCCTAGGCCAGATCGGTCCCGTGGCCGCGGCAACCGTCTGAGGAACAAATCTCAAATCCTTGTGTACCGGTATACAAGTTGTCCAATGACCATGCAGACTCGACCCACTTCTTCATTTTAGGACCGTTTGGTTTCCTTTACTTTCTTTGTTTTACTATCTTTTGAGTTCCACATTCAAGACTTCATCATTTGAGACCCCTCGACGACCCACGGTCGCGAGCATTCTTTTCATGTTACTGTATCATTTCATTCAACTCAGTAATGTCTATTCGATAGTCTTTTCTTCAAAAACTCATTAAGTCGACCGTGGTTCATGCCTTAACGCTAAGTCCGAGCATCGTGCCTCAAACTAACTTACGTTCTACGCGACGCTATCGCCCAAGTCATACCTCATATGATGGGCCTTGGGATCATGGGACTATTTAACTTGACAACCGCAGAAAGGACGGGACAACACTTGGAATAACTTAGGTCGACCGGCATAACTTTGCCTAACTCACTCAAGCCTACAACTTAATCCAAGGGACGAGCAAAGGCTATGCCAACCTTGCATTTCGAAAACGTGCATGCTTTATCGAGCATTTACGCGGGCGACGCCTATGACTTAGGCAAGTTTATAGTTTTGTGTCGAAGACCAACTTTCCTTCTCCCAAGCCACGGGACAAAGGATCGAGTGTCATTTTCAAAGCACGCCGTGCACCAACTCTAGGCCGACCGTGGGACGTTGTCCATGTTCTAACTCATTTCGACCCGTCGGGATTATTTCCTTAGCTATGTGGATTCGTCTCTTTTATTATTAAGCCTACTTGTGCAAGTTGAAAACACGATTTATTATGTGAAGACAAAGATGAGGCAAGTTCACCGAAACTATCCCACCTGAGCGAGCGGTCGTCTTGACCGAGCGAGCCTTCGAGCAGCCGTTGCAAGGCTAAGTTCCAACGCCGTCGGCGTTTCGATTCCTCCGATTGACTTTGCGGGACGGGGCACTACAACATACACCACTCAGAACAAGTCTCATCCTCGAGACTTTCCTGGTGGCAGCCATCCTACCATTTCTATGGCCAAGACTAAATCGAGCATACTCCGTCTATGCGTTTCCTCAATTCCGAGCCACGCTCGTACCACAATCAATCTTTTCTTTCACACGATTCCAAGATCTCGACACTCTCCCCTTTCAAGTCTTGCTTGAACTCATTGTATCATTTGGCCGGATCATGCACGCATTCCAAGCGTCCCTAAAATACATGCATTCAGCCAAGCCGCATGATAGAGAATTTGTCATTCTCACTCGAGTCGCATCGTACACATACCCAAGCGTCCCTAAAATATATGCATGTCAGCCGAATCTCGTGAGCAGGGTTTTCTACATTCGTGATTCAAACTATCCATTCATACCAATCCTCAAGATCAATCCTTCGATTGATAACTCTTGCAACATGGGCGTTTTGCCTAACCGCTAGGCTAATCTTTACGAGGCTAAGTCAATGTCAGGATTGGAATCATAGTTCCCTAACAATAATGCCAACACTGACCCCAATCCTAGGGTCAAACCAGAGTCGGTAGTACGGGGTTTTCTACCCAAGCTCGCGTCACACAGATTTCTAAACATCGAGCACGATCGTCTATTCGCATCAATGCATTTCGTTGCCCGAATTCAAATCCGTTCAATCACCAATTCTAACCAATTCATGTATTCGATCACGAGGTCGTCAAGCTCGACAATACGTTGTGCCCCAATCTCACGCGAGTCCGATTATCCACGGTGGTTCATGAATCACCATGCAACGCACTCACGAAATAATCATTCTCATCGGAGCGTAACCCTTGTTTGAGTCTAGACTCATTCATTTTCGATACGCGGATTGGACCTATTCAATCCTCAAATTCGATTCTTCAAGCACACAATTTATTCTCGAGTCACCTTCGCGTCAAACCACAAGTCGAAGCATCAAATTGCCACGCCATGCCAGTTCAATCACTCCCGCTGTATGAATCACCATACCAGCGCTCACACGGAGTGATCGTCTCAAATCGACGCGATGCATGTGCGAGGCTGGAGTTGCGCTCGTATAAGATAGGAATGTCGAAGTTGTGGTTATCGACGAAGCAAATCTAAACATATCATTTTCATCCAATCCAAGTTTGATAGTCCGACCGTCATTCATTCAACTAGAAAATCCTCGAGCCAAGTTTATCTTTTCCTCGACACATTTCAATATCCCGAGTATAGCAACCATCGGAGCAATGACTTTTGCACGATCGTTATTCGCCGAGTCAGAGTACCCCCGAGTTATCGCATATCGATCTTTGATACGCCTCAATACCATCGATGATATACGTAACCCGACGATCTTTCCTTCCAACCAATTTCGAGTCGTGCGACTGATGCTATTGTCCGAATGGATATTCCATAATCTTTTTGATATTCAAGATCAAGTTCGATCGCCATTCCTCAAGCTAGTTTCAAGATCGTTGTCCAAACGCAAGTCACAATTTCATTCAACTCGATCCGAAATCGTACGCGCGATCCTCTAAGTTTCCTCGATCAAGACCAATCCTTTTTATTCATCGTTCTGGATCATTTTCTAACTCGCATTGCCCATTCGCAAGTTGTCCAAACGACATCTCGTTCAGGACACACGAAGTTACGACCAACTAAGCGTGACGCGTTCCAAGGCTTTGCGCGATATCATCGCGTGCCGACATACTCGTTCTATCCGTAAATCCTTTAGTCTCGCTCGAACAATTTCTATAACATCCATAGACCACTCGGATTTGAGCCATCCTGATCTAAACCACAATCACATTCGTATTACTCGCTAACTCATCCTTCAGATTCGTTCGACGAATCTCTAGCATAATCGCTCACGTCGCACCGACGGACTAAGTCGTTCGCACTATTCCTCAAAATCCAAGTCAATCTTCCGTGTACGCCTAAGCGTTAACTCGATAGCATCCCTATCGATAGACACTCTAAGTGTATTTTCGTTCCCGACCAAGCGATACTCAATATCGCTCACAACTCGTTTGCACCATAAGTCTAGGTGCGCGATACGCGGACTAAGTTGTGCCGCATAATCATCCGTGCGGACTATATTCAAGTTTGCATACTCACTTGCTAATGTCGACGTAGGACTAGTTGGACACGCATGCGACATGTTAACTTAGCATGTGTTTCCTATCGAGTCATGTGTAACATCATTCGGCACAAAGGCCGTCGCCTATCGATGCGTTCGATGGAACGCTTGAACGAGCTTTCGAAAGTATTTAGACTTATTGTATGGACATGCCGAGGGACATTTGAGAGAGAGCGCACAATTCTTTTTCCAACGACGAGCTTTCAAAACTGAGAAATTCGACGTGAAGTCCAAGGACGTAAAACCATGCTCTGATACCATTATGTCAGGCCCCGCTCCCGTAGGAGCGATCGTCCTCGCTAAGGCGTGATGCCGCACGAGCCAAAATTGTGCTCGTGCAAGGCAGTTTTATAACGACCGATTACATCGGCGGCGACGGGGTCGTCGCACAGAAGTCCCAAGCAGATACATTGAAACATACAGCGGAAATTAGAACAAAAACACATGAACACAAGTCATTCAAAAGAAGCTCTTTATTGATATTGAATACAAGATTACATTCGTGGGCGCAAGGCCAAATTACAAATTCTCTTATGCTCACTCTTCTCTCATTTCACAAGTCACTCTGCTCTCTCTCATCTCTCGATACAAATGCTTGAACCATCGGAAGCTTCAGAAGGCGATGTCCATACATTATGTCTTGTATAAGTCTTCGGTTCCACGCGGCCGCAGGCTTCAAATCGCCAAGGAACTTCGTGCCTCGATGCATCCAAGTGAGCTCCGCGCCACGAGCTTCTACTTGTGCCTGCACATGAACACTGTGTGGGTGTCAGTACTCAACTGTACTGGTGGAGTGAGCTCCTCGCCCACCCATACAAAACCTACACGTTCAGTTACTTTGTGCAGCTTAAAACCCTTTCTATTGTCTTTCTAGTCTTGCCTTAGGATCAGTTTTAAGACTACGGACGCCTTGGCATATTTGTGTATGAGGACCATCCCGTGCTTGTATCACAACGTTCACTCATACTTTACCTCTAGACCCTATTTTCGTGCCAACAATGTTAACCTATCAAGTCGTGCTTGCCTTTCGGCCAAAAATCAGAGACGCAACTACGCGATGAGGCCTCATTTCCGTATGACCGTGCCACAAACCCTTGCTGAGGCCGTGCCTCGCAATTCAGTAAGACTTAACCATTTTGCTGCCTCGCGGCCCTTGCTACTTTGATCACCAACTGACCCAATCGAGACTTGTGAACTTAGTATCGCTCAACCAACTTGCCTTACGGCGATTCCTGACTTAAACCCGCGACGACTAAATCAAACTTGTGCAACTCTATGCCAACATCTTAAGATTTGACGCCATGACTCGTGCCGAAGCATGACGCCTACGTTGAAACCAAATCCTAGGCCCAACGTTGTGCTTTGACTTGTACACACACCTTCAACTCGACTTCTTAATATCGCGCACTCAATACTCGACTAAATCTAAAGGCACACTCGCGGTTTGCCGCCATCATGCCGACATCTATATGAACTTGGTCACTAGCACGACAAGCTATCTTGGACCTCCATTGGATATTAGGGTACGTTCGTCAAACGAGGCACGATCTCGCCGAATTTCCCCTAATAGCCGTCCTACGGCGCACCCCTTGGGTCAGGTCGCACACCATCCAAGGGTCCCGTAGGCCCGTGGTTCCTTCTAGGCCAGATCGGTCCCGTGGCCGCGGCAACCGTCTGAGGAACAAATCTCAAATCCTTGTGCACCGGTACACAAGTTGTCCAATGACAATGCAGACTCGACCCACTTCTTCATTTTAGGACCGTTTGGTTTCCTTTACTTATCTTGTTTTACTATCTTTTGAGTTCCACATTCAAGACTTCATCATTTGAGACCCCTCGACGACCCACGGTCGCGAGCATTCTTTTCATGTTACCGTATCATTTCATTCAACTCAGTAATGCCTATTCGATAGTCTTTTCTTCAAAAACTCATTAAGTCGACCGTGGTTCATGCCTTAACGCTAAGTCCGAGCATCGTGCCTCAAACCGACTTATGTTCTACGTGACGCTATCGCCCAAGTCATACCTCATATGACGGGCCTTGGGATCATAGGACTATTTAACTTGACAACCGCAGAAAGGACGGGACAGCACTTGGAATAACTTAGGTCGACCGGCATAACTTTGCCTAACTCACTCAAGCCTACAACTTAACCCGAGGGACGAGCAAAGGCTATGCCAAGCCTTGCTTTTCGGAAACGTGCATGCTTTATCGAGCATTTACGCGGGCGACGCCTATAACTTAGGCAAGTTTATAGTTTTGTGTCGAAGACCAACTTTCCTTCTCCCAAGCCACGGGACAAAGGACCGAGTGTCATTTTCAAAGCACGCCGTGTACCAACTCTAGGCCGACCGTGGGATGTTTTCCATGTTCTAACTCATTTCGACCCGTCGGAATTATTCCCTTAGCTATGTGGATTCGTCTCTTTTATTATTAAGCCTACTTGTGCAAGTTGAAAACACGATTTATTATGTGAAGGCAAAGATGAGGCAAGTTCACCGAAACTACCCCACCTGAGCGAGCGGTCGTCTTGACCGAGCGAGCCTTCGAGCAGCTGTTGTAAGGCTAAGTTACAACGCCGTCAGCATTTCGATTCCTCCGATTGACTTTGCGGGACGGGGCACTACAACATACACCACTCAGAACAAGTCTCATCCTCGAGACTTTTCTGGTGGCAGCCATCCTACCATTGCTATGGCCAAGACTAAATCGAGCATACTCCGTCTATGCGTTTCCTCAATTCCGAGCCACGCTCGTACCACAATCAATCTTTCCTTTCACACGATTCCAAGATCTTGGCACTCTCCCCTTTCAAGTCTTGCTTGAACTCATTGTATCACTTGGCCGGATCATGCACGCATTCCAAGCGTCCCCAAAATACATGCATTCAGCCAAGCCGTATGATAGAGAATTTGTCATTCTCACTCGAGTCGCATCGTACACATACCCAGGCGTCCCTAAAATATATGCATGTCAGCCAAATCTCGTGAGCAGGGTTTCCTACATTCGTGATTCAAACTATCCATTCATACCAATCCTCAAGATCAATCCTTCGATTGATAACTCTTGCAACAGGGGCGTTTTGCCTAACCGCTAGGCCAATCTTTACGAGGCTAAGTCAATGTCAGGATTGGAATCATAGTTCCCTAACAATAATGCCAACACTGACCCCAATCCTAGGGTCAAACCAGAGTCGGTAGTACGAGGTTTTCTACCCAAGCTCGCGTCACTCAGATTTCTAAACATCGAGCACGATCACCTATTCGCATCAATGCATTTCGTTGCCCGAATTCAAATCCGTTCAATCACCAATTCTAACTAATTCATGTATTCGATCACGAGGTCGTCTAGCTCGACAATACGTTGCACTCCAATCTCACGCGAGTCCGATTATCCACGGTGGTTCATGAATCACCATGCAACGCACTCACGAAATAATTATTCTCATCGGAGCGCAACCCTTGTTTGTGTCTAGACTCATTCATTTTCGATACGCAGATTGGACCTATTCAATCCTCAAATTCAATTCTTCAAGCACACAATTCATTCTCGAGTCACCTTCGCGTCAAACCACAAGTCGAAGCATCAAATTGCCACGCCATGCCAGTTCAATCACTCCCGCTGTATGAATCACCATACCAGCGCTCACGCGGAGTGATCATCTCAAATCGACGCGACGCATGTGCGAGGCTGGAGTTGCGCTCGCATAAGTCAGGAAGTCGAAGTTGTGGTTATCGACGAAGCAAATCTAAACATATCATTTTCATCCAATCCAAGTTTGATAGTCCGACCGTCATTCATTCAACTAGAAAATCTTCGAGCCAAGTTTATCTTTTCCTCGACACATTTCAATATCTCGAGTATAGCATCCATCGGAGCAATAACTTTTGCACGATCGTCAATCGCCGAGTCAGAGTACCCCCGAGTTATCGCATATCGATCTTTGATACGCCTCAATACCATCGATGATATACGTAACCCGACGATCTTCCCTTGCAACCAATTTCGAGTCGTGCGACTGATGCTATTGTTCGAATGGATATTCCATAATCTTTTTGATATTCATGATCAAGTTCGATCGCCATTCCTCAAGCTAGTTTCAAGATCGTTGTCCAAACGCAAGTCACAATTTCATTCGACTCGATCCGAAATCGTACGTGCGATCCTCTAAGTTTCCTCGATCAAGACCAATCCTTTTTATTCATCGTTCCGGATCATTTTCTAACTCGTGTTGCCCATTCGCAAGTTGTCCAAACGACATCTCGTTCGGGACACACGAAGTCACGACCAACTAAGCGTGACGCGTTCCAAGGCTTTGCACGATACCATCGCGTGCCGACATACTCGTTCTATCCGTAAATCCTTTAGTCTCGCTCGAACAATTTCTATAACGTCCATACACCACTCGAATTCGAGCCATCCTAATCTAAACCACAATCACATTCGTATTACTCGCTAACTCGTCCTTCAGATTCGTTCGACGAATCTCTAGCATAATCGCTCACGTCGCATCGACGGACTAAGTCGTTCGTACTATTCCTCGAAATCCAAGTCAATCTTCCGTGTACGCCTAAGCGTTAACTCGATAGCATCCCTATCGATAGACACTCTAAGTACATTTTCGTTCCCGACCAAGCGATACCCAATATCGCTCACAACTCGTTTGCACCATAAGTCTAGGTGCGCGATACGCGGACTAAGTTGTGCCGCATAATCATCCGTGCGGACTATATTCAAGTTTGCACACTCACTTGCTAATGTCGACGTAGGACTAGTTGGACACGCATGCGACATATTAACTTAGCATGTGTTTCCTATCGAGTCATGTGTAACATCGTTCGGCACAAAGGCCGTCGCCTATCGATGCGTTCGATGGAACGCTTGAACGAGCTTTCGAAAGTATTTAGACTTATTGTATGGACATGCCGAGGGACATTTGAGAGAGAGCGCACAATTCTTTTTCCAACGACGAGCTTTCAAAACTGAGAAATTCGACGTGAAGTCCAAGGACGTAAAGCCATGCTCTGATACCATTATGTCAGGCCCCGCTCCCGTAGGAGCGATCGTCCTCGCTAAGGCGTGATGTCGCACGAGCTAAAATTGCGCTCGTGCAAGGCAGTTTCATAACGGCCGATTACATCGGTGGCGACGTGGTCGTCACACAGAAGTCCCAAGCAGATACATTGAATCATACAGCGGAAATTAGAACAAAAACACATGAACACAAGTCATTCAAAAGAAGCTCTTTATTGATATTGAATACAAGATTACATTCATGGGCGCACGACCAAATTACAAATTCTCTTATGCTCACTCTTCTCTCATTTTACAAGTCACTCTGCTCTCTCTCATCTCTCGATACAAATGCTTGAACCATCGGAAGCTTCGGAAGGCGATGTCCATACATTATGTCCTGTATAAGTCTTCGGTTCCACGCGGCCGCACGCTTCAAATCGCCAAGGAACTCCGTGCCTCGACGCATCCAAGCGAGCTCCGTGCCACGAGATTCTACCTGTGCCTGCACATGAACACTGTGTGGGTGTCAGTACTCAACTGTACTGGTGGAGTGAGCTCCTCGCCCACCCATACAAAACCTACACGTTCAGTTACTTTGTGCAGCTTAAAACCCTTTCTATTGTCTTTCTAGTCTTGCCTTAGGATCAGTTTTAAGACTACGGACGCCTTGACATATTTGTGTATGAGGACCATCCCGTGCTTGTATCACAACGTTCACTCATACTTTACCTCTATACCCCATTTTCGTGCCAACAATGTTAACCTATCAAGTCGTGCTTGCCTTTCGGCCAAAAATCAGAGACACAACTACGCGATGAGGCCTCATTTCCGTATGACCGTGCCACAAACCCTTGTTGAGGCCGTGCCTCGTAATTCAGTAAGACTTAACCATTTCGCTGCCTCGCGGCCCTTGCTACTTTGATCACCAACTGACCCAATCGAGACTTGTGAACTTCGTGTCGCTCAACCAACTTGCCTTACGGCAATTTCTGACTTAAACCCGCGACGACTAAATCAAACTTGTGCAACTCTATGCCAACATCTTAAGACTTGACGCCATGACTCGTGCCGAAGCATGACGCCTACGTTGAAACCAAATCCTAGGCCCAACGTTGTGCTTTGACTTGTACACACACCTTCAACTCGACTTCTTAATATAGCGCACTCAATACTCGACTAAATCCAAAGGCACACTCGCGGTTTGCCGCCATTATGCCGACATCTATATGAACTTGGTCACTAGCACGACAAGCTATCTTGGACCTCCATTGGATATTAGGGTACGTTCGTCAAACGAGGCACGATCTCGCCGAATTTCCCCTAATAGCCGTCCTACGGCGCACCCCTTGGGTCAGGTTGCACACCATCCAAGGGTCCCGTAGGCCCGTGGTTCCTCCTAGGCCAGATCGGTCCCGTGGCCACGACAACCGTCTGAGGAACAAATCTCAAATCCTTGTGCACCGGTACACAATTTGTCCAATGACCATGCAGACTCGACCCACTTCTTCATTTTAGGACTGTTTGGTTTCCTTTACTTTCCTTGTTTTACTATCTTTTGAGTTCCACATTCAAGACTTCATCATTTGAGACCCCTCGACGACCCACGGTCGCGAGCATTCTTTTCATGTTACCGTATCATTTCATTCAACTCAGTAATGCCTATTCGATAGTCTTTTCTTCAAAAACTCATTAAGTCGACCGTGGTTCATGCCTTAACGCTAAGTCCGAGCATCGTGCCTCAAACCGACTTACGTTCTACGCGACGCTATCGCCCAAGTCATACCTCATATGACGGGCCTTGGGATCATGGGACTATTTAACTTGACAACCGCAGAAAGGACGGGACAGCACTTGGAATAACTTAGGTCGACCGGCATAACTTTGCCTAACTCACTCAAGCCTACAACTTAACCCGAGGGACGAGCAAAGGCTATGCCAAGCCTTGCATTTCAGAAACGTGCATGCTTTATCGAGCATTTACGCGGGCGACGCCTATGACTTAGGCAAGTTTATAGTTTTGTGTCGAAGACCAACTTTCCTTCTCCCAAGCCACGGGACAAAGGACCGAGTGTCATTTTCAAAGCACGCCGTGCACCAACTCTAGGCCGACCGTGGGACGTTTTCCATGTTCTAACTCATTTCGACCCGTCGGGATTATTCCCTTAGCTATGTGGATTCGTCTCTTTTATTATTAAGCCTACTTGTGCAAGTTGAAAACACGATTTATTATGTGAAGGCAAAGATGAGGCAAGTTCACCGAAACTACCCCACCTGAGCGAGCGGTCGTCTTGACCGAGCGAGCCTTCGAGCAGCCGTTGCAAGGCTAAGTTCCAACGCCGTCGGCGTTTCGATTCCTCCGATTGACTTTGCGGGACGGGGCACTACAAAGAGGGCGTACACGAGTAATCTACTGGATTGATTACATAACCACTTCTACTCCCCCGCCCCAATCAATACACAAGGATCTAGCCAAGTTATGTTATTGTACACGAAGGTCATGTGAATACATGAATATACACGATTTCACACGTTTCGTACACGAATGTCACGAATACAATAAGTACACGATGCTCATGATAAAGTACACGAACACGAAATACCCGATGTATTCGCTAAGGGGATAATATCGCACGACAAGATCCATATAGTACTAATCTGTGTTTCCAACGTGTCAGCATCATGTAAAGTAATCTAAAGCAGGAAATATAATCCTAAACAAGATATGAAATGATCAGAGAATGTACTCGCCTGTATCTTGAGTATTTGAAGAATATCTACTGTCCGAGGAGTGGTGTCTGTCTCCTATAGAACAGTACAAGTCACTATGAGTCTAAAATGATAATAAGATGCAATTCAATGCATTCTACATGAATCTAGGTCAATCTAGACCAAAGTCAAGTCTTGGTCAACTCTGGTCAACCCTAGAAGTCAAACTAGGTCAACTAGGTCAAACAAGTCTATACTAGTCTAACTAGTCTATTCTAGGTCTAATCAATGCTATACAAGTCTAACTAGACTCTATACTGGCATTCAAGCCACACCCATAGGCTAAGAGTCCAAGGCTATAGGCTATCTCATGCCTATAAACCAAACCACAATCATTTATACACATAACAATATATATATCTAATATATTGTACACACATTGATATATTTATATAATATAATATAGTAATACATATTAACATATAGGTTACCTATAATATATGCTTACACATAGGAGAATAGGAAAGGGCACATGTGCATGTGTTTAAGTGTGTGTGTGTGTCATGAGTACAAGAGAGTGTGTATGTGTGAGTGCCACATGATATAAACTTGTGTGTGTGTGAGGTTAATTGGGAAAATAGGGCATTAACAAAACAGTGTGGTGATAACAGAAAACAGTGTAGTGAAATCTGGAATTCAGTGAGTAGTGTTAGGAAAGAAAACAGTAAGCTAACATGGTGTAACCTGGAAATCAGTTCATTTGCAAAACAGTGAGCTAACAATATGAAATCAGTGGGGTCACTTATGTGTGTGCAATAGGAATTAGAAACAGTGGGTGGAAATCATTCCCAGGTTATTAAGGAATGAGATAATAGTTATAAATGGAAAGAAAACAAAGACAGTTTACATTAAACTAAATCTCAGGTTTTGATGAGTTCTAGCCAATGACAGTTAACATGAATCAATAGTGTGATGTTGAACCATTCGACAGTTAAGGAAAAATGAACATTCAATTTAGTTTAAGGAAGAGAACTAATTCTCAGGAATTGAGAATTCCTGGGAATAGAAAAATAGTGAATGGTGATCCTAATCCCACATATGAATTCAACAATGAACACAACTAATACAGTATGAGAATTTACATTAAATGGTCATTCAAATTTAGTTTGAAACTGGGATTCAAACCCAACAGCAGAGAATCAACTCAGATTATTAGGATATGAATCATTCAACTTGGAGTATCAACCAATACCCAAATCGAAAGCCAACACATTGTCTAAAATCCCATGCTTGAATCCAAAACCTATTCAAATATGAAAAATCAATCTAACATGAGCTAACAAATATGTGAGAATCATTTGGCAGTTGAAAACATCAATTAAAATGGATTAAAAAATAGGATTAACAGTTTTAGGAAAACTGTGTATACAATGTATCAGTGTATCAGACATTCAAAGCTCGATTTCGAATACCCATTCCACATCAAAACCTATTCATATATGTAAATGCAACTTATCAGAGATTATCAACATGTCTAAGAATCTAATTAGCATTTTAAATCACAATTTAAACCATTTAAACTAGGAATAAAACTCTGAATAAATAACAGGACTGTACACGCACAGTGCACACCCAATTTCGTGTCCGACACTACACGAGGACTCATGAAACTTTGGGAGCCTCGTGTCAGTGTCAGCCCGCACCCATGTGTCAATTTACACGTGTCCAAGTGACGTGTACAGTGTACAGTGGACCTCGAGTAGCAGGAGAAGTGTCACGCGTGCGCGCGTGTGTGAACCCAGCGTGTTCCCGTATCCAATGCGACACGACATAACACTACAAACACCTCAGTCCACTGGAAAACTATAAACGAGACTAAACCCTAATTTTCTATTCAAACCAAATCCGAAAACAAGGATGAAATGCCCACTGTGGCATTTCATCGAACACCTATGTGTATCCAATGATACGTGTCCGATACGGACACGTATTGGACACGAAAATTAACAAGGCCTCTACCAACAGTGAGGGTAGACCCAGGGCCTCCTAATCATGCAATTAAAACACTATTTTATGGAGGGGATTAGAATTTACCTAGGGGTTTGAAATGGCTCAAAAAGCCCCAAAGTGAGTTGTTCCTCAAGCTACCCAAACTCTTCCAAAATGCCCCTTCCCTGAAATTTCTCACCATAGCCATCAAAAACACAGAGATTAGAATCTATTTCAAGAAATTAGGAAGAAAAAGGAGTTGAATTGGAGGAGTTATGGATTGGGGAAGAAAAGGTTTACCTCTATTTTCAACTTGCTATTTTTTCTAAGGAGGCTAGCCCTAAGTTTGAGGAGACATTAAATAGGTGGGAATACTAGGGTTGGCCGGCCAAGTGGGTATTGGGCTAGGGTTAGGGTTCCACTAGTTGTCTATGGGCCTCTATGGGCCTAAGCCATAAATCATGACTTATGAAATCATAAGCCATTCTCTAACCTAATCAAATCTTATTTTCCCCCAAATAAATTCTAATGAGTAGGATATCATTAACTTAGGTTAAACTAGGGTTTCATAATCTAACCAAGTGGTCATGACTAGGGTTAGCTTCTAGGACAGTCTCCTAAGTCACCCTGAGTCAAAGTCAATAATAGCACTAAATCAATAATACTAAAAATTACTTAAAATTCCAATAATTATGATTAATACTAAATAATTCCAAGTAATTCCCAAAATTTTAAAAATGACCAAAATACCCTCAAGCTAGAAATGTGGTAGTGACAAATCTACCCTCCTTAAATTAATTTCGTCCTCAAAATTAAGGGCAAAACTAACAGATGAGAAGGATAGATAATCATACCTCACGGTACAAACAAATATGGGTATCGCTCGCGCATCTCATCTTCCCGCTCCCAGGTCGACTCTCCTGGAGAATGATGCCTCCATGCGACGCGAACCAAGGGTATCACCTAGTTTCTCAGCACCTTCTCACGGCGATCCAGAATCTCCACAGGCTGCTCTGGATAACTGAGAGTAGGTCCAACCTTAATCTCCGAATGATCGAGCACATGGCTAGGGTCAGCCATGTACCATCTCAACTGTGATACGTGGAATACGTTGTGGACCCCCACTAGTACAGGTGGCAAGTCTAGCCTGTAAGCCACATCACCGACCCTCCCGCTGATCACGAAAGGTCCGATGAAGCGCGGGCTAAGCTTCCCACCTCCACCCAAACGTATAGTACTACGAGTCGGAGATATCCGTAGAAAAACCATGTCTCCAACCTAATCACAAGCAAGGTCTCAAGTTACTAAAAATCAAATACGATCATCAACTCAACAACAACCTGCTTCTAATCCTATCTCCAGTCAACTTAGTCAAACATTGACAATGGTCAACTACTGGTCAACAACTAGTCAATTTCTCAACATCCAAGTACTTGGTCATCAACTGGTCAACTTTTTTGGATTTCACCTATGCTAGCTATCTAGGTGTTGGCAACTAGAGATTAGCAAAAGAAAAACTCTATATTAGGCTAGCTCTTAACTTTCCAATCCTATCAAGTCACCGATAACTAAATACCTACAAGCTAAGCACACCAATCCCAAATACCACATATATATATGCTCAAGAACAACAACCCATCACATATATCCTAGGTATATCATCTATATATATATATGACTGATCAACTAAGGGTTAAAGTAGACTAAACTCATAAGGGACTGAACAAATGCTTAGAATTTAGGCTAAGGATGAATGGTCTGAACATCAATATAGGCAAAAGGGAATGATGCTAAGGAGACTGTATTTATAAACTGAAGGACAGGACATTTGGGTCCACTTGTATAGTCAATGTGAAAGGAAACCTATATGGTAACTGAAACATGCCTCTAGATCAACCTGGATTCTCCTCTCTATCTGGCTGAACTAACTATATGCAAGACAATGGTATGAAAGAAGTGAACCAAACTGGTGTACAGGGAATGCAATAGGCAGTATACTACAAATGGGTGCAGGCTACATACCAATCAAAATACATTACATATATACAAGCTATATATATATATATATATATATATATATATATATGCTTTACCCTCATCACCTCAACTCTACTCAAAGTCTAATAACACCAACTCCCTACCACATGCCTATCACTCCAAAAAAAGGTCAGATACTGCAGGGTGTGTTGGGACAGAACAGTGGTCAAGGGAGAACTCTTATCAACAACCCACATTATATCCCCAATGAATACAACTGTCCTAAATGGACTGAACAACCCTACTGCAGGTTATATTGAAGGGAATTGTAAGGCTATCAAGTAAGGTAAATGCTAAGAGATGCAGTAGATCACCATGTACAGGAGTAAGGATGAGTGCAGACCTCTAATATGTACGATACTAACTCCCCAGATATGCAGAATATGGTAAGGGATTGATGGTTATATTGGTGAGTCAATAATTGGTGTCTGAACAATGGTCCAGTGAACTCTATAATGCAATATAGTAGGTAATAAAAGCTGAGTGCAGTTGTAGGTCCTAAAAAAATCAAGTTGCATCCATCAAAAAAGTCATAAAAATCAAATTGGACATCCTTCAAGTGAACTGCGCAGGAGACAGATTGTGCACCAACTCGATTGTGCAGGCTGAACTGCACAATCATCCAAGTGCGTAAGCTGACGTGGCCTCGTCATCATTACCTGACAGAGAATCAAATCTTCTGACAACTGACAGCACGGAGAACGAGGAAACTGTTTGTTTTATCGTGCAGCACAGCGCTCGAGGACAGCTGTACATGCAGCGCAATCTGCCTGCAGTGCAGTCCATCCCGGTGCAGTCCATCCCAGCGTGGTCTAGTCCAGCGCCGTCCATCCTAGCGCAATCCGAAGCAAGCACAATTCAGTTGGCGCACTCCATCAACTGACAAAGTACACGTGGCCTTCATGCCATCAATGACTCATTACGTGGTAACCGTCTGTACATGATCATGCACAATTCAATCAAATGATGCCACATGTCTAAGACAGTTGGCCCACGATCAAGTAACTGCCAGCGCAGTCTGATGTCTGTGCGGTCCAATGCAGCGCAATCCAACTTGCGTAGTCCAGAATAACTAAAAAGTAGTTATTTCCAGAACTCTATAAATAGAGTTTCAAGTCCTTCCTAGAGGGGAACACATACGCATTCAGAGATTAGAGATCATCACCAGAGATCAGGAGTTCTTGCCAAAGTGCTGCTGTATTCTTCAGAGACTTTTGCCTTCAACTTCAGAGACTACCGTCTTTAAAGTTCACATCGTCCAAGGGATAAAGCGATCGTCTTCTGATCGGATTCCTATAGTTGTACTTTCCCAGAATTCTTGTAATCTTTTTTTACAAAGTTTATTGAAATAAAAATCAACTTTTATTTTTGTAAACAAAATGACGACTCTGCTGGGAACGACTTTCTCCTCCGACGAGGAAGTAACAACTCAATGTGACGTTGCGTCTATCGGAAAGACGCAGAAGACACTGGTTGTGAAGGTCAACCAGACGGCCTACGAAGCCATGATCAACTCCAGGACCACTCCTCGCACTGCGACAACTTCTGCCATGAGCAAAGTGCGCCCAGTGTGGGTTCCCAAGACTGCTGCACAGTCTGTTGATTCTGCCACCAAGACTGCTGCGCAGTCTAAAGTCTCTGCTACTAAGACTGTTGCACAGTCTGTTGTCTTTGCTGTTGCACAATCTGCCTCTACTTCTCATGCGTAGTCTGCTGTTGCTAGAGCACAAACCACTTTATATGCTGTCCTGTCAAAGTGCAAGACTCCTGTTCTTCTGGCGCAATTGGCTGCCACTCTGCCTGTGTAGTCCACTACTCCAGCGACTATAGTGTAATCCAAACACTCTGGCAATAAGACTCCTACTGCGCAAACCACTGTGACTGAGGCCAGAAGATTTTTTGCCAGAGTCACCCATGTGCAACCTGCCAGTGCTCCATCAACCCATGCGCAAGCTGCGCCAGCGCAGTCTAAGAGAGACAGCCCTTTGGCTAATCTCTCATCTTTCCACAGCAAGGGTAAAACCTCTGCTCCTCTGCCCAAGCATCCTGTTGCTCCTGCGCAATCCACTGGGGGTAGTCTTTTGGCTATTCCTCCTCCTTCCCAGAACAAAGAAAAAGGCCCGTTGGTCTTTTCTCAAACTTCCTCGTCCCATGACTTGGAAAACAACAGAGGGAAATGCTCTTTAGCTAACCCTTCTTCACAAAACAAAGGAAAAGGCCCTTTGGTCTTTTCTCAGTCTTCCTCGATTTTTACCGTAGAAGATAAATCTGAACGTGCTCCGGCACTAGTCAGTACAAGAACTCTTTCTAACAAGGGTTCTTCTTCCCTCCTTGCCAAAGGAAAGTGTACTGATCAGAGAGGTATTCTGCCTACTCCGGTAGCAGAGTTCCAGGATCTCCCCACTCTTCAGATCTCCCGTTTAAGACAGGGAAAATTGTTGGTGTCTCAGACAGATTCCCCTGGGGGTGAGTTTGCTGATTTAAGAACTTATCTCAATCGACCAGCTTCGGTGAAACGCAAACAACCAATGCCGAAGACCAACCAACATTAGAAGCAAACCTCCAGGATCAAAAATCCGGACACCTATGCCAATGAAATGAGTACTTCCCTGTACACCCAGGGGACAAAACTTTTGAAGAACCGAAACCATGTTCCGAATATTGTCAAAGAACACATCCCTCGAACTTCTTCTCGTCCCGTTGCTGTTTTCGATCTCCGAGAACACCTCAAGCAAAAACGAGGCGACATCTCAACATCTCCAGTGCAACCACTTGAACACCATTGCAATCACAAGGTTGTCATCAAGTGTTGTTGTCAGACAACAAGACGATCTGTCTTCGATCGTTTGAACTTTGCAAACTCTGAACCTATGTCGGAAGATGAAGACGAAGTTTTATACGCTTTCGTCATTATGACTTCCAGAGACACTGGGGATAGGAAGTGCTCTAAGCACGGGAAGCCTCGCAGGCCAAGCCAACGGTATTTGGATCTACTCCAAGAATCCTCTGAAGGAGTATTCCAACATACCCGATCCCGAAGCCGAGACACAATCGGTCAAAGGAATCTTTAAGATCCTTCCGGTCATCTTCCTCTTTCTTACTCAGGAGATGATTCTTTCTCCGACTACGATGTATACAGCGAAAGTTCGGAGCAGACAGTCTCTTCCTCTGTACCCAGAGAAGTGACAGCCTATGTTGTCAATGAAGATCCCGATGCTTCCAGTTCAGCTAGTCAAGAACAATGGATCGCTGCATTAGAAGACAAGCTGAAGACTATGGCCGAAATGGTTGCAAGTATGTATTCCATTATTGTAGCCCAGCATGCAGTACCACCGATCGTACTTCCTACCAATCCTGAAATCATAGTATTGTCGGTGCCTGTCAATGCTGGATTGGGGGTAGCATCTATTCCAGTACCTCCTGTACAGATTCAACCTACACCCAGTCAGTCAGGTGCTGGGGGTAGTGCTTATTACGCTGTTCCTTCCCCTAACACGGTGATTCAGCCTGCTCCTTCTGCATCAGTAGAGGATGCCAATGATGCTGTCAAGCTCCTACGCACTCAGTTCGAAGCTTCCAAGGAGAAGGACAACTTGCAGAGGTTGGGGATCATGCAACCTTACCCAGTTGAATGGAAGGAAGTCCCATTTCCTCCTAAGTACAAGATCCCAACAATCTCGCTGTTTGATGGCAGCACGTCTCCCAGTCAGTTTATTAACCACTTCGAGGTTATGACTGTCCAACTTCAACCAAATGACGCTCTTCTTACCAGAGTATTCATTGGCTGTTTAGCCGGCGTAACATACGATTGGTACAGAAGCTTGCCCGATGGTTGTATCACCTCCTTCTCTGGCCTAAATCAAATTTTTTTAGAATAATTCTATGAGGGGATCAACGACATGACTATGTCAGCCCTCAATAAAATCAAACAAAGACACATTGAAACTGCTGAGAGTTTCATTGAAAGGTTCTGCCGGGAAGCTTTGAAAATGCCTCCTGGAACTCCAGCCGCTGTGACCATAGACACCTGCAAGGCAAATCTTTTACCTATCATCAGCATGTGGACATGGTCTACTCAGTTCCAAGACTGACCATCCTTTATTGTCAACGCTAAAGGAGCTGAAGTTATTAGCGCTGACAAATTCAAGCAACTAGGGGTACAAATGTCTAACCCCGACCGGGATGAACACCAGACATCGGGTGGTGGTAATTACCAGAACAACCGCAAAGGGAAAGAAACTTTGAACATCAATTTGAATAAGAACAAAAAATCTCTGGCAGTCAACGTGGCTCTCCCTACGTCTTCTTCTACTCCTTCAGCACCTCCACCAAGGGAACCTCGTCCGAAAGTAGAGTACTCTTTTGACGAGAATGACACAGTGAGCATCTTTGATTGCTTGATCAAAAGCAATAAGCTTCAGCTCCCAGATCCCAAGAAGCCTGATGAAGTCGGTAAGACTGATCATCCTAAGTACTGTGTTTATCACATGTTCATCGGGCATCCTACTCGAGCATGTTATGTGCTCAAAGGCAAAATTCAAGAGCTGGTCAACGCCGGTTTTGTCACTCTGCAGCAAGACGAGAAGACTGTTACTGTAAACATGGTCTCAGTTCAATTTGGTGACTTCCCGTCCCAGATGGTACAGCATGGTGTCATTCCTATCCCTAAAGCTACTCTTGAGATTGAAAATCTCCCTCCTCCACGAAGTGAAGGTCTCGTCCCCTTGTCTCTTGACAATGGCAAGATTATGTGGATTCATCCTAATCTTGCTTCAGAGTTCGAACTTCCCTCTTCCTCCAAGAAGAAAGACTGCTCCAAGGGCAAGACAAAGATTTATAATATGGTATCATTTGACCCCATAGTTGACGAAGAAATCCTGCTGGGCACCAGATCAGGGAAGGCCTATCTAAAGGATTACCCCGAAGCACAAGAGAATCCTGCTTCTTCTTCTGAGCCTGCTCCAGTGCTGCCTGCTTCCACTGAGGATATTCCTTCTGCCTCCTCACCAGTGGTTATAGAGTCCACTCTTTCCAAGCCGACAGTAGCCGACAAAGGCAAAACACAGGCCCGCTTCGACAAACCATTGAAGAAGTTATCTCCCTCAGGACTTGAAAAGCCTTACAACTTTGATATCTTAGCTCAGTTGGACAATACATCAGCCCGGCTGTCAATCTTCGAGCTCTTGCGCCTCTCTAAAGAGAATCGGAAAACTCTGAGTGAGGCTCTTCTGCAAGCTGAAACTTGTCTAGCCCTTCTGAAGAAGCCAAAAGCAGAGCCAGTCTCTTGCCTCCATTGTCATAGAGTGTTGGAGTTAATTCCAAACATAACTTTCACACAGGATGACATATTGATGGAAGACAACAGGCACGACCGTCTTCTCTACTATATAGGATATGTCGACTCGATGAAAGTCGATCGTATTCTGATAGACCCAGGGTCTGCTCTTAGTATCATACCGAAGACATTGTTAGATGCGCTGAAGATCCCAGTGCATAGTCTTTCCAGTACAATCATGGTTGTTCCTACAATGCCTTGCTGGAAAGACCATTTCTGCATGAACATAACATTGTTCCTTCGACTCTCCATCAATGTTTTAAATATGTTGATGACAATGGAGAGGTACAAAAGGAGGTTGCTGATCTCTATCCTTTCAAAGGCGTCGAAGCGTACTGCAACGATGCTCGTATGTACAAGGATGAATTCATGAAGGTTGTCCTGTCTCTGGACACTGAAGAAGAGCAAGAAACAGTGCCCAATGACACCCTTATTATTCCTGTCAAAGGGAGTATTTCTCGTCCACAGTCCTCCAAGCCACTGGCTATTCATTTGCCAGTCCAGAAGCAACCAATTGATGATGATCAGGATCAAAGGGAGCTCACCTCTTCTGAGCCACTTGTTATAGACTTACGTCGTAACAAGGAAAAAAAGGCAGCTCACCTCTTCTGAGCCCCTTGTTATTGATTTAACTCATAACAAGGACAAAAGGGAGCTCACCTCCTCTGAGCCGCTTGTTATCGACCTCCGTCGTAACAAAGCCAATCCTCCTCCACGTTCTTCTTCTCTCCCTTTTGTAATCAATCTGACCAAGCCTGCTAAGGCTAAAGGTCCTGCTGTAAATACAAATGTACAAATCAATAAAAACGCATCTACTTTCCAGTATACTGATGTCATTTATCATGCTAAGTGCTATTTGGATATGTTAGATAGCTTTCAATCATTTACAATGGGAGTTGTATAATCTCTTCAGACAGAGATCTCATTTGAACACCCAAAGGATTCATATCGTATTGTTCCCGCTCGAAAGAAAGGTGAGAGTCCAATACTTTTTAGTAAAGGACCTGAACAACAATTCAGCTATACGGATGATAGCAAAAGTAACGACATGGGTCATCTTCAACTCCGTCGTTACAGTCAACAATCAAAAGACATCATCCAGAAGATGGGTTACGACTTCAAAAGTGGCCTCAACTACGGTAAAGGAAGAAGAACTCCTATCCGTACGGCTGTTCCAAAAAGAAAGTCAGAGATGTATTATAGCAGGACTAAAAGAGGCCTCGGATATGCTTCTCCTTCGGTATTATCCCCAGCAGCTTTTGAATCCGATAGTGAGGAGCGCTCTAACTCTTCTGATTCTAGATCATGGGATTCTGATACCAGTATCGGTCAAGTTCATCGATTGACTATATCTTCTAACATGGTCTCCGTCGAACTTCCAGAAGGCTATGACGAGGATATTGAAGAAAATCCCGAAACAGATCCTTGGGCTCAACGAATGGATACCTAATGGGAACTCCGATTCGAACAAAGAGAACCTCCTACTGAAGATCAATTAGTTCAAATTGATGTCGGAGAAAGCGAGTCACCTCGTCCAATATTCATCAGCAAGAACCGCCCATAGGCAGATAAGCAAGAATTAATCCTTCTAATTAAAGAATACATTGATGTCTTTGTCTGGAGCTATAAAGATATGCCAGGTCTAGATCCCAAAGTCGCTACTCACAAATTGAACATCTTGCCGAATGCAAAACCGGTCAAGCAACAACAACGGCGCTTCAAGCCAGAAATGATGGACGCCAACGATGATGAAGTCAAGAAGCTCATTGCTTGTGGCTTTATCCGAGAAGAACAGCATCCTGATTGGGTAGCCAATGTCGTCCCAGTTCTAAAGAAAACCGGTAAAGTTCGAGTCTGCATCGACTTTCAGGATCTTAATGAAGCATGTCCAAAAGATGAATTTCCTCTCCCTATCACGGACGTCATGATTGACAACACCTGTGGGTTCGAAAGAATATCTTTTATGGACGGATTCTCCGGATACAATCAGATTCGGATGCATCCTGAAGATGAAAAGCATACTTCTTTTCGTACTCCTTACGGAGTCTACTGCTATACTGTCATGCCATTCGGTCTCAAGAATGCTGGTGCAATATACCAACGAGCCATGAGTACCATATTTCGAGATCATCTGTGCAAGACTAACGAATGCTACGTCGACGATATTGCTGTCAAAAGTCATCTAAAGGAAGATCATATCCAAGACTTGAGACCTATCTTCAACCTCATGCGCCAACATCAACTCAAAATGAATCCCACCAAGTCATTTTTGGGTGTCTCTAGTGGCAAATTTCTCGGCTTCGTCATTACCTCTAAAGGTATACACGTGGATCCCGAGAAGATCAAAGCCATTCAAGAGATGCGTCCTCCACGCAACCTAAAAGAGCTACGAGGATTCCAAGGTCGACTTGCGTACATCAGGAGATTCATTTCGAATCTGTCTGGACGCTGCAGACCATTTACTCAACTAATGAAGAAGGGTGTATCTTTCGTTTGGACCGAAGAATATCAACGAGCTTTTGATGACATAAAGCGGTATCTCATGAACCCACCAGTCTTGGTGCCACTAATCTCTGGCATACCATTTTTAATGTATGTCCGTGCTATGGACCATTTATTGGGTGCTTTACTTGTCCAAAAGAACAAAGAAGGCCACGAACAAGCTATCTACTATCTCAGTCGTACTATGATTGGTGCTGAACACCGTTATAGTTCGGTCGAAAAGGAATGCCTAGCTCTTATGTTCGCTGTTCAGAAGACTCGGCATTACATCATTGGCCAAACTATTCATGTCACATCCCGAGTTAATCCACTTCGGATACTGATGAAGAAGCCTAGCACACTCAATTCTCGACTGGCAACATGGGCCATTCTGCTAGCCCAATATGACATGGTATATATTTCTTAAAAGTCTGTCAAAGGTCAAGCACTGGCGGATTTCTTAGCAGCTCATCCTGTTTCAGAGACGTCCAAACTCTATGACAAAATTCCAGACAAGACATTGGAATCTAATACAATCTCCGAAGAATTTCCTACTTGGCGTCTATTCTTTGACGGTGCATCCAGGATTGGACCCAATGGTGCCATTGTCGCAGGAGTAGTTGTCCTCGTTTCTCCAGACGGGTCAGCTATCCAAAGAGCATACTCCCTAGATGAGCCTTGCTCCAACAACGTGGCAGAGTACAATGCTCTACTCATTGGCCTTCAGCTAGCTAAACAACTTGACGTCGAGTATCTTGAAGTCTATAGTGACTCCAAGCTGCTTGTTAATCAGGTTAGAGGAAACTATGAAGTTCGCCATCAAGATCTAGTGCCTTATTTTGAAGCGGCAATCAACATGGCTGCATCATTCAAAGCCTTCTTCATCGAATATGTACGCCAAGCTTGTAATACTGAGGCAGATGCTTTGGCCAATCTTGTAGCAGTTTTAGCCATCCCTATCAAAAGACAGCAGGTGGTGGTCATTTCTAATCGGGAACTGTTCTGCGTCGAAAACAATCGTAATATTGAGTTCAGTAATCTTACTGAAGTCAATGTTATCGGTGAAGATTGGAGAACTCCGTTCATCGACTTCGTGGTCCATGACATACTCCCTGAAGATTCTAAGGAGGCTACAAGTATTCGTCGGTGGTCTCTACGATTCTACTACAATCAGACCACCAAAACTTTCTATCGGCAAACTTATGACGGTCTACTCTTGCGCTGTCTTGCTGGTGATGAAGCAAAGCAAGTATTGCGTGAAGCTCACGATGGTGTCTGCGGAGCACATCAACCCGGACCTAAACTACAGGATCACATCCGACGCATGGGTTATTACTAGCCCTCTATGGTATCTGATGCCATCGAATATACAAGGAAATATCGAGCTTATCAAATCCATGCAGATTTCATTCATCAACCGTCGGAATTCCTTCATCCGACTGCTGCTTCCTGGCCTTTTGAAGCTTGGGGCATGGACATCATAGGTCCTATCAATCCTTCTTCTTCGAGAGGACATCAGTTCATACTGGCAATAACCGACTACTTCTCCAAATGGGCTGAAGCTATACCATTGGCTGAAGTTAAGACCAGCAGTGTCATCAACTTCGTCAAACACCATATCATCTATCGATTTGGTGTACCTCGAAGGATCATCCACGACAACGGACCTCAATTCATCAGCCAAAAGTTTACAAGGTTCTGTGACGATCACCGGATTGACAATGTCGCTTCGACAGCCTACAATCCTGCTGCTAATGGCTTAGCTGAAGCTTTCAACAAGACTATCATCAAGCTCCTTAAAAAGTTTGTATCTACTAACAAACGAAACTGGAGCGAGAAGCTTGGAGAATGTCTTTGGGCCTACCGTACTACGGTCCGCAATCCTACAGGTTGTACACCTTTTTCTTTGGTATACGGCTGTAAAGCAGTTCTACCCCTGGAACTCCAAATTTCATCTTTGAGGATTGCTATCGCCAATGAACTCACGACAGAGAACAACGATCTTCTCCGACTTCAAGAATTGGAGGCGCTCGATGAGAAGCGGCTATTGGCTCAACAACATATTGAGTTATACCAAGCCCGCATCTCAAAGACTTTAAACCCAAAGTTAAGGTCAGAGCCTTTCAGAAAGGAGAGCTCGTTCTAACCGTCAGATGTCCTATGACTATGACTCACTCGAGCAAAGGCAAGTTCGATGCAAAGTAGGAAGGGCCATATATCGTGAGCAAAGTCTTCTCAAATGGAGCTTATCAACTCACAGAGCTAGACGGTCGAGTTGCAATGATGCCTATCAATGTACATAATATCAAGGAAGGTTACTATCATCCTTCTCAAAATTGGGACGCGGGCTACTACCGTCCTTATCGAAGATATGATCAACAAAAGAGTCGAGAACATTCTTGCTGGAACCTACCAGGAACTTGTAAGTAGCCATCCTCAGAGGTTCTTCTTCTTTAGTCTTTCCTGGTTCGAGAAGGAAGTCTAAGATATCCTTTGGCGGCTTGGGTGCAGACAAACTTTCGCCCGCTGCTATCTGCTTTGGCTTGGTCAGCTCGACTAGACGTTCCTCAGTACCCGCTTCCACCTTTGAGGCGATCTCAGCCTTCTTGGATGTATCTCCAGACGACATCTTTATGTTGAAGTGACCATCCCATCTGATTTTCTGTTCTATTTATAGACAGAAATTCGAAGCATCACATCCATTTGAAGGTTCACCCGTTCACACATCCATTTGACGGTTCGCCCGTTCATCACATCCATTTGACGGTTCACCCGTTCACACATCCATTTGGCAGTTCGCCCGTTCATCACATCCATTTGACGGTTCACCCGTTCACATATTTATTTGACGGTTCGCCCGTTCATCATCTGACGGTTCTTCCGTTAATCCATCTATCTGACGATTCACCCGTTCATTTTATTCATCCGACGGTTCATCCGTTTATTTCATTCTGCTTGACGGTCCATCTGTTCATTCTGACGATTCATTTCGTTCATCCATTTCGTTCATATCAGCAACTTGTTATCTTTGATTAAGTTGTCTATTGAAATAATGATATTCGATAAGTTATATTTGCCACGTCCATATTACCTCTGAGCAAATATAATTGAATATGATTATTTTCCAGAATCAAGAAATATATCATGTCTTGTACCTCTGAATATATTTTCTATCGCTATTATTTATATCTGAATAAGATATGCAACAAATAATAGAGCCACAAAAAAATGTCTTTTTATTGATCAAAGATGAAAGACATTACAAAGATACATATTACAAAACAAGAAGAACAAAGAGAACTATTTATAGTTTTTCAAACAGCAACGGTCGCCTCAGATTGCGCCGAAGAAATGGGAGCTAACTCCTCCAATTGCGCAGACAAGTTATTACTTGCGCAACTTGATTTTTTAATCAAATTTCAAAGTATTTCGAAGCTTTGACTATCTTCAAACTTCGAAAACTTTGAAGGGGGTCTTGTAGGTCCTAAAAAAATCAAGTTACATCATCAAAAAAGTCATAAAAATCAAATTGGACATCCTTCAAGTGAACTGCGCAGGAGACAGATTGCGCACCAACTCGATTGTGCAGGCTGAACTGCGCAATCATCCAAGTGCGCAAGCTGACGTGGCCTCGTCATCATTACCTGACAGAGAATCAAATCTTCTGACAACTTACAGCACGGAGGACGAGAAAACTAGTTATTTTATCGTGTAGCACAGCGCTCGAGGACAGTTGTACATGCAGCACAATCTGCCTGCAGCGCAGTCCATCCCAGCACAGTCCATCCCAGTGCGGTCCAGCCCAGCGCCGTCCATCCTAGCGCAATCCAAAGCAAGCACAATTCAGTTGGCGCACTCCATCAACTGACAAAGTACACGTGGCCTTCATGCCATCAATGACTCATTACGTGGTAACCGTCTGTACACGATCATGCACAATTCAATCAAATGATGCCATGTGTCTAAGACAGTTGGCCCACGATCAAGTAACTGCCAGCGCAGTCTGATGTCTGCGCGGTCCAATCCAGCGCAATCCAACTTGCGCAGTCCAGAATAACTAAAAAGTAGTTATTTCCAGAACTCTATAAATAGAGTTTCAAGTCCTTCCTAGAGGGGAACACACACGCATTCAGAGATCAGAGATCATCACCAGAGATCAGGAGTTCTTGCCAAAGTGCTGCTGCGTTCTTCAGAGGCTTTTGCCTTCAACTTCAGAGGCTACCGTCTTCAAAGTTCACATCGTCCAAGGGATAAAGCGATCGTCTTCTGATCGGATTCCTATAGTTGTACTTTCCCAGAATTCTTGTAATCTTCTTTTACAAAATTTGATGAAATAAAGATCAACTTTTGTTTTTGCAAACAGCAGTGAACAACTTGTACTGGTCTGAACCAAGGGAATAGGGTATCTAGTGAAGGGTCTGCACACTGCCTATAAATGATCAACATGACTGAACTCGACACAAGAGAACTTACTAAAATAGGAAGTGGACCAATAGGCTAACAACATGTCAATAATCCTATACAAGAATGATCTATAGGTACCAACCAAACCCATATCCTATATGCCAATACCATCTGCAATCTATATGCATATAGGCCTCTCAGTCTTAGGTGAACTACAACTATACTGAAGGACAGGCTCTGGTCATGGGTGCCTCACTGGAAAAAAGCAAAGAAAATAATAACAATCATCAAGGCTTGTAAAGCATACTATCATCTTATATGTAAACTGGTTGGTATTATAAATAACAGGAAAATCATCTACAATAGGTTACTATTCTAATACCAATGCTAACTTTCATCTCTCGGGTATAGACACTCTACAGGTCATCACATCATTACACTATCAAAGAACTACATATGAATAAGCTCTATAAAACTAAAATATCCATACTCCTAAGTTATTTATAACAACAGAAGGGTATAATCATATACGTCTGTCCAAAATCATGTTATTCAGAGTCTTCGTCATGCTAGTGAGCACGGCTACGATAATCATAGAGTCCTTGACTAAGGCACATACCTCTAGAATCATGGTATTTAAAATTTTTGCATTACCGCATGCTTGGCAGCGAAAACCTTAAATTCTCACACCCGAGAAATACGTCCTAAAACCGACTATATGTCCTCACTATGCCAGCTAACACGACTATCGAAGATTCTAGATCCATAACTGAGGTGACCTAGCCCATATGATTTATCTTGGCAGAAAATTAAATCGACAATGAATACCAAGAATCAGATTTATCTACGAACAAGAACGATAAGCAAGATCTGTTGGAACTGAATTTTGAGATGGTTAAAATATGACAAGGAACGGAATTGAGATGGACAGAACCTGCGATAAGCTCTCCTACTGCCTGTGCACTCTCTCAACCGATGATCAGATCCTCCGCAAAGTAAATATCTGCCCAGTCTCTTCCGGCATTTGCCCCAATCGTGCCCTGGTTTCCTACAAAAAGGGCAACTGGTAATCTGCTGCTGTCTAGGGGTATGCTGTGTCTGTAACGATGGTCCCCTCGGCTGCTCTGTCGGAGCCCTAGCTCCTGCTGCTACCTGAGTCATTATTGTCTGGCTCCTGGGACACTCCTTACACCGGTGCTCCGCTGAACCACAAAGTAAACACCTGCCACGCCTCTTTCTGCAGTCGTTCCACCCATGGCCTGCCTTCTTGCAGAAGTTGCACCTAGCGTCCTGCTGCTTTCTAGATACATGGTGGAAATATGTACGTCCCTGACCCTGAAGGTGCTGCTGAACAGACCTCTGCTGATACTGATGCTGAATCTGGCCTCCCAGTGGCTGAGCAGCCACCAGCTCTACTGTCGCCCTGACCAACTGGTGGGTATCGTGTACGCTCTATCGGAGATCAGCAGACTGACTCTGCTGCATCTGCTGTTGAGTCTCCAGGAATTGCTGGAAAAGGGTAAACATCTGAGCCACTGCCCCTGAAGGTAACTGCTGCTGGAATGTATCCGGAATGACGGGAAAGACCTCCAGACTGGTGGAGGTACACTCCTAAAAGCTGCAGACGCTCCTATATGAGCAGAAACAGGAGGTGTTGTGGTCCCAGCGTCCTCAATCGGGCGAGGGGTGGTAGACCTCTCACCAGCGTCTGCTGGGCCAGAGCGATGCGATCGTGTCTCAACCATCCTAGAGACACAGATCAAACATGAACCAATTACTGAGAATGAGTCAAAATATCAAAGGAGGACAATTAAAAATTCAAGGGAAGACGATAAGTAGCAAATTTAGATAAAAGGAATCTGATAAGAAGTTTTTTCCTAGTGTGATTGAGTACCCTCAAAAATATCCTAATCCTACTGCAGGCTGTAGTGATACTCTAGTTCGAATACCACTACATAAACCTGACCTGCATGGGCCACCACTAAAAATGTGTCACGACCCGCACCCTAGAGTAAGGGCACGAGACGTGGGTACGTCCAGCCTACGCCGTAGTGTCGGCGGTAGAACGCTGTCCTAGGTCAAACATCTAACATTATAAAGGTACCTGTACAGTATATACTCTCCGAATGGAGGTGACATAGCAGATACAGTCTCAATCACAACTAAGGTAGAGCATGATAAAGATAGATAGATAGATAACCAGAACAAAAGAAAACACAGAGATACAATCCAGAATTCTAAGTATCTAAATAAGTACATAACCAAAATCATCTCAAAATCCATATACAGTAATCCATGAAAGTAAAGACATCCTAATCTAGAGGAGTGTCGTCAACTGCTAGTGGGTCCTGCTGCTGGTCCAAGTCACAGCACTCATCTAGGGTGGCACCGTAGTATGTAGGGCAGAACACCTCAACCTCGTCCCCTGTAATATTTCAACAGGTCCAGTCAGGACAGGAGCGAGCACAGTACATCTCAACAAATCATAACAGGTCAGGAATATATAATCATGCTAGAGAGTAAGATATAGGAAACTGAAAGAATAAAATAATCAAAAAGGAAGACTGTAAATAAATAGATACAAAATATAGGGAACTATCAGTGACTAGTGCTTCAGAGCACAAGATGGTTATGTAAACGGCACGATATTGTACATGAGTAATCTAAAGAGGGCGTACACGAGTAATCTACTGGATTGATTACATAACCACTTCTACTCCCCCGCCCCAATCAATACACAAGGATCTAGCCAAGTTATGTTATTGTACACGAAGGTCATGTGAATACATGAATATATACGATTTCACACGTTTCGTACACGAATGTCACGAATACAAGGAGTACACGATGCTCACGATAAAGTACACGAATACGAAATACTCGATATATCCGCTAAAGGGATAACATCGTACAACAAGATCCATATAGTACTAATCCGTGTTTCCAACGTGTCAGCATCATATAAAGTAATCTAAAGCAGGAAATATAATCCTAAACAAGATATGAAATGATCAGAGAATGTACTCGCCTGTATCCTGAGTATCTGAAGAATATCTACTGTCCGAGGAGTGGTGTCTGTCTCCTATAGAACAATACAAGTCACTATAAGTCTAAAATGATAATAAGATGCAATTCAATACATTCTACATGAATCTAGGTCAATCTAGACCAAAGTCAACTCTTGGTCAACTCTGGTCAACCCTAGAAGTCAAACTAGGTCAAACAAGTCTATACTAGTCTAACTAGTCTATTCTAGGTCTAATCAATGCTATACAAGTCTAACTAGACTCTATACTGGCATTCAAGCCACACCCATAGGCTAAGAGTCCTAGGCTATAGGCTATCTCATGCCTATAAACCAAACCACAATCACTTATACACATAACAATATATATATCTAATATATTGTACACACATTGATATATTTATATAATATAATATAGTAATACACATTAACATATAGGTTACCTATAATATATGCTTACACATAGGAGAATAGAAAAGGGCACATGTGCATGTGTTCAAGTGTGTGTGTGTGTCATGAGTACAAGAGAGTGTGTATGTGTGAGTGCCACATGACATAAACTTGTGTGTGTGTGAGGTTAATTGGGAAAACAGGGCATTACCAAAACAGTGTGGTGATAACAGGAAACAGTGTAGTGAAATCTGGAATTCAGTGAGTAGTGTTAGGAAAGAAAACAGTGAGCTAATATGGTGTAACCTGGAAATCAGTTCATTTGCAAAACAGTGAGCTAACAATATGAAATCAGTGGTGTCACTTATGTGTGTGCAATAGAAAATAGAAACAGTGGGTGGAAATCATTCCCAGGTTATTAAGGAATGAGATAATAGTTGTAAATGGGAACAAAACAAAGACAGTTTACATTAAACTAAATCTCAGGTTTTGATGAGTTCTAGCCAATGACAGTTAACATGAATCAATAGTGTGATGTTGAACCATTCAACAATTAAGGAAAAATGAACATTCAATTTAGTTTAAGAAAGAGAACTAATTCTCAGGAATTGAGAATTCCTGGGAATAGAAAAACAGTGAATGGTGATCCTAATCCCACATATGAATTCAACAATGAACACAACTAATATAGTATGAGAATTTACATTAAATGGTCATTCAAATTCAGTTTGAAACTGGGATTCAAACCCAACAGCAGTGAATCAACTCAGATTTTTAGGATATGAATCATTCAACTTGGAGTATCAACCAATACCCAAATCGAAAGCCAACACATTGTCTAAAATCCCATGCTTGAATCCAAAACCTATTCTAATATGAAAAATCAATCTAACATGAGCTAACAAATATGTGAGAATCATTTGGCAGTTGAAAACATCAATTAAAATGGATTAAAAAATAGGATTAACAGTTTTAGGAAAACTGTGTATACAATGTATTAGTGTACCAGACATTCAAAGCTCGATTTCGAATCCCTATTCTACATCAAAACCCATTCCACATCAGAGATTATCAACATGTCTAAGAATCTAATTAGCATTTTAAATCACAATTTAAACCATTTAAACTAGGAATAAAATACTTAATAAATAACAGGACTGTACACGCACAGTGCACGACCAGTGCACCCCCGATTCCGTGTCCGACACGACACGAGGACTCATGAAACTTGGGAGCCTCGTGTCAGTGTCAGTCCGCACACATGTGTCAATTTACACGTATCCAAGTGACGTATACAGTGCACAGTGGACCCCGAGTAGCAGGGGAAGTGTCACGCGTGCGCGCGCGTGTGAACCCAACGTGTTCCCGTATCCAATGCGACACGACACAACACTACAAACACCTCAATCTACTGGAAAACTATAAACGAGACTAAACCCTAATTTCCTATTCAAACCAAATTCGAAAATAAGGATGAAATGCCCATTGTGGCATTCCATCGAACACCTATGTGTATCCAATGATACGTGTCCGATACGTACACGTATTGGACACGAAAATTAACAAGGCCTCTACCAACAGTGAGGGTAGACCTAGGGCTTCCTAATCATGCAATTAAAACACTATTTTATGGAGGGGATTAGAATTTACCTAGGGGTTTGAAATGGCTCAAAAAGCCCCAAAGTGAGTTCTTCCTCAAGCTACCCAAACTCTTCCAAATTGCCCCTTCCCTGAAATTTCTCACCATAGCCATCAAAAACACAGAGATTAGAATCTATTACAAGAAATTAGGAAGAAATAGGAGTTGAATTGGAGGAGTTATGGATTGGGGAAGAAAAGGTTTACCTCTATTTTCAACTTGCTATTTTTTCTAAGGAGGCTAGCCCTAAGTTTGAGGAGACATTAAATAGGTAGGAGTACTAGGGTTGGCCGGCCAAGTGGGTGTTGGGCTAGGGTTAGGGTTCCACTAGTTGTCTATGGGCCTCTATGGGCCTAAGCCATAAATCATGACTTATGAAATCACAAGCCATTCTCTAACCTAATCAAATCCTATTTTCCCCCAAATAAATTCTAATGACTAGGATATCATTAACTTAGGTCAAACTAGGGTTTCATAATCTAACCAAGTGGTCATGACTAGGGTTAGCTTCTAGGACAGTCTCCTAAGTCACCCTGAGTCAAAGTCAATAATAGCACTAAATCAATTATACTAAAAATCACTTAAAATTCCAATAATTATAATTAATACTAAATAATTCCAAATAATTCCCAAAATTTTAAAAATGACCAAAATACCCTCAAGCTAGAAATGTGGTAGTAACACAAAGTCCCAAGAACCTATATTAAGAATTAACTAAATCAGTAAATAGTTTTGTAAGTTAAAAAATGACTCATGTCTCTCCTAGATTAGGCTTATGGGTTTGCACTCTTCCTAACTTCACCTACCTATCATTTAACCCCATTTCTATTGGAAGCTAATCTTATGTCTATTGTAATGATGGAGTTACCCTTCTACCCACATAAGGCCATTCCTAACTCAATTGCAATTCTGCATACATGACCTTCCTACATACTCTTATCTACTTACTGATAATCCTTATCCCCTTGGCCTTTTCCCTGAAACCTACTCACAGTCCTGTATATTACTGATACTTGAGCACCTTGTACCCAAATCACCCTCAAACACCTTTCATATTGGATTTTAGTTTAACCCCTCCTAGTATAGATCCTACTACTCTTATCTTATATTGTTATTACATATAAATGCTAAGCCATTTCGATAGGACATTGGCCATAGTCTATAATTTCTAATGTTCCTAGGATAGTAGCCCACAAGCCCCTTAACTGTACATATGCCCACGATTAGGTGTAAACCACATATTAGTTTAGGTACCCCCAATTCCTAAGCCCTCTACTGGTATGCTACATTTTCTTATCCATGTGGTGATACCAATACATATATATATATATATATCCCATTCTACAGTTAAAAACATATGTAATCATCTTTACACTACAGCTTGTTACCCATATGACACCCGATCATATTGTTACAATTCGATACGCACAATTGTGCACAACTTTCACCTCAACCCCAAATTGCTACTGCACATGGAATAGCCTAATGACGGTTGCAGTGCCCTGTTGTGCACAGCCCCTAATACTTATGTGGTTTGCGGCCAGGCATCCTTATCTGTAGGATACCACCTTATTCAGTTCTATTGACACCCTCTACACACAGAGGTTTAGTTTAATCTAGACATCTTTCTATCTACTGGCCCCTGGTTGATATACTTTAGCTTCCCTTAATAGCCATACCTTAACTTTACCTCTCGTTCATTCGTATAGGTGTTATCTTCTAATGGCATTTGCTTTGTATAGCATATAGGCAACATATCCCTTACAATTGTAACTAGCGCCAACCTGATGCTATCGACGCTCATGTATTGCTGCCCTATAGTCGACTGTTTGTCATGCCAATTTGCGGTTGCTACCCATATCGGATTGATACTCTATGCCAATAGATTTTTACACATGCATATATGTAATGCCCCAGTCCCAAAATATATAGGACTAGGATACGTATACATGCCAGCTACGTTTCGAGAGGACTCAAGTCTAGCTCGAATACGTATAAGCTGTTTGGTTGTTCTAGAATCTACTACATCTCAATTCACATAATATAATAAAACATCAAGAATGAATAATATGGTTCGTGGTCTGCAGCCCACTAGCATAAATGTCCGAATCGACTTGAAAGGAAATATGAGTCTAATAAAGTAGGCTAATAAGCAGAATATATCAAGAATAGAATATGCAACATGAGAGAATAATAAAAAAATATGAGCTTAAATATATATACCTGAAATCACAGAGAAACAATCATCAATCCTCCAATGCATTCTACCTTGATAACTTCAACTAATACCCTGAGAGATCACCAGGTCCTCAGGGGACTAGCAAGACACATAATATACATGCCTACTGTACAGTAAATAACATACGAGAAAATAGGGATAACAACTGCTACGACAAGAATAAGGATCTCACGGAAAGACTCTATAACCATGATATATCATATAAAATAATACTAAGAATGACCACAAAGTGAATCGAATGACCGAAGCCCTATCATGGTACTCCCTGTCCTATAGCTAGTAGCCCTGCCGTGGTACTCCCTAACTATAGTGAGTCTCTATCGTAGCCCTGCCGTGGGTCTTCCGAGTCGAGAGTAGTTAAGTAGTCAATTCCAGTATTATAGAGGGTCAAGTCAAAGTAACATGGAACCCGAAGTCAAGTCAAAGTGTCATGGCCAGGTGATCGAGGCAAGTTACTCAAGTAATGACACTATTGAAATCATGTATGGAACCATATAGATACAACTAATGATAAAGATAAGTGACAATGGTAAGTGGTATAAAAACAACTCAAGGCAAGATGGAAATATGGAAAAGAAAAGGAGACATAAACCAGAAGGATAATAAGAACATGTATAAAAGTAAACTGTACAAGTTGGCAAGGTGTACTTACATGGTATAGCGCGTAGAACCAACAATCCAACACTCAGTGAACCACACAAGTCAAACCATCGTAACAATTTCCGAACGCTGAAACAGACATTACCAACATTCCCGAAATAAGAAAAATAGTAAGGATAGCCTACCCATAAGTTCAATTCTGGACACAGGGGCAAAACGATAATTTTGGGTCAAAATGATGTCCGCCGTTGTACCCGCTTTGTACCGAAAAACATGTCAGATTCTATGGTCTCTAAAGTCATCAAACTACAAGTCTACAGATCTGATTTGATGAGATAAATCCAACGGTATGTCCAAAGTTGGATTTCGGTGGGCCGTGCACAAATTAGTTTGTTGAGTCGGGTCGCGAGGCCAGAAAACGGCGATCCGGTCAACTGTCTCAGAATTGGACCAAATTTGGTATACAGGACCAAAAAATGATATGGTCCTATTGGCACAAGTTTCGTCTCGATTTGACGAACGTGCACAAACTAATTGGGGAATTTCTAAAAGGCTGATACGGTGAATTTCAACGGATACGTATCAAATTCGTCGCGCATATGCAACCAATTTAAATTCTGTCAAAGTCCACACGTCCATGAAGTCAATACGCACCTTAAAACGCTTTTAGTTCACGACCACGTCGCCCGGTTTGGCAGGATTCACGTCGTATCAGAGATTTTCTAAATTTAAAAACTGTTTTCAAAGTAGTTTTTCTTGATTTTTCTAAACAATTAACTTTCTACTGACTAGATGAAAACATAAAATAAAAACTTGGTTTTATAGTCCTATATGTTGTCAATAAATACGTTAATTAGATTTTCAAAATCGTCCATGAACTGACCGCAAATTAAGGTAGTTGGACTGTGTTATGTCCTGTTTTGAACAGATTTTTTGATGAACTTTTCATCGATTTTCTGGATTGAGTGTTTAATTATGACAAAATCTATTTATTGTGATTCCTAGAGGGTT
The DNA here is from genome assembly GCA_029216955.1 of Iris pallida. NCBI lineage: Eukaryota > Viridiplantae > Streptophyta > Magnoliopsida > Asparagales > Iridaceae > Iris > Iris pallida. The sequence goes on from JANAVB010028397.1 coordinate 18,555,990, forward strand.
ATATCGACTCTTCATACGAATTTACGGAATCGAATTTTGTTGAGTATTCAAGAAGAAAACGGAAGGAAAAGATGGTTACCTGGCGGCTACTGTTGCTGGCTCTGTTGCTCTGTTTGTGCTGTACGCGCGGCTCAGGCCCGCGATAACGACTCGCGTAGTGGAACACTGACGTCAGGGAGGTCAAATGGAGGCAGGGGGCTGGTGCGACGAAGGGTGGCAAGGGGTTTGAGTTTAGGGTTTTGTGTTCTCCTCTCTAACTCTCTATATATATTTGCTTTTGTCGGATGTGTTATGAAAGGTGGTCGGATTGCCATGTAAAGGCTGTATCTGTTGCAGGTTTGTTTTAATACTGTTCCCATGTGGAAATAATAGTTGTAATCTTTATTATTATTATTTTCTCTTCCCCTCTTTTTATAATATGTTTATATATATAACTCTAAATATATATATTTATATCTATCTATGAATCTTTTTCCATACAAATCTATATATCAATAATATTCAATACAACCAATTTATCTTAAGAATACCTGTTTCATAAATAATCTAAAAATACCCAATACTATCGTAGCCCTGCCGTGCGTCTCCCGAGTCGAGAGTGGTCAAGTGGTCAATCCCAGTATCATAGAGGGTCAAGTCAAAGTAACATGGAACTCGAAGTCAAGTCAAAGTGTCATGGCCTGGTGATCGAAGCAAATTACTCAAGTAATGACACAGTCAGAATCATGTGTAGAACCATACAGATACAACTAATGATAAAGATAAGTGATAACGGTAAGAGGCATAAAAACAACTAATGGCAAATATGGAAAAGAAAAGGAAACATAAACCAGAAGGATAATAAAAGCATGCATAAAAGTAAACTGTACAAGTTGGCAAGGTGTACTTGCCTGGTGTAGCGCGTAGAACCAACAATCCAACACTCAGTGAACCACAAAAGTCAAACCATCGCAACAATCTCCGGATGCTAAAATAGACATTACTAACATTTTTGGAATAAGCAAAATAGCAAAAATAGCCTACCCATAAGTCCAATTTTTAGTCAAGGGCAAAATGGTAATTTTGGGTCAAAATGGTGTCCGCCGTTGGACCCGCTTTGCATCAAAAAATGTGCCAGAGTCTATGGTCTCTAAAGTCATCAAACTATATGTCTACATATCCAATTTGATGAGACAAACCCAATGGTATGTCCAAAGTTGTATTCCGGTGGGACATGCACAAATTTGCCTGTTGAGTTGGGTCGCGGGGCCCGCAAAACGATGATCTGGTCAACTGTCTCAGAATCGGACCAAACTTGGCATACAGGACCAGAAAAATGATACGGTCCTATTGGTACAAGTTTTGTCTCGATTTGACGAACGTGCACAAAGTAACAGGGGAATTCCAAAAAAGATCGATACGATAAATTTTGACGGATACCAATCAAATTCGTCGTGCACATGCAACCAATTTGAATTTCGTCAAAGCCCATACGTCCATGAAGTCAATACGCACATTTCAATGCTTTAGGTTTGTGACTATGTTGCCCGATTTGGCGGGACGAACATTGTATCAGAGATTTTCTAAATTTAAAAACTGCTTTCAAAGTAGTTTTTCTTGAGTTTTCTAAACAATTAACTTTCTACTTACTAGATGAAAACAAAAAATAAAAACTAGGTTTTATAGTACTATATGTTGTCAATAAACGCCTTCAATCAGATTTTCAAAATCGTCCATGGTTTGGAAGATAACTGACCGCAAAGTAAGGTAGTTGGACTGTGTTATGTCCTGTTTCAAACAGATTTTTCGATGAACTTTTCTTCGATTTTCGGGAATGGGTGTTTAATTACGACAAAAATCTATTTATTGGGATTCCTAGATGGTTATATCGACTCTACGTACGAATTTACGGAATCGGATTTTGTTGAGTATTCGAAAAGAAAATGGAAGGAGAAGATGGTTACCTGGCGGCAACTGCTGCTGGCTCTATTGCTCTGTTTGTGCTGCGCGTGCAGCTCAGGCCAGCGACGGCGGCTCGCGTGGTGGAACACCGACGTCGGAGAGGTCGCATGGAGGCAGGGGGCTGGTGCGGCGAGGGGTGGCAAGGGGTTTGAGTTTAGGATTTTGTGTTCTCCTTTCAAACTCGCTCTATAGATATATTTGCTTTTGTCGGCTGTGTTATGAAAGGGGGTCTGGTTGCCATGTAAAGGCTGCATCTGTTGCGGGTTTGTTTTAATACTGTTCCCATGTGGGAACAGTAGTTGTAATCTTTATTATTATTACATTCTTTTCCCCTCTTTTTCCATGCATATCTATATATCAATAATATTCAATGCAACCAATTTATCTTAAGAATACCTGTTTCATAAATAATCCAAAATACCCAACACTATTTTTATAACTATAAGTACAATAATAATAATAATAATAATAATAATAATAATAATAATAATGATAATAATAATAATAATAATAATAATAATAATAACCATAACAAATCAAGACAAAGCAATAATAGACATTATTTATGGTGAACACATTATACTCCTACTGTAAATGGGTCCACAAAAAATCGTGCAAGCATTCTAAAAATTTCCATCTAAATATTAATAACACTATATTATAGTATAACAATATTTAGAAAATGTTTGTCAATCCAAAATTAAAATACGAGGCATATGCATCTACTTAAAATATGTCTAAATGGGCATCTTTGGTCTTACTACATGTTTACATGGGCTCTGGTTCGGTTTGGGTCAAATCCGAGTTAGTTTGATACAACCGGGTCTTCTAAAAGTCAAATAATATTAATAATAAATAATTAAATCGGCTGTAGGGCCTAAGTCGCAATTCATTCTGGTTTTCCTAGTTAGAACACACCTTTGGCTCGGCCTTCCCTACCATGGCTAAAACACTAGTCAAAGCACACGACCATGCTATCTGTGCCATGATTTCTAGTCAATATGCATCTCAAACTTGACCATGACTAAGGCCATATTTATATATAATAATAGTTATTATAAACATAATCATCTATATATAAAATTGTACCTAAATCTATTTGGCTATGTAACATCCAAAATAAATTCATAATAATTCTACTAAGTTATAGCAACCTAACATGGCTTCCTACCAGGTGGGATTGGCTAGGTTATGGTCCAAATATATTTTTTAATCAAATAAAACTTGGAAAGTCAATCTATGAGTCTCTTGTGCCATTCGCAAATAAATAGCACATGGGAACTCGATTGAGTGGCACACCTTTAGCATGTGCGTCATAGACTCAAAATGGGTCTAGAATTACGGTAAATAATCAAATGGTCTAAATTGACCCAAAGTTGTGCGAAGTCAAAAGAATGCTAGGGGACAAGTTTGGATGGGACATTGATATATCAAATTGAAGGTCATCCTATCTACTACAAAATTCATGAAGGACGTTTCGAGAGATGGACATGTCTTGCGCTCCAAAAATTAAAGACATGAAAAGGTACATATGTAATCATAATTAAATATACAATATAATCTAATAAATAGAAATACTATACAATAAATTGAAAAAAATAATTCCCAAAAATCAGTGTCTTCATAATATATGGTAGAACACCATTAGCCATCGAGTATTTCTATTTACCCCCCAACTCAGTTTCCTTATAGCTATTTTAGTTTCCTACCTATTTCACACGCTTGCACCCATTACACACTTATTCATATAGCATGTCCCATGGACAGACCCACACCCAAATCTACTTGCTGTCTGCCCCGCTACTGAATGTCTCTGCAGGCTATAGCAAGGACTGTATATATAGGTGCACAGACTGAACCACTTGGCTTCCCATGTGCCCAGCTGCATGTACATATCTCCTAACGCTAATACCCTCTGATACTCCTAATTGGACACCCATATTTGATCATGTTACTGCTGCCCCTTACCTATAGGCACATATTGCTCGCAGGAACTTGCAAGCATTCGATTTCTTCCATGCCGATATGGCCCAAAGTACCTTTAGCCGGTACCAATGTATATAAATTCCTTTGCACAGGTTTATATCTATACCTACGTTCCTATAGTCCAATTTGGGACTACTGCCAAAAAACCTACCTGCCAAATCCTATTATTTTATCCTGTGCACATGCACCAGAATTAAATCCACATCCACATATATTGATAATTGATGTGCATACATAAAATTTTATATAACTAATCCTATTAATACACCTAGTCTCTTCCTAGACTGTTATAATCAGACTACATCAATTGCCTTTTACTTGTTACTACTACTGTTGTTGCCTAATAGTAGTATTGCTGCTACGGTTGCATTCCTAACACACACGCACACGTTTCCTAATTGTCATTGGTACACATACATGATCTGCAGTCCTGCTAGGAACTGCTATAGAAACTGTACTGATACACATTGATACCAAGTTCCTACGTCTTTGCTAATTTCCTGCACCTACATACACTAGTTTTCTCCAACTTGCTGAAATCGAGCACTCTTAAGTCTGTAGGGAGTACATACATGTAAACCCTTTGCACTGTTGGCCCAACCCCCCCCCCCATACAGGGCTACCCCGACTCATTACTACAGGAATTGCACCTACACCTTCCCACATTTAGAGCCTAGTTACCCAAGTAAACCTCTGCATAGGCCGACCCCTAACCTGTGTTTGTGTATGGCAATTGATACACACAAGAACACCCTACACATCTGTACATAGAGCAATGTTGTGCGCCATCTATTACTTTTTTGATACACAAGTATGGAACCCCCCTTCTATGCTATCTCAACTTTATCCTCCCTCTTGCATTACTCGATGTGTCCTGATGCTTATTCTTTTAACCCGATACACACCCACACGTGTCCTCTTCTTTTCAGATACACCCTTTATACTCCCTGACATCAAGTTACCTATGTATACTCTTCCTGATATGCCTACACACATATGTAAAACCTGCACCTGTTACTTCCGTCTATGGTTAGGCCTATATTTATACTCAAGACCCCTATAATCAGATCTACTATAATAGATTAGCCCCCTTTATCCTCTATTACACAACTGAACCTTTTTGAGGAAATAAATACTACACCCAGTGTCCCCTATTCCTAATGCTCCTAAACTTTTTAAGAAAATAAATATTCAAATCCATTACCTGTCAAAGAGGAGTTCTAATGGTGATCTCTACGAAGAAGACGTCACCAAGAAGGGATGGTTGTCTGCTTGTAGAAGGAAAGGCTCGACTGCCTGGTTTTCCAAAAGTAGGGAGAGGTTTAGATTGTAGATGGAAAAATTAGGTTGATCTCTTTCACCCACATATATATACTACAGTGATCCGAAAGGAATTTGAATTCTAAAAGGATTACGAGTATCATTTGAATTTTGATTCTAACATGGCAGTCTATTTGATCTTGGCGGAAAGGAAAGGAGAGTATTAGTTTAAACTTGTTTACAAAGATAGTTGACTTGTCCTTATGTATATATCCCCTTTTTGACTACTCCCAGATGATTGCTTATACTGCCGACAATAAAGCATGTGAGTCAGGGACAGAAAGTAAGCAATCCGTTCGTACCCACACATAGCGAGTGATGAACAAATATCCCATGATAGTCGACGCTTTGACATGATCAAAGAAACGATGCAGACTATGAACGCCAGTCTGGCATTCCTAACAAAGACCATTACCGAACTGAAAGTAGCCCAGACTTCGTCACAACCGTAGGCTCCAGACCAGAACTGTGGAATAATGAAGAATCTAATACCGCCAATCACCCGACTACAAGTCATCGTGTGACATTATCGCCCGCGGCCAGTAACCATACATTGCTGCAAGCATTTACGCCAACGACATCGGACGAAGTTCTCGAAGCCATCCGAGATCTCCGAGCCCGAGCTGATGCTAAAGATAAACAAGAATCTTGGCGGAAGTTGGGACTCATTCAACCTTTTCTCGTTGAATGGAATAAGGTTGTCTATCCTCCTAAATACAAGCCTTTGTCCATTATTCCCTTCAACGGGAGAGGATCTCCGTCAACTTGTGAATTATTTCAGAACTATGACGGGGCATCTACCAAAAGACGATGCTTTCCTTGTGAATCTCTTTGTTGATGCCTTGAAAGGGGTCACCTACGAGTGTTTTTGCAGTCTGCCAGCCAATTGCGTGTCAACCTTCGATGGTCTTAAGCACCTGTTTCTATCCCAATCTTACGAACCGGGAATGTATATGATGATGTCCGCTCTTTTGGACACCACTCTGTAATCCCCCTATATTTTATAGATTTTTTTTATAGTATTCTATTTCTCTATATTTATTAAAAAGTAAATAAAATTACTGCGGTGTGATAGTGTTATAGTCAGCACATATAAATTTTACCAAATATGGATCTCATTATTACAAAAATATTTTGGGAAGTTTAGAGGTTTTTTATTTGAAGTTTTACAAGGGTTACACACACACACACACACACACGCACACATATATATATATATATATATATATATATATATATATATATATATATATATATATATAAAATCCATTATATATTTTTTAATATATATATATATATATATATATATATATATATATATATATATATATATATATATATATATATATATATGTGCGTGTGTGTGTGTGTGTGTGTGTGTGTGTGTGTGTGTGTGTGTGTGTGTGTATAACGAATTATGTACATGTATACATATATAATGGATTATATATATAAATGAGTATAAGGTGTGTGTATATATATATATATATATATATATATATATATATATATATATATATATATATATATATATATTTAAAAAAATATATATATATATATATTTTTTTTTATAAGGTGTGTGTATGTGTATATATAAATGAGTGTAAGGTGTGTGTGTGTATGTGTATATTTGTGTGTATGTGTATATACACACACACACACACACAAATATATATATATATATATATATATATTATATATATTCGAGTTATATATATAGGTATATACTGTGTAGATATAAAAGGTTTGCGAAAGTAGATAGATGTAGATATAAATTATAGGGATACATTGAGTCTATATTAAGTAAAAAAAAATTTAGCCCAGTACTGTTCACAACCCGTGAACAGTACTCAAGCAAACCCAATGCTCTTTCCCCCCTTCAAAAGATTTAAACCGAGAACTCAAGATTTGATTTAATCAAATCTTTAGCAAAATCTTAAATTCCTTGATCCAATCCTATCCTGAACTAACTAGGATCAATCTAGTCCGACCCTAGCAAGGAAAGGAAAATGCAGGGGAAATATTCGAGTATATACAGGAGTGTATCGGCAGGATTTCAAAGCAAACTGAAAGAAACATCCTCGAATTCAACTGCACCTGACCTTCGTCTGCCAACCCTCGACTTGGAAAGAACCCTGCACAGTCTGCCGCCCCATCGTGACCATTTATCGCCGTCGGATACCGCCACGGTCGCCGAAAAAACACACCAACCCGATCACAAGACAGGACAATCCCTGTTCTCAACCAAAGCAGGTACACACATTCGTCATAACCTTTCTCCTTTTTTGTATAGCCAATCCACGAACCAGTTCATCCATAGTAAGCACAACATATAGGGCTACAGACCCCGCCAAATAGATCGAGTTATATACCCCCGCACCTCCCCACAAATTCGTCGAAAGTTGACGAAAACTGTGATCCTACATGAGGAATACAACAGTTTTGAGGCTGCCTTGGAAGGCGTTTCCTGGGCTCCATATAATTTTTTTTGATAAACTAAATTGAAACAGTGGTAGACAACCTATACGAGAGTAAAACCAATTTTGTAGATAATGATTTTAGTGTGTATACACAAAGTTATCCGATTTCAAACTTGCGAGAAAAACTGCCCTTAACACATTAAAATTTGAAAACTTTTCCCGATACGACGTGTGCTCCGACAAACCAGACGACATGGTCACGCACTATACGTATCGAAAGGCGCATATGGATATTGCCGACGTGTGGGAACTAACGAAACTCGATTTCGTTGCGTGTGCGCGACAAAATCAGTACGTATCCGTCGAGATACCACCGTATCGACCTTTTGTAAACTTGGCCATAACTTCGTGCATGTTTATCGGATCGACACAAAACTTGTGCCAGCAGGACCGAATCGAAATTCTGGTCCTGTATGCCAAGTTTGGTCCGATTCTGAGAAGGTCGACTGGAACGCCTTTTTGGCGGGCCCGCAATCCGATCCAACGGACGATTTTGTGCACAGCTTATCGGAATCCAAAATTAGACACACCATTATGTTCATCTCCTCAAATCGGATCCGTAGATATATAGTTTGACGGCTTTAGCGACCGTAGACATTGACATGCATTTCGGTGCAAAACGGGTCCAACGACGGACATCATTTTGACCCGAAATTACGAATTTGCTGCTGTTCCAGAATTAGACTTTTGGACAGGAGATTCCCAGGTATATCACTTATTTCGAGTACTTTTTTGATGTTTGTTTCAGCATCCGAAGTTGTTTGGAGATTTTGACATTTTTTTGCTGATATTGTGATTCTTGGAGTTGCCACCTTCGCACCACCAAGCAAGATACCTTGCCACCTTACTCTGTGATTTACATATTCTTATTTTTAGTTGTTATTTTCAGCATTTCTTATTTTTATTATAAAACTGTGTGTCAAAGGCACACTTGGGTGCAAGCGACTCTATCGGTCGTTTTCTTGCTTTTATTTATCTCTCTTGCATTGACTTAGCCTAGTGACCACCCATTATTGATGAGGTATTGGTATATCTCATACAGCCTTGACACTTACTTTACCAAGTATTATGAGTCACAAATAGGACACGTACTCGCGTAGTCGGTCGGCTACCGAAACGTATGAGGCGTGCGACGGTTAGGAGTAACTGCCAATAGAATTGCATGCTAGTGGACTTGGCAGTTACTAGAGGGTCATATGAGTCATGGATGTGAATCCACTACGCATGGGGTAGGAAGAACAGTTCCTTGATGTATGGGCCACATATACATTGCTATTGTACCTAAAGCTCCGCTGGAGACGTAGGTTCACCTTACTGTTACTGATTCCCTCTGACGTTCATGGAGCGTTATGGACATTTCTTACTGATTCCCTCTGACGTTCACCAAGCGTTATGGACGGAGACGACTGGTACCCGAAGAAAGGGACGATGCCACTGCTATACAGCCGGAGCGCCTATATACGAAGGATTGTTCTTTATTGCATATTTACTATAGTACAGTTAGGCACCCTATTGCATGCATCCCTTTATTTTCTATTATATATCACAGTTTATATGGCATGGTATTTTCTTGTATCTTGTTACGTCCCTCTGAGGATCTGGTTATCTCTCCAGGATTAGACGATTTCTCGCAGGAGTACGGAGCGGCATTGGATCCACCTTTCGTGGGCGACGGGGCATTTCTCTTTGACATTTAGCTCTATTATTATCTTCGAGGATTATTGAGACTATGTAGTGGACATCTTATGTTCTTTTATTTACTTTCTATTTTTGTGGAGGTTGGACTCCGATCTTTGTGACTATTTTACATAGCTGTTTGGAGTGGGTATGTCCACCCGGCTATCTTTTGATACATTATTTATTTGACTCTCATTTCTTCTGTGTTGAGCTGTAATGAGATAGATACTTATATTCTGGCCTGTGATTTTATTATATATACAGCTTATGTACTTATACGAGGATTCCATATATTGGAGTATTCTTCGTATATGTGCAGCTGGCATGTTTGCGTACTTGGTCCTAAGTATTTTGGGACTGGGGCATTACAACTCAGAAGGACAAGGAGTCTGCTCGGGATTTCATAGAACGGTTCCGGCAAGCTGTACTAAGATTACCATAAGGCATTCCCGAATCATTCTTTATGAACACTTGTCGAAAAGGCTTGTTACCCATGACTAAATCTGGACTAGTTCCTTCATTCACACAGACTGGGCTGTGTTCATCATTAATGCTGATGACGTCGAAAGGAAAGCCAAGGGGGCTTATTTGTTGGGAATGAGCTTTCGTAATAAAAATGACAAAAGATCTGTCGGGGCTTCCAACAACAGTGATCGAGAACCCAAAGCAAAGCATGTCGTGACTGCGAGCCTTAGTTGGGGTACGACTCCTACTCCAAAGCTCGACAGACCCCCGATACAAAAAGGGAACTATTCTGTCAAGGATGAGGACGTGTTGCAGTTACTCAATGTAGTCCTCGAGGGTAAAAAGCTCCAACTTCCCCCTCCCAGGCATCCTGATGAGGTAGACAAGGTGGATGATCCTAAATATTATCATTATTATCGATATGTCCACCATGCGACTCTAGATTACTACATCCTGAAGAACCATATACAGAGAACTGGTTGATGCCAATGTTCTTTTACTGGACTTTGAAGAAAATGTGGTCTCTGCCAATATGGTGACCCTTCAATTCGGCAATTTCTTGCCCACAGAGGTGTAATATGGGATCGTCCCGATCCCAAAAATATCTATGGAGGTCATTAACCTCCCGATTGCTCAAACATCTGGGCTAGTACCCGTCTAAACACCTCGAGAAAAGGTCATGTGGGTGCACCCTGACCTCACCGACGACCTAACCCGACATGTCGTTCATCTTGCCGCTAAGGTCAAAGGGAAAAAGGTCAAATCATGTAATACAGTCTCCTCTGTACCCAATGAAGAATGGGCGGAAGCAACTAGGATATGTTTGGACTACTCACGTAGCTACGGCCAGACCCTTGGTAAAGAGGCATCGCCGGGCTCGACGTCTGCAAATCCCATATCATCTGAACCTGGCCCGTCCCAACCACCATCAACGAATAAGAAGAAATAGAAAGAGGGGCATTTTGACAAACCACTCAGAAAAGAAATAACAGTGGGGCTGGATAGGCCCTACAATTTCGACATCTTAGCACAACTAGCCAAAATTCTAGCCAGACCGTCATTATTCGAGCTTCTTCGTCTCTCCAAGAAGACTCGAGAGGCCGTGAGCGAGGCGTTACAACACACCGAGTCCTATTTAGGACAAATACAACAGCCAAAAGAAGATCCGACTGCGTGTCCTTAATGTCACAACGTGATGGAAACCATGCCAAGCATCACATTTTTGTAGCAGGACATGCTGCTAAAAAATAATAGGCATGCCAGATCCTTGCATTATACAAGATATGTCGGTGCTATCAAGGTCGATTGCATGCGCATTGACCCTGGATCGTCCGTGAGCATTATTTTCTATCGCTTATTGTATACTCTGGAGATTTTGATGTATTGGCTGTACCAACCCAAATCATGATTAGTGGTTTCAATAATGACAAAAGTTGTCCAGAGGGGGAAATCTGCCTGAAGATATAAATTAGTGATCTGAAGAAGGAGCAAACCTGCTACGTCATTGACGCGGATGCTTGCTATAACATTTTACTGGGGAGGCTGTGGATACATGAGCACATGATCGTGTCGTCCACCCTACACCAGTGCTTCAAGTATGTTAATAGTGATGGTGTAGTAAAAATTGACTTTGCAGACATCGGTCCCTTTAAAGGGGGTGAAGTTTACTACACAGAATCTCGTCTATTTCAGAAGAATCATCGAAAGGACTCAGATGAGGACGCTAATGATATGGCAGAAACTCAGACCTCCTCCGACGGGCCTATCAATATAAGATTAAAAGAATGCCCTACAACAATAATGGCCAAGCCTCCGACGAAGGCTCCAACTCCGTTAGTAGTCCAGCTGAAAGGAAAGCCGCCAATAAGGTAAAATTCCTCAGCTAAGTCCCTCATAGTGAAGCTGCACAGTCTGCCTCTTCCCTCTTCAATCCCGCCAATCGTAGATACTAGGGTGGTAATCCGAAGGACATTATTGTACCTCATTTTCTTGCATTTGACAATGTAGTTCCAGAGGACAATTTGTCCTATTTTATCAATAAAAGGATGCCTTCGGATTACTTTTCTTCTTTCACTGCATATTCCTTTGAGCAAAATTTAAGGTTGTCATAACAAACAAAAATTGCATCCGCCTACTCTGTAAGCCAAGTGCTCCCAATATGCGATGCATATTTCCTAGTACCAGCCAAAAAAAATGGGAGATAAGCCCATACCTTCAATCGAGTAAAAGGCTCTCGGACCCACATCCCTCGTGAGTCAGAATATAAAACCGGTATGGTGCAGACTCACCACTACACTCCTCAGGTCCTATGGATCATCCAGAAGATGGGGTATGATTTGAACAACAATATGGGCCTTAACTACGGAAAATGTCGACACTTGCTAGTCAAGATTAATGTTCTCAAGGGAGAGTTTGACCAATATTACCACAAGATCTGTTGTGGACTAGGGTACATTTCATCTAAGATTCCTGAACTTTCACAATCCAAGGAAGAAACATACCTGTACTCTTTGGAATCTTCTTGTGACTCCGACGTCAGCATCGAAGAAGCATTCCAAAAAATATTATCAGTGAATATGACATCTGTAGACCAGATCGATGAAGATGACAATTTCTTCGAGTCCTGCGAAGTCGAACCTTGGGCTCAAAAACTTGATTCTCAATAGAAAAATGCTTCGAACAACGCGAACCTCCTACCGAAGATGAGGGCATACAAATCAATCTGGGAAATGACTCTTCTTCCAAGCCGATCTTTATTAGCAAAATCTTAATAGGGAAAGACCGTGAATCTTTCATCCAGCTTGTAAGAGAATACATAGACATCTTCGCTTGGAGCTATGAAGATATGTCGGGTTTGGATCCAAATATCGTCGTACATAAATTAAATATTTTACCAAATGCTAAGTCGGTGAAGCATGAGCAACGACGGTTCCGCTCGGATGTCATGAATGCTATTGAAGTGTAGGTGAATAAACTGATAGCAAGCGGTTTCATCCGTGAAGAACAACATCAGGATTGGCTAGCCAATATTGTCCCTATCGTCAAGAAGAACGAAAAGATTCGAGTCTGTATAGATTTTCGTGCTCTGAATGTCGCTTGTCCAAAATTAAGATGTTCCCAGATGACAAAAGTTATACATCGTTTCGAACTCCAATCAGGGTATTCTACTACATTCACGGTGATGCCTTTTAGCCTGAAGAACGCAGGTGCTAAAGTGGTAGGCTGAAACGAAGATAGAGCTGCATGGAAGAGTTGAAACGAAGTGGTAGGCTGAAACGAAGATAGAGCTGCATGGAAGAGTTGGTGAATCAATAAGAAGTGCAATATTTTTAGAAAAGAGAAAAATGAAATGAATCATTGATGGATTAAGTGTTACAGTTGGATAGCAATCTCAAGATGGTCGAGAGAGATGAATGGATATTGAATTAAAGATGAATGAGGAACTTGTTGTGACTAAATGAATTAGTAGAATGAGTTGTACTTTTAAGTTTCGAGGACGAAACTTTTTCTGAGTGGTATATTATATAATGTCCCACTCCACGTAAGACATTTAGTTGGCATGTTGGATGCGATCAGAATATTGGACCATGAGTTGTGTTGAAAATCAAGATAATTGAGACCGATACAATATCTTAGCTGGCCGGATGGAATGAGTGTTGGAACATGGCTCGCTGGTGGAGCTATATCTAGTGGAAAATAGATGTGATCGGAACGAGAAGACTTTTTATATAAGTGAGTGAAACTGTCCCTTCTCCCATACTACTTCATGCTTAATAAAATCGAGTATTGTGTTGCTATGAATTGTCCCTAAACATCCCATATTTTAGCTATTAAATAATAAATATGCTTATGTCACCTAATATTGAGATGTTAAGATATGAACATTAAACTGCTAATTGAATAACACTTGAACTGCTAATGTGAATTGATGCCTGAGAACGAATTGATAACATTGCCCATATTTAAATACTACTCTTGTCAAATGTTGTTGAACTAAATAAAGCACTTGAGTCATATACACTCTGTGTAACTGCTTCATAAATATAGATGCTGCTTGCCTTCTTATAAGCAATGAATGAAATGATAAAAGGCCCAATGAAAGAAATGAAATGCTACATGTCCCAATGAGATGAATAAAATGTTGTTTGTTCCTGGTTGAAAGGAATGTTGTGAGAAATATTGCAATGATAGATGCAATGAGAAATGAGGAGGCTTGGGATTGCTGAGATCACCAAGTAGAATGATGGTAATGATGAGAATGAATAAGTCGTCGAACACGACTTGGAAAGACGAGATAATAAATTGTTATATCTTTACTTATTTTAATATTTTACCATGCGACTTTGAACACGAACGATTCGGACACACGTTTGCATGGTCATGGACAACTTGTATGCAAGGTATTATTTTTTCGAACGGTACCTGCGGTGATGGGACCGATTCGGCCTAGGAAAAAATATAGCGTGCTTTGGTGGCACGAGGTATCGGAACATTTATTCGGGCTCGCAACCCGGTGGATGGTGCATTGCATACCCTTTGAAGTCCTATATGGCAAGTCCTAAATGGTGCACTAAAACCAGTGGTCATGTAGTCAGGACGCATGCTAATGATTATTTTATGCAGGCAGAGTAAGTATAGCATAACCTATATTTGATACAAGTATAAAGGGAGTCGGCTGTCGGTAAGAAATTATTTAATTCTGATATGATTATCATACTTGTTAGTTCCACTTGCCTGCTTAACATGCCAAATGAAATGATGTTGAGATGTTGCCTTTCCGTAAGTGTTGATATACCCTGCTTAATATGATAACACCATGTATTCTAAAAGATGCCTTGCTATGAATACTGCTTAATCATGACGTACATGCTAATGTTGCTAGAAAAGTAAAATATGAGAATACATGTTGTCCTTCAATTACTGTTGCTTTTATATGAACAATGCCATTAACTATTTACATGTCTTTCAATGATGCTGCCATGAATTGTAAATTGATGCGAGGCCCCAAATAGAAAGTTCACTCTAGTAATGTTTTCTCATATGACAACTTAGCTTCACTACACCAAAATAAGCGATTGGCAACGGTTATTACCGTGACAAATAATTTTTGTTACGGTAATAGTCGTGACGAATTGACCATGAATAATATTTGTAACGATTTTTGTAACAATAATAACCGTTACGAAAAATAAATATCGTCACAGTAATAACCGTTATGAAAAGTAAATTTGGTCACGATAATAACCATGACAACTTACTTTCGTTACTTTCGTAACAGAAATAACCATGACGAAATTTATTTTCGTAACCGTTATAACCGTTACAAAATGTGCTCTTCCGTTACAAATATTAGTCACAATTGTAACGGTTATAATCCTTACAAAAAATTATTTTTTGAATATATTTGCCATGCACTTGTATTCAACCTTCTTTTCAATGAATAACTAAACCACACTCCAATTAAAGATTATAAGTTCATCAATATATAATTTACAAAATAAACTTTTATTGACCAAAATACAACATTTTACTATACTACTAATCAGTTTAACAAAATAAAACAAGTTAAAATTCTGACGTCCCATCTAAAAGCTCTTCCTTGAACTGTAAGTACTTGGACGCGGTCAGCTCTTCCACAACCATTCACTCGAACAAACTCTCAAACTTGAGGCCTACGATGAATGGCGAGCAACCCATGGGGGTAATACTATAGGCCTAGGCCGAATGGCAAGAGCAACCCATGGGTAGTACTACCTGAATGCATTCTACAACAGCCAAATATAATTAGAGAATTATAACTACAACAAAATAGGCTTCATGTTTCATAAGAATGGACATGGACAAAGTACAACTATCTTCTTAACTGTTGGATGCTCAATTAGTGAGCATGATGGAGTTACAAATCCTCATTGCCCACTGATTGAAGCCTCATGATGAGTTCTCCGCCATGTACTACTCCTTTTAAGAAGCTTTGTCAATATATTCAATCTCATTTTTATCAATTGTGAAAAAACTCGAGTAATTATAGTCTTCAAATTTTACCATCTCAAGGCATTGTAAGATGCAAATGATCATATATATCAGCAACTTTCCCAATCTAGAATGCAAGTATAAATAGTGAACCCAATATTTTAAGATAATCTATTAGGTATAGCATCTCTTTGACAAATTTTTAGTAAAACAAAAGAAATTTTATCCATAAGAGATGCACCTTCCAAAGAAGTCATAGGCCGGTATGTTCTTGCTTGTCATTTCGAAAAGCTCCCAGAAGTTTATCTTGTCTGGCACTATTCTTGAGTACTTGCTGAAGATGTCCTCTAATTAAATTAACTGGATCATAACTAAGATCAAAACAAAAAATCTAACCATAGACAAAAAGGAATCCATATTGACTTTATATGAATGTGGCCATATATTGTGTTACTTTCAAAGATCATACATTCCAGAGTCACTCCATCCTTGCATTTGTGTATGTTGTGGACATATATAGGGAAAAGGGGAGATGGTATCCATGACTACAAAGAAGAACACTTGATTCATAACAATAAATTAAAAATTAAAATATAGAGAGTATATTTAACTTACCAAGAGACTAGGGTAGCTCATAGCACCGTTGATAAAAACAACCATGATAAACGACAGGATCACATGAAATAGACAACACAAACAACATCCTGAAATTTCATTTGCACATCAAAGATTATATGATCATAGACTAATATGTATAATTCTTTAATCATAAGGCATATAATTCCAGTCCTACGTTTTTTTTTTTCAATTTCCTTCTAAGCATCAACATGAATGTACTTGTTCAGGGCCTGGAGAATATCAGATCAGCATGAGACAGTGTACAAAAAACATAGGCTAGGTGAGAAATAAAAGTAGTAACCCAGTACATGTAAGAATTTCATCAAGTACAACAAGAATGAAGGGCGATCATCAGGTGGCCCTTCTAGGAGCTGGTTAACATGACTACATGAGTTGTCTCCAGCAACAACTCAATCAGTCAACTTCCAACTCGTATTGAGAAAAAAGAATATTTATACAAGGCATACTTTTCCATGTACAAGCGAAAGATAAAAAAAATTAAAAAAATAAGCTCTAGGCAATAACCACCAGCAAAAATGCAAAAAAACTTATTCTTTGTCGACCAAGCGGAAAGATGAAAATTAATTATAGACAACTGTGGCATGACGGACCCACTTTCATTCAGATTATTCACATGTATCGAAAAGGCTTAATGTTCTTATAATTTATAGCTATAAACATAGTACGAGAAGTCCACTTTCATTGATTAATGAAGCAGATGCGAAATGTTAGCAGTCTTGTTTGAGGCCATAGCATTAGGACTGAAAGGCAAAAAAAGGATCCAAAAGAGACTACTACTTGGTCCATATTATAAAAGGATTTCGGATTTTTTTCTAATTTATAAGTTCTCTTAGAGTTAGAAAGGGAATCCAAAAGAGACAGCCATTCATGAGAAATGACAATATACATAACATACCTATTTCAGCAATACAATGTCACCCTGTTGCTATTGCCTATTGGTCCAGGTATAATGTTGCCCTGCTGCTATTGCCTATTGCCTATTGGTCCAGTACAATGACAGCATACATAACATACCTATTTCAATAATACAATATCACCCTACTGTTATTGCCTAACTGTTGCTGAAGATTGCTTCTCGGGAACTTCTCAATGTTTACTTCTCTTCCATCTACATCCAAAACCTTCATTTTAGCAAACAAACAAGGGTTAGTACAATAAAGAAGAAGAAAAATTAGTATCATAACAAAATATTAAGATTGGGAAATCCGATAATACTAACCAGTAGAAAAATGGTTGAGTGCTCTCGCAATCGAACCAGACATCATAATATAGGTGTAAATTGTGCCCATATCTGTGTCTTGGGTCTATCTATAGATGTTAACAGCATAAAAAGGAAAAATCTAACATCAGGAATAATATTCATGAACAACTGACAAGAGGATATATCGATGAAGTTATGATGACGTATGTACCGCTTCGAGCCAATGTTGCAGTGCTAGCTTTTGAGCCTTCTCATCTTTGGACAAGCCTTTGCCAACCTGAATTGAGTGAAAGAAAAATGTTGGATTAATTGAAACAAAATAGAAAGTCCATGATTGAAACCAAAGTTCAAATTTATGTACCTTGGCTTCCCTTGTTCGAGCTCTAGCCCAACGAGAAACTGCCATCTACGGTTTCTCGAGATCGAAGCAAGAAATCGAGCTATGCTTCAAAGAAGCAAAATCCAATGACTTACCTATCAGTATCGATCATTGAGATTGTAAGTTTTTCCCTGTTAATTAATAATTGAGCATTTGATTATGATCCAATTCTTGATTGACCTAAGAATTATTGCAGTCTATGAGACAATCAAATTATGATACAATTTCGATTGCAAGTTTTGCCATTTTAATCATTAAGCATTTGATTATTGTTTGCCATTGATTATAAAAGAATAGAACAATTATATCGGAGGACTGGACTTTAATTCACAATACAAACTCGCTCGTATAAAGAAAGCCTAGGGACGAAAACCTAGGTACAACAATCTAAGTACAATTATTTAGTTTTTCTGGGGGGTGACGGTAGAGACTCGGGAAAGCGACGACAGCTCTGCCTTACTCCTTGGACGATCGGACGTAGCCTTGGCTCTGGTAAAGAAATGCTCTTGGACGTGTGGGGAGACTCCCTTGTGCCTTCGGTTGCAAGATCTCTGGATGTCTCTGTAGTGCTCTCTCTCTTTTTTTGCTCTCTCTGTGCAAGGAAATGGCACCTTGCTATTTATAGGAGTGGGGTGTGATCACTTGGGTTTGCAAATGATTGCCTTCTTGAGAAGTCGGCGGTTAAGGATCAATTAATCTGGGCCATTAATTCTGATTGTAGCAAATCTAGGCAATTAATATGGATTGCATTAAATCTTTGTGGGCAATTAATGTTGATTACCACAAATCTTTGTGATATACAGCTGTCAGTTCGGATCTCCTGCCACGTGTTCACTCCACTTGATTGCAATAAATTTGATTTGATCTGGGCAATTATGACGATCGCAACAAATCTAATTTTGTTAAGATTTGTTAGCACCCATAATTCCAGGGAAGATAAGACTGCCACGTGTCTTAATTATCGCGAAGGGCGCCACGTGTCTCAACTGGACCGTCCTGGCAGAGCCGCATATGGGTGGTCCTCTCAGCCGCATGAAGCATGCAGCCGTATGAGGATAGGCAGTCGCATGAGGATGGGCAGCCGTAAGGGGATGGACAGCCGCATGGGGATAGGCAGCCGCATGAAGGATGCAGGCTCATGAAGTGGGCGGCCACATAAAGTGGACGGTCGCATAAATGCAGCAGCCGCATGAAGTGACCTCGGGACTTGGTGGATCTTGCCAGCTGTAAGAAGACTTTCTCATCTTCCCTAGGAACATGCCATCATTATGTCTTTATGTCAGAGCTGTCATAGCTGTCATTTCTCAGAGCAGCCGTCAGGGCATTAAATGCAGCAGAATGTAGAGAAGAACTGTTGAAGGCCACGTGGCTTCTTTCTGGGGCCACATGGAACTATCCGAGCCGCATGGACCCCTGAGCCGCATGGACTTCTGAGCCGCATGGGGATCCTGAGCCGCATGGGGATCCTTCTATCGGAGCCGCATAGGCCTTTCTTTATTCTTTTCCATGCTTCTACAAGACCCCCTTCAAAGTTTTCAATTTACAAAATTGAAATACTTTGAATAAGAAGCATGGCTATGTTCATAGGATGTTCTTCTGGCCGCATAGGACTTCCTGGCCGTATGGACTTCCTGGCCGCATGGACTTCCTGGCCGCATGGATTGTTCTGGCCGTATGAACTGATCTGGCCGCATTGATTTGAGCCATCTTTTGGGGGGAGTCCCAAGAGTCGGCTTAGATTTTTGGATTTTCTTTGGATGAATCTCCTTCATGAGAGGGGGTGAAATCCTAGGAGTCAGTTTTGCCTGCAGCACACGACCCGAAGCGTTCCATCGGTCCACGTGCTTCCTCTCCCTTTTGTCCTCCTATAAATAAGAGTAATTAAGAGAAGAAATTTCTTTACTGCCTCCTTCAATTCAAGCCTTTCCTGCCCTAACTGTCATCCTCTTCTTCGATCACCGATGGCTCCCAAGAAGACTGTTGTGACGAAGGGTAAAAAGGTGGCATCTTCATCGGCCGCGGCGGCGAAAGGCAAGAAAACTGCTTCTACTTCGACTGCGACGACGAATGATAATGTGGCAGCTCCTCCTCCAGCCGATATGCCCGCAGTTCACCCCGACGTCCACTCCACCATTGCTGGTAAGGACGTTGCGTGAACTTGAAATCCTAACTATTGTGGCTACGTCGCATGCTCTATGCATGAGCCTTCATCTTCATGTGTGCCGCATGTACGTCTCATGTTAGAGCCGCATGGGGTATGCTTCATGTCCGAGCCGCATGAGAATTGTTACTGTAGCCGCATAAGCACTTCGCCAACGGGGCCGCATAAGCTGCGCTGGGCCGCATAGGCTCGCACGAATTCGTTTGTCGCATGAGCCGGATAAACTTATCCGAACTCTGTCGCATGAGACTTCGTTAAATAGAGTCGTATAAAAACACTGTCGTATGAACCTTCGCTGGACGGAACCACATAAGTATTTTCTGAGTTGGGCCGCATGAGACTCCACTAAATTGGAGCCGCATAAGCTCGAAAACACCAATCAGTTCTCCTTGACCATCTTTTTAACTTATTTCTTTTGTCCTCTTTTCAGTAAATTTTCCAGTTAATGCTGCGGGGGAACCTCTGGTGGGTCGTACCCAATTTGCCATAGGAGTTCGGCTTGACCAACTAGTCCGGCAGTTGGTAGAACAACTGCCCCAGAACGAGCCCGAGGAGAGGCTGACTCTTATCAAGAACCAGCCCTTTCGCTTTCTCTGTGCCATGCTGAACTCAGGGCGATTGGAGGAAAAGTACTTGAAGTCGACGTTCTTCTTCGGAGACTCTTCCACCTTTTTAGCAAGGTGCCTCAGGCCGGGTTACTCTCCGAAATCTTCTGACCCGAGAGCAAGTACAGGATCTGGTGTTAACTGCCAAGAAATTGAGGGCCTTGAGCGACACGTTTGGGAGTCAAACTGATTCCTTTGATTACTTTTATCAGGATACCCAGCCGCTGTTGGAGAAGGCAATCCTGGCAGGGTTCTTGATGGTACGGCTACGAAATTGCGTGGTCTCAGGAGGAGCCGGTTCCATTGAGCAGATCAGCCGAAATTTTATCCTTCCTGCCGTGAAGCTGGCCTTCGGGGTCAGACTGGCTCTTCTTTCGGCCATGGTGTGCAGTATACACCGTGGCCTCCATACTTTTTTATCCAAGGTTATTGTACGTGACACAACGATGAACTTTGAGCGAATCGAGTTACCTTATCACTATCTGATGGGGTGGCTATTAATGCACTGTCGGTCGTTGATGAGACCTGGCCCAGAGGATGGTGTAACTGACGACGATGCCTTTATCTTCCAGTACCGTCGGATGTCCTGGGAGTACAACACTATACCCGCCTGTCGGAGGGCGCTGGCGAGGGTGGATGGATATAACTTCTTCGTGTCTGTTCCCTATTTTTCTGCTGAGGAAGTGGGGAATGTACATGTTGACGGTAACGAGTCTCCTCTCCTCTTACCTGGGAGGATGCTTCTTTGGTTGCGTAACATCCATCCCTCGCACTTAGTATATCGCAACCGTAATACCGTCTAGTTGGAACCTTACTTGCCCAGCCGGTTCTTCCGCCAGTTTGGGTACAGCCAGCTGTTCCTAGAGAGTCCCAGCTCTTGCCTGGGCTTTGAAGGCAGCATTCTGGATGGCATCAGAGCCTGGCTTTATTATAATATTTCTCATACCCGTGCTAGTTTCTCTGTCCTTGATGCTGAGACGCAAGGGGAGATTTTGTATTTAGCAGCTCTCTACCATGTCGCTGCGAGCAGGTTTCCGGTTAACTTTGACCCGCGTACCAGTTTTATTGTTGGTAACGGCTTGGCAGAGAAGCCCCAGGGGTCGAAAATGAGGAAGCAGAGGGCGAACACGATTCCTGTACCGGACTCGGAGTCTACTACTGTGGATGAAGAAGATGGCGAGCAGGGTGCCGATGATTCTCTTCCTCTTCTAGACGAGGTGGCGACGGATCAACCGCCCATTATGTTCGATGAAGTGGTGGCGGATCAGCCGTCTGATGTGCCTGGTCCTTCGCACAAGCGGAGCAGGAGTGAGTCTGCTGATATCGGCATGACTTATCCTATGAAACGAGCTGCTGTCAGATCCCGTCGGCTACTTATCGAGGATGTTGACGCTGTTTCTGAGGTGACTCGAATTATAGTCGTCTTCTCATTCATTTTCTTGCACTATGGCCTAATCATTTTCCTTTACTCTTGTAGGCGTCAGAGGAGTCGGTTTCTCGAGAACCAGCCGCTGAGGTCGATCCGGCCGTGACCACTTTGGTCAGTGACATGTGCACCGCTATTATTTCTGCTGGGGTTCTTCCGGAGGCGGCCGAGGGATCTCATGTTGCTGAGGTCGTAGCTCGAGAAGACGGGGGCTCCGATGAACCTGTCCCCGAAACTGCTGAATTTCATCAAGGTGATGCTGCTCCAGTCGTACCTCCCTCTGGGGCGGCTGGGACAGAAGAGCCAGCTGAATTCGGTTTGAGGGGTACTGGTGAGGGGACTATGGTGGTTGTGGACGAACCTCAGCCTCCGCGATCCTCCCTTGGTAAGATAAGCCAAATTTTGACTAATGAGGAGGCCCATTCGCTCTATCATCACATCCTTCGGGTTACGTTGATTGATGGTTGCTCTGGGCATGCAGGTCCTGCCCTTTCAGAGCCGATGATGGACATTGTTGAGATAGGCTCTGCCGAAGGTGAACTGGCAGAGATGAGCGTACCCCCTCATCTTTCGACTCATATTGAAGGACCTCCCGCTGGCTCGAGTTCGGGAAGTCAGGTGGGGGCACAGCAGGGGCAGGGGACAATGGTCCCTGCGTCCTCCTCTGCTCAGGCGGCTCCGAGAGTCGACCTTTCTGCTCTGCCGAGTGTCTAGAGTCTTCGGGTGGCGGAAGAGGAGTTAGCTGCTATCCGTACATCTTTCCGCTCGGAATTTGTCTCTCTGGTGGCAAGTTCTAGCGTACCTCCTTCGACATTGCCAGCCACACTTCCTTTGACGCCGTCCTCTACGGAGGTTCTGGATGAAGCATCACAGGACGTGGTTGACAGCTTCTATCGCCACTTGAAGAGAGGGGTAGCGGCTGCTGTGGAACGAGGGACCCCTTTTGCCTTGGCCCGGCAATGTTCCCTCATATTGATATTCTCAAGACTCTTCCCGGTGGGGCGGGGGTTGCTGCGCTCCTGGAGGTGAAATTACTGGAGGCTGATCAGCTGGTGGCCCAGCTTCAGGTGCTACGGTAAGTTGATCTATCTGCTGCTATAGATCAAGAGCGCGGTTTCCTCATAACTACCGTAGAGAAGATAAGGGCTGCTCGGGATAATACCAAGCCGGTCATACTGAAGGACCTCCGCGATCTATCTCAGCTATATGATCAGTTGAGCTACGAGAGTGAAGATGTTACCGCTCCGAAAGCGACTGCCTCCTGCGGGGTCATTGACATGCAGGAGCAGATCCTTGAGCTTCAGAGGAAGTTAGCTTTCCTGGAGTCTGAGCTCGAAGCTGCCCGCACCGAAAGGGGGCTGATTATCCAGGAGGCTGACAGAGTTAATCGAGCTTCCGTTGGCCTGGAGCTTGCCCTGAAGAAGCTGGAGGATGGCTGGCGGGCACACATATATTTGGACAATGCGGAGCGGTTGTCCCAGGAGGCCGAGCGCCGAGCTAAGCAGCGGCTTGAACGGGGGACCACCTTGGTGAAGAACCGTCTCCTGGAATTATGTACCGTCGAACCATAGACGACTTTTTTCCTTCTTTTGTTTTTGTTCTTTTTTTTTGAGAGGGACGCAGTCCGAGAACATGTAGTACTTTTGGCTTTTAAATAAAAGAGTATGTTTTATTTTACCCTTTATTTGTGTTGCTTATTGGGTTTATGGTGTTGTGGTGGTGTTTGCCCCACTTAGGGGACTGTTTGTGGACCTGTTACCCTTGGCATACCTGGGTTTTAGGTATGGATAACAAGTTTGATGGGGATACCTAGAACAATTCCATGGTAAGGTGGTCATGGACGTTCCTGGTATCGGAAGAAAGAATGCCATGGAGCAGCTGGGCTCCCGGGGCATGATGAGGAAAGATGTGCATGTACTAGGAAACTTAGTACGGCATTTGTAGTCAGCAGAGGACATTTGTGGGACTATTATCCTTGGCGTACCCCGATTCAGGATACGGATAATAAGACTAGAGAAAACCAACATACTTACTCAGAGGTAATGAGGACATGGCAAGTATGGAGGTTTTACCGCGGAGTCTTCCT
Source organism: Iris pallida (assembly GCA_029216955.1). Lineage (NCBI taxonomy): Eukaryota > Viridiplantae > Streptophyta > Magnoliopsida > Asparagales > Iridaceae > Iris > Iris pallida. The sequence continues at coordinate 18,580,326 of JANAVB010028397.1, forward strand.
ACTCAGAGGTAATGAGGACGTGGCAGGAGTGGACTCAGAGGAGGATATTTGTGGTCAACAGAGGACATTTGTGGACCTATTATCCTTGGCGTACTCCAGTTTTGGGTATGAATAATAAGTCGAAAAGGAACCAGCATACTTACTCAGAGGTAATGAGGACATGGCAAGCATGAGGGTTTCTTCGATGGAGCCTTCCTACTCAGAGGTAATGAGGACGTGGTAGGAGTGGCCTCCATAAAGGGGTACATAGAATGACTCAGAGGTAATAAGGACATGGAAGTTCTATGTAGAGGGGTAATTTGTTTTTTGGCGGAAATGAGACGACTCAGAGGTAACATCGACGTGGTCGTTTTAGGAATTTTGTGGATCTGCTACCCATTTTGTGTACTGAGAGTGCGTGTAGTGGATCATGAGGGAGGAGCTCTTTCAGAAGAATAAGTTCAGAGGTATGGTCATACATGACTTACTACCTAAAAGAGTGACCGGAATGTAAGTTCAGAGGCACCTGCGGGTACATAACTCAGCAATCTGGGATATTTGGAGGAAAAGCGTAAGTTCAGGGGTACCAGAGGGTACATAACTCAGCAATCTGGGATTTTGTGAATGTGAGTTTAGCGGTACTGGCGGGTACATAACTCAATAATCTGAGATTTGGAGAATGTGAGTTCAGTGGTACCGGAGGGTACATAACTCAATAATCTGGGATTTGGAGAATGTGAGTTCAGCGGTACCGGAGGGTACATAACTCAATAATCTCGTATTTGGAAAATATCATTTAGACATAATATTTCTTCAGAAACTTGCCGTTGATGGGCAACATGAGCAAGTCTCCGTTTTGTTTCGTGAGGCGGTAAGCACCGTTGGAGAATACAGCCTCAATGATGAATGGCCCTTCCCACTTTGGCTAGAATTTGCCAGCGGTTTTGTGAGTCATAACCATCGGCCTCCGAACTGCCAGAACGAGATCGCCCACTTAGAATGTTCTGATTTTAACCTTCTTATTGAAGGCTCCGGAAATGCGTGCTTGGTATAGCTCGATTCGTTGCTGAGCCAAGAGGCACTTTTCATCTAAGGCCTCCAACTCTTGTAGCCGGCGATGGTAGTTATCGTCCGTCATCAATTGGTAAGTGTGGGCGACGCGGAGCGAGGGTATTTGAGTCTCCAATGGGAGAACTGCCTCACTCCCGTACACCAGAGAGAATGGTGTGTTCCTAGTGGCCGTTCGGACTGTAGTACGGTACGCCCATAAGCATTCACCAAGCTTCTCGTTCCAGTTGCGCTTGTTGGATGATACGAACTTTTTGAGCAACTTGATGATGGTTTTGTTGAATGCTTCTACCAACCCATTCGCTGCCAGATTGTATGGCGTCGAAGCAACATTCTGGATGCGGTTTTTATCGTAAAACGGATAGAAGGCATGGCTTGCGAACTGCGGACCATTATCATGGATGATCCTTCGGGGCAGTCCAAAGCGATAGATGACGTGATGCTTGAGAAAGCTGATCACGTTTGAAGTTTTCACTTCGGTAAGCGGAACAGCTTTCGCCCATTTGGAGAAGTAATCTGTGATTGCGAGTATGAAGCGATGTCCTCGGAAAGAAGGCGGAGTGATCGGACCGATGATATCCATTCCCCATGCTACGAATGGCCAGGATGCCACTGTCGGATATAAAAATTCGGATGGCTGGTGGATGAAGTCCGCGTGGACTTAGCAGGCTTTGCACTTTCTTGCATAGTCTATCGCATCTGCTACCATTGTGGGCCAGTAGTAGCCCATTCGGCGAAGACGGTCTTACAATTTTGGGCCAGGCTGATGGGCCCCACAGATACCGTCATGAGCTTCGCATACGGCTTCTTTGGTTTCTTGTGTTTGACAGACATCGAAGCAATAATCCATCGTAGGATCGGCGATACAACATTTTCGTCTTTGTATCGTAGAAGAATCTGAGAGAATGCCTTCTGACAGAGGTGGCTTCCTTCGGATCCTCCGGCAGAATGTCGTAGACTACGAAGTCAATGAATGGTTGTCTCCAGTCTGGTACTTCGTCGATCGTCTGAGCGGAATAACTTGCCACGAATTGAACGTTGATCTTGGGACAGACCAGTTCATGGCCTATCACGTCCACCAAATGATAAATATGGTTCGACACTGCTAGGGAAGCGGCAAGGCCTGCTAGGGCATCGGCCTCGATATTTTGGAGTCTGGGGACGTGTTCAATGAAGAACCCTTCAAATGACGAAATGATGTTGATCGCTATTTGGCGATAGGAGATCATGTTTACATGGCGGACTTCGTACGAACCCTAGATCTGATTGACGATTAACTGTGAATCGCTGTATGCTTAAAGATATTCTACCTCCAGCTCTCTTGCAAGTTGGAGGCCAATGACTAAAGCGTTGTACTCGGCCACATTGTTAGAGCAGGGTTCCGTGAGGGAGTAAGCGCGATTGATCACCAGTCCGGAAGGAGAAACCAGCACCACCCCGACTCCGACGACGATGTTGCCCTTGGGTCCGGTCCTTGAAGCACCATCGAAGAACATTTGCCATATATCATCGTGAGAGGCCGCATGCGAGTCGGCGATCTCATCTGGGATTTCTTCATATATTCTGGCCGACTCCGAGCCTGGGTGGGCTGCTAAAAAGTCTGCCAGAGCTTGACCTTTAACAGCCTTTTGCGGGACGAAGATCATATGGTAGGTGGACAGTAATATTGCCCATGTAGCGAGGCGAGAGCTGAGTGCCCCTGGTTTAGTCATGAGGACCCTGAGGGGGTTGACTCGTGATATCACATGTATGGTTTGTCCCGTGACATAGTGTCACATCTTTTGAATGGCGAACACCAGGGCGAGGCATTCCTTCTCCACGGTGGTATATCGGTGCTCTGGCCCGATCATCATTCGGCTGAGGTAATATATAGCTTGCTCATGGCCTGCATCGTTGTTTTGTGCTAGCAGAGCACCGAAGGAATGCTCCATTGCTCGTACATAAAGCAGGAATAGTTTTCCAGCAACCGGGGCCACCAGGACTGGAGGGTTCGACAAATATTCTTTGATGCTGTCGAAGGCATGCTGGCATTCTTCATCCCATACGAATGAGATGCCCTTCTTCATGAGATGGGTGAATGGCTGACATCGCCCGGAGAGGTTAGAAATGAACCTCCTGATGTAAGCTAACCTCCCTTGAAGGCTTCGGAGTTCTCGTAGATTTCTCGGGGGACTCATCTCCATGATTGCCTTCGTCTTTTCAGGGTCTACGTGGATACCCTGGGAGGTGATGATGAAACCCAAGAACTTCCTGCTGGATATGCCCAAGAAGGATTTGGTAGGATTCATTTTTAAGTTGTGTGCCCGCATGAGGTTGAATACCATCCTCAGATCCTGCAGATGGTCTCCCTTATAGCAACTCTTGACAGTGATGTCATCAACATAGCACTCCACGATCTTACGTAAGTGGTCCCTGAAGATGATACTCATGGCTCTTTGATATGTGGCGCCATAATTCTTTAAACCAAAAGGCATGACTGTGTAGCAGTATGTGCCAATCGGTGTTCGAAATGATGTATACTTTTCGTCGTCGGGAGACATCTTGATTTGGTTGTACCCCGAGAAGCCATCCATGAACGACATACGTTCGAAGCCGCAGGTGTTGTCAATCATGATGTCTGTGATAGGGCTGGGGAACTCATCTTTGGGACACGCCTCGTTCAGATTGTAAAAGTCGATACAGATTCAAATTTTCCCATTCTTCTTGAGAACCGGTACTATATTGGCGACCCAGTCTGGATGTTGTTTCTCACGAATAAAGCCGCTGGCTATCAGTTTGTTGACTTCGGCTTCGATCGCATTCATGATGCCTGGGCGGAAGCGTCGTTGCTGTTGTTTGACTGGCTTTGCATCTGGCCGAATGTTGAGCTTGTGAAGATCAACATCGGGGTTTAGCCCTGGCATGTCTTCATAGCTCCAAGCGAACACATTAATATATTCTTTGACAAGTTCCAGTAGCGATTCTCGCTCTTCGTCTGTCAGGCTTTTACTAACGAAAATTGGTTTTGGAGAAGAGTCGCTACCGAGATCCACTTGTATGACCTCATCTTCAGTAGGAGGCTCTCTTTGTTCAAACCGCTTCTCCCATTGCGCATCCAGCTGTTGGGCCCACGGCTCTAATTCGAGGAGTTCAGAAAAGTCTTCATCTTCTTCATAAGCATCGGCGAATGCCATATTGACAGACAGGACTTGCCTGAATACATCCCCGATGCAGATATCCGAATCAGAAGTTGGTGATTTGGTTGAGTGTGAATGCCAGTAGCATTCCTCATCTGAGCTTTCAGGGGTCGTTGCAGGCGTAGCATATCCCAGTCCGCATCGGGTCTTCTTGTAGTAGTCCTGTGGTTTGCCAGCCGGGACCGGCAACTTTAAAGGTAATCGTCGACCAGTGCCGTAGTTCAAACCTGGCGTAGTCTCTAGATCATACCCCTATTTTTGCATGAGGTATTTGGATTGGGGGCTATATAGATAGAGAGGCAGTCTCCCAGCGTCCGATTCGAGATCGACTTCTTCCATGGTAAAGGGCTGTGGATCATTCTTCCGACCGAAGATGACTGGATGGTCCCCTCCCTCGATTATGCGGTAAGCATCTTCCATGGGAGTAAGTTGATTTGCGGTGTAAATATTTGTCACCTGTGTGTGTAGGTGAGTGCCTATATCGTATTCCATAGCATACATTGTACAAAGCTTATTAAGCTCGATGTAGTCTAAAGATAGCCCTTTATTGATGAAGTAAGGTATCTTTTCTAACGGGATTACATCATCTGCGGATGGAACATCAGTGTGAGCAGCCACATACTTGGCCAGTTCTGGTTCTTCTTCGGCCACCCCCTGTATAAATAAAGACTGAGAGGATGACCTGGACAACTTGATCATCAGGGTTCCGCTGGTGGAGCAGAACATGGAGTCGTTGGCAAACTAGCGACCCGCAGTTTGGTACTCGATGTTGGGCGGGGAGTGGTTGGCTCGCTAGAAGCCCCAGACTTTACATCGGGCTGACGATTCTTTTTGGGAAGACGTATCGTCTTTGGCTTGTCGGAGGGATTGAGCTTCTCCGTTTGTGGCTGGCCGACTCTTGGCAGTCTAATTATCAGTGGCTCTGTTGTGGGTCTTGGCGCTTGGCCGGACCTTGGCAGCCGGATTATCATTTGCCCCTCTTGTGCCGAGAGGCTGATTGCATCATTACGCAGAGCGGCTGTAAGGGGTACAAACTTGCCAGGTTTACGAGGTTGGAGGTGGATCGTCCTAGGTTCTTCTGATCCTGTGGCCGTCTCAGTTCGAGCTTGTACATCTCCTTCACCACGGTGCCTCTTCGACTTTTCGTATAAGCAGGAGTATGAGTAGTAGGATTTGACCCCTTTGAAGGGATCGATGTCGGCAAATTCTATCCTCACGAAGCCATGTTTGTCGACATACTTGAAGCACTGGTGCAACGTAGAAGGCACGATCATGTAATCGTATATCCAAGGGCGCCCCAGGAGGATATTGTAGGAAGGGTCCGCATCTATGATGTAACAGGTCACTTCTGACAGAAGATCGCTAATTTGGCACTTCAAGCGAATCTTTTCAATCGGGTAGCTCCTGCCCGAATTGAAACCGCTGATGGCGGTGCTTGTTGGCATCAGGCAATGCATAGGAATGCAGAGATGATGTAACAGACCCTTTGGGATGATGCTTATGGAAGAACCAGGATCAATGTGCATCCGATCCACCTTTACGTTACCGATGTATCCAGTGTAGTATAACGGACGATCGTGCAGATTGGTTTTGATGAGCATATCCTGCGGCGTGAAGACAATGTTGGGCATCGCTCTTGTGCAAGTGCTGTCTTAGAGATTTACAGGCGGGCTCTCTCCCGTGAGGTTGACCTGAGCCAGATATGCGTCGGCATTCTGGAGTGCATCACTCAAAGCCGTGCGAACATCCTTGGAGTGTCTCAGGAGCTCGTATAATGATAATTTGGCCGGTGTGTTGGCCAATTGTGCCAAGATGTCAAAGTTGTAGGGCCTCTCTAGCCAATGAGATGCCTCTTTTCGGAGGGATTTGTCAAAGCGAGTCTCCTTCGGCCTAGGCTTATCGGTCGTCGGAGGTTGAGAAGGTCCCGGAGCGTCAGCAGTAGCCGGCTGATGTTCTTCAGTCGAGTTATCTGGTATAGGTTGGGATTGAGCACCAGACCGAGTAACGGCAGCTGCGGCTTCCTCGACATCTGTCGATATTGTGTGACAGGATCTGACTTTTCCATTCTTTTTCTTGCCAATGGAGGGTGGTGTAGACTGAGTCACTTCAGGTACCAAGTCTGGATGGACCCATATGACCTCTCCTCGTGACGTGGTAAGGGGTACTAGACGAGTAGCCTGATCTCGAGGAGGTGGAAGATTAGCAATTTCCATTGTCGCCAGAGGGACGGGTACCATGCCGTCTTGAGTCTCTGTTGGAGAAAAGATGCCAAATTGTACTGACACCATATTGGCTGCCACGGTCACCTCTTCGAAATCAATGGCCAGAGCCTTCGAATCGATAAGATGTTGGATGTATCACTTCAGTTGGTAGCAGTCGTGAGTAGCATGGTGGACGTAGCGGTGGTAATGACAGTGCTTTGGGCTCTCCATTTTTGCCGGCCGAGGTTCCCGTCTTGGTGGAGGGAGCTGAATTCTATCTTCATGTATGAGCAAGTCCAAGATGGGCTTGACATGGCCGTCTTCGAAGGAGTAGGTCATTTGCGGCCATTGCTTGTCTGCCGATTTTGCCTTAGGCTTCTAGGCTGTGTCGGCCACCATAGCCTGCTTGCCCTTGTTGTCCCGATTATTGGAGGCGTTACCACCATTGTTGTTGTTGGTATTAGGGCGCTTGCCCTTGTCCTCTCCCTCCGAGATGTGCAATCCCAGTTGGCGAGCCTTCTTCAACCTGTCCTCGGCGCTAGTGGCACTGATGATAAACGTCTTCCAGTCCTTAAATTAACTTTCGCCCATCCAGAGGCTGATTGTTGGGAGCAGTCTCTTTTGGCAAATTTCAATTAAGGAGGAATCCGGATTACCAGACGGCAACTTCATTGCGGTTTGGCGAAATCGCTCAATATAGTTCCTTGTCAGCTCCTTCTCCCCTTGAACGACGTCCATGAGGGTGGACATTGTGACGTCTTGTCCTACTTCGTAGAATCTCTCCATGAACATGCGCTTGAAGCTGGCGAAGGAGTGGATGCAGTTGTCTGGCAGGTTGCGGTACCAGTCGAAGACGACCCCTTTCAATGCCCCGATGAATAATCGTGTAAGGATGGCATCGTCATGGGGCAGATGGTCGGTGGTGACCTCGAAGTAAGTAATGTACCGACTTGCGAAGGTCTTGCCATCATAGGGATTGATGTTGAACGGCTTATATCTTGGTGGAAAAGGGACATCCCTCCATGCAGCGGGGTATGGTTGCCGTATTCTAAGGTCTTGAGAGGCTTCTCGAGCGTGAAACATGGCTCGGAGCTCCTGGACCTCTCTTCTTGCTTTCCTGGCCTCATCCGTAGCGGTGGGAGCTGATATTTCAGGAGGATTATTGCCCGGGTTTGGTGCCGCTGAGTTTGAGTCCGCATTGATCGTGGGACCCAAGTTTGTTTGGCCAGGCGTTCCTCCTTGCAGAGTAGGGAGGGCTGCTTTGATCTCGTGCACCGATTTGACCAAAGTGCACAGTATGGCCTCTAGAGTGTCGATGCGTTGGTGATCACTGGGACCATCTTGTTCGTTATTTGTCATGAATGCCGTCCTTACATGAGTAGAAGTAGAAGGGACGGTGGATGACGTGCCCTCTGAATCATACCCCTGTACCGAGAAGTCATCGGGGTATGTGGAAATGATCTCCTCTGGTTCGGACTCAGAAGGAATAGTACCCCCAGCTTCGGAGCTTGCCTCATTTTGAGAGTCGTGGACGCCTTCGGGGACGTCGGATCCTGCTGTATCTGACGGGAGAGTTGTTTCCTCGGGCTCATCTCCTTGGAACATCGGATTATCGTGGATGTTCGGAGGAGTGCTACCCCCGGTTTCAGTGACCCCCAGTGATGTGGATGATGAATCTCCTACTGTAGCAGATTTTGTTTTTGAACGGGTACCTTGGAAAACTTCGATGGTGGACAACCGTTTAGACGACAGTTTCTTAGTCACAGTGGTTGAAATCTTTGGGCTGGAAACGTTTATCTTTTTCCCTCTCCCATCGGCGGGGATTTTCTGAGTAGAGTTGCAGGAGACGACGGGAGGTGCCTCATCCTCCGAGATTGGCTGTTGTAATCTTTGGAAGACGGACTGCCGGTCTTCTTGTACCGTCACGTTGTTACAACAGCAGTTGATAATGACTTGGGTGCAGTGATGTCCGTGGGAGGACTCTTTGCACACCGAAGCCTCTTCTCTTTCCTTGCGCTTGTGGAGGATAACCTTATGCAAGTCAGATGGGTCTGGAACGACCATGTTTGCTCCCTGGGTTTTGGAAGACTTTTGGGAACCACTCTGTCCGTTTGCCGTCGGGGGCTGGACTCGAGTGGTTCTGTACAACTTTCCATCAGAGGCTCGCATAACAATATATGGAGCGCTCGGATGGTCAGAGGTCGGGACAACGGACTGAGCTCGCCAAACTCGGGCTGCCCTAGACTTTTTTACTCTAGTACGTGAGGGAACATAGTAGGAAGAGTCTAAGCGGTGTTACAGAGAGTCAGACATATTTTCTCGGGAGCATGAGAGATCAGGACCATAGGAAAGGCGATCGAAGACTGAGCCTGAGCCGTGTGGAGCAGACAGCATGCGGCTAGAATCAACAGTCTTCATGCGGCTGGCAATCGTAGTCGTATGGGCATTCTTCATGCGGCTGGAAGTCTCGACCGCATAAGTATTCTGTATCCGACTGGCAGTTTTGGCCGCATGGACATCATGCATGCGGCTGGCAATCTTGGCCGCATGAATGTTCAGCCTGCGGCTAGTGTCTTTGTTCGGCTTCTTCCTAGAGCACATAGGATCACTCTTTGCCCCTGCAAGTCCAGCATCGTAGTGCTTTCCTCTGCCGGACTTGGGGACAACAGAGTCCTCTATGGCTTGAAGTGGGGCCGCATGAGAGTTACCTTCGCCGTCTTGGGCAGCAGAGAGTACTCCGTCCAGAGCTTGGGGAGGAGCAAACGATTTTGGCCTCCACTTCCTGTGAGCTTTCTTTGTGCGGGTTCGCTTCTGGACCGGGCCAGCGCTCCCGTCGGAGAGCATTTCTTTAAACGCCTGTTGGTCGAAGCGGACGACCATCTTCTGTTGTGTGGAGCCAAGTTTGGCTGCATCCGATTGCGTCACCAACTTCTCAGCCGTGGAGAAGTTTGTCCCTAGCAGAGTCGCCATCGTGTTTGCCATTGATTATAAAAGAACAGAACAATTATATCGGAGGACTGGAGTTTAATTCACAATACAAACTCGCTCGTACAAAGAAAGCCTAGGGACGAAAACCTAGGTATAGCAATCTAAGTACAATTGTTTAGATTTTCTGGGGGGTGACGGTAGAGACTCGAGAAAGCGTCGGCAGCTCTGCCTTACTCTTTGGACGATCGGACGTAGCCTTGGCTCTGGTGAAGAAATGCTCTTGGACGTGTGGGGAGACTCCCTTGCGCCTTCGGTTGCTAGATCTCTGGATGTCTCTGTAGTGCTCTCTCTCTTTTTTCGCTCTCTCTGTGCAAGGGAATGGCACCTTGCTATTTATAGGAGTGGGATGTGATCATTAGGGTTTACAAATGATTGCCTCCTTGAGAAGTCGACGGTTAAGGATCAATTAATCTGGGCCATTAATTCTAATTGTAGCAAATCTAGGCAATTAATGTGGATTGCATCAAATCTCTGTGGGCAATTAATGTTGATTACCACAAATCTTTGTAATATGCAGCCGTCAGTTCGGATCTCCTGCCACGTGTTCACTCCACTTGATTGCAATAAATTTGATTTGATCTGGGCAATTATGACGATCGCAACAAATCTGATTTTGTTAAGATTTGTTAGCACCTATAATTCCAGGGAAGATAAGACTGCCACGTGTCTCAATTGTCGCGAAGGGCGCCACGTATCTCAACTGGACCGTCCTGGCAGAGCCGTATATGGGTGGTCCTCTCAGCCGCATGAAGCATGCAGCCGCATGAGGATGGGCAGCCGCATGAGGATGGGCAGCCGTAAGGGGATGGGCAGCCGCATGGGGATAGGCAGCCGCAAGAAGGATGTAGGCTCATGAAGTGGGCGACCGTATAAATGCAGCAGCCGCATAAAGTGACCTCGGGACTTGGTGGATCTTGCCAGCTGTAAGAAGATTTTCTCCTCTTCCCTAGGAAGACGCCATCGTTACGTCTTTATGTCAGAGCTGTCATAGCTGTCATTTGTCAGAGCAGCCGTCAGGGCATTAAATGCAACAGAATGTAGAGAAGAACTGTTGAAGGCCACGTGGCTTCTTTCTGGGCCACATGGAACTATCCGAGCCGTATGGACCCCTGAGCCGCATGGACTTCTGAGCCGCATGGGGATCCTGAGCCGCATGGGGATCCTTCTGTCGGAGCCGCATAGGCCTTTCTTTATTCTTTTCCATGCTTCTACAATTATGACCTTCTTGATTAACCTGAGAATTCTTGCAGACTTCAAATTTTGATGTATTTTCTTTACCCTCTTTCATCTCTTCAATATTTATGTACATGTTGCTTATATCCGAATTCTATAAGAAAGAATCTCCATAATAAGGAAACATAAATAAACTTTAACATACATAGATACTTAAATAGACTTGAGAAAAAAAAAAATTGATAGTATCTATTAGTTTATATTATCGGATCGGATCAACCGATAAGCAACAAAATGGTAGTTACCTATATGGTATCTATCATATTATAAGATATGTTTCGTGTATCGTCCAATACTAACAACATATATTATGTTTCAAGATCCCTTTGAATTATAAGGTAAGAAAGGATTCAAACAGCCAACCCCCAAAAAATTTGGGATGATTATGCTTGAAGCTATTGTTGTTGCTGTCGTCGTTGTTGTTGTTGTTGTTGTTGTTGTTGTTGTTGTTGTCGTTGTTAATAGGTCAATATAAAAAATTCCTTCCTCCGGCCATGACAAAGATAAAAGATTTTTGTTTCAAAATCTCAATACACTCTAGGTATATTCCATATGGTACGACAGTGTAACATACCACTCAGAGACGATTTCCTGTTGAATGTCTACAGGCATATAGTATAGCAAAACCCTGAAGGAATAGTCATAGAGTTCAAAACCAGATACAAAAGTAAAACCTAGGAAACATTATTGTGATAAACAAAATAATTTCATACCATGGAATTGCTAGCTAGTATGTTCGCTTTATATGCTCCAGTTTAGCACAAAATCTCAGTGCAACTCAAAGATTACAAATGAAACTAAAATTCTAATTTTAGGCATGAAGGTACTGTTTCTGTTAGCGATATGATGTTGCTTAAGTGTTTACTTATAGTATATACATCAAATAATTTTCTAAATCAAATCTTGTAGTAGCAGAAACTACTTCACTAGTACAAGGAATTTAATCAACAGTAAAATGCCAGCAAGTGCTTTTTCTTAAAGTTTGATTATACTATAATATTTAATGGAGATTTATCTTAAGGTTTCTCAATGAGTGTTCTTTATCCAACCTATCTCTGCTATGTTTGGCAGCTCAGAACTAGGAGTTCTGGGAGATGTAGTCAACTCATGATTTATCTGAAGTGTAATAAGTCTATTTAAGTAACTGCTAAGATATATTAAAGAGAAGCATGTGATAGACATAGAAATAGAACAACAGTGATTGAGATATATAAGATTTGTCTACTACTCATTAGTAGTAGCAAACCCAATTTTATTTCCCATCTTCGAAAATAAAGATTGAAAACTGATGTATCGGCTCCATGGTTTAAGTTTGGAGCAGCAAAGTAGTTGACTCTGTGGTTAAGTTGTGGTCTCTTGAAAGTAATTTTTGCTCTTGCCATAGCTATCTAAAAGTATGTAGCTATATAAAGCACATATTCCTAAATGCATATATTGTTCACAGATTTGTTGGTTTAACAAAGATGTCAATGTGAAAGTATGTCCCAAATTTTTGGTGTGCCTATATGAATCATTATCTTCCATTTAGCGCTGTCAAGGGTCGTGTCCCCGCTCACATTAGGGTAAGCCACATCCTTTCAGCAAAATGCCAAACTGCCCAAATATGAATTGTTAGTGGAGTAATATATGATACCATCTTTCGGTCACGGTCACTAATGTGTAAAGTTCACTTGTGCAGGAATTGACTAACGGTGAGAGCAGTTTGGATGGGATTAGAGTAACATAGGGTTCTATTAATTAAACTAGAAAGTTTTATGCAAATCAGATCTGGAACCAGCATTTAAACCATTTTTATTCATTTTGCGGACTGATTAGCTATCCTAACCAGGAACCAACTCTGACATAAAGCATACAATTCTTATTCTACCTTGGTTGGGAATTTGGCACCATCAAGGAGGATTGTTACTTGACATTAGAAAGCAGGGATTCCGAAAATGCTTCAATATAAATATATCGATGTTGCTCTAAGTGTTTACTTATAACATATACATAAAATAATCTTCTATATCAAATCTTGTAGTAGCAGAAACCACTTCACTGGTATAAGGAATTTAATCAACAGTAAAATGCCAGCAAGTGCTTTTTCTAAAATGGTGATGAGATTCTTCTATCACAAGTATAAAAATCAGATTTCTACATCCACAACATACATTAAGCAGGTTTGTAAATCAGGTTCTGATGCAAGTACTGCTTACAGTGGTAACCAAGACTGTAAGGCCCACAACTAAGAACAATTATTATTCTACCATTTGGGAATGGATGAATGCAGCAAAATCTTTAGACCCAACAACTGAGAAGGAGATGCATTTAACATGTGTTTAACAATCTAATAGCCCTAAAGTCACCAAAGCCCTAAAACCATCTTTAGAGCTAAAGAAAGAAAGGGAAAAAAGATGAAAACCCTAAAATAAGTTCAAGCCAACTGAGGTAAGTACCTAATGGCCGATGGTGATGGAGGATTCCCCTGACCAAACCTTAATCGAGGATTCCCCTATTCAAACAAAATAAAAAAAAACTTTAGAGGGAAGAAGAAGATGTACCTATAGCAGTCGAGGGAAGGGTAGTAGCAAAGGATGAGGCTACGGACGGAGGTGCCAGCGGCGGCGGTCGTGCCTGGTCTTCGTGTGGCACCGGAAGTGGTGTAGTATCTCGTACAAAAGAAGGCACCGAGAGGATTTTGGTCGGAAGGGAGAACGGAGGGACCAATCCTTTTGTTGGGAGGGAGAAGCAAGAGGGAAATGAAGATTTCAGAGGGAAATGAGGGATCGGAAAAAATAGGGTTTGTCACACTCTTCTTTGTCACATGCTTTGCATATGATACATATGTGACACTGAAAAAGAACTATTCTCACGGTTATTAGTGTGACCATAATAATAATAATATACAACTTTTAATTTTAGTTGCGGTTGTTTAGCTATTGTAACGCTTATAACCGTAACTATTCCATAATTGTAATAACCGTTACTAATTATTAAGAAAAACTGTTACAAATTGCATGTTTTGGTGTAGTGTAGTATTGGTTTAAGCGAGTGGGCTGGTTCTGCTCGCTAGTAGATAGATGATATACTGACCCACGTTGTGGGTACTCTTTTTAGGTGCTTGTGGTTGGAAAGTTCTGTACATGAAGATTGGCTTGATCGGTTCTGCGGCATTGAAGATTTGTTGGGCATGCAGAAGCTCTCCTTGCAAAAGATGATATCGTCTATTTATAAAGGGCATAATGTATGGAACATTATAAATCTGTTGTACAAGTGAGTTGTAAGCCAAGTCGGCATATCGAGTTGTAATTCAATGTATCGGGTATCAAATGTAAGCCTTATGGTATTTGTTTCAGTTGGCTATCAATATAATATGGGATGTGTTGTAAGCTTTGCATTTCACTGCAAACCTTGTACTCTAGTCCAATTATCAATAAAGAATGCTTAATCCTTTATCTCTCTCTATGACTTCAAGTTATATGCTGCTAAAAATCAGTAATGTGTTTCTATTCAATGAGAAAGATATATCCTTATTATTTTTAATTTGTGTGCTTGTGCCGCTGCGATGTGTTCTTATTTGAAGATTATCAATTATGTATCGTCTTTGCCTTGTACAAGTGCAATACCAGACTTGTACGGCATCACGCCCAAGCGAGGACGATCGGTTCCCAGAGATAAATGAGAGGATGAATGACTCTACAGAACCATGGCGTGACAGTATGTCTTGCCATGTCACATTTTTAAATGTGTCTCCTTATTTTACTGTCCTACCTTGGAATTTTTTTTCTCCATCTCTATCGTCTAGTATTTCTTACTTATTTGCTTCCCTCTCCTGTTACATGCTGCTCTTATGATTCCTCTACAGTTAACTCATGAGGATCCTCCATATATTCTACCAACCTCCGATACACCATCTTATCCACCATCTATGCCTCTGACATAACCTTTATGACAGTCTCAATGTACTCATCGACCATCTCCTGCTTGTTTTACTCTTGACTATTTCGATCCACCGGATAAGTTTAATTTTTCTACCTTAGTCCCATATTCTTCACAGTTCCATTCCTTCCTTGCTGCTATCAATGCTACAAGAGAGCCAATTTCTTATCAAGTGATTGTTCAGTATCCTGAGTGGCAGGAGACTGACAGAGGAGTGTCGAACATTTCAGCAGACATGCACTTGGGATGTCGTTCCACTCCTAGACAGGGTCCAGTTTGTTGTTCTAAGTAGGTCTTTAGGATCAAGTATTGAAATGATGGATCCATATGCCCACACGGCTTGTCATATTGCATGGAGTTTTATACAGAAGAATGGGATTATAATAAGACCTTTGCCCCCGTCGCTCAAATGACCACACCTCATATATTACTAGTTGTCGTTGTTGTTTGTCGGTAGCCCCTCTATTAGATGAACGTGAAGAATGTCTTTCTTCACGATTTCTCATACGGGGTTGTTTATATGTGGCCCCCTTCAGGTCTTTCTATTTAGTCGGGACATGTGTGTCACATTCGTCGTGTTAGCTATGATCTTAAGCAAGCTCCTCGAGCTTGGTTTGAGGATTTTTGGAGTGTTATTTGTGAGGTAAGTTTTCAACAATGTTCTCAGGATCATTCTCTGTTTGTGCGGTCATCGACGCCGCAGGGATGAGTTCCTTTCCTACTTTATGTAGATGACATAATTTTGACTACGATGATTCAACAAGGATTAATGCAGCTAATCAGATGTACCTTCATCAGTAGTTAGATGAAGGACCTTGGTAATCTTTACTACTTTTTTGGACTCGAGATTGCACAAAGTGACAAAGGGATACTCACTACCAAAATATAACAGTTAGCGACTGCCATATCTGTCGCTAATCCGTCGGTAATTGTATTTAGCGGCGGGCCGCCGACATATTTTGGCCGAAAAATCCGTCGGGAAACAACCCGTCGCTAAAAATATCCGTTGCTAAGTTGTCGCCATTCGACGACTTAGCGACGGATTACCGTCAGCAAGATTCGTACAATTAGCGAGGATTGGCCGACGATTTTTCGTCAAATCAAGTATCAGGAAGTTAGTGGTACTGCTACTTTATCGACGGACATGTCCGTCGAAAATACGTCGGTAATGTGTCGATAAACGCGTATCAGAGAGTTTCTGATACGCAAAATCCGTCGCTAATCCGTCGCGAATGGTCGCCAATTAGTCGCAACTTTGGCGACGGATCATCTGTCGCTAAATACTTACCGAATACTAGCGACAGATTGGCGACGACTAATATGTTGCTTAGCTTCTGAAAATCTTTCATATTTCCAAAACCTTTGTCACGACCCGCACCCTAGAGTAAGGGCACGAGACGTGGGTACGTCCAGCCTACGCCTCAGTGCCGGAGGTAGAACGCTGTCCTAGGTCAACATCTAATAATATAAAGGTACCTGTACAGTATATACACTCCGAATGGAGGTGACATAGCAAATACAGTCTCAATCACATCTAAGGTAGAGCATGATAAAAGATAGATAGATAGATAGAAACAGAATAGAAATCACAGAGATACAATCCACATGAGTCTAAGTGTCTAAATAAATACATATCTCAAATACAACTCAGAATCTCAATAAAGTAATCCAGAAAGATAATAAAGACATCCTAATCTAGGGGAGTGTCATCAAATGCTAGTGGGTCCTGCTGCTGGTCCAAGTCTCAGCAATCCTCTAGGGTCGTACCGTAATACGTAGGACAGAACGCCTCAGCCTCGTCCTCTGTAATATTTCAACAGGTCCAGTCAGGACAGGAGCGAGCACAGTACATCTCAACAAATCATAACAGGTTAGGAAATATAAACATGCTAGAGAGTAAGATACAGGAAACTGAAGAACAATATGATGTAAAAAGAGAGAGACTGTAAGTAAATAGCTACAATATATAGAGAACTATCAGTGCCTAGTGATTCAGAGCACAAGATGGTTATGTAAACAGCACGATGTTACACACGAGTAATCTAAAGAGGTTGCACACGAATAATCTACTGGATTGATTACATAACCACTTCTACTCCCCCGCCCCAATCAATACACAAGGATCTAGCCAAGTTATGTTACTGCACATGAAGTATAGTCGAACACGAAGATCATGTGAGCACATGAGTATACACGATTTCACACGATTTGTACACGAAAAGCACGAACACAAGGAGTACACGATGGTCATGATAAAGTACACGAACACGAAATACCCGATATATCCGCTAAGGGGATAACATCGCACGACAAGATCCATATAGTACTAATCCGTGTTTCCAACGTGTCAGCATTAAATAAAGTAATCTAAAGCAGGAAATATACTTCTAAGCAGGATATGAAATGATCAGAGAATGTACTCGCCTGTATCCTGAGTATCTGAAGAGTATCTACTGTCCGAGGAGTGGTGTCTGTCTCCTATAGAACAGTACAAGTCACTATAAGTCTAAAATGATAATAAGATGCACTACAATGCATTCTATACTAGGTCAATATAGACCAAAGTCAACTCTTGGTCAACTCTGGTCAACCCTAGAAGTCAAACTAGGTCAACTATCCATTCTAAGTCTAATCAAGGCTGTACTAGTCTAACTAGGTTATACTAGGTCTAAGCTAGTCCATACTAGTCCAACAAGCTATTCTAGGACCCAACAATAATATGCTAAACTAACATCACACATAGTACATATATACATATATATTAGGCATTCAATATTACATATAGATGTATACATTATGTATATAGGCTACCACCCAATATATATATAGGCATGCATCATTCATGTTATATATACATTATACATATATTCATTATACACATTATACATTATATTATACATATAAGCATATGAATCTATATACATATACATACTATATATATAAGGGAAAAGTCACAAGTGTGTGTGTAATGAAAGCATGAGTGAAATGGTAAAGTGAACAAGGGCAATGTGAAGGGGGTAATGAAAACCAATATGAGTGTCACAAGTATACTAATGTGTGTGTCACAAGGTGTAGGTGTGATACATAGTGTGAAGGCACATACTAAGTGTAATGGTGAGAGTGTGCAATGAAAAGGAAATGAAGTGCAAGGAAATCAGTTCACAGTTAGCAGTTCAGTTCAGTTATAAAAATGGGAAGTAAACCAATACATACTAATCTCAGGTTTGAAAGAAGGAAAGGAAAATGAAAGGAAGCCAACTCAAATATCAACCCCATCACATATATCTTTGACAGTGAACTATAGAATACACAAGCTTAAGCATGGCAATATTCAAATCAGTTTAAGGAAGGGAAATGGAAATCAAACTCAGGTTTGGGTTGACAGTAAAGGAAAACATGGCATGGAATCCACAGTTAACTTAACATGGATAATTAACCAAACTAAACCTTGTTCTCAGGTTTTAAGGACCCTGTGACAGTTCAAGACCATTCGAAACCACTCATGTCACCCCATCCTTCAACAATAATTAAACTAAACAAACAATTAGATAACAGTTTTAAAAGGAAGGGAAATCAACACAGTTCCTAATATACCAATTGACATAGGAAAACTAATATTGGAAATCAACATAGGAATTCAAAATCACTTTTAAAAGGAAAGGAATTCAAGACAGTTCACGAATCCTTGAATCCTATTGTCAGTTTTGGAAACTGAGATAACCCACAGTTCAATGAGTGAAACATATGGCAGCTAAGTATGAGAATCAATTTGACAGTTTATATATGAAAACAATTGTCAGTTTTAATAGGAAAATAAATCATTCAAACTAATGTATCAGTCAATACATAACAGTCCAACTCAATGTCCAAAATTCCATTTCTCAATGCAAAAACCTATCTAACTTGTAAAATCAAACTAACATGAACTAATACACATGTCCAGGATCTAATATGGCAATTTAATCATTCATTAAATAGTTAAAATATTGGTATGAACTCAGGAAATATCAGAACTGGACACAGTAGAATAGGGTCAGTCTCGTGCACGTGTTCCTTGGGCTCGTGCACCCGACACGACACGACACAAACCTCGTGCTTGTGTCCCAGTGTCGAGGGGGTCTAGGTCTAAGATGTGGACACCCTGAATTGGGTCCACGACATGTGTGTGTGTGTGATACGACACGTGTATCATTGGCCAAAATCGGCTGAACCCGATACAGTGAACGACCAATGCACACACGAATACGTGTCCGATACGACACGAGGACTCGTGCAACTTGGAGAGCCTCGTGTCAGTGTCTGCCACTACGTGTACATCAAATATCTCGTGTCCAAGTGTCGTGTCCAAGGAGGATTTGCCCCCGAGTAGCAGGGGACTGCTGTGCGTACGAAAACGTGTGTGTTCGCGTGTCCAAGCCGATACGACACAATACAATCATCACCTCAGTCAACCAGATCCAATAAGCAATACCAAAACCCAATTTTCTATTCAAACACAAACTGAAAATATGATCGAAATGCCCTCTGTGGTATTTCGTCGAACACCTGGGTATCTACAATGATACGTGTCCGATACGGACACGTAAAGGACACGAAACTTAGCAAAACCTATTCCTACAGTTAGAGGACTCCTAGGGCTTCCTATCCATGCCTAGAAATCAAAATTATATGGAGGGAATAGGGAGTTACCTATAGGTGTCAAATTACTCAAAAAGCTCCAAAGAGGGGTGTTCTTCTTGCTATCCAAACTTCACCAAATTGTTCCCCCACTGAAATTCTTCACCATGGACAAAAATTATACAGGGATTAGATCCTAATGCAAGAAGTTTGAAGGAAAAGGAATTGAAATGGAATAAATATGGATTGGGGAAGATTGGGATTTACCTTTCTTTTCCAACTTGCTAAATTCCTAAAGGAGGCTAGCCCTAGATGGAAGAGGCATTAAATAGGGTGTGGAACCCTAGGTGGCCGGCCACTAGTAATGGATTTGGGTTAGTGTTTCATTAGTTTGGCTATGGGCCTCTATGGGCCTTAAGTCATAAGCCAATTGGATAGAGATTGGGATTTATTTAAATCCCCCAATAGAGATTGGGATTTATTTAAATCCCCAAATAGATAATTCATCATTTAATTAGATAGATTTAAAGCCAATTCAACCAAATCCAAATTCAATTTAAATCACAACTTTAATTTAGAACTATTTTAAATAAAGATAAGATAACTCAAATTTAAATTGTCATAATAATCAAACATTAAATCAAACTACTTTGAAAATGTCTTTTTATAAATAATATAAAATAATAATAAATTAATTTCGAAAATCAACAATATATACATGAATAAATTTCATGTACCTTGTGTGCAAACAAAATATTTACCTAATTCATTTTTTTCTTCTAAATTACTACTAACTTTAAGCAAGAAATAAAATAGTCTTTCAAAAGTAAAAATAAAGATTTTGACAGCTTTCGTGGGATGCCTTTTTTTTGATAGAAAATACCTGCTCATACCATAGAACAAAATATCGATTTCTATATAAAAATAATAACCAAATATTTTTTATATGAATAAATAAAAATTTTATACTTACGTACGATAAAAAAAAATCCATATCGTAATAAATAAATTTTTTTTTAATAAAAATTACAGCAAAAATTTAGGGAGTTTACATCCTACCCAATATAAAGAATTTCGTCCTCGAAATTTAGAAAATATTAGGGAAGGTAGGCTTAAGGGAATAGGAGCAGTTTTATTGATACGAAATTGATTCACATTGAACGAGAAGGCAATCACCATATTTAGACCGGACGGCGAGCGATATTTCAATGGATAATAGACCAGTTGGATGACTAGGAAAGAACCAGTTATAGTATGATTATGCGTATGACAACCCCTCGATGTCTATAATCCATCATTCACTACCATTTGCTCTATGGACGTGCAAGCTCCCCAAATAGGTAATAGTCTTCCAATATAAATTTTGATAATTTGACCACTATTCTTGATTCTACATTTCCTTGCGTGTTTTCAATATCGTTAAAATCTCAAATCGTCCTTATCAATTTGCCATTCACTATTGCAATATATTCCATAACTTTCTTTTCTTCTTTATTTACTTCAATCATTTTCCTCACAAATTTTAAATTCCAAAATGTACGTATATATCTCATTCGATATTTCGTCGTGAGTTCAACAGATTTGAATTCAATGAATCTCTAATACACTTCTCTCACATATCTATATATATCCATTTTCATCAAAATAGATCTTCAATATGTTTAATCAAATGTTAAATCAACATTCTTTGCAGGAAATTCGTACTTATCCTTAAAGTACCCAAAATAAGCAATCACCTTCAATATTTGTTGATCCTATCTTCACAACACAATCCTTTATCATTACAAATGAAAATACTTTACCTATTAGCGTCTTCTTCGGGAATTGGAATCCATTGATCTTTTAATTCATGATGGTAAAAATGAAACCCGTCTTAAATCATCTTAGGGTCGTATTCCTTACTTCGTCAAAATGTAAGCAATTTCTTTCTTCAACCATTGGTTATCCTTGAAGCCTATTCTCTTCATAATACTATAATTTATCGAAGGCAATGTCAACATTGCCTTTATCGAGAATTTGCATCCATCAATTTAGTATATAAATTTGGTTCTTGAACCACCAACACTTTAAGAATTTCTTCGCTCAATATTTTGTTACCTCGAAACAAATTTTATAAATTTGAGAAGTCCATTTACCTTTGATTGTTTTATCATCACAATATAACATTTCTCACTTCATCTATTTAGATTTATCGCACATTTTCATTTATATCCATTCTACATCTTAGCCAACTGTATTATTTATCCTTGCTGTGGGGTTCTCTAATCTACCTCTACTAACCCGAGATTGTCATGATCAAATTTCATTTCGCATAAGGGAATCATACAAGGAACAAGGTTGCGTAAACAATGGAGAAATCATAGTGAAATATGAGTAAGCAATTTAATTGGGAGGGAGAAAAGTAAGTGTTGCTAATATTGCATGAAGAGTAAAAGGTGTTATGTGTCTAAGTGAATCGAGATAAGACATGAAAATAAATGACAAGGGTTGAGCAGTCAAGATAAACGCAAAGTTAAGCATTTAATAGATCGCAATCACATATTAGGTCGAAAAAATTGAGTCGAGGTGGAGTCCATATCGGTACCATGGTAGGGGTTATGGTTGAGTCTTTATGGCCCGAAAGTCGTACCATAAAAATAGAGTACAAGAGGACGTGTTTTAGTGGGACATGATATACCTACATGAAGGTGAGCTCGTCTAGGTCTTGCATGTGAAATTTGTTGGGAGGAAAATTCTAGTGTTTGTGCTCTAAATATCAAAGTCACGATAGGGAACGCCAACTGATCAAAAATAGAAAGTAGATTTTCATAAGGTACTAATTAATGCATAAAATATAAGGTTAAAGCACGAAATAAAGATAATTAGAAAATCTCCTAGATCAAGTTAAGATAAGTTAGAGGCACAGTTTCTAAAAAAAAGTTTTATAGATAAGGGTATGGTCAAGGGTATGGTTCTAATCATTTCTAGTTTCAAACAATTAGATGGTCGTGAATAATGATCTAGATTTGAGGGAAGGTCGAGTAAGTCAAAGATATGTTCATCGGTTTGGTCGATGACTAACTATACTTGTGTATATGCAATATCATAATCATAGGTGGCATGGCATTCTAATGTAGAATACTTCTATCTCACTAGGGTGACCTTTCTTGCTTCTTGGTTCTCTACCAATATATGATATAATCTAAAATTTCAAGTTCCTCGAAATTTACTCAATAAAATTTCCAAGATATTTCACCAAATTTCCTATTCATCTTAGGCTGTCAAGTTTAATCCAAATTTAAATTTCTACTCAATCTCAAAGTAACCCTTGTATATCGCAAATCGAATAATAATTTTTTTTTCCAAAATCTTAAACTCGACATTTAAATAAGTTTATCAGCCAAAATTCATACTACGAAATGGACCATTTAAATACCTCCCGAATTTAATTCTATATCCTTCAAATATTTATATCTAGCTTCCAATAAGTCACAACTACTCTTCAAATTTTTTTTTTCACCCAAATTTAACTATCCATAATCAAGGCTTTTAAAATCGAAATCTAAATAATTTTATAATTCATAGATCATATGACGTAATTTAATTCAAAAAATATTTTACCAAAATTTATCAATCATCCTCAAATTTTGGTCAATCGTAACTCATAGTTTAAAATTTTATGATCCATTTCAAATCAAATTATATCCCTCCAAAAGATGTATAGCTATAACTCAATAAATCATAAATGTTCAAAGACCTTCAAAAATCAAAACACAAAATCAATTCAATTTGTTTTCTCGATCTAGCTATCCTCTTGTGTATACTACCTTGTAATATCAAAATAAAATTCCAACTATCTTTTGAAAGTGAAAAATATGCTACTACCCAACTTGGAATTAACTAATCCTTAAGATCATATTTATAGGAAAATAACTGCCTTTATAACTCAAATAAAATCTCAATGCATATTAATTGTCAATGCAATCCATCTAGCCATGTGTTTAACCTATGGGCATATACTAGTGTAGTCATCTAACTAAACACGAAACTAAGAATTTACGGTAGAAGGAGTCAAGCAAGATGTAATTCAAGGAGGTCGGATGAGGGTTCGGAATTTGAAGTCAAAAAAGGATGTCAAGTAAGTGGATGAGATTCTAGACTCTAATCCTATATTGCATGCCCGTTCGGTACAGTCATGTAATCGAAACGGCAAACTTGACCTGCATGGGCCACCACAAAAACATGTAACGCCCCAGTCCCAAAATACGTAGGACTAGGAACGTATTCATGCCAGACGTATAGTACTTATACGTAAGTTGTAAAATGCAGTAACCAAGGTACTAAATCTCATCCACAAAATAAATAATGATATAAAAGAATCTTTGAATTTGTCATGTATACAATCGTTAGGCGGAGACAAATCCACTACCAACTATGGAAAGTAATACATAATAAAATAAAGAGTTTGGCGAGCGAAGCGAAGACGATCGAAGTGCAATCATCCTCGAGAAAATAGTGACGATCATGGCCACGGATAGAACACCAGCGAAAGACAAAAACACACACCTGGCGAGATAACCAGGTCCTCAGAGGGACGTAACAAGATACAATAAACATGCCATGTAAATACTGAATATAAAATATGCCACAATCAAAGAAAATGACAAGACATAAATAAGGCAACCTAACCGTACTAAAGTGAACATGCAGTTGAGAACAAACCTTTCGTCGCATGAGCCCTGGCTGTAAATGGGATCTGGTATAGTACTTGGGCACCAGTGACCTAAGCGCATGACGTTCAAAAACGACAGTGGCCAACCTGAGAGGCTCATACCCATATCTCCAGCGGAGCTTCCGGGTTACAAGGGAAGTGGAATCGAAGCCCATATGATAAGGAAATCTTCTCCCCACCCAATGTACCTATCATGTCGCATCCACGACCATGTAACACTACTAACCGTCAAGTCTTCTAACATTCAACTATTGACAGTTAGACCTAACGCATGTCCTGCACGCATCAGTGATCAGCCAACACGCAAGTCCGTAGGCAATATGCTACTCACAACTCACACATCTCGTGGCACATCAGTGTCAAAGTTTATGTAATGCACTAAATTAGTGGTAGTCCCTTAACTCTAGGTCCATATGCAATCAAAGGATAAATAACAAGGTACAACTAATATCACTGAGCAGGCAGTAATCAAGAGCTAGAAATAAATGAACAGTGATATATAATAAAATGCAAACTGAAAATAAACAGTATAATGGCAAGGTATATTGCCTGGTGTTACGCCTGGTGTGGTGCAATAATCTGACAAGTCTTGATTGTCCGATAGCCATGTTCGATGTGTCATGGTCCTAAGTTGCAGGGAAATGGAGAAGCACGATTAGCTATGAGTAAAGGGAATAATTTGAAGAGAGTTTGAGCGAAGAGACGCGTGTCCTATTTTTAGAAAATATTTCATAATATACTTGAAAAATAATTCTACGTAAATACTTTGAAAATATTATATATATATATATATATATATATATATATATATATATATATATATATATATATATATATATATTGTAAAAATACATTTTTATTAGTCCAGAAAAATACTTAAAATAATAAATCTTTTTAGGTAAAACTCTAAGTTGTCAAAGTATTTTAAATAAGTACTTTGAAAATAAATAAAAAACAGTTTGAGATTAAACCCTAATTTTGTCAAAATGTATTTTGGAAAATATTAATTATCGAATTCATTTAATAAACCGAATAATACACTAATATTAATAAAATAATAATCATAACAAATATATTAACATAATACTAATGATATAATAACAATAATAATAATAATAATAATAATACTAATAAAACTAATAATAATAGTAACAGTAAAAACCCTTATACCACTGTACAGCCATCCCCTTTATAATATAATAGTTATATTAATCCCTTAAAAACCATTCCAGCTCATTCTCCCTTCCTCCAATTCGTAACAGTGGAGAGAGAGAGAGAGAAAGGAGGGAGAGCGGGAGGAGAAGGGGGTCTTACCAGTGGATGGCGCCGGTGGCCGGCGGCCGGGCAGCGAAGCGCCGTGGACGGAAGGCCGTGAGGGCTGGACTGGAACGGAGATGCGGGGTCTCGGCAGGCCGGAGTCAGGATCGGCGGATTTGGGAAGTCAGAGGGGGCGGATGGGGGTTTTCCAACGGCGGTGGTGAGGTTCCTCGGCGGCGGTGGAGGCGTGTGGGTTCGGAGGGGAGGATGAGCGCGGAGGCGGTGCTAAGGAGGAGCGGCGTCGGTCAGGACGTCTATGCGGTCGGAAGCGCCGGATCTGGGGCTGCCACGGTGGCACGGCGCTGCTCGCCAGTAGACGGCGGCGGCGAAGAAGTGGAGGCGACGGCCGGGAAGTGATGGAAGGGCGCGGAGGTCTCCTGGTGGCACGGCGAGCTCCGTAGACAGCAGAGGTCGCCGGATCTAGGGACCCGCGGTGGTCGGGCGACGCCGGCTTGGCACGGGAGTCGGCACGGAAAGGAAAGGACGTGTCGAACTCGGCCGACGGACACGGCATGCGCACGGCGGCTGCGGGATTAGGTACGAGACTTTCTTCCTTTCTTCGTCTAAGGGTGATGGTGGTGGGGAGTTTTAACTGGTGGTGGTGTCGGGGACGGGAGTTCGGGGATGGACACGGTGAAGGCGAGGCTGCCGCGGGTTGGTGGTGATGGCGGAGTGGTGGAGGATGGGGGCCGTTCGACACGGCGGTGATGGGGTTCTCCATCGATGGTTGGTTGCTGGGTCGACGGAGAATATGGTGACGACGGGGTTGTTGTGGCCGGGGACGATGCAGGCTGTGTGGGGGTTTAGAATAGGGTCAGGTTAGGGATTTGATTTACGGGTTGGATGTGTCGTGTCGGGGGTGTCCGACACGGCGGGGTGGACGTCCGGGATTGTCGGACGCGGAGTAACAATGTATTTGTACAAATAAAATATAGTGGATGAGATACCGACACGATGCACGGTTTGGTTGTGGATGAAAAATTTCTGGAGGAGTACCTCTCCTTTTATAGGAGGTGAGAATTCCCAGTTGGATAGATATTAGGATTTATTTAAATCCTCCAATAGATAATTCATCATTTAATTAGATAGATTTAATGCCAATTCATCCAAATCCAAATCCAATTTAAATCACAACTTTAATTTAGAACTATTTTAAATAAAGATAAGATAACTCAAATTTAAATTGTCATAATAATCAAACATTAAATCAAACTACTTTGAAAATGTCTTTTTATAAATAATATAAAATAATAATAAATTAACTTCAAAAATCAACAAGATATACATGAATAAATTTCATGTACCTTGTATGCAAACAAAATATTTACCTAATTCATGTTTTTTTTTCTAAATTACTACTAACTTTAAGCAAGAAATAAAATAGTCTTTCAAAAGTAAAAATAAAGATTTTGACAGCTTTCGTGGGATACCTTTTTTTTTGATAGAAAATACCTGCTCATACCATAAAACAAAATATCGATTTCTATATAAAAATAATAACCAAATATTTGTATATGAATAAATAAAAATTTCATACTTACGTACGATACAAAAAAATAAATCCATATCGTAATAAATAATTTTTTTATAAAAATTACAGCAAAATTTAGGGGTTTTACAGAAGCCCTGGCAACTCCTCTGGAAATACGTCCATAAACTCTGCAATCAAGGGATGTGGAGCCACCTGCTCCTCAACTGAAGCTCTACAGATGACCCCGCCGTCCTGCTCTGCCTGCCGCCGGGTGTACTCGAACTCTGGCTCTCCTGGCGCTCCAAACAAAACTCTACCCCCTCGATAGTCAATGCGGGCGTGATGTCTACTCAACCAGTCCATACCTAATACAATATCGTAGTTCGGTAGTGGCATAACGAGCATACTCACCCCCAACTCTCGGTTGCCCAAAATAATGCTCCGCCCTCTGCAAACATCACTCACGAGGATGACCCTACCCCCGGTCGTGATCTTGCAGGTCCTAGGCAATGGTAAGATACCAGACTGTGTCTAATAGCATATGATACTGACACAAAGTTGTGGGATACCCCGGAATCAATGAGTACGAAAGCTAGAATGGAGTCGAGAAAAACCGAACCTGCTATCAACTCTCCTACGGCCTCTGCATCCTCGGCCGCCAGGGCGAAAGCTCGTCCCTGCTGTCCATCCCGTGCCTGCTGCTGGTGCTGGTTGAACCTCTGCTGCTGGGTCTGCAATGGCCCCTTCAGCTGACCTGTTGGAGCCTTGGCTGCTCCAACTCCCCCTGGTACTGGACGCATCGTCGCAACTGGACAATCTCGCATCTGGTGGTCCGCCGATCCACACATCAAGCACCTACCAAGTCTCTTCCTGCACTCCTCCCACTTGTGCCTAGGCTTCTTACAGAAAGTACAACTGATAGCCTGCTACCTGGGTGGCTGCTGCTGTCCTCTCTGCTGCTGATGCTGCACCTGCTGAAAATGTGTCCTGTCCTGCTGCTGATACTGCTAAACTAGCCTCTGCGGCTGCTGATGCTGGAAATGAGGTCTCTTGGCCTGGCCCCCACTGCTGCTACTACCCTGGAAGTCACGACCCCTCTTCTGCTTCAACCCCAGGTCGTCCTCCGCCGCCATGGCCCCAGAAAATAACTCCGTAAAAGTAACGTTCCGATCACTCTTAGTCAGCGACCGAACCTCTCTAATCAAGCCTCGGCGAAACTTCCTCGCCTTCGCCTTCTCAGTCAAGTCATCTATGAACTGGGCCAATCTACAAAACTCTCCGACATACTCAGCCACCGTCTGGTTCTCCTGAATCAGACCCTCAAACTGTGCCTCGATGCCTCCCAAGGCCACATCAGGAAAGAACTGCTCTTTGAACAGCTCCTTGAACTGGGCCCAAGTCTGGCCCTCAACTTCCACCCTGGGATCTGTCTGATACCATGCATGGGCTAAGTCCTGCATCTGACTGCCCGCCGCCTCGATCTGGAGTCGATCTGGTATCTCCGCCAGTCTGAATATCTCCTCGATATGCTCGATCCAGTCGTCTGCAAAATGGATGCCCTCTGTGCCCAGGAACTCTCGAGGATACATCTTCTGAAAGTCCTGTATGTCCTTCTCCCTCCTACGGGGCTGCTGCTGTGCCCCCTGAGTAGTCACCATCTCAACCGTAGTACGAACCAGATGGTGCGCCTCGTCAATCCCCTGACAGAAATTGATAGTCTGCCGCTGCTGCTGCTGCTAGTGGGACTCCAGAATCCTCTCCACGAAGGAGAAGAGATGTACAGCATCTACCATCCCCGCAGGCAGAGGCTGCTGCGGTGGAAGGATCTCGAGAATCACAGGGCTCTGCCTCCTGGCTGGTGGAGGTGCTCCTCCAGAAGCTGCAGAAACACCGACTCCTGAGGGCTGCACTGGCCCCGTGGCACCAGGAGCTGGCTGCTGCTGAGGTCGAGAGATGGCAGACCTCTCCTTAGCGTCTTTCGGTCCGGGGCGATGCGATCTTGTCTCAACCATCCTAGAGACACAGATAAACCAAGAAACAATTACTGAGAATGAGTCAAAATATTAAAGGAGGACAATTAAAATTCAAAGGAAGACAATAAGCAGCAAAATATAGACATACGGAATCTGATAAGGAGTTTTTCCTAGTGTGATTGAGTACCTTCAAAAATATACTAATTCCTACTGCAGGCTGCAGTGATATTCTAGTTCGAATACCACTACATTTATAAACTAGACCTGCATGGGCCACCACTAAAAATGTGTCATGACCCGCACCCTAGAGTAAGGGCACGAGACGTAGGTACGTCCAGCCTACGCCGCAGTGTCGGCTGTAGAACGCTGTCCTAGGTCAACATCTAACAATATAAAGGTACCTATACAGTATATACACTCCGAATGGAGGTGACATAGCAAATATAGTCTCAATCACATCTAAGGTAGAGCATGATAAAAGATAGATAGATAGATAGATAGAAACAGAATAAAAATCACAGAGATACAATCCAGATGAGTCTAAGTGTCTAAATAAATACATATCCCAAATACAACTCAGAATCTCAATAAAGTAATCCAGAAAGATAATAAAGACATCCTAATCTAGGGGAGTGTCATCAACTGCTAGTGGGTCCTGCTGCTGGTCCAAGTCACAGCAATCCTCTAGGGTCGCACCGTAATACGTAGGGCAGAACGCCTCAGCCTCATCCTCTGTAATATTTCAACAGGTCCAGTCAGGACAGGAGCGAGCACAGTACATCTCAACAAATCATAACAGGTTAGGAAATATAAACATGCTAGAGAGTAAGATACAGGAAACTGAAGAACAACATGATGTAAAAATAGAGAGACTGTAAGTAAATAGCTACAATATATAGAGAACTATCAGTGACTAGTGATTCAGAGCACAAGATGGTTATATAAACGGCACGATGTTGCACACGAGTAATCTAAAGAGGTTGCACACGAGTAATCTACTGGATTGATTACATAACTACTTCTACTCCCCCGCCCCAATCAATACACAAGGATCTAGCCAAGTTATGTTACTGCACACGAAGTATAGTCGAACACGAAGATCATGTGAGCACATGAGTATACACGATTTCACACGATTTGTACACGAAAAGCACGGACACAAGGAGTACACGATGCTCATGATAAAGTACACGAACACGAAATATCCGATGTATCCGCTAAGGGGATATCATCGCACGACAAGATCCATATAGTACTAATCCGTGTTTCCAACGTGTCAGCATCAAGTAAAGTAATCGAAAGCAGGAAATATACTCCTAAGTAGGATATGAAATGATCAGAGAATGTACTCGCCTGTATCCTGAGTATCTGAAGAGTATCTATTGTCCGAGGAGTGGTGTCTGTCTCCTATAGAACAGTACAAGTCAATATAAGTCTAAAATGATAATAAGATGCATTACAATGCATTCTATATGAATCTAGGTCAATCTAGACCAAAGTTAACTCTTGGTCAACTCTGGTCAAGCCTAGAAGTCAAACTAGGTCAACTATCCATTCTAAGTCTAATCAAGGCTATACTAGTCTAACTAGGTTATACTAGGTCTAAGCTAGTCCATACTAGTCCAACAAGCTATTCTAGGACCCAACAACAATATGCTAAACTAACATCACACATAGTATATATATACATATATATTAGGCATTCAATATTACATATAGATGTATACATTATGTATATAGGCTACCACCCAATATTTATATAGGCATGCATCATTCATGTTATATGTACATTATACATATATTCATTATACACATTATACATTATATTATACATATAGGCATATGAATCTATATACATATACATACTATATATATAAGGGAAAAGTCACAAGTGTGTGTGTGTAAAGAAAGCATGAGTGAAATGGTAACGTGAACAAGGGCAATGTGAAGGGGGTAATGAAAACCAATGTGAGTGTCACAAGTATACTAATGTGTATGTCACAAGGTGTAGGTGTGATACATAGTGTGAAGGCACATACTAAGTGTAATGGTGAGAGTGTGCAGTGCAAAGGAAAGGAAGTGCAAGGAAATCAGTTCACAGTTAGCAGTTCAGTTCAGTCATAAAAATGGGAAGGAAACCAATACATACTAATCTCAGGTTTGAAAGAAGGAAAGGAAAATGAAAGGAAGCCAACTCAAATATCAACCCCATCATATATATCTTTAACAGTGAACTATAGAATACACAAGCTTAAGCATGGCAATATTCAAATTAGTTTAAGGAAGGGAAATAGAAATCAAACTCAGGTTTGGGTTGACAGTAAAGGAAAACATGGCATGGAATCCACAGTTAACTTAACATGGAGAATTAACCAAACTAAACCTTGTTCTCAGGTTTTAAGGACACTGTGACAGTTGAAGACCATTCGAAACTACTAATGTCATCCCATCCTTCAACAATAATTAAACTAAACAAACAATTAGATTACAGTTTTAAAAGGAAGGGAAATCAACACAGTTCCTAATATACCAATTGATATAGGAAAACTAATATTGGAAATCAACATAGGAATTCAAAATCACTTTTAAAAAGAAAGGAATTCAAGACAGTTCACGAATCCTTGAATTCTATTCTCAGTTTTGGAAACTGAGATAACCTACAGTTCAATGAGTGAAACATATGACAGCTAAGTATGAGAATCAATTTGACAGTTTACATATGAAAACAATTGACAGTTTTAATAGGAAAATAAATCATTCAAACTATTGTATCAGTCAATACATAACAGTCCAACTCAATGTCCAAAATTCCATTTCTCAATGCAAAAAGCTATCTAACTTGTAAAATCAAACTAACATGAACTAATACACATGTCCAGGATCTAATCTGGCAATTTAATCATTAATTAAACAGTTAAAATAATGGTATGAACTCAGGAAATATCAGAACTGGATACAGTGGAATAGGGTCAGTCTCGTGCACATGTTCCTTGGGCTCCTGCACCCGACACAACACGACATAAACCTCGTGCTTGTGTCCCAGTATCGAGGGGGTCTAGGTCTAGGATGTGGACACCCTGAATTGGGTCCACGACACGTGTGTGTGTGATACGACACGTGTATCATTGGCCAAAATTGGCTGAACCCGATACAGTGAACGACCAATGCACACACGAATACGTGTCCGATACGATACGAGGACTCGTGCAACTTGGAGAGCCTCGTGTCAGTGTCTGCCTCTACGTGTGCATCAAATATCTTGTGTCCAAGTGTCGTGTCCAAGGAGGATTTGCCCCCGAGTAGCAGGGGACTGCTGTGCGTGCAAAAACGTGTGTGTTCGCGTGTCCAAGCCGACACGACACAATACAATCATCACCTCAGTCAACTAGAATCCAATAAGCAATACCAAAACCTAATTTTCTATTTAAACACAAACTGAAAATATGATCGAAATGCTCTCTGTGGCATTTCGTCGATCACCTAGGTATCTACAATGATACGTGTCCGATACGGACACGTAAAGGACACGAAACTTAGCAAAACCTATTCCTACAGTTAGAGGACTCCTAGGGCTTCCTGTCCAAGCCTAGAAATCGAAATTACATGGAGAGAATAGGGAGTTACCTATAGGTGTCAAATTGCTCAAAAAGCTCCAAAGAGGGGTGTTCTTCTTGCTATCCAAACTTCACCAAATTGTTCCCCTACTGAAATTCTTCACCATGGACAGAAATTATACAGGGATTAGATCCTAATGCAAGAAGTTTGCAGGAAAAAGGAATTGAAATAGAATAAATATGGATTGGGAAAGATTGGGATTTACCGTTCTTTTCCAACTTGCTAAATTCCTAAAGGAGGCTAGCCCTAGATGGAAGAGGCATTAAATAGGGTGTGGAACCCTAGGTGGCCGGCCACTAGTGATGGATTAGGGTTAGGGTTTCATTAGTTTGGCTATGGGCCTCTATGGGCCTTAAGTCATAAGCCCTGGTTTATGAAGTCACAAGTCATTAATCCAACCTATTCAATATTCCTATTTCCCCAAATTAATTCTAAAGACTAGGATATGGTTAACTTAAGTTAAACTAGGGTTTCATAATCTAACCAAGTGGTCATGGCTAGGGTTAGCTTCTAGGTCAGTCTCCAAAGTCACCATGAGTCAAAGTCAAGAATAGCACTAAATTAAAATATCCCAAAAATTACTTAAATTCCAATCATTCTAATTAATACAAAATAATTCCAAATAATTCCCAAAAATTCAAAAATAACCAAAATACCCTCAAGCTGGAAATATGGTAGTGACAACCTTGTCAACGGATAATCCGTCGCTTGGTGGTCGCCATCCGTCGCTAACTGAAAATTCTCCAGTTTGCAACGAAAATTCCGTCGCTTAGTGGTCGCCATCCGTCGCTAGCTGGAAATTCTTCGGTTAGTGACGGATATTCTGTCGCTTTGCCATCGCTTTGTAGTCGCTAGTCCGTTGCTAACTGGAAATTTTTTGAAGAAAATTACATAAAACAGAGCATTTCCTGTTCTCACAACATCCGAAACATCGAAACATCACAATATGCATCACACATCACACAAACCAATATACATCACACACCAATATACAAATATCCATCACAAATACATCACACAAACCAACATACAAAACACACCAATATACAAATATCCATCATTTTGAACCATTATCCAAAACTTACCACCATTATCCAAAACTTACCACCATTATTTAGCCAATATCCAAACATTCATCAAAAGATTCATCAAAAAATAATATCCAAGTGATAATATCCGAAATTCACAAATATTCAATATTTAAAAACATTTCAAACCATTCAAATACAATACATCAATGAGAAGGAGGAGTTGGATCGTCCGCTGGTGGTACTCCCTGCTGCGCCCGACGATAATACTCCTCCACCATGTTTGCCGACATGGTATCAAAAACATCGTCTGGAAGTTGGTGTAGCTGCCCTGGCGACATCATGTCAAGGAGTGTCATCACAGCAGGAGGCGGTACTAGAGGGGCAGGAGGGTCAAAAGAAAGACGTCCGACGGATGAAGGACCGGGAGCAGCAGTAGACGGACCGGAAGTAGAAGAACCGGGAGCAGACGAACCGGGAACAGAAAAACCGAGAGCAGTAGAAGGACGCGGATAGTACATAGTTATATGCTTCCGTAAGGACGACCCTGCCTCGGTTAGATTCGTAAGCTGTATCCTCACATCATCGCTGTCGGGGTCGCGAAAGGAGACAGAGGCGGTGGAAATCTCAGAATCGACGCCTGCAACGACGCCAGGGAGCCGCATCTGTAGAGGCGCCCTTTCCTAAAGCCGTCGACGGTATCTACGAATATGTCCTCATTGAGAGTGACCAAAGAAGAGGACGCCTGGACGGGCGTCATTTTGTCGACATCCTCGATAGCTGATGGCTGAACCTGTCTAAGGGCCTCACCATACGCAGCCTATCAAATGAATGTATTTATACTATGAGTTTTCCTATGTTATAATCTAAATCCTATATTTTCCTAAGTTATTGTCTGAATCCTAAGTTATAGTCTGAATCCTAAGTTTACCTAAGTTATAGTCAGAATACTTATAATTCTAATATAAATCTCATAAACGTAAGTACTTACATCAGTTTTCTTGGCCCTCTCATCGACGAAGCTCCCGTCCTTCCGTCTCTTGTGCGTATACTCACCACCAGAATAAGTCATATTAGCAACGCCAAAATACGTCGCTAATATGAGAAAAAGCGTCGCTAATCTGATTTATCGACGTTTTTAGTGACGTTTTCCTGTGGTCGCGGAAAGCCATGTCGCTGACAGGCAAAACGTCGGTAATCGTTGTCATTACCGACGCTTACCGACGCTAAATAAACGTCAGTAATGACCGACGTTCACCGATACCACATCGAAAAAATGGCGACGTCTCGGATGTCGGTCAACGTCGGTGAATTTAGCGATGTATGCTACTTTCTATCGACGTTTACCGACTCTGTAGAAGAGAGAAACTGGGTCGGTAAACGTCGCTATACCTGGTGATTTAGCGACGCTTACCGATGTTTAGCGACGCAACTAAACGTCGGTAAACATCGCTAAACGTCGCTAAAATGCAAAAAAAATTACAGAATGTCCACAGAATCACATTTCCTTCTAACAGTTTAATAAATAACAATAAATACACGGATACACATTTTCTTCCTAGGTTCGCCGACCCCTTCGGTGGAACACTCAACACCGGTACATCACAATATGCATATGTATCAATACAAACAAGAGTAAAAGTCTACAAGTGTAAAATATCCAAAGTCGGTAAACGAATATCTAAAGTATACAACCAATATCCACATGAATCCACAACCAATAATGAAAGTCTACACAAATAGATAATCCACAACCAACACTGAAACAACATAAACAAACACTAAAATCTCGTAAAACAATCCTAACTCGGACTACTGCGGATCTGGAGGAGGGGCACCGCCGTGCCTCATGGATAGGAACATCTCGTACTCCTTCCGTAAAATCGTCATCGATGAAGAAGGTAGTGACGTCGGTGGAGTCGGAGGTAGTGACGCCGGCAGATTCGACGACGATAAAGGTGCACACAGAGGACAATAACGCTCCAACGCTGCTAGTCGCTCGTAGTTGGAATGCATGGTAGATAACAGCCTCGTACTGCTATCAACCATCGAATCCTGTATCAACGTGAGCCTATCACCCATGGACAGCTGTGATGCCTGCAGATCCGTCATACCGTGCTTTGTCGACACTCTAAGATCAGTGACGCCTTGCTCTGTCCTCTTAGTCATATCCCTGAGCTCCGTAATGCTGCGGTCGAGCGTATCTAATCGTGCTATAAGCGCAGCATCGTCCGTCTGGTGCTGCTCCTAGATCTGTCGTAGCAGCTCATCACGGACAGACTCCACCTTCTGCTGGACTCGGGCAGACTCCTGGAAGGGCTGTGGGCCATGCACACTTGCATGGGAGGCCCTAAAGGAGTGTGTCGCAACTAGGGTGCCATAGGATCTCGTACCGTAGTACGTACCCCTGTGGAGACCACCAGCGGTGCTCACCCACAGCTTGTCCTCCGATGGAGCTGGAGCGGGCTGCGAGTATGTACCGGCCTCTCCCGCAGCATGTGCACTAGCAGCCGCCCGCTCCTTAAGTCGTTGAAACTCGGCCTAGAAAGCAAGGATACTCTATAACTTCTAATGTCTAATATACTTATTACTACTAACTACATGAATATCTATTTGCATGCATATTTACTAAGTTATATCAAAACTAACACGAAGTATTAAAATTAATAAATAGAATTGTAATACTTAAGTAGGCCTGCTCCGCCCTCTCGTCAATAAGCTTTCCACCCTTCCAATGTGTGGCTAGGAAGACAGTCACCATATTGGTGTCATCACCCCTCCTTACCTGTAATTAAATATATCACTTTTTACTAATTTATCGGACTTGTATTTAAATAATATTTTTGAAATAAAAAAATATACCAAACGACGAAAATATTCCGTCATCGGAATCGACCCACCGTACCACTTTGACCCCTGCTTCCTAGCCGCCTTGGCTTCTCAGACTTTTCTTTGTACCTTGGCTCGTCGAATCAAGCCTTCATCGCAGTCTACTGCTCAGGGGTGATCCAACCTTGGATCTGCTTTCCGGCACAATCACGAGTCTTCTGATCATTAATAGCGTCGTGGATCAGCTTATCAGCGACGACAGGAAACATCCCCTCGATCATCTCGGCCAGGTATGTTGGATAGAAAAATATATCCTAGAATAGTACAAACCAAATATTTGTCAGTTATATATAATATACAAAAATTATATGATTCATGTTAAAAGTAAATATATTTTAACCTTCAAGCGCGTAAACCAGTAGGCCTTCCTCTCGTCCGGAGCATCAGAGTAGTTTATCCAAGGGCCACCATAATTAGTCCTTAAGAAGTGGCCTAGGCATCTCTGTACCGACGGGGGACGATATCTATACAGACATATTATATTCATGAGAAAAGTTTATTTATGATAAACACAGGAAAAAAATAATAAACCAAAACACTTACTTTGTACCGTCGGCCTAGATCTCCGTCCTCGCCTCCTCCGGAGGTGCACATGCATCATCTGCCTGATACTAGTCGGTCGTCGGCTCAGCCTCCTCCATCTGTTCATCTGTCTCTATTGTCGTATCAGCAGGAGGAACGCTAGACGACAGAGCAGTCTCAGGCCTGGAACTACTCGTCTTAGGAGATATACCACGTAGCGTCGGTGCAGACGGAGGTACTGTCCGATACACAGGAGTACTGGGCGACGAGGATCCAGAGCCGGTAGCAGTAGGAGGTACCAAAGGAGTACCCTGTCCTCTGCCAGTACTAGTACCCCGTGCCCCATGTCGGGACATGCAAAACGATCCACGATGACCTGTCATACCTGATAACGACATATGATGAGATACAACAAATAATAGTACATTAGAAATATGAAAGTACAACAACGACAAGATAATAACCAAGACAACATATGATGATACATTTTACAAGAAACATCTAAGTCCAGATAGTATTTTCTACAAGAAACATCTATGTTTATATAGAACATTCTACAAGAAACATCTAAGTCCAGATAGTACATTCTAAAAGAAACATCTAAAAAATGAAAGTACATCTCTCTCAATCATCTTCAGAATATTCATCTTATTCGTCTTCTTCGACCTCATCTTCCTCTTCCTCCTCCTCCTCATCTCTAATTTCATCTTCGCTTTCGTCGGCTTCGCCTTCCTCTTCGAATAATAATACATCTTCTATGTTTGTCATGTAATGCATAACTTTCGTGGAGTCCACATCAACAATATTGGTTATAAGAGGTAGCTCGTCCTCCTGATAAGCTTTTTCGTCAACATTAAAAGTATCTCTAGCTTTAGTCTTGTATACTGCCCACCAGTCAGACTTCGTTGCTTCCCGTCTCGGATAAGTTGTGAAGTACACGAGCTGAGCCTGAGTTGATAGGACAAATGGTTCGTAGCCTTGATATCTACGCTTATAGTTTATATATACAAGACCATGCTTGTCAATTTTCCAACCTTGATTTTCAATCAGATCGAACCATTCACACTTGAACAACACGATCTTTGCTGGTTCTCTGCCATAATTATATGTGAACTCCACAATCTCTCGCAAGATGCCGAAGAAATCATTTCCTGGATCGACGTCTTTGTAGTTCGAAGATTTGATACACAAACAACTATTTTTTGCAGAATCAAGATCCAAGAAGCTGTCTCTGATCGGAGCATTTGTCGACTTGAACCTAAAGCCATTGACACAGTAACTTGGCCATATTTTAACAAAAGTAATTGGTCCCTTGGCAAGAGTTCTAATTAATTCAATCTCTGGTAAAATTAGACGATCGACCTGAATACCAAAGAAGAGATAGTAAGTTTTTTATTGCGCAGTTGCATTAGAAGAGGCCAGTAATTACCGAGTTGCTTACATATTCGCTCAACCAAGGAGGAAAATGTTGTCTCATTTCTTGTTCTAATGCTTCGTCTGTTAGGTAGGGTCTAACCGACCTCAACTCATCATTATATGTGCTGAAAAATAATGAAGCAACTGCCGATTAGTACAAAAATATTAGCTTCTACTATTATATTGAGATGATGTAAACTCATCATTAATTACTTATCCCTCTTGCTTCTCCACTTCATCCTCGTAGCAATTGGGTAATATATACAACTGAGCAGCCCTTAGCTCTTCGTCATTCAAATATCTCTTCTTTATTTTCCCCGAAGGCTTTTCGGACGCATTGAATACTTTCAGTATTCCATTATTAGATTCTTGATATGATCCGTCGTCGTTTTTTGGAGCCCTCGTTCTATTCGTAGCAACATGAGGTTTGAAATACGTCGAGCAGAAGTTTGTAATCTCTTCGAGAATATAGGTGGTTCAAATGCCGCTCAAACGGGTACATCCAACGATAACCGACGGACCCACCAACACGTGCCTCGTAGGAAAGATGAATTGGCAAATGTTCCATGGAGTCAAAGAATCCAGGAGGAAATACCTTCTCGAGCTTGTACAGTGTTACCGCAATATCGTTCTCCTGCTTTTCTAGACGATCGACGAGCAACTTAGTAGAACAAAGTTCTCTAAAGAATATGCTAAGCTCGGTCAATGGATCCCAAACAACCTGGGGTAAGAATTCCCGAAATATAATCGAAATTAACCTCTCCATGAATACGTGACAATCATGGCTCTTCATACCTGTCAGTTTGCTCTCCTTGAGGTCGACGCATCTTCTCAAGTTCGAAACATACCCGTCTGGAAATTTTAGACCTTGAATTCACTTACAAAGTCTGACTTTATCCTCCTTCTCCAGTGAAAAAATTGCCTTAGGCTGCTTCAACTTTCCATTTCCATCCTCTATCAAATGCAATGCTGGACGTCTACATATTTCTTCCAAGTCCAATCTAGCCATTGGATTGTCTTTCGTCTTCCCCTTTACGTCCATTACAGTATTAATTATGTTGTCAAACATATTTTTCTCAATATGCATGACATCAATGTTATGTCTAATCTGATTGGTGCTCCAATATGGCAGATCCCAGAATATACTCCTCTTCGTCCAGTTATGAGTGCGACCAAATCTGTCACACTTGTAGCCCGTAGCAGGCTCTTCAATAGCCTTTGGTAAATCTTTTACCTCTTTCCATATCGTGTATCCAGGCCACCTTGGCGGGGGATTAGCCTTCTCCACAATGCCAGCACGAAAAGCTTTCATGTTCCTCCGGTACGGATGATCCTTCGGCAGGAATTGTCGATGACAATCGAAGAAGCACGGTTTGCCTCCGTGTTTCAAACGGAAAGCCTTAGTGCGGTCCATACAATATGGACATGAAAGACGACCATGCGTGCTCCATCCAGATAACATACCATAGGCCAAAAAGTCGTTGATGGTCCACATAAGTGCTGCCCGCATCTAAAATTTTTGTTTTCTAGGTACATCGTACGTGTTGGAACCTACTTCCCACAACTGATTCAACGCATCAATCAATGGCTGTAAATACACATCGATATTCCTTTTCGGATTGTTCGGACCTGGGATTATAACGGTGAGGAACATATACGGAGTCTTCATGCACATCCAAGGCGGTAGATTGTACGGAGAGACAATCATAGGCCAACACGAATACTGGGATCCCGAAAGTCCGAATGGGGTAAAACCGTCGGAGCAGAGACCCAATCTGACATTACGTCGATCAGAAGCAAAATCTGGATACTCTCGATCAAAGTACTTCCATGCTCACTACTACAGATATGAGATATGATAGCATGCTCAGAATGTTGTAGAATGCCTATTATAGTGTATTCGGCCCGCTATAAATGCCCCCGCTATAATTGCCCCATGTACAAGAACGCTATAAAGTTATAGCATTCATAAACGCTATTGATGGATTATAGCATTTCATGGCGCTATAGACAGGTTATAGCATTTATGAACGTTATACAAGTCTTATAGCATATAAGAACGCTATAGGAAAGTAATAGCATTCATGAACGCTATTTAGTTATTATAGCGTCCATGAACGCTATAGACTTGTTATAGCAGTGACAAATGCTATAGAGTTTACATAGCATTTACGAACGCTATAGTTTCATAATAACGTTTGAATAGCTTTTCGATGCAAATTGGTTTTTATAGCATTTCTTTCGCGCTATTATATGTGCACCAATATCATGTCAGAATGCTATTGCAGAATGCATTAGTGTAAAGAAATAATTCACATCAGAATAGTATTGCAGCACATCAAAATCGCATTACAGATATACAGAATGCCACAGATATCTATTGCATATATACACA
This sequence comes from Iris pallida, assembly GCA_029216955.1. Lineage (NCBI taxonomy): Eukaryota > Viridiplantae > Streptophyta > Magnoliopsida > Asparagales > Iridaceae > Iris > Iris pallida. Next base: position 18,620,843 of record JANAVB010028397.1, read on the forward strand.
GAATGCGGGTATTCAAAAATTTAAATGCTTCTCGATGAATCAATCACATAATGAATTCCAAACACAAGTAAATTCATAAATGTCACTGTCAAGAACATTCAAAATTCTTCATAATTTCTCCAAACTTAAACATTAACAGCGTAGTCAACGTTTAATTATTTCCATACATATATCCAAAATTTAGCTCGAACCGTTCGAGCCTATCAACAACCAAAGCTCCTCAGAAATCCTCTTACTTCATCCAACCTACACAAATATAGGGGGGAAGCATTAGTGTTCCTGGTTAATAAACTAGCAGTTGAATTTATGAGTTAGCTATCAATAGAAAATTGCCTAAAATTCTATGAGTTATAATCAACCAAACAACTAAAATCCATTGTCAGTTGAATTTATTAGCGATCCATTCATATCCATACATACTTAGCAAGTCCATAACTTGTGGCACATCCTTTCTTCATTGCTGGTTAAAACCATTATAATCCTTTGTCTTTTCTGTTTGAAATTAATGCAAATGACCATCATGGAGTCAATTTTATGTCAGTAAACTGTTGCTATAAGAACATGAGCTTTGTGTTATGGCTCTACAAACTAATTTAGCTCATCTTAGCAAGAGCTTTATATTTTTATATTGTTCTTTTCAAGTTAGAACGAAAACTTGTGACCTGTAGTGACAAAATGAATCTACAACTGAATAAGCAATATGTTACACGTCATCAGTTAATAAGAACAACTTTATATCAGAGTTATCAAACTAAGATACAAGAGGCGGTAAGCTGTGTAAATGCATGATTAAAGATGTGGAGTTGGTTGAATGGATGCAGTTGTGGATATGAGAGATGATACAGCTATAGGACCAAAAAGAGCAACACGAGTCGATGTGGATCTTACTTCTATGATCAGGATGGGTTTGGGGTTGGCTTGGTGTTGGGACAAGCATCAAGGGAGGGAAGTGTGGAAGTTAGAGAGCGGGGAGTTTTTGAAGGACTAAGCTTGATCAATCCATCGCACTGTGTCGATGAATTGATTAAATAATGAGAATTTGTTTCAATTGGGAGCATATGAGTGCACCCTTATACAATTTAAAAGGTAAATACTCTTACCATTAAACCAAGCAGTAAAAGTAAAACTACTACAATTTAAAAGGTAAATAATTAGAACACTGCTCTAGAAAGCTTTAGATATTCCAGTTAGTCAATACATGATCTATGATGAATTGGTTTAAACACTCTTACCATTAAACCAAGCAGTAAACTTTCATCTTACTATAATATTCAGTACTTATATCATTCCTGGACTAAGAGAGAGGTATCACTAAAGACGTACCTAGTCTTCAAATGGCATAATGGGGTCTGTTGGCCAAGTCGTGGTACTTCCAATAATTTTCTCTACTGTGTCGTTACCAAAATACGGCCTAAACAACAGAGCTTTAGGTTGTATCACTATATCTACCCAAACACGGGATGCACCTTGTCCAAGAGGATAATCGTGAACCGGCACATTCGGATCATCGGTGATCCATTGTCCAATTGCAACAACTTCGTTCTTATTTCCTGTCCAATCGAGTAACTTGCATTTTTGGTCCTTTGACAGACGATAATTGACTTAAAAAAAGATTCAAGCTAAAAAATATTAATATATCATTCGTGTTACAATACTTTTATTTGTTATTAGAGATATATTACCTGTGGAGTAGATGGAGATTTTGAAATGACATTTACTTCAAAATCATTCTCGTCGCCACTGTTGTTCTCCTCCTCTTTAGTGTTCTCATCATCACTGCCCTCATTGTTCTCCTCCTCCTCTTTAGTGTTCTCGTCGTTCTTCTTATTGGTCATCTTATTTTGATCCTAAATAGGAAAACAGTTACATGTAATTACCAAAAAGAAAAATATAGTGTACTAAGTGGTCATTCTTGAAGACTTTTCATTAATGTACCAAGTAGTTGAGTTTGTTGTTCAATTAACTTTGATATGGATTTGATTTGCCCTTGCATTGACTCAACTTTGCTTTGGGAATTTCTCTCCTCTACACTCACCTCAACATCATCATCTTTTTGTTGATCACATTCATAAACAAGGCAAGCGTCATCGGTAATGTATAAAAAAATATCAAAGTGAAATAAAACAAGAGTCAATCTAGAATTCCTCCACACTTACCTTATTTTTCATCAAAGTCTCTATCAACTTTGCTTGTTCTTTAACTAATTTTGACATTGAGTCAATTTTTTCCTGAATTAATTTAATTTTGTTTTCCAGTCGAACTACTATTTGAGAATGCTTCTTTTGAACAACTAATTTAGATTTAGTTGCTCTAGCTCCGGCTCCTCTAATTCTATCCCATTTTTTCTGATTACCGTACTACTTGTGAAAGTGCATCACCTTCATCTAATTGCTGGGATCCCTCTGAAGGTGGTGCAAGAAGGATTTCCTTAGCCTTTTGCTGAAATTACGATAAAGAAAACTAGAATTAGTCTCCGTTGGACGACGCTTGACTGCCAATACAAGAAAAAATATACTATCCATAAGAAGGTAATTGTGTTATACATACAATAAGATCGTTGTCCTTTGAGTGCTTAGCTTCACCTTCCCCAGTAGTATATCCCCGGATCCAAGCATGAAGCCTAACCTTATCTTTAGGACATGGTCCCTCCCTTCTCTGAATTGTATTAGGTAAATTGGCATTGATAAGTAGAGAGATATAAATACGAATGAAAAAAATACTTTATACTTCCAATATTTCATCGGCAATGCGAGCAAAGCCTTTTCTACTTCCAAAGTACAGCATTGTTTTTTTTCCTCTCATTTGTTTAAACTTTGTAGACCTCTCCTACGTAAAATCACATGCATATTATTAGATAATACCTTAAATGTTAGACATTGAAGCTTCAAAAAATATTTATTCAACATACCTTAAATTGTTTTGATGATCTTTTCTTAACGAATAGTTCCCAATCTACCAGGTCTACGTCATTCGGCTTTTTTTTCAAATATTTTCCCAATTTTGATTTGTTGGCCCTAGCAAGTCTTCCCATTTGTTGGAGGACATACATTTTTGCCTCCTCATCGCGCTCATTGAATGTAAATTTTTGCTACAAGTGCAAAATAGCCATAAGTAATTATTAGGAAGATAGTAGATATAAACTACATTTAACCTTGAATGTAAACTTTCATCTTACTGTAACAGCTTTCCAATAGAAGTCCTTGCTCTCAGAAGGTATATGTCTCCAATCATCGAACGTTATTGGTACCATTTCACGTGTCAAACATCCGACAAAAGTTGAAAGATGTTTCGAGTTCCTTCCAATTGGTTGACCATTTTCATTTAACTCCACCTCTAGCATATTGCCACTTTCAACGGACAAAACACTACACCTAGTGGGTCCCCTAGTCCTTGTTGTTCTCTCTGTTTTGACTTCATTTGAAGCTTGTGGTTCTTGTACGTCATTTGAATCTTCTGGTTCTTGTCCCTCATTTGATGCTTCTTTTTCTTGTTCTTCATTGGAACATTTTTCCTTGTCCTTCCTTTGCTTCTTGTGCTTCTTTTTCTTCTTGTGCTTCTTTGTAGATTAAATCGCTTGATTTGCGCTCTACAAGAACACAGTTGACATTTATGTATTAGAAATATATGTAAGCATTGTTATAGAAAATATGTGCTTGTTTACAGTTAACATTTATGCTTGTTCTCAGAACACAGTTCTGAGAACAACATTCCCACAACATTCCCACAAATTTGAGAAAATATGTGCTTGATCCTACCGCATTCGAACCTTCTTGCTCACTTATATAGATATCAGCATTTGGATTGTTCACAAGAGCAGCCTCGATGCCTTGTCTTTCATTCTTTCCTCTCTTTTTTGCGTGTTTTGAACTATACAAATATGCAACATATTAAAATATTAAGAAATAAATTAGATTTATGTAAGCTTAATTTCAAATACATGTTGAAGGTTATTTACCTTAGCTTGAGCATCATTTCTTTTCTTCCTTGGTGTCATTGCAAGATAGGGTAGCTACGAGCAAGAATTACTCGCTGATGATGATCAGAAAATAAGCAAATATTAAAGAAACAAATCATGACAAGTAGAGTATCATAGAGTATCAAATACTAAAACTATATACTGGATTTTGAAGGACTGTACATTGTTTGAGTTTACACTTGAACATTTCTGTCCCCTGTACATTGTTTGATACCCATATTGCTATTTTTTCTGAGCTTGTCTCTAAAAGACCTGAACATTTCCACCAACCATTGAACTACCTACATATTTTCTGTATTAATTAACTACTATCATCATATTCTGCACAACTGCAGAACACAAATATACCTACTACTATACCCAAAACTCTAAGACCCTAGCTAACGGAACACAACCCCACACTATATAACTACCAGGGCAGACCCTTTACCTACATCAATGTACTGATTACCTACATGACTAAACCAAGTTCACAGACCCTATATTGTGAAGCATTAAAAAAATAGCAAAAACTAATAAAAACTAATGATTGTATACATGTTCTGCACAACCTTAACAAAGAAAAATAAAAACCTGCATATAACAAATTCAAGAACAATTGTGAAGCATTAAAAAATACTAGTTATTTTCGAACAAGCTTCTATACCAATAATAAAAACTAATGAAACATAGAGACCAATTAAACCATATAGAGCATTTCATAAGATTTAATATAGAGGAAAAAGTCCTCTTAAATATAAATGCCCTCACAATCCTTTCTAAGATAACTATCACTACCATCCTCAACATTCTTATCTAGTTTTGATACATCCACTGGTGCTAATGATGGTGTACAGACATTTTGATCAACGATCATATCCATATCTTGAAAACCTCTTGCTGATGCCTTTAACACAACATGCCAATTAGATGAAGCAGTATCCTTAGAGTAAAATACTTGGGTTGCCTGTGATACTAGAATAAACGAGTCTCTTTCAAAGGGTGTTTTCCTTGGTGAAGGTTAACCAAGGTAAACCCATCTTCTATTTTGACACCATTTGTTGTGCTAGCTCAATCACAATCAAAAATAGAAATGTGAAAGGTACGATAATCTAAGCAAATTATATTCTTAAGCACTCCATAGTAGGCAACTGTATCGGTGACTTGGTTCCTATCCTTCGAGCTGGATCTACAAATGGTTGTTGCCTCAAGTGAAACACCACCGTTCTGTCTAGAGTTCTCAGCAGCCTTTATATGGTAGCGGTTACCATTGATAAAAAATCATGAATAAGACGCAACATGTTTTGAAGGGCCATGTGCAAGCCCCCTTAACATGTCGGATATGTTTCCACAGGATTGTCCCTCAATCTGTTCAAAATCAAAACAAATGGTAAGGACATACATTTTTTGGAAAATAATATGCTAAGGGTACTAAAAAAAAGAAATTTGGACCTTCTGTTTTAACCAAGATGACAATTCCTTCGAATGACGATCTTGAAGTAAATTTTCATTTTGAACAAGACGTCTATCCGAAAGTTTCAATTCCTTCAAGTGCATCCTAAGAGGGAAAACAATTTTACATGATATTAATTATAGATATTGGCAAGTTATGTTGGAGTTAGTATGTTTTCTTATAACTTACTCTAGATGTAATGTCCATGGATCGTATTATGTATTTTGGAATACGTGTACGTATTTTGACTCGTAATTGCATGTCTCCTTGCATGATTTATTTGGAATTTTATTGCTTGATTCGGTTCGGTTTGTTTGGCTTGGTTCGGTTTGTGAACCAAACCCCTACCTACCTACCACCCCCATCATCATTTATTAACCCAACACTCTTCTCTCTCCTCATTCACTCTTTTTCTTCCTTACCATTACTCTCCACCTACCAGGAAGGTGTAGGCAAGTGCATCTTGCTTCATGCAAGAATTCTATTTTTATTGTTCCACTGTCTTCCTCATGTGTTTCTAACACACTTTAGTACTTAGCATTTTTCATTTCCGTGGTTAATTTCTTGTGGATCTAGTTTTATGGTATTTTCAGTTTTCATGAGTTTTGATCTATCAAACTTGCATATTTTTGCTATTTGATGGTTCCATGTTGTAGAGAATTCTATTTTAGACCTACGGGAGTTTGGATTTGGGTTCCTATTGTTGTTTGGTGGAGCATGGAGGCCATGGTGTTTTCCAGGGACATGTTCTCTGTGGGAGCCATTAATTGCACTTGGGCCGCATGCAACATTGAGTTGCTGAGCCGCATGAGCATTTTTAGCTCTGAGCCGTATGAGCATTAATTAATAGCCTTGGCCGCATGGCCATTTTTTTTCAATTATTTGCTGGCATACATTATTTGCATGGCCATTTAATTAATTGTCATGCATTAGCCGCATAGGCTATTAGTTTATTTCTGGCCGTATATGGCCAAGTGATTGGCCTAGCCGCATATGGCTGACTTGCTTGGCCGCATGGCCAAGTGACTTGCTAGCCGCATATGGCCCAATCACTTATTGGCCGCATGGCCATTTTAATTAAGTGCATGCATTTGTATGAAAATACCTGCATACTAATACCATCAGTTGGCCGCATGGCCTTTTATAAATTGTATGCATTAGCATTAGAAATTATTGCATGGCCAACCTCTTGTTGGCCGAATGAAATTCTTTATTGGCCGCATGGCCAGTTCATCATTGGTCGTATGGCCATTTCATGCTGGCCGCATAGGCCATTGGCCATTTAGTTAGCCGCATAAGCCATTTTATTATGGCATGGCCGCATAGGCCATTAGTGAATAGTTGGCCGCATGGGCCACTAAATGTTGCCTTGGCCGCATGCAATATTTGCTTTGGCCCCCTTGGCCGCAAATTTGCATGCATTGTTAATTTTGGCCGCATAAGCAATATCATTTGCATGTATTTGCATGCAATTGTTTGCATACTTATTAGCTCTGGCCATTTGATTGTGGCCGTACGGCCACTATTTAATTCATGGCCGCATGGCCATTTAATTTTTGGCCGCATATGCACTGTTATATGGCTCCATTTATATGCTGGCCGCATATGCCCCCCTCCATTAATTGCATGGCTCCATAATATTTGTGGCCGCATGGCCTTAGCAATTATATGCTGGCCGCATAAAATTTTTTCTGAGCCGCATGAGTCCTCCACAGCCCTTGCCCCTACTAATATTTAATTACCACATGTATGCTTGTGCCATATTAATTTTAAATATGTTCCCTGACACGATGGTGACCCATTGTGGTGCACTTTTGGCAAATGACATGACATGATAGTAGCCCGACATGGCGCACTCCTGACAGTGAACATGACATGATATATATCCCGAAGGCTGTTGCGACAGCTAGCATGTCATGACAAGATTGAATGGCCTGGACACCGTAGATGATTATGTTTGTACAATTGAATCGGTAATGTTCGTATCATGTCTAGGACAGAGATACCTGAGTACCACGGTCAGGGGTACCTACCGTAAATGGCTAAGACTAATAACTAGAATAATTCAGTAGTCATGAGAGATTTCCCCAGTTACAGGCGATCTCGTTATCCCGGCCACCATTGTTGGACTTACAGCCTGCCGATGAGTAGGGCACAAGTCTAGATTCACTGATATATGGAAAAGAATAAGGCATTGCTTAAATGAATCCAAGTCACCTGGATAACCTGGATTAGCTGCAGGGCTTGTGGCTGGAGGAACATCTCACTGCATATTGTTAGAAACTAAGGCTTGTGATAACCCTAGTTAGCTAATGTAGAAAGCCGTAGTCACTGATTGGCCGGAAGAGATTGTATAGTGTAGTCCCAGTACTCGATTGTTGCAGGCCTGATCGCATGATTGTCACTTTTAACAATAAAGATCAGAGGCTAAGTTCTGTTCAGGTGAAGGGTTACAACCCCGGTCCTTGTTTGGTTTAAGGGTTGTAACCTGGCTCCCGGAGCAGTTCTGAGTCCTCTCTTCGTTTATTGTCTTATTGCACCCCACGTCATGCTTGTTATGTTTTACCTTACCAACATCATTTGAAGACGGAGTTCTGTTCAGGTGAAGGGTTACAACCCCGGTCCTTGATTGGTTTAAGGGTTGTCACCTGGCTACTTGAATGGTTCCCTCGTACTCTATTATGACTGATGTTATTCTTTTATTATCAAGCTCTTTTGTAACTATTTTTTTATATTCATTTTTGATATGCTGGTTTTAGTTCTTAAGTGAAGCCTCCTTTGTGGTACTTGCTCTTTCTGGGATCTGACCCAGCTAGTTTTGTATGGCCAGATTTCAGAGCAGCTCTAGAGGATCTACTGACTTTCCAGCCCGATGGTAACCACCAGGCATAACTAGGGCAACGAATGGGTTTATTTTTGGCTCTCCCACTCTATTGTAAAATTCTTATTTTGAGGCATTTAGCCGACGAGCACCTGTTAGCTCGTATTGCATACCTTATTACTGTCTGCCTACGGGCTGTAACATGATTGACAGATCCTAGGGTTGATCATGTATGACTAAACTCTTGCTAGTCCTCATATTTTGTAACGACTAGCTTCATGATCAACTGAATATGTAATGTTTGGGATGCCTTACTATTGTATATTTGGTGAATCTTACATCTTGTAACTTTACTTGCTTGCTTGAGATTGAGACATTTAGGCTTGTTATTGACCATAGGAGACTGATGGATTGTAGTTAAACCCTCATATATCTAGACAGCCGTGACCGTATAGTGAGGTGGATTCCGTTTCATTATACGTAGCTGGCTATGTATGCCCCCGCTCTCTAGTATTCTGGTTCAGGGGCGTTACACTAGATAAGGTTCGACTTCATCCATATTGAACAATACATAACGGTGAGCACTTTGTAGCTGTTGTTTATCTAATGTCATTATTGTTCCTTTTGAAATTGGACGGCCATCAAAAATCGTATCATTTTCAATATCTTTATTTCTATTTGGACGATGATCCATCTCAGCAACTTGTTTCATGTACCCACTAACAAATCTCATGCTCTCGTCAGCAAGATAACATTTTACTATACAACCTTCAGGACATGCACGATTTCTAACATATCCTTTAAGGATCTTTATGTATCTACAAGACAAAAAATAATTTTTATTTAAAGTAGGCAAACGAATAAATGAAAATCAATAAAAAGAAAACAAACGATCACCTTTCAAACGGATACATCCAACGATAATGGACTGGGCCACCTAATTTAGCTTCACACCCCAGATGGATTGGCAAATGAATCATGATATCAAAAAATGAAGGAGGAAAATACCTTTCAACCAAACATAATATGTCAACAAGTAGATTGGTAAATGAATCATGATATCGAAAAATGGAGGAGAAAAATACCTTTCAAACAAGCATAATATCTCAACAGTTTCTTCCTCTAATTTCTCTATTTGTTCTCTATCGATGGCTCTTTGGCACAATACATTGAAAAATGCACAAATTCAAAATATTGCAATCCTTGGTCCTTTTGGAAGAAGACCTCTCAATGCCACATGCAACAAATGTTGCATTAACACGTGACAATCATGCGACTTGAGTCCTGTTATTTTGCATTCTTCTACTGATATACTATTTCCAATGTTTGAAGAGTAACCATCGGACAAGTTCAAGTTATATAATCTCTTGCAAAATTTTTTTTTTCTTTCTTTGAAAGGGTGTGCAGTCCCGGTGGAAGAAAAAATCTTTTATTTCTTAATTCTGGATGCAAAACAGTAGGATTCCCATTTCTTCCAAATCCTTACGTGATTCTATGCCATCCTTCGAGTTTTCCTTTGCATTTAGCAATGTACCAACCACGCTATCACACCAGTTCTTTTCTATGTGCATTAGATCAAAATTATGGCACAAAACGAGATGCTACAAAACCCAAAAGAATAGAAAGGTCAATTGGAAACTATTTACAAAACACATATGAAAATAATATGATATTACCTCCGAATACGACAGTGAAAAAAATGTTGACTTCTTCTTCCACATCTCTGAATGTTGCTTCTTTCTTTTGCCATTGTCGTTTTCCTTCCCAAAATCATTTCTCATATTTTTTAGTCCTTCTAAAATTTTTGATCCAGTCATTAATCTAGGTGGTTCCCTATGTTCTTGCTTACCATCAAACCAACCTTTTTTTCAACCTAAATGGATGCTTGGCTGGAAGAAAATGTCTGTGTCCCATGTAGATGGTTTTCCTACTATATTTTAACCATTTTGAACATGTATTCACTCTACATATGGGACATCAAACTTTTTCTTTGGTAGTACATCCAGCTAGGTTACCATAAGCTGGAAAATTATTTATTGTCCACATCAAAATTGCTTTCAAGTTGAAAAAAGATTTACTAAATGCATCATAAGCATGCACTCCATTGTTCCATAGATCTAGCAAATCATCTATTAGTGGTTGTAAATAAACATCTATATCATTTCTAGGTTGCTTCGGTCCAGGAATTAGTAGTGTCAACATTATATTTTCTTTTCGCATGCATGGCCATGGTGGGAGATTGTATGTCGTGAGCATCACTGGCCAACAACAATATGAAGAGCTAAGATCGCTGAAAGGATTAAACCCGTCTGCCGCAAGGCTAAGTCTAAGGTTGCGTGGCTCTTCTGTGAAAGAGGGCCACTTCATATCAATTGTCTTCCATGATAAGGAGTCCACAGGATGTCTCATGATGTCATCGTCACTTTTGTGATTAAAATGCCACATTAAGTTTTCAGCCGATTCAGGTGACCGAAACATTCTTCTGAACCTTGGAATTATCGGAAAGTACCTTAGTACTTTTGCTAGAACTCCTTTTTGAATTTTGCCTGTCTTATCTTTCTTCCACTGTTCCAATCCACATTTTTTTTACATTTTTTCTCATTTTTCAATTTTTTTCTGTATAGACAACAGTCATTGGGACATGCATCTATCTTCTCACAATCGAGCTCAAATGTCTTAAGCAACGATTCAGCGTCATGTGAGGATTCTGGAATTGTATTTCCATCAGGTAAAATATCATGCAATATTTCCAAAAGATGACTAAAACATTTATTAGAAATTCCATACATAGACTTGTGCTTGTATAAAATAATGGTTGCCGATAACCTAGTACACTTTTTGTAACTTGGGTTAATAGATTATTTGCATCCTTCAATAAGGTTGTTAATCCATCCTCCCTTTCCTCTTCGATAGGTTCAGGATTGGGTTCATTTTGAACATATGCATGATGCATCTTCAATTATATTAGTATCCTCTGTCTGTTCCAAATTTGAAATTCCTTTGTCCAGCCTTCCCCATGCCAAATCCAAGTTGTATAAGACATATCCATCCCACGTATTAGCAAATGGAGTAAAATCATATCTTCATTACCACGACACAAATTCTTACAATCAATGCATGGACATAACATAAAGTCTGGATTCTTTGCATTTGACTTGGCAAAATCCACAAACTGACGGGCGTATTTCTTATACAATGTCGTATTCCTAAAGAATACAAAAGAATTATAACATAAATAAGACATACAGATGGATTTAATTAAGTGAACACATTAGTATAGTGAAAAGGATTTTAACACTTGTTAAGATGAACCCAATCTTTATTCATCATGTTGACACCCACAACTTGCTTATATCGAGTTTGATAACACCAAAAATAATTTGTACGAGGCCCTAAAGAGTTTTAAATCAAATAATTTAGACTTTGTACATGCATTAGTAAACAACAACAATTGTCACTTCCTGAAACAAACCAAAAATAAAAATAAATTATAAACGGAAAAGAAATGACTTACAGAGAGATGAGAATTTTGTGGCACTTTCTTCTTCTTCAACACTTCACAAATTTAGGGTTCCTGAAACAAACCAAGAACATCAAACACAACAAAAATACGTTAGGGTTTCTGAATTGTACATAGAAAAAGAATTTCTATCAGAGAAATTCGTTTCATTTTTTATTCATGTATAATATATTTTCAAGGATGATAATCATATGCCATAGAATTAGGGTTCCTGAAACAAAACTAAAAAAAAATCGAGAGAAGAAGATGAGTCGGTCGGTCAGTCGTCGGTCGGTCAGACGATGAGTGGGTCGGTCGGTCGATCGGTCTTTAGGATTTTTGTGAGGGGAGAGAGAGACAAAGAGAATAATATAAAGGGTTTTGTGAGGGGAGCGTTACCTTTAGGGTTTCCTGAGGAAGAGCGGTTTCGTGACAGAGAGAAGGAGGAGGAAAGTTTGGGAATTTTCGTGGAGGGCTTTCGTGGAGGGAGGATTTTCGTGAAGGGTTTTCGTGAAGGAGGACTGCGCTGTTTGGCGGGTTTTAGTTGAAGGGTTGGGGAGAATACATTAAGGTTTCTTCAAACATAAAACATAGCATTTTGTTGTGGGCTGTAGCGATTTAATTTCTGAATATCTAACGGACGGGAACGCCGCTATCGAGAACGCTATAAATTATACAGCAAAACTGGATCGCTCCTATAGCAGTCACAACATGCTATAACTTATTTTTTTAAATATCAAAAAAAAACTGTGTTGCTTCTCCCATGATTGGAACAGTAGATAGTTCAATTGTGAGCATTCGATTAACTCGGTTAACCGAACCAAATTACCAAATACCAAATTCGACCAAAAATCGAATAACAAAAATTGAAACCAACCGAAATATTCCGTATCGAACCAAACCGAACGGAATAAATCTGTTTGATTTTCAGTTTATTTGGTTTAACAAATATTTTAGTTTATTTATAAATTTTTTTGTCAATATATAGTTACTAAATATACAAAGATATATTTCGTATATATATTACAAAATTTTCTTATTCGGTTTACCAGGGGAGAGGAATTTTATATAAAATTTCTGAAAGGTTAGTTTGATTTGAAGAGATTCTGCAGACTCTTTGGCATAAAAAAAAATTTTACGGTAACGATTTAATCCCATTACGACGTTGTAACTTATATAGCATCCAAAATGTGCTATAGTCTTTTTTTAATCATGTAAAATATATAGAATACAATGTTGCTCCTAATTGAACTGGATACCTTACTTTGACATACCGGCATAGCAACATAAGCAACGTCCAGAAAAACTATACCTTTAACAGCGTTCATAACACGCTATATAAAGTTTTGTTAACAGCAAAATAGCAGAGAGGCATAAACGCTATAGATAAACTGCTATTGTATGAACTTTTAATAGCACTTCACAATAAACGTTATGGATGATGATATTATAATAGCAGGGAGGCTCGAATGCTGTAGATAAACTGCTATTGTACGCTCTTTTAATAGCACTGCGGAATGAACACTATTGATAATGATATTCTATAGCAGGGAGGCTTGAACGCTATAAATAAACGGCTATTGTACGCCCTATTTGCTGTAGTGGCTTCTCCATCAGATGGGTGATCCAACACTCCTTTGGTATGTTCTCGCTTATGCTAACTCACGTTTTATGCAGTTTCCTTCACCATAAACAACCGCTGCAACCGCGGCGTCAACGGCAAGTAGTGCATCGAATCGGTAGGCTTCCTTTCACCGACAGACTTTCCTCTACCACTGCCCTTGTAGCGATCAGCACCACAAAATTTATAGGCATCTTTATCCTTATCGTCTTTGTAGTACAACATGCACCCGTTGCGACATGCATCAATTTTCTCATATCCCATCCAGAGAGATCTCACCATCCTCTTAGACCGGTAAAAGTCTTTAGGCAACTTAGCACCCTTAGGCAATATTTCTATAATCAACTCCATAAGTCGGTTGTAGCAATCTTACGACATATTAAAATCGGACTTGATGCTTAACAATCTTGTAACCACCTCCAACGGTGAATGATCCTCACAACTAGGATATAATGGAGTCCTTGTATTCTCCAGCAACTCCATGAACTTTGCAGCATCGGCATTCGGTGCCTCTTCAGGTGCTTCATGATTGTCCGGATCGAAACTAGGCCCGGTCGCGTCAAAAACTATGTTCACCAACCCATCGTCATAAGCAGCATGGTTGTGGACATCCACATAAGGCTCATACTTCGATGCTAAAGACACAAGTTCTCTGTTCGCGCTCCACTGATAGTAATTCGACGTGAAATCCTTCGAGTATAAATGATATGTGACTTCCACTTCTGGATGATATTTCAAGTTGTAATATCTCACATACGGACACTTAATTTTGGTACTGTCCATGTACTGAAAGAACGCCTTGGCAAACTGCAGGAACTGTTGTACACCCTCTATGAATTCATCCCGTACACCACACATGTCATCAGAATGACGGTTGTACATCCATGAACGATTCCGCAGATAGTAATTCAGCTCCATATCCATTTGAGGATAATTCTGTAAGATAGATACATGCACATCGTTGAAACACATGCATATGAATGTATCTATCCTCTTTATCACATAGGGACTAATATTGTTATATTGAGATAAGTCTAGTATGTTACCCTGATAGAAAATAGTTCATGTGTTATGGTACCTCTAGTGTAGGTGTCTGGATATCTAAATCGAATGATACAAAATAGAATAGGACATCTTGAGGATATCATACATACCAATCTGAACTAAAGGTAATGAGAAGTATAACCGGTACAAAAAATTGATCAGTACACAATGTGAACAGGTAAGTAACTAAAGATTTGTACATTAGCCCATATACTAGCTAAATGACTGGACAACATATATTAAGGATTTAGATCCCAAAAGTGTATTGGATAGAACAACTTCAAGTAAAGTCATTACTTTAAAATGGTCAGGACAATCTAGGAAAGATTGAATGTATGCTCATGATCCCAATCAACATAGGGACAGAACCACATCTAGTCTGATAGTACAGGGAATGAAGGACAATGTGAAGTTAATCCATCTGATGCCAACATTCAAGGCTCTGATACTGAAGTTTTTAGGGTATCGGTCGACTGCTACCATCTAGGGTGCCTAATATAAAATGGATTGAAACATAATGAAGTTGGGATAGAGCCAAAACACTACTAAAGCAAGTTAGAACTGAACAACATCTAACCACCGATACCAAGTGTTACCATAACATCTGATACTAGCAATGGCCAAACTCAGAAAGGGATTGTTCAGTAGCCTATCCATTAGTTATATAACTGAACTGAAACATAGGTAAAGAATTGACTAATGTCTAAGCTAAGGGCAGGATATGCATCTCTGTTACGCGAGGGTATCAGTAATGTAAGCAAAACAGAGGGGGTACAGGTTGTGACTCAAGTGAGGATCAGGACATGCATCTACTAGGCTCGGCTGAAACCTATAGCAGGATTGAGCCACTATACACTTAGGGGGTTGTAGGCTGTAATATCTAGTCAAAATTACATATCAAATCCAACTGACTGCACAAGCTAAACAAGCAAAACAGTAAGCAACAAAGGGCATCACTATGAACCCGAGCCTCCCCATGTCCAAATTATATATCAAATCCAACCCAAATAACAAGATATAGCCCACACTATAATTACAGTATATTCAACATAATTAACTAATTATAACTAAAATTAAAGCAACAAAAGCCCTAAGAGTCAAAGTGTAATATACTAGACTTATCTCAATATAACAACTAGAAAGAAAATTTAATTTAATTTAAAGAAAGGAAAAGTGTCGTGTCTGAAAGAGGGAGATAAGTGTGAAACCAGTCGTGTCCTGTGTCAAAGTATCGTATCCGAAAGAGGGTTAGGGTTTACCTAGTCGGGGAGGAGCAGGTCGTCGAGGGGGGAGGGGGTCGCCGGTAGGGAGTTGGAGACGGAGGAGAGCTGGAGGCGGAGGGGAGCGGGTCGGCGAGGGGTCGCGGGGTCGGTGAGGGGGTCGACGGTGGGAGCAGGGTCGTCGAGCCGAGGGGGGAGGGTCAGGGGCCGAGGGGGGTCGCCGAGGGGGAGGGAAATGCCGAGGGCCAGAGTCGTCGAGGGCTGGGGGAGAGGGGTTTCGGTGCTCGGGGTTACGAAGAGGGGTTTCAAAATAATGGGGGGGAATGAAAACTCAAATCCCTATATTTTCAACTTAGCGACGTCATTATGCGACGTCGGTAAATGTCGCTATTATTTGCTATTAGAAACGTCATACCATATAAATCGGTACACGTCGCTATTACTAGTCAAATTAGCGATGTTCACCGACTTATTCGCGACGTATATTTTTTTAATACAAAAAGTAGTAGCAATACGTCGATGAAAGTCGCTAATAGTGACATTTTGCGACGTATTATAGTTACGTCGCTAAATTGTTAAATTATAGCGACGTTTCTGTAAAGCGTTGCTAAATACGTCGCTGAAATGACTTATTCTATTAGTGACTGGAATACATCGTGTATGGTGACCGATTTTGCCTCTTTCTCCTCCTTTACCGCCTATTAGGACTGCATGCAAAATATTCGTAGAATTTAATTAACTCTGTATATTAATAGTACCAAATTAGATAGTGGAATGAATTTGCGGTATCTCACCAGATCTGCACTTGTCGATACGTGGAGCCTTGATCCTACCGTATGCAGACCCGCGGCCCGTCGATTCATCTTCGCTCCCTCCGATTTCTGCTTGTACGCAGGAGTATCCATCTTCTCCAAGATCTGCTCATAATACTCATGTCGGATCCACTCCTTCTTCGAATGCGCCGCTCAAAGGTCATACACTGTGTCCCGTATCGTTTTCCCGGCGGTGCTTCTGTAGGTCCTGCGGATCGCCTCCTCGCGATGGGGGGCCACCAGAACGTCCTCTGACATACAAATCCAATTATTATGTTATTAAAAAATGGTTAATTAAAGAGTAATTAATAATTAACCATAAGATATATATATATATATATATACCCTCATCTCGTCGAGCCAGATGTACAGCAATTCTAGGGGCACCTCAGAAAAATTAAGGTAGGCACCATGGTAGTTAGCCTGAATAATCTGCCTTAGAAGCCTGGCAGTATCCCATGGAAAAAACCTACAAAGAAGCAATGACTTGATTATTAACTTGAATAAATGAAACAAATTCAATAAATTTACTTAAATTTACTTACGATTCATCCGCGGGCCATAGCTCTCGTCGGAACTCGTCCATCGGCCTCTCTGGTAGCATCGAAGGATCCGCGGCTCTGCGTATGTACTCACCAGTAACTGGATGTAACTGAGTCCGGGGGTACTAGGGGGCCCACTGTGCAGTAACTGGTGGATCCGCTGGCGTAACGGATCCGTCGGTGGATGGAGACGCAGGCCTCGATGAAGGTGACGATAGCCCCATGGTAGATCGACGGCGGGATGAGTCTGTGCCTGGGGTAATCTCCGGGTCGGTATCGCTAGATGGGGTCATATCCCGGGAATATTGAAGGCGACCACGACTGCTACCACTAGTACCACCACCACAACCACGCCCACGACCAGGACCACCAGCACCAGTACCACCACCAACACCACCAGCACCACGACCAGCACCACCACCAAGACGAGTGCTAGCCACCATGACCTGTAAATATAACACATAAACATAATTAACAATATAGAAGTATAAATAAATATAAAACTAAACTAAAATATATATACCACCAGCAGGGCGACGAGTGTCGCCGTGACGAAAAGGACTAGGAGTGCCATCTGCAAAAAGAAAATATACAATAAGTAGATGATCGAACGATAAAAGCATGAAGTGAAACAAGAATGCAGAAATTTAAACTGAATTCACTAAGTTAGTTGTAAGTGCTTTTATGAGGTCAAACTAAATTCACGTAATTGGAAGTGTTTTTAATATATACAGATATTTAATCTAATCATCATCACCATCTTCGTCCTCGTCCTCGTCCTCGGCCTCGTCTTCATCCTCATCCTCATCCTTATCCTCGTCGTCGACTTTATCTGTATCCTCATCCTCGTCAAGTTCTTCTTCTTCTTCTTCTTCAGCCTCAATACTTGGGACAAGATGCCTCTTTCTCCCCTAGTTGACAGCTAAGTCTTGTGTATCAACCTCTTCCTTCCCTCTATTTTCCTCAATAATATCTTCAACATCCATGGTATCTGACTATTGTCCCAAGTATTGGGGCCTTTCGATCTGGTCCTCTTGGTATACTGGTCTCCAACGTTGAATGTATTTTTAGATTTAATCTTGTATACTGCCCACCAGTCAAATCGATCTCTACGATGCCTTAGGTAGCTTGTATAGTAGACTTGAACAGCCTGACTTGCTATCGCAAACGTGTCGGACCCTCTATACCTCCTGCGATAATTTATATCGACGAATCCAAATTGTTTATCGATTCTCCAACCGATATTTGGTGTCATATCGAACCACTCACATTTGAACATCACAATATGCATATCATATGGGGAAGTATATCGAACCCTCTATACCTCTTTGCATGCTTCTTCGGTCCCAATGCCAAATAACGAATACTCTCATTTGTGAGTGTTGTTTCAGGCAATAAAACCTGTAAACAAATATTGATAATTTAAATATTTAAGATGCATATATTTTAATGGTAGCCGTATAACATATTATCTCAGTTACTGACGTATTTGCGAAACCAGAATGGAAAGGTACAATCAACCTCTCTTTAAAGTTCCTTATCGGTAATATCGGGTGTCCTCATTTTGACTTCATCTCTAAATACACTATTAGAGAGAATAAAAATAAGTGTAGTCACTTACTTCACCAAATTAGAGATTATAACGAGTGTAAGTGTAGTCACTTACTTCTCCAAATCTCTCACTTTTTGTATGTCATAATTTAACAATACATATCGTGAGCGGCATCATACTCATCGTCAGTCAACCACCATTTCTTACTAGCCCCAATAAGCTTGCTCCTTACATTGAATATACCTCCATCCTCAACGTCCTCATCATTCTTTTAAGGTCTATTTCGATTTGTTTGGACATGAGTATCGAAATAAATGGAGCAAAAGTTGATACCTCCTCGATAAGATATGCTTCGCATATTGAAGCCTCTATATGAGCCTTGTTGCCAACTTTCTTCTTTAGATGGTGTAGGTACCTAGAGAGACAAATTATCTTGAGAATTAACAATGAATTGTAAAATCTACTTCAATTCAACTTAAATTATATTGATTTTTATTTACCTTTTAAATGGGTACATATATAGATAATGAACAGATGCACCGACACGGGCTTCGCATGCTAGATGAATCGATAGATGCTCCATGCTGTCGAAGAAGCCCGATAGAAATATTTTCTCTAACTTGCAAATTGTTAAGACAATCTTCTCCTCAAGTTCAACCATATATTGCACCGTCAACTTAGTTGAACATATATCCCTGAAGAATGTAAATAGCTCGGCCAACGAAACCCATACAGCAGAAGGCAACAACTCACTCAAAACAATGGGCAGTAATCTTTCCATAAATACGTGACAATTGTGACTCTTCATTCCCGTTAGCTTGCGTTCATTGAGATCAATGCATCTTGACAAATTCGATACATAGCTGTCAGAAAATCTTAAAGTAGATATCCACTTACAGAGTATTAATCTATCTTCCTTGCTCAATGTCTATTGTGCTATCGGCTTAGTTAATTGTCCACCAGCTCCCCTTTGTATCAAGTTTAGATAAGGACGCTTGCATATCTCGGTAATATCTTGTCTTGCTTTTGGATTGTCCTTCGTCTTTCCTTTAATATCTATGACGGTATTGAAGACATTATCGAACACATTCTTTTTGATATACAAGACATCAAGATTATGCCTTATAAGCTTATCTTTCCAATAAGGCAAGTCCCATAAGATACTCCGTTTGGTCCAGTTATGGCTTTGTCCAAATCCCTCGACACGATTGTTCGATGGATCTTCAATTACGGTGGGCAAATCCTTTACATCTTCCCAAATATCGTATCCCGACAATCTAGCAAGCGGATGAGAAAATTCTTGTTTTTCAGCTCTGAACGCGTCTTTGTTTTTTCTCCAAGGATGACTCGTGGGCAGAAATTGATGGTGACAGTCAAAGAATGAAGTTTTTTCTCCATGCTTAAGCAGAACGCCTTACTATTTTTCATGCATATCGGACAAGACATGGTGCCGTGAGTACTCCATCCCGATAGTATATGTATGCTAGAAAATCATTGATTGTCCACATCAGTGAAGCTCTCATCTGAAAGTTCTGTTTCCTGAAAATATCATAGGTCGTGACGCCGATCTCCCATAGCGGTTTCAGCTCATCCACCAACGGCTATAAATATATATCGATTTTCTTCGTCAGATTTTTAGGACCCGGTATGATAGTTGTCAAGAACATATAAGGAGTCTTCATACACATCCATGGTGGCAGATTGTAAGGGATAAGAATGGCCGGCCAGCAGGAGTATTGAGATCCCGACTACCCGAAAGGGGCGAAGCCATCAGAACATAGCGTCAGATTACATTTCTAGGCTCTGCAGCAAAATTTGGATGACACAAATCAAAATATTTCTACGCCTATCCATCCGAAGAATGTGACAATTCTCCATCGTCCTTTGTGCGTTCTTTGTTGTACCACGTCATGTGTTCTGCTATATTCAGAGACATACATCTTCTGCAAGCGCTTCGTGATCGACAAGTAACGCATATACTTGTAAGGATGTCGTTTTCTAGTTGACTTTCCTTTTTCCTGCACTGGCTTGTAACGATCTGTATTACAGAAGCTGCAACTTTCTATGTCCTTGTTCTCCTTGTAGTACAACATGTATCCGTTGTGACAACAAACTATCTTCTCGTACCCCAGTCCTAGTCGTTGGACCATCATCTTTGACTTGTAGAAGTTTTTTGGGAGCTCTTTTGATTCATTCGGAAACACCTCATTGACAAGTTGTGTAATCCGATATAGCAAGCTTGTGGGAAGTTAAAATCAGACTTCATGTTCAACAACCGCATCGTTACTCACAGTACGAAATGAGTCTCACAACTAGGATATGAAGGAGTATCTGTATCCTGAAACATATCATAGAACTCCTTCGCCTCGGGATTAGGATCCTCCGGATCAAAATTAGGCCCTGCCGTATCGTACATCATATCTCGTGCAAGATTCTGCAGGTCTCCATAATCAACAGAGCATCCGTCGTCTTCGATGAAAAAATTTGTTGCAGCATTATCATCAAAAGCATAAGTAGCAACATTCGCAACCTGTCTTTACGCATATAGTTCACCTTGCGATGACCACAGGCCGTAATCACGTACGAAACCCTTACGGGTCAAATGATCTCTCACAGTCACCACTTCTTCGTAACGTCTATTGCGACAATTACCACATGGACACTTGATTTTGTTACCGTCCATGTACTGAGCTTTGCTCATGGCATACATAAGAAACACTTTCACGCTTGCCTAAAAATCGTCACTCACACATATTCTGCTCTCGTATCGTCGTTTATACATTCATGTACGATCAACGAACTAACGATCCATCGCAGATTGGATGTAAAAATCTGTATTGTAAGACAAACTAAACATAATTAGTTCGATACTGATACCGATACTCATAGAAATAGTCTGATACCGATATCGATACTCATAGAAATAGTCCGATACCGATACCGATACCGATACTCATAGAAATAGTCTGATTCCGATACTCACAGAAATAGTTCGATACCGATCTGATACTGATACTCATAGAAATAGTCCGATACCGATCCGATACCGATACTCATAGAAATAGTACGATACTGATCCGATACTGATACGCATAGAAATAGTCCGATACCGATCCAGTACCGATACTCATAGAAATAATACGATATCGATACAGATACCGCTACTCTGAACTAGTTCGATACCGATACCGATACTCATAGAAATAGTCCGATACCGATACCGATACTCATAGAAATAGTCCGATTAAACAGGTTTCCAGCACATTTTTTGTGCCAAAATTTTCAATAAATTATATGCAACACGTTTAAAACTTCGCATGCTTAAAATTTATGTACTGATTTAGATCTGTCAAAAGTATGCATTATTATACGTTTATGAAATATACGGAAAAATTTGCGTATAATATGAGTTTTTTTCGAGTGATTGCTACCCCCCAGCACCCCCACCGCCCCCCAACCAGCAAGACCCTCGCCCCCCTCCACAGCCCTACCCCCCCCACCGCCGACCCCCACCTGCAGACCCCCATCCCGGCCCCCCTCCGCTGCCCTACCCCCCCCACCGCGACCCCTACCTCCACCACCGCCGATCCTCACCTGCAGACCCACACCCCCGGCCCCCTCCACTCCCCTACCCACCCCCACTCCCTCCCCCCGCGACCCCCACCCCCACCACCGTCGACCACCACCCGCAGACCCACACCCCTGGCCCCCTTCGCTCCCCTATACCCCCTCTCCCGTGACCCCCACCCCCACCACCGCCGACCCCCACCCGCAGACCCACACCCACGGTCCCCTCCGCTCCCCTACCCTCCCCCCCACCCACGACCCCCCCAACACCGTCGACCCCATCACCGCCGACCCCCACCCCGAGAGAGAGAGAGGGGTACCTGAGTGAGAGAGAGAGACCTGCGCACAAGAGAGAGAGAGAGAGAGGTGAGAGAAAATTTTTGGGGGGAATGAAAAGTTTTCCCCCGTTGGTTCATTTTAAGTTAGGGCTGGGTATTTAGCGACAGATATATCCGTCGAGAAGCCGTCTCTATATCCTCCTTAGTTGGCCGACGGACTATCCGTCGCTACTTGGTCGTCAAATTTTGCGCCAATTTTTTCAACATGTTTTCGCTAAATTTTTACAAATGTGCGACGACCTAGAGACACCATTTTTTGTCGCTATATTTCCTATGATTTAGTGACGGATTGGCGACCGAGTTTCACCCTTAAAATTCAAAAAAATTATTGGCTGCTATTTGACGGCAAACCGTCGATATTTAGTCGGTTGTCCGTCGCTAATAGCGACGGACATAATCCGTCGCTAAACCTCCGTCGCCAATTCACTGTATTTTGGTAGTGACTTATTTCTTAGCAGAAGTATACTTCAGAGATTATTACATCTGTAGGTCTATCAGATCGTCAGACAGTTGATACTCCTATTAAGCTATGTGTGAAGCTTTACCCCACAGATAGTAAGCCTCTTACATATTATCCTCGCTATAGACTATTTGTGGGTAAACTTTTGTTTCTCTGTTTGATCAAGCAAGATATTTCTCATACAGATAGTGTTGTTAGCCAGATCGTTTTTACTTCTCGCCCATCTCACCATAGTGCCTTACTCAGAATTCTTTATTATCTTCAGGCTCTATTACATGCCTATTATTCATGTCTTCTACATATATTCTATAGCTTCGAGCATTTTTTTTGGTACAGATTGGACAGAAGATGTGACCACCAAGCGATCTATTATAGGATTATGTTTGTGTCTTGGTGATTCATTAATTTTATGGTGAAACAAGAAATAAGCAGTTGTTGCATGTTATTATACTAAGGCAGAGTACAAAGCTATACATGCCACCATCCGGGAGATCATTCATGTATGGAGATTGTTCTCTGATATGTGCATTGCTCCTACAGGACCTACCCCTCTTCACTGTGATAACATGAGTGCTATGTTAGAGTCCAGTCTGGATTTGGTAATAGCATATTTATGGAGTCCAAATCTGATTAAATATTTGATTTAATTTGATTTGGATGTCCATAATTAGTGCTGGGCTATTTTAGATATAATATGATTCTTATTTGAGGGTTTCCTATTTAAGGGATCCTATTATAATCTAAAATAGGATGTTGATGGGCTATTTTAGGTGTAATAGGATTCTTATTTGAGGGCTTCCTATTTAAGAAATCCTATTATGACCTAAAATAGGTTTTTCTCATCCTATATATATGGGGTGAGGGTGGAGGCACAAAGCACATCACAAAAGTGGAGATTCGAGGTGCTCGTCCACAGGAAATCTAAGAGAAAGTTCCGTACTTTGCTCTTAGGACTTCGCCATCCAAGACAGAAGAAAGAAGAGATCTAATCGAGGGGTCGTCAACTTCGGTTAGGGAGATTTCTACGGGTTGGTGAGCGATTTCAATTGTTATCTTTCTTTTCTTCTTGAGTGTGGTGAGGGAGTTGAACCTATTAGGGCAAAGAGTTCAATATTAGTTTTTGTCAATCTTGTAATTTTATCTGTTATAGAGATTGGGATTTTTTTAGGTGACGTAGTCACCGCCATATACTTGTCTTTATCGAAGCTTGGTGTCCGTTAGACGGAGATTGGTTATTTCAGGTGGGTTGGCCTAAGTTTTTGCTACGACAACGTCTCAGACATGGTATCGGAGCGCAGGAGGACGTATCCGATTCCCAACTTCTAGTATCAAAGCTTTGGAGGTTCTGGCAACCATATCTACGGAGCAGATGAACACTCATATGATCACCCTTACAAGGGGAAATTAGGTAATTTAGAAACCAAGGATGGAGGATCTACTCTGGTGCAAGGACTTGCACGATCCGTTGGAAGGCGACAACACAAAGCCAACAGACAAAGCTGTTGAAGACTGGAAACGACTGGATTGAAAGGCCGTTGGATTCATCCGCCAATGGTTGGATGATTCGGTGTTTCACCACGTGTCCAAGGAGAGTTTAGCAACAGCATTGTAGGAGAAACTGTATTCGCTATACGAAAGGAAGACGGCTGGCAACAAGGCATTTCTTATTTACCAACTTGTCAACTCGAACTACACGGAGGGTGCTCCAGTGGCACAATACCTGAACGAGGTTCAGGATATCATCAATCAGCTGTCTATGATGAATATGGTGATTGATGATGAGCTTCAGGCCCGACTGCTCTTGAGTTCTCTGCAGGAAAGCTGGGAGACGTTTGTGGTGTCGGGGAGCAACTTCGTGCCTAATAGAGTTGTCATGATGGAGGCAGTCAAAAGTAGCTTGTTGAATGAGGAGGTCCAATACAAAAAAATGGAATCATCACAGGAGTCCGCTCTGGTGACTTCCTATAGGAAGGAAAGACCCAATTCACAGGCGAGGATAGGGGAAGTTGTGAAAATCTTACGATTATGGACCGTAAGGAGGGCTGCTATCCCTGTGGCAAAAGGGTTCATATCAAGAGGAACTGCATGAAGCTCAAAGCTGAGAAGGCAAAAGGCAAGGACGATTAGGATGATCTCACAGCAATAGGAGATATCATCATCACAGCAACCGACGCAGAGGAACCTTGTGGCATGTGCCATGACGACGACTGGATAATTGACACGGGGGCGTCATATCACGCCACTCCACATAGGAGGATCTTCATGTCATACCG
Organism: Iris pallida; assembly: GCA_029216955.1. NCBI lineage: Eukaryota > Viridiplantae > Streptophyta > Magnoliopsida > Asparagales > Iridaceae > Iris > Iris pallida. The sequence continues at coordinate 18,646,000 of JANAVB010028397.1, forward strand.
CGATGGCAGGTTTGGACGTGTGAAGATGGGCGACAAGGGGATAGCTGCAATTATAGGCATCGGTAATATACACTTGACAATGGAGCTCGATGAGAAGCTCATTCTCAAGGGTGTGCGACATGTACCGAGTTTGTGCTACAACTTGGTTTCGGTAGAGAGGCTGGCAGATGATGGTTGTCGCAGTCTATTTGGGTACAAAGATTGGATGCTTGCGAAGGGTTCCCAACAGCTGGCTTGGAGAGATTTGTGTTGTGGCATGTACAGGCTCAAGCCGCTGAGTTGTACAGGTAGGCCACAGACACCGGATGGAGGCTCGAGTGGTGCTCGACAGGAGGTGGATCATCAAAAACTTGTTGAGGAGGGGCTTCTAGGTGCTTTGAGGGATACGGAGGATTCGGTTCATCGAGACAAAGCGACGGATGGTGGTGAGTCAAAGATTGAGGGCCAGTCTGTCGGTCCCATGACAGCTGGTCGGTCTCCATGTGGGGGTTGCTCTACGGATCCAATTTTGGCGACGGGTTGTTTTCCAAAGCTTCACGAAGCAACATCGGTTTCAGCAGTTCGAAGCCAGGAAGGAGATCAAGGTTTGCAGCAAACTCAATCTGAGGCGGGAGCATCATCATTCACACAGTTCAGGGGGAGCTGTGGGTCATCGACGGCATGCATAGTGCATAATGTTCTGCTCGAGGATGCATGTGTATGGAGGAGCTTCAAGTTCAAACACAAAGGTGGGCAGGTTCAGGAGTTCGAATCTCAGGAGGACCGCACCATCTGCTTGGTTGGGCCAGCCAAGGATGAAGAAGCTCGTCGGAACGTTAACACTTTTCGGTGGAAGGCAGAAGTCGAGGACAGGCAGCCGAGACTTGCGGTGAGGCTGATCGTCAAGGACTTCGGTCTTGATCGTGTTATTGATATCGACAGGATCCCAGTAGTGCAAGAGGTACGCATGGTAGCTAACGTCAACGTGACGGTCGAGGAGCTGGAGACGAAGGAAGATGCAAAGCAGCTCGGGGGATCGAAGATCAGTGGCATGGGGCAGCAGGAACTCTATCGCATGACGACAGGCATGGAGTCCATTTGAGGAGCCGTGGGTTCAACACCCTCTCATCAAACTGGTGGGGAGATTGTTGGAGTCCAGTCTGGATTTGGTCATAGCATATTTATGGAGTCCAAATCTGATTAAATATTTAATTTAATTTGATTTGGATGTCCATAATTAGTGTTGGGCTATTTTAGATATAATATATTTCTTATTTGAGGGTTTTTCTATTTAAGAGATCCTATTATAATCTAAAATAGGATGTTGATAGGCTATTTTAGGTGTAGTAGGATTCTTATTTGAGGGCTTCCTATTTAAGAAATCCTATTATGGCCTAAAATAGGTTTTCTCATCATATATATGGGGTGAGGGTGGAGGCACAAAGCACAGCACAAAAGTGAAGATTCGAGGTGCTCGTCCATAGGAAATCTAAGAGAAAGTTTCGCACTTTGCTCTTAGGACTTCGCCATCCAAGACAGAAGGAAGAAGAGATCTAATCTAGGGGTCGTCAACTTTGGTTAGGGAGATTACTACGGGTTGGTGAGCGATTTCAATTGTATTCTTTCTTTTCTTCTTGAGTGTGGTGAGGGGGGTGAACCTATTAGGGCAAAGGGTTCAACATTAGTTTTTGTTAATCTTGTAATTTCATCTGAGTTATAGAGATTGAGATTTGTCCAGGTGACGTATTCACCGCCATATACTTGTCTTTATCTGCGCTTGGTGTCCATTAGACGGGGGTTGGTTATTTCAGGTGGGTTGGCCTAAGTTTTTGCTGCGGCAACGTCTCAGACACGGTATCGGAGCGCAGAAGGACGTATCCGATTTCCAACATGCTATATATATTGCAAACAATCGATTTTTTATGAACGGACAAAGCACATTGAGATTGATTACCATTTCGTCCGTGAGTATTTTTTGGCAGACACTATTTCTCTACCACATGTGACATCTGTTGATCAACTGACAGATTTCTTTACAAAGTCACACCCGACTCTTCGGTTTCAGTTTCTATTGGACAAACTCATGAGTATTTTTTGGTAGACACTATTTCTCTACCACATATAACCTCTGTTAATCAGATTTAGGATTGAAATTAGATTCAAGTTTATCTTTACATATATCCTACTCCTATACGTATATTGGTTCCTTTTCATATACAGATTTCAATTAATTTGTTCTCCATCTTTATAAATACATAGTTGTATAGCTCTTTTGATTATCAATTAATAAAATAAATATTGTTAATTTGTTTCACACATTAATTTTTATTGTTATATATATAACTACATTTGTTTTCACGAACTCTATACAATGTTCATTAAGTTTCAGGTTAATTTATTTTGGATACCCCTTTTAATTTTTTTTAATAGTTTACAAAATGGTCTCTTTAAATTTTAAGTTTCGTTCTCGATGTTTTTTTTCTTGGGATACCAATATGTAGGGTACCAAAAATAGACGTGGTAGCCATCGATAAGTATCAATAAAGATTTTGGACTCCATTAACTATATAAAAATCCCATCTGAATTACTTATTGACAGTTAAGCTTTCCCTCATATCCATGTCAATGTTGTATAGAACACACGACATATTTTATCGACATATACTTTTATCTACTTTGATCGAAATACACTAGAACATACCAAAATATTTTCTAATTCTGTGTCTTATCTAAATCGTGTTATTTCAAATATGTGTCCATATAATATAGGCTGCTAACTTCTAACTGGGGTAAAGTGCAAAACCCCCTTCTTAGATGTACACATTTTGTAAAATAAGACCTAGTAGATGTTTGCAGCAATTAAATATTACTGTAATAGATAACTTGATCAAAATAGTCCCTCACGTCTATTTTCAGTAGGAAATCAACTTAGAGACAAATTTTAAAATTGACAAAATATCCCCCTACTGCTCCCCCTCCCCTACTCCCCCACTCCCCACTCCTCCTCCAACGCGCTCACCCTCCCCCCTCTATATACTGCCCCCTCCCCCCTGTGCCCCCACCCGAGCTGGTCACGACCCCACCCAAGCTGATCGCGCCCCCACCCGCGCCCCCCACCTCCCCTGTGCCACCTTTCATCCCCCGTGCCATCCCTCATCCCCCGTGACACCAGTCTCAGCCACCCGCACTGCCGCCACTACTATTGTTGCGACGCCGCCACCATCGTCGCCTCCACTCCATGCTGCGCCACCATCGTCGTAGGAAGAGGGGGGTTATCGGAGAGGGGGAGAGAATAGAGGGAGAATTTTTTTTTGTAATTTATCCTTATGTCTTATAGGGTATAATCGTTATTTGATATAAAATTTGACGTTCGTTACGACATAAATGAAATGGGATGTGAGTTGCATAAAATGTAAAATTTGTGAGTATTTTTAAGGCAGGGATTTTTTATTTTTTTTTACTAAAAACTTATATCTAAGGAGGGATCAAAAATGCTATTTGGCTCCCAAAATATTTTTGTGATGCCATCTTTCATTATGTGGCATATGACATGCTAATTCAAATTCAAAGGATCCTCTCAATCTTCACTGGATTCCACCTTCAGAATCTGCATTGAAAATCAATTTCGATGGAGCTTATCTGGATGGAAAGATGGCTGCAGGAGCTGTTCTTGGCAATGCCAAAGGAATTTTTATTGCAGCTCTATCAAAAACAGAGGAGGGAGGGTCGCCAGTTGAAGCTGAGGCACTGGGTGTTCGTCTTGCAATGGAGATTCGAAGTTATTATCATCGTCACAAAATCAACATTGAAGGAGATTGCCAACCTCTAATTGACTCAATCAACACTACAGTAACAATACCACTGTGGAAAGCACGTCAAACTATTGAAGATGCGAGATCAGTGCTTAAATTAGACTCTAACTCTTCATTTTCCTACTGCCATAGGAGCGTAAATCAATGTGCTCATCTCTTAGCTTCCAATGCTCTCTTATTCAATATCTCTAATATCAGTTATTGGTATGAAGAGATTCCTTCTTGTATTATATCTCATGTAGATCATGATATGCTCTCTGTAACTCCTTGACTCTCACTAATGAATCCCTGTTTCAAAAAAAAAAAAAGTTTGTCATCATCCTCTACCTTACCCTCACCTACCTCCACCTCCAGCTAGCTAGCCGCCTCCAGTCCTTCCCTCCCCCTCACAAACCTACAAAAGTCCTTCCTATACGTGGAGCCTCACCAGTCTTGCATGCACACCATTTGCACTTCAAGCACCCCCCCCCCCCCCCCCCCCCCCCCCACCACCCCCCCCACCACCCACACCCCCAAAAAAAAAAACCCAACCTTCACTATAAATACCCACTCCCTCTCCACACCCCTCTTCATCCACACTCGGCTCTCTTCTCTCTCATTCTTCTCTACCTTCCATCATCCAACCATGAAGCTAGCAATCCTCGCAACCCTCCTCCTCCTGGCGCTCTCCGCAGCTGAGGCTGCTTCTGGCGAGAGCTGCAGGAGGGAGATGTCGCGCCACTCCCTCGACAAGTGCAGGTCGTTCATAAAGTCCGGAAGCCGCCAGCAGGGGATACTGATGGAGTTTGAGGATGCAGAGGACGACATCGACAACATGGCGGCACCACGGATGTGCTGCGAGCAGCTGAGGCAGGTGAGGCAGGAGTGCAGGTGCAACCTCATCAGGAAAATGATGCAGCAGATGGCCGAGGAGGAGGGGTTCCCGCAAGGCGGACAGCAGGAGTGCCGCGGGAGGTGCGGGGAGATGATGACGAGGGGCAAGTTCCTGCCGGCGATGTGCGACATGTCGCCGCACACCTGCAGAATGACCACCAGAGCCGGCGGCATGGGGATGATGGAATAAGCAAGCCATGATTCCCTGCAGAGGCAGGTGTACGTAGCTAGTAGCACAAGTGCAATAAGACGAGCATGCACATGATCGTGTGTACACTCACGTAGTTGTAGTTTCTAAATAAATGAACGAATGTTATTTGTCCCTCCAAATTTTACTTCCAAACCGTCTCTCCTAATGTGACAGCTGACGTGGTCCGTTGATGTGACAGCTGACATGACAAATTTTAAATTAAAATTAACATTAACATAAAATTAGCATTAAAATTAATGTTAATATTGACATTAAAATTAATATTAACGTTAACATTAACAATAATATTAATATTAATATTAAATTTAACATTAAAATCAACATTATTATTAATATTAATATTAATTAATATTAACATTAAATTAATATGGACAAAATTGGATAATTAACTTTTTGGGTTAAAATTTGTCATGTCATCGACCATGTCATATGATAAATAATATTATTTAATATGTCACGTCAGCTGCCACATAAAGAAGGATGTATTGAAGGAATAATTTGGATGTACGAATAGCATTATTCTAAATGAAATCGACAACCTCCATCCATTAATTTGCTTCAATTTCATCACCTCTCTCTTCTCTATGTACTTTGTGTGGGTGTGTGATTTTGATTTGCTGGTGCCTTGTCAAACGAGAACTCAACATGAACTCGGTATGAGATAAAGTAGATCGTTAGAACTGATGAAGGACTTTCACATCTGTTGAAAAATATTTCCTGAAAAGTAGAATCGTCAAATAATAAAAAATTAGATATATCGGTCTACGAAAAAATCATGCACGTAAGTAAACCCCTTGATTTTTTAATATTTTTTATACATTTAATTGTATCATTCTCAATTTTTATATATAATGTTGACTCTATATTTTTACTTTACATTACCATTAGAATAAATTTTGTGAGTATCAATATATAGCAAATATATATTGGAATATACAAAGAGTTTTATAGTAACTAGATATAGTTGTTAAAATATTTTTTATAATTTTTTATTGGGTTATATATTTAAGTGTATATTTGCTATAATATTTATTTATATTATATCTAGTTTTACATGGGATAAAAGAGTTGTAAATATGTTTTTTTAAATATTAGATAAATATAGTTTTATACTAAGTGTAAATATATACTCTATATAAAATTATATATATTAGGATATATGTATATTACTTAATATAATAAAATTTTATTTAGAATAGAGATATAATACTTTTACACCTTTTAAATTTTATTTATTTATTTGTAAAAGAAATTTTTGTAAAGAAAAAGAAAAAAACCAGGATCCGCTACAGTTCCTCGAAACATTAGCAGACCAATGCAACCCGATCCCCCCACCCTTCACAGTAGATATATATAGATACTGGAAATTGCTGAGAAACCCAATTTCGGGGTGGGCTTTTATGAAATGCCCACCCGCTGGATAAGTTTTATGAAATACCCAGAATTAAGTATTTTCACGTTAAATATTCCAAGATTCCCTTTTAGATGCCACCCGCTAGAAACTGCTATTTTTATAATACCGAAACTACCCCTCCGCGCGAATTGGTCATCTATATGTATTTGAATTCAAAAAACTCAGATCTGGATTGCGATTTTCGTCTTCTTCTTCTTCACGGGAAATCTGAATTCCATTGCTCTCATATTCAGCAGAGATCGCAAAGATCGTTCGTAGTTCGGTGTATTTTTCTTCAGTCGAACTCAGATCATCGCTCGTCATTATCATCGCCATCATCATCATCTTCATCGTGGAGACATTTGAACTCAGATCTTCAATTGTGGAGAGAAGATCTTTCTTCTTATTTTCCATAAGAATTATCATCGCTTTGAAAGAAGAACGAAACTCTTTATTCCTGAAAAAACTAAATTACACGTTTTAACACTGGAAATGACCATTCTCCGTCTTAATTAGGACGGATAATGGCATTCTCCGTCTTAATTAGGACGGAGAATGCCATTCTCCGTTTTATTTAAGACGGAGAATGCCATTCTCCGTCCTAATTAACACGGAGAATGACATTCTCCGTTTTCGTCTTAATTAGGACCGAGAATGTCATTCTCCGTCTTAATTAGGACGGAGAATGGCATTCTCCGTTTTATTTAAGACGGAGAATGGCATTCTCCGTCATAATTAACACGGAGAATGGCATTCTCCGTGTTTCTAACACGGAGAATGGTCATTCTCCTGCGTTTTAACACTAGAATGACCATTCTCCGTGATAAATTACACGGAGAATGGCATTCTCCGTCCTAATTAAGACGGAGAATGGTCATTCTCCGTTTAATTTAGCACGGAGAATGGCCATTTTCCGTCTTAATTAGGACGGAGAATGCCATTCTCCGTTTTATTTAACACGGAGAATGACATTCTCCGTTTCATTTAACACGGAGAATGGCATTCTCCGTGTTTCTAATACGGAGAATGGTCATTCTCCTGCGTTTTAACACTGGAATGACCATTCTCCGTGTAAATTAAGACGGAGAATGTCATTCTCCGTCCTAATTAAGACGGAGAATGACCATTCTCCGTGTAAATTAAGACGGAGAATGTCATTCTCCGTCCTAATTAAGACGGAGAATGGTCATTCTCCGTGTAAATTAAGACAGAGAATGCCATTCTCCTGCATTTTATGGTTAGCTGAAACTTTGGAGGGCCATAACTTTTGACTGGGAGGTCGAAACGAGGTCCCGTTTGTCGCAAAATGAGCGTATCGTCGAGGAGACTGAAAGTAACAGCTTCATCGTTAGACGGCCTTTCGAAATTTTAGATTCGCAAAAAAATGATGTTTGGACCTCCGTTTTAGCACTTTTGTCGTTCGTCCCGGTCTTTCCGAAATTTTTCGACGAGTTTTTGAAGATTTTTGAGGAGAAAACCTAGATTCAAAAGTGAGCAGCGTATGGAAGAAGATGGAGTATTGAAACGTTTTTTTAAGAGCAGTTTTGTGGGTGTTTCCAATAAATTAAAAGGAAGGGCAAAAGGGTCATTTGGAACCCGCTTTGGATAAGTTTCTCTAATTCTGGGCACGCGATGAAAGTTTTTTTAGCGGTGGATTTTACATAAAACTTTTTTAGTTTTTGGGCATTTCATAAATCTTCCCATATAGATATATGGTGTGATAAAAAATAACTTAAACCCTACCCTGCGCGCCTACCCATGGTGACCCCGACCCCACCATGCGCCTCCCGCCGGACCGCTAGGCCCCGACTGCCACACCGTAAAGCCGGCAGCAGCAGGAAAAGCGGCAACAGCAGCAACATCAACAGATGCAACAGCAGCAATTTGTAGCCTACTTTGCGGTACGATTCTGTCGTAGTTTCTCGGCCGTTTAGAGAACCAATTGAACGGTATGTTCACAACCTAACCGACTTTGCTTCACTTTAGGTAGTTTATTTTATTTCGCCTCGTGCGCGACACGAATCGAGTTCCAAAATAGAGAAAAAAAACTCGATTTACTGAATATTAGAAACTGTCCCAACATCTCCTGTTTGCGGTCGATTTGCGACTACATTACTGCAACTTTTGGAAAACGGCTGAAACAGGGTTTTAGACAACCTGAACATGATCAAAACCCTATATTTTTAGTTTTTCTTCTAGATGCCTATATTCTGTTGAAAATCAGTTCTAATTGGAGAAAATTTTGCTTCTAAAATATTAAAAAACTCTGATACAGAGTCTATTTCAACAATCCGGACGACTTGGTCACGAACCACTTACATCAAAAGGTGCATATGTATTTCGTGCACGTTGAAAATTGATAGTACTCAAATTGCTTGCATGTGCGCAACAAATTCGAGACGTATCCGTCGAAAACTACCATATCGATGATTTTGTAAACTTTTCAATTACTTCGTGCACACTCGTCATACCGCAACAAAACTTGTGCCACAAGACTCGTATCATTTTCTGGTCTTGGGAGCCAAGTTTGGTTTGATTCTGAGATAGTTGACGACCGGATCGCGGGTCCCATGATCTGATTCAACGAACGAAATTGTGCACGGCTCACCGGAATCTAAATTTGGGCATACACTTGAGTTTCTATTGTCAAACCAGACCCGTAAACATATAACATAAGAACTTTAGAAACCGTAGTATTTGGCCCATTTTTTGTTGTAAAGCGGGTCCAACAGCGGATACCGATTTGATTCGAAATTATAATTTTGTCCTAGGGTCCAGAAGTGAACTTATGGGTAGTTGTCACGCCCCGCTCCCGAATAATCAGGTACGGGCCGATGCATGTCCGGCCTACACTGTCGTTGACAGCGGTAGTGAGCCGTCTAGTCATCCATAACAAGAGTATCTCATCACAACATCTAATCTCGGAATCTATACTAACCATCACAGCAATCCACTATACAATTATTACAACTTATACATGAATATCCGGGTACAAAGCCGGTAAAAGATAAATGATACAACAACAATATATAATCAAATACATTCTATCAATCTCTATACATGAAACTCGGTATATCAATATCAAGTGAGCTCCAATGCAGTCCATGAATGATAATCTAAGATCCATCTCACCTGTAATCAACGATCCAGTCAGAAAAGGAGAAAAGTACAATATAACTCAATAAAACTCACCATGAAGATCAATGGAACGGTATATCAATATAACTGAAAGACAGAGAACAAGATGAACAATAAGCATGCACTAGCTACGTGTACATGTGCAATTGGACGTTATCAACATGTGGGGACTAATATCTAATCAGGCATATAAAATATGCTATCAGTCAATATATAATCAGGCATGTCTGACGACAATGCTATCAGTCACGCACGAAATGGACTCAGGCATACGGAGTATGCTATCAGGCAATGTTTGTCCAATATTAGTCAATCATATATCTCTAGAACGTCCCCCACCCGACACGAGAAACAATGCAAGCAATCAATCGGAAACAAGTAAAATAGATGACACGATAACAAGTGTGAGTGCAATGCATGCAATGATGGTAATACTGAATACATGTACTTGCATTGATTCCAGGGTTTTCTCTGAGTCTTCTAAATCACCTATAAATAGAAAGTAGTATTTCTTAATCAATGCCATTCCTTAATTAACCAATATCTAAATGATCCCAACAATTAAGACTACTCCCTATACTTATACATTACCAGAACCATGCTAAACTTTTCCTGTTAACTAACCACAATTCGATAATTATTGAAAACATTGGACTTACTCATAAAGATATGCTAAGCTAATCCAACCTTGGCTATGACCTGGTCCAACTGGTCCCATTTGAACCACACACACAGTGTCACATGACCTAACTAACAATCTGTTCACATGATGCCAGTCAACAATCCATTCAATACTTATCAAACAGTTACTGTACAAAACCTAGCCCTATCCTAATTCAAACATAACGGCTACTATCAATAATCAGATCCAAACCTACCTCTCTGTGTCAACATGATATGGACACGAACTTGTGTCCAACCAATCTAAACTGCTCTAGCTACCTGCTCTGTTCAACATAATTCCTTACTTGATGTTCCTACCATCTATTCCATCATAAGAGAGTAGAACATATACCTGCATAGATTTGAGGAACTAGGTGTCAGCTGCAACTTCTTTATGTCCGATACCGCACTTCCCGTGTCCAGGTTTGACATCACAACCGGTTCAGATATTTACTCGAACACCATGCGTGCATGAAAGGGAAACCGTCGAATGAATGCTTCATGTTTCATTCCTTTGTAGAAATTAGAAAAAGGAAACGAAACGAGTCAATCGACTCCAATCACAAGAACGAACAAATAGAACTCAAGAGAAATTGATCTCAAAATTACTCGATTTGTCAGTTGAAGGGATTGATACCGCCATTGACGTCTGCGAACTCACCATCGAGCTTAGAATTGAGCGTGGATCCAGTCCGCACGAGAAGGTGACCAGCACTGCATCGATCTGAGTTGTCGCCGTCGTCGATGACTCGTCACTGATCCGTGGAAGAGAGGATGCTCTGCCATGGCCGCCATTGCACGGAGGATCAAGAAGGAGAGGAAGAAGAAGAATAGGCAGTGGACAAATCGACAGGGCTTCGCCGCAGTGGAGAGTGATGAAGAAGGAGGGGTCTCGGGGTCAATTTATAGGCGGTGGTCGAGCGGGCAGGCGGTTGCGCGGGCAGGCGGGCAGCGACGAAGCGGTTGGGCGGGCAGCCGTCGGTGGCCGAGACGGTTACGCCGTTATAGGTCAATGGCTAGGATGGAAGGGACGGTTAGCAATGGAGGGACGAGATCAATCGGACGGTTTAGGCCGTTGGGGGAGAAGCTTCTGGAGGGGGCTGGAGTATTCTCGGCGTCGACGTCACCGTCGTCGTCGTCGTTCTTCGCAGCTGCAGAAGGAAACGAACTGAGTTTAAAAGAAAGGAGTGAATGAATGAAAGGAGTGAAGTTGGTTTTTTAAACCAACGGTTGGGGTTGAGGGTCGGTTTAATGGGTGAGCGGGTTATCGGGTTGTGGGTTGGACCCTGAGTCCGGATCCTCGCCCAGAAGCTAAAGGCCGGGCTGGGCTGAACAAGAAGATGGGCTGGGTTGAAGGTGATGGCCCATTTAAATTCTAAGGAATAAAGCCCAAGGATTTTACTAAAATGAATTTAGTTAATAGTTAAAATAGTTTAGGAAACTAAAACTAAACCTTTAAAATAACTAATAAAGAATTCAATAATAATCTTAAATCTCAGTATTGGAAATTAGCTTAAAATATTCCAGCAATTAGATAATCATTCAAGCAAAATAAAAGATTTTTAATAATACCAAAATAAAAGTACTACCAATATTCATAAACCCAAATTCTAGGAAAGTGGGATTACAAATCTACCCTCCTTAGAAAAATTTCGTTCTCGAAATTTCAAAAAGATTCGACTAGGAATAACTGGCACGATAATCAACTAAGCACAAAAATAGAAGGATTAAGAGCAACCAAATACAATGGAAATTGCACGATTAAGGATAATCAACACGATCATGATTAATTAGGCATGAATGAATCGAAGATCAAAGGTTTGACACGGTTTAAAATAAAATTCATGGTCAGTTGAGAATCTAAGTTACTCAAGCATGATTAGAACATGATTTGGGCACGATAGATTCAAATCATTTTGGCACGATCATAACTATTGAAGTCGTCTAGACACGATTAAATTCGATTCATGGTTGAAAATCAAGATAAATTCTGATAAGGTTGTCAATGGTGATAGGAGGCTAATCATGAATTTAGTCTAAAATATTCGAAACTCATGCATATCCGAAATCACTTTACCTAAAATTCATGCCCCGCCAGTGTATACCTGGTTGCAGTGAACTCTTGGCTCCGTGACTCAAGAATGATAGGTACCGAATAATTTCTAAACTTTACTCATGGACAAAACAATTTCAAGGGATAGAAACATAATCTCGAGAATATTCGAAACCTATACATACCTGAGATCACTTCGACTTAGAGCCCCTGCCTCGCCAGTGCGCTGATGGCTGCAGTGGACCCGCGATTTTTATGATCCAGATAAATGGCTGCAGTGCGCGGCTGCCACGCCATAGTAGGATATCGAATATTCTTCTATGGTTATCCACTGATATTCCAAAGGAGTACCTTGATAATTCAATTCAACAAGCTTTCCGATTTACTAAAGAGATTCAATCACACTAGGAAGGACATATAGTATAAATATCTGTTCTGGAGAATCAAGAGATTGACTAGCAAAATAGAAGAGTGATTAGAAATGTATTATAGAGTTGATACACTAGTCATGGGAATGTCAATGGAATAAGTACTTAATACGGCTAAAGATGAGTTGAACTCTAAATGGGAAAATGGATAGAGAAATGGTTTACGAAAGGATAGAATAGCTAATATAGGAGCTCTATGGCTCTAAATGAAATAGTTGGGCTTGGAATGGTTAGAGAAGATCAAATAGGCTTTAAAAACCAATAGAGAATTTTGAAATGTCTGGCTAAATGGAGTTTGGAAATCAGACTTAATCTCTAAGTAGCAAGGAAGTCCAGATTCTAAAGGACGTTAGAATCCGATAATGTTGTGGGAGAAGATGATCCCCAAAAGTCATGGAATTGTAATCACGACTTTTGTAGAGACCACGATGAGACATAGAAAAAAAAAATCAGAGATTACTATAGATAACAAAATACATACAATCACACAATCGGCCTATGCTGTGATGAGTTTCCTATTTCGTAGGCTCCCAATGGTACTCTAATCCTAAGCACCATTAGATAGAGACCTGCATGGGCCACCACTAAAACATGTCACGCCCCGCTCCCAAATAATCGGGTATGGGCCGATGCATGTCCGGCCTATACTGTCGTTGACAGTAGTAGTGAGCCGTCTAGTCATCCATAACAAGAGTATCTCATCACAGCATCTAATCTCGGAATCTATACTAACCATCACAGCAATCCACTATACAATTATTACAACTTATACATGAATATCCGGGTACAAAGTCGATAAAAGATAAATGATACAACAACAATATATAATCAAATACATTCTATCAATCTCTATACATGAAACTAGGTATATCAATATCAAGTGAGCTCCAATGCAGTCCATGAATGATAATCTAAGATCCATCTCACCTGTAATCAACGATCCAGTCAGGAAAGGAGCAAAGTACAATGTAACTCAATAAAACTCACCATGAAGATCAATGGAACGGTATATCAATATAACTGAAAGACAGAGAACAAGATGAACAATAAGCATGCACTAGCTACGTGTACATGTGCAATTGGACGTTATCAACATGTGGGAACTAATATGTAATCAGGCATATAAAATATGCTATCCGTCAATATATAATCAGGCATGTCTGACGACAATGCTATCAGTCACGCAATAATCAGGCATGTCTGACGACAATGCTATCAGTCACGCACGAAATGGACTCAGGCATACGGAGTATGCTATCAGACAATGTTTGTCCAATATTAGTTAATCACATGTCTCTAGAACGTCCCCCACCCGACATGAGAAACAATGCAAGCAATCAATCAGGAACAAGTGAAATAGATGACACGATAACAAGTGTGAGTGCAATGCATGCAATGATGGTAATACTGAGTACATGTACTTGCCTTGATTCTGGGGTTTTCTCTGAGTCTTCTAAATCACCTATAAATAGAAAGTAGTATTTCTTAATCAATGCCATTCCTTAATTAACCAATATCTAAATGATCCCAACAATTAAGACTACTCCCTATACTTATACATTACCAGAACCATGCTAAACTTTTCATGTTAACTAACCACAATTCTATAATTATTGAAAACATTGGACTTACTCATAAAGATATGCTAAGCTAATCCAACCTTGGCTATGACCTGGTCCAACTGGTCCCATTCGAACCACACACACAGTGTCACATGACCTAACTAACAATCTGTTCAAATGATGCCAGTCAACAATCCATTCAATACTTATCAAACAGTTACTGTACAAAACCTAGCCCTATCCTAATTCAAACATAACGGCTACTATCAATAATCAGATCCAAACCTACCTCTCTGTGTCAACATGATATGGACACGAACTTGTGTCCAACCAATCTAAACTGCTCTAGCTACCTGCTCTGTTCAACATAATTCCTTACTTGATGTTCCTACCATCTATTCCATCATAAGAGAGTAGAACATATACCTGCATAGATTTGAGGAACTAGGTGTCAGCTGCAACTTCTTTGTGTCCGATACCGCACTTCCCGTGTCCAGGTTTGACATCACAACCGGTTCAAATATTTACTCGAACACCATGCGTGCATGAAAGGAAAACCGCCGAATGAATGCTTCATGTTTCATTCCTTTGTGGAAATTAGAAAAAGGAAACGAAACGAGTCAATCGACTCCAATCACAAGAATGAACAAACAGAACTCAAGAGAAATTGATCTCAAAATTACTCGATTTGTCAGTTGAAGGGATTGATACCGCCATTGACGTCTGCAAACTCGCCATCGAGCTTAGAATTGAGCGTGGATCCAGTCCGCACGAGAAGGTGACCAGCACTGCGTCGATCCGAGTTGTCGCCGTCGTCGATGACTCGTCACCGATCCGTGGAAGAGAGGATGCTCTGCCATGGCTGCCATTGCACGGAGGATCAAGAAGGAGAGGAAGAAGAAGAATAGGCAGTGGACAAACCGACAGGGCTTCGCCGCAGTGGAGAGTGATGAAGAAGGAGGGGTCTCGGGGTCAATTTATAGGCGATGGTCGAGTGGGCAGGCGGTTGCGCGGGCAGGCGGGCAGCGGCGAAGCGGTTGGGCGGGCAGCCGTCGGTGGCCGAGACGGTTAGGCCGTTATAGATCAATGGCTAGGATGGAAGGGACGGTTAGCAATGGAGGGACGAGATCAATCGGGTGGTTTAGGTCGTTGGGGGAGAAGCTTCTGGAGGGTGCTGGAGTATTCTCGGCGTCGACGTCACCGTCGTCGTCGTCGTTCTTCGCAGCTGCAGAAGGAAACGAACTGAGTTTAAAAGAAAGGAGTGAATGAATGAAAGGAGTGAAGTTGGTTTTTTAAACCAACGGTTGGGGTTGAGGGTCGGGTTAATGGGTGAGCGGGTTATCGGGTTGTGGGTTGGACCCTGAGTCCGGATCCGCGCCCAGAAGCTAAAGGCCGGGCTGGGCTAAACAAGAAGATGGGCTGGGTTGAAGGTGATGGCCTATTTAAATTCTAAGGAATGAAGCCCAAGAATTTTACTAAAATGAATTTAGGAAATAGTTAAAATAGTTTAGGAAACTAAAACTAAACCTTTAAAATAACTAATAAAGAATTCAATAATAATCTTAAATCTCAGTATTGGAAATTAGCTTAAAATATTCCAGTAATTAGATAATCATTCAAGCAAAATAAAAGATTTTTAATAATACCAAAATAAAAGTACTACCAATATTCATAAACCTAAATTCTAGAAAAGTGGGATTACAGTAGTCAATTCTCGACAATTTTATTCCAAAAATGTTGGTGATGTTTATTTAAGCATCCGAAAACGTTTGTAGAATTTCATCTTTTTTTGCTTATATTGCCTTGACGAGTTCGCCTGCAGGACGTCATTAAATCATCGCACAATCTCCAAACAAGATACCTTGCCATATTTACTACTTATAATTATTCTGCATTTTTATTGATATTTACTGTATATTTATTATTTGTTATTTCTAGTTCATCCAGTTGCATCTATGTTTACTGTTTATGGTTTACTTCACTGTGCTTCCAGTTATACATGATGCTAGTGTTAGTCATATTTTCATTCTTATCTTTAAATTATGCATATAGATCTAGAGTTAAGGGACTATATTTTTATTTAGTAAGCTTTTCATATATAAACTTTGACAAGGATGTGCCACGAGATGTGTGTGAGTTATGAGTAGCATATAGAAGTAACTTGTGTGTTGGCTGATCATCCCATGCGCATGTGTTATGTCTAATTGCCAAATAGATGCATGCTAGAAAGACTTGGCAGTTAGTAGAGGTACAATGTCGTAGATACGACATAGATAGGTGCATAGGGTGAGGAGGACAGTTCCTTAGCATATGGGCTGAGTACGCACTTCTATTTTTGTACCTGGAAGTTCCGTTGGAGATACGGGCTAGAAGACCCCCCTTTACTTATCTTGTTGGACTCTAACGTTCGAGGAATACCATCCTTTGAGGCCCCCTGTTGATCAGCTGACAGATTTTTTACAGTGTCACACCCCACACTGCAGTTTCAGTTTCTACTGGACAAACTTATAAGTATTTGTTGGCAGACACTATTTTGCTACCACATGTGACCGCTGTTAAGATTTAGGATTGAAATTAGATTCAAGTCTAAATTTACGTATATCCTACTCCTATACGTATATTGGTTCCTTTTCATATACGGATTTTCATATTAATTTGTTCGATCTCCATCTATATAAATACATAGTTGTATGGCTTTTTTGATTATCAATTAATAAAATCAATATTGTCAATTTTTTATATATATAACTGCATTTGTTTTCATGAACTCTATACAATGTTCATTAAGTTTCAAGTTAATTTATTTTGGATACCCCTTTTAATTTTTTTTAATAGTTTACAAAATTATCTCTTTAAACTTTAAGTTTCTGCTCCCTATTTTTTTTCTGGGGTTACCAGTGTGTAGGGTACCAAAAATAGACGTAGTAGCCATCGATAAGTGTCGTTTAGATTTTGGACTCCATGAATTGTATAAAAATCCATCTGAATTACTTATTGGCATCTAAGCTTTCCCTCCGTGTGGTTACTCTTAATGATGTGCAAAAATAGACTAAATTGTCTAGAAATAAACATCCTAATCAACACAAACATTCTAATGTTCATGTCATATCCATGTCAATGTTGTATAGAACACACAACATATATTTTATCGACATATGCTTTTTACTACTTTCATCGACATATACTATGACATACCAAAATAGTTTCTAATTGCGCGTGTCCTATATGAATCGTGTTATTTTATATGTGTCCATGTAATATAGGATGCTAACTTCTAATTGGGGTAAAGTGAAAAACCCTTCTTAGATGTACACCTTTCGCAAAATAAGACCTAGTAGATATTTGAAGCATTTAAACCCTACCGCAAAAGATAACTTGATCAAAATAGCCCCTCCCGTTATTTGCAGTTGGAAATCAATGTTAGAGAAAAAAATTTTAAAATGATAAAATATCCAAAATATCCCTCCAACTGCTCCCCCTCCCCTACTCCCTCACTCCCCTACTCCTCCTCCTCCTCGCGCTCACCCTCGCCCCCTCTACATACTGCCCCCCTCTTCCCCCTGCGCCCCCACCCGAGCTGTCACGCTCCCACTCCTACCGGATGCGCCCCCACCCGCACCCCCTCCACCCCTGTGCCACCCCTCATCCCCCCGTGACACCAGGCCCCGCCACCCGTGCTGCCGTCGCTACTGTTGCTGCAACATCGCTACCACCATTGCCTCCGCTCTGTCGCTGTGCCGTCATCGTCGTAGAAAATGGGGGGCTGCGGAGAGAGGAGGGAGAGAGAATAGAGGGAGGATTCTTTACGATTTATCCATAGGTTTTAGAGGGTTTATTATTATATAATCGTCATTTGATATGAAATTTGACTTCCATTAAGGACATAAATCAAATTGAATGTGAACTGCATAAAATGTAAAATTTAATATTTGTTTTAAGCGATGGATTTTTTTTAACTACTTGCTTATATCTAAGGAGAGATTTTTTGCGCTTTACCTCTTCTAACTTATACATGGAAGTGAGACTTCCCCTTTCCCAAACAAGCTTAAAATTTAATATTTGTTTTAAGCGATGGATTTTTTTTAACTAAATGCTTATATCTAAGGAGAGATTTTTTGCGCTTTACCTCTTCTAACTTATACATGGAAGTGAGACTTCCCCTTTCCCCCATGGCAGATAACCCTCTCCACGCCTTCTTCACGAATGGCAATTATCAACTGCTCTATTGACTGCTCATCTTCCCCATCCTCTCTATAGCAGGACTGCTTCCCCCCCTTTCATCACTCCCCTCCCCCTCACTGAAGGTCTGCTATCTTCCCACTTATCATCCCCCTCTTTCTCATCAGTGTTCCCCTACTCTATCTTTGTCATGGCCTCTCCACAAGACCCTTCTTACGATGATATCATTGGTAAACTTGCTTCTCTGCTCATGAATCCAATACCTGCTTCTGATGCAATCGGAAAATCCTCTTATACCAATCCTCAAACGGATTGGCAATTATTCCTCTTCTTCAAAATCCTCACCAACAAATCCTATCCAGTACACATCATTTCTTCTACAATTCCAAGAACATGGAAACTGCAAGACTCAGTTAAAGTATCAGAGTATTATGAGGGGTCATTTTCTGCAAAATTCAAAAGAAAGGAAGATCTTGAGATTGTTATAGCCAATGGGCCATGGAAAATCAACAAGAATCTGCTGATTATTGAACGATGTTATCCTAACAAGCTTCCCAGTGACTATACATTTTCTAACAGTGACTTCTGGGTACAACTCCACGGTCTTCCAGTTAATTTGCTCACCATCGAATTTGTGTCCTCTGTTGCAGCGAGAATAGGTGATATTCAATCTCCGTCTATTGAGGATACCTCCAAATGGACACTATTTGCAAGAGTTAGAATAAAGATTGATATCACAAAGCCTCTACTTCGATCACTCAAAGTTCCTATGGGAAACAACAAGGAATGTAATGTGACACTGAAATATGAAAGGCTTCCAAAGTTCTGTCAATTCTGTGGTCGCCTAGGGCATGGCATAAAAAATGCATTATTCACAAGGAATATGGGAGTATGATGAATGACAATTGGTCAGTGGAACAGAAAGCTCAATTTCAAATTCTTCTGGATAAGCGCTTGGATCTCTCTATATGCTAATCATGCAGATAAGTTCAAGATTATCTCCAATAGTAGAGGTAAATCTAAAAAGAATTTTCCTCCTACCCCTTCTACTATCAATGATCCAGCCCCCCCAAATTTGTTCCATTCTAATACTGCCTCCCCTCCCATTATTTCATCTTCCATTATCACAACTATGTCCATTGATCCACCATTACTTTCCAATCAGAATAGTTCTTCCAATTCACAATCCTCCCTCTCTGACATCGCCGTCGAACTTCCGGTAACGGTTACTGCCAATTCCAAGCTCATACCATGTCCGACTACAAATCAGTTACTAACCATGCCTCCACCAACTTTGGATATTCCGCTAACCGTTACACACCCTCCAGAATTAACCATCAAGCAATCCACAACTCACCAGCCGAAAAATTCGGAAGTTACACCCCTTGACAGTACATTGAACAAGGATCATTCAGTATCTCCTACTAATCCCTCAAAATCTCAAGTGGTCCCTGATCCAAACCCAAATCATACTGAACTCATACCTGCTATCACAAATGACATTTCCCATTCTAAACCACTGTCACCAATCTTTAATATCACTTCTGAGTCACAGTCAAGCTCCCACCAACTTTCTTCTGCTACTTCAAAATCTAAATTCTCCAATATATCTACCATTTCCACTACTTCTACTATGACTAATTTCACCAACTTGCTGAATGCTCTCACTCCTGACATTCCTAATCCATCACCTACGACCTCTTTACATCCCAACAATTCTACCTTATTAAATATTCATACCTCAACTATCAAAAGATCAAGATCTTTCAACATTGATGATGATATCGATAACCCAGAGAGTAGACCATACAAGAAACTGCTGCTTTCCTTTGATGAAAACATAGGCACGGCTGGCCTCCAACAGCCTCCATATCTATGATTCTATCTCGGAATTGTAGGGGTTTGAGGAATGACCCTACAATTCGTACTCTGAAATCATTCCTCCGTGCATCTAGGCCAAAGATTCTGTTCCTCGCTGAAACTAGATGTACGTCCACAGCTTCAGATTCAATTGCTCTAGATCTGGGATATTCTAAGTATTACTCTATTTCATCGAATGGTCTTTCTGGGGGACTTCTACTCTGTTGGGATTTAGATATTACTCTTGATATCAAGTCTTCATCTATCAATCATATTCATGCTATTCTTATCCCACCGAGATATGATAAACCTTGGTACCCTCATATGTATCTATGGCCCTCCTATGATAAGGGATAGACAGGAATTTTGGCAACAAATGGAGCACACTATTGCTGCCATCAATGACCCCTAGATTTGTATTGGCGACTGTAATAGCATTCTCTCTGCTGAAGACAAATATGGAGGCAATTGTTTCAATTATAATTGTAGAAAATAATGGTTGGATAATTTTTATTGATGGACTACTTCACTACTTATAGGGAGTCTAGCTCCTCTACATACTCGATATTTTGATGTGGGACTAAAAGTCCCTTATTGATTCTCAACACTCCCCCTCAAGATGGGCGATAGATATTGATCATCCCCATCTTGTTACATAGCTTCGTCAGACTTAATGAACTAAGACCCTTAGTCAGACAGTCTGTAACTTGTTCTTCTGAGCGGACATGGTCAATCTTCAGTATCCTTTGTTCTAGCTTCTTCTTGATGAAGAATCGATCAATCTTGATGTGCTTCGTTCTGTCGTGCTGAACTGGATTGTTAGCTATACTTATTGCAGCTTGACTATCGCTCAGAAGACGTAATGGTGATCCCTTGTCCAGCTTCAACTTTGTCAGCAACGCTTTCACCCCACAGCAACTCTGACACTCCCAGAGCCATTGCTCTGTATTCTGCTTCAGCTGTCGACCGTGCTACCACTGATTGTTTCTTGCTTCTCCATGAGACTAGATTTCCTCCTACAAAAACACAGTATCCCGTGGTAGACCTTCTGTCGTCTATGCAGCTCGCCCAGTCTGCATTACAGTATCCCTCAACTTCTATGCGTCCATTTTTCTTAAACCATAGCCCCTTTTCCGGCGTTCCTTTCAGATATCTCAAGATCTGAAATACTGCTTCCATATAACCCTTTCTTGGATCATGCATGTAACGACTCACTACACTCACCGCAAATGAGATATCAGGGCGAGTGTGTCCCAAATAAATCAATCTCTCTACAAGTCTTTTATCTTTCACGATCAACAGGCTCTCCTGCTTCTGCTCCAAACTTATACTTCTGGTCAATTGGAGTGACGGCTGCTTTGCATCCCAGCATCCCTGTCTCCTTCAGCAGATCTAGTGCGATTTTCTTTTGATAGAACAATTCCCTGTTCGTCTCACATACTTTGATACCTAGAAAGTACCTCATCGCTCCTAAATCCTTCACCTCAAACTCCTTCGCGAGTTTGACTTCAGCTTAGTGATATCGACTTCATCATCACCTGTGATCACTATATCGGCAAGAGGGGCTGCTGCTGGTGGTCGGAGGTGGCCTCTGGTGTAGGTCGGCGAGGGGGGGGTCGACAAGGGGGGTCGGCAGGGGGGCGGGTGGGGGGGAAAATTTTTTTAATTTTTTTTTTGTGGAGAGGAGAGAGGGGTTATGGCTCTGATACCATGTAGAAATAATGGTTGGATAATTTTTATTGATGGACTACTACTACTTAGGGAGTCTAGCTCTACATACTCGATATTTCGATGTGGGACTAAAAGCCCTTACTGATTCTCAACAATAATCACCACAAAGGTTTCATTCAATGGTTTAATCAGGCAGCAGCTATGGATACAGACATTATGGGCCAGCTTTTACATGGAACAATCGAAGAAACCTCAATATGTAGCTGAACGGTTAGACGAGCCATGGTTGTGATATCCAATGGCAATCTCTTCACCCAATGCAGGTGTGCTTCATCTTCGTTGCCTTAATAGTGATCATAGCCCAATACTCCTATTACTGAATGTTTCTACCAGAAGAAGACATCTACCACTAGATTTGAGGTGGCGTGGGTTTATGAAAATGATTTTCATCAAGTACTTTCCAATTCCTGGAATATATCAGTTCAACAGATGTTCATACAAACCGAGAAATTTGCTTCCTAAGTTACATAGATGGGGAAAATCTAGACTTGGCAAGCTGGATGAGGACATCAAAATTCAAGAAAATGTTTACTCTCCGGGTCCAATCACAACCTCCTACTGACAGTACCTATATTGAAGAACGAAATCTCCAACTCAGCCTCAATAAACTTCAACTACAAAAGGAGCTATACTGGAAGCAACGATCCAATATATCTTGGCTTCGAAGGTGATAAAAATACCAAAAATTTTCATCTTTCAGCAATTGCAAGGAGGCAAAGAAATTATATACACAACATTATCAAGAGAATGGAGGGATTGCAACAGATCACAATGATATTTCTGATGCTTTCACAGATCATTTCAGTCATATTTTCCAATCAGTGGACTCAAATCCTGTTCCTACTATATCTTAGCAGAGCTACCTACAATTTCTTCACTGATAATGATCTATTATGCTCTACCACAAGAAGAGGAGATCAGATCAATGTTAAGAACATGAGCCCATACAAATCACCTGGACCTGATGGTATCCACTTATTTCTATCAAAATGTTGGGATACTATTGGAAATGAGGTAACCCTACTTATCCAAAACTTCTTCACAACTGGTATGATGCCTCCTCATCTTAATCACACCCACATTGCTCTTATTCCAAAAATTGATTATCCATCAAAACCTGGGACTTT
This sequence comes from Iris pallida, assembly GCA_029216955.1. Taxonomy (NCBI): domain Eukaryota; kingdom Viridiplantae; phylum Streptophyta; class Magnoliopsida; order Asparagales; family Iridaceae; genus Iris; species Iris pallida. The sequence continues at coordinate 18,669,009 of JANAVB010028397.1, forward strand.
AGGCCAATAGCTCTTTGTAATGTCCTTTACAAAGTTATTTCTAAAATACTCACAACCAGATTGACACCACATCTTCATAGATTGATTAGTCCACAACAAAATGCTTTCGACCTGGTCGTCATATTGGAGATAATGTTGCCATTGCTCATGAGCTATTCCATTCCATTTCTCATTCCTCTTCTACTAAAGTTCATTTGCTTTAAAGGTTGACATGTCGAACTTATGATAGGCTCGAATGGGGTTTTATTACTCAAGTTCTTTCGGGATTTGGGATCAATGGTAATCACATCACCTGATAATGCAATGTTTACCACTTCTTCTTTTTCCATTTTGATTAATGGTGAGCCTTCGACCATTTCTCCCCTGCTAGAGGAATTCGACAAGGATGTCCTCTCTCACCATATATTCATTTATGCATAGAAATCCTATCCACTCTCATAAATATCATGGTTAGAACATTTGTATGAAAGCATCACCCTTCGAAATTCACCACTCTATTCCCATCTTGCTTTTGCAGATGATCTCCTGATTTTTTGGAAGAGTTCACTCCACAACATTCACAGTCAAATTATTCTCAAAACTTTCGAAAGTTGGTCTGGACAGAGAATAATTTGGATAAATCCTCTGTTTTCATCTAAAAAAAAACTGATTGATCATGAGAGAATTTATATCCATATATTGGGAGTTCACCTATGCATTGAAGGACAAATATCTTGGTCTCACCTCCTCCAATCCAAGAAGAGGATCAATACATTTTCTTCTTTACTCAATTTGAGTGCTTCCAACTCAAAGGCTGGCATAGGAAATGCCTTTCTCATGATGGGAGAACAGTCCTCGTTAAGTCCACCCTTCCTCCATCCCTACTTACTACTTTTCATCATACCTCGTTCCAAAGAAGGTACTAATAACCTTGTCAAAGATCAGTGTAATTTTTGGTGGAACTCTGTTGAGAAGAAAAAAATTGCATTCACAGCTTGGCATAAGTTCACAAAGCCTAAATTTCAAGGAGGGTTAGGTATCAGAGATCCTTACATATCTAATCTTTCCTTAGTTCTCAAATTGCTTAAGATTTTCACTGATAAGAACTCTGCTTGGGCTTCATTACTTCGCAAATAAGTACCTTCACAATACTTTTTTCTGGTCTGCTATCCCTTTGAGGACTTCTTCCTACATGGACCACATATGCACATAAAGAATTTTGGTTGATAATGTGATCTGGTCTATCGGAGATGGTCTCAAATTAATATCTGGCAAGATCCTTGGGTGCCATCTATTCCCATCATAGAGTGCAAGGTTTTGTCTTCAGTAATCACTGGGTGACTAAGTTTCAGATCTCATTAACAGTAATACCCATACTTGGAAGACCAATTTGATTCATATGTGTTCCTTCTAATGAGGCTTCTGCTATACTGCGAATTCACATCTCTCCAAATTGTACTGTCGACAAACTATCTGAAAACACACCTCGAATGGGGAACTTACTACTAAGTCAGCCTATCGAGCTATACATGAAAACTTCTACCAAGATTCAACATCAGGAAGCGGACAATTTTACTGAATGGCGTAATTGTTGTCATTGAACTATATCAGTCCAATGTGGTGCTCTTTGTTTGGCGTGTTCTCACAAAATCTCTACCTACAAATGATATCATTCATCATCGTCTCAACCATATAGAAGCAACCTGCCAAATTTGTAAGGTACAATCTGAAACAATTACCACCTTTTTCTTCACTGTCAAATAACAGTAACTTGGTGTCATGTTCCGGATTTACTACCTCTAATTCATGGAGGTTGTACAATCTCATCATCATTACCACCCTGTTTTTTTGAGCAAACATAGTCATTCATTCATTCAAATAACAGAGTACAAGCGGATTTGTCTCGAGCAACAAGATCATTATACATACCAGGATCCTATCATGGATTTGCAGAGAATTCATAGTGGAATGAATCAAAGAGAAGGAGGCTAATTGGTGAGCACAACCATTGGCACTCCTATGAACATAAGAAAAGGAGATCTCCCTATTGAGACTAAGAAACTCTTGCATTTGCTATGGTGTGACGAGCTAGCAAACAGAAGAATCCTCCTGATGTTAATATAGCATCAATGAGAATTTTGCAGTCCCCTTCCACAGTAATGTTTGTCAGATGGCTTCTTTCCATGAGAACGGTGACAAATGAATACCAAGGGCTTTCTGCTTCAAATTGGGTTACCTCCATCTTGACATTGGAGTAG